>JARQOD010000003.1:453444887-453539247 GCA_033576555.1 Oophaga sylvatica | reverse complement strand
GTAAGAAGGTTCAAAAATTACAACCACCTCTCCTTTTTATGTTCGTACTGTATAGAATATAAGGTCATATAAAAAAAAAGATTGTCCTTTTGGGACAAATCTCTTGCAAAGAACCTGTTGGTTTCTTTTTAGTGCACACTTTCCATTAAATTACAATACTTGAGGCTCTATTCTTAGAACTGTATGAATGAATATATTCACAGCGCGGCACTACCGTTCTCTTGGTCAGTATATCTTGTTTCCACCCTATCTGACACTGTCAGTACTAATTGTTCCTTGTTATACAGCCCACTGAGGAAGCCCATGCGAAACACGCATTTGGGCATCATGTGCAACGCCACAGAGACAAATATGGGTAAGAGCCAATATTGTATGTAAGACTCATGTTGCTGCAGTCAATGCCATTATGCTTTAACATGGTGATTTATTATGTACCTCTTACCTGCTTGCATTGATGAGGTCACATGAGTCTCTCAGAGTACTTTAATGGACTTGGTGCACTGTCACTTTATGTTTATACAGGTTCTCTCACTAGGCTCTCCCTGACTATACTATATGTCGCACCATACTACTCTTGTTGCAGCTGACTTTTGTTTAAAATAGTTCTGTCATTGATCTGATCTTTTATCTTGTATTGCCTTATATGTATTGATTAAAATAAACTACGGTACCTTTTTCACTTTGCTTTGGATCTTTTTACTCAATTCTTGCATGCATGCATCTCTGTTGGGAGTAATCCATGGCTATTGCCTATACGCCTGGTATCTTCAGTATTAGATCAGGTAGACAGGGTGGACAGCAGTGTGAGCAGCCTCTTCTTACCTCAGCACCCCTGGTATCTCCAGTATTTGACCAGATAGGGTGGACAGTAGTTTGAGCAACCTCTTCTTACCTGAGCACCCCTGATATTTCTAGTATTAGATCAGATAGACAGGGTAGACAGAAGTGTGAGCAGCCTCTTCTTACCTCAGTACCTCTGGAATCTTCAGTATTAGACCTGACAGACAGGGTGGACAGCAGTGTGAGCAGTCTCTTCTTACCTCAGCGTGCCTGGTATCTCCAGTATTAGACCAGATAGGGTGGACAGTAGTGTGAGCAGCCTCTTCTTACCTGGGCACCCATGATATCTCTAGTATTAGATCAAAAAGACAGAGTAGACAGCAGTGTGAGCAGCCTCTTCTTACCTCAGTACCTCTGGAATCTTTATTATTAGACCTGACAGACAGGGTGGACAGCAGTGTGAGCAGTCTCTTCTTACCTCAGCATGCCTGGTATCTCCAGTATTGGACCAGATAGGGCGGACAGTAGTGTGAGCAGCCTCTTCTTACCTGGGCACCCCTGATATCTCTAGTATTAGATCAAAAAGACAGAGTAGACAGCAGTGTGAGCAGCCTCTTCTTACGTCAGTACCTCTAGAATCTTCAGTGTTAGACCAGACAGGGTGGACAGCATTGTGAGCAGCCTTGTCTTATCTCAGCACCTCTGGTCTCTCCAGTATCAGATCAGATAGACAGGGTAGACAGCAGTGTGAGCAGCCTCTTCTTACCTCAGCAGCACGTCTGGTATCTCTAGTATTAGATCAGATAGACAGGGTGGACAGCAGTGTGAGCAGTCTCTTCTTACCTCATCAGTACGCCTGGTATCTTCACTATTAGACCAGATAGGGCAGACAGTAGTGTGAGCAGCCTCTTCTTACCTGAGCACCCCTGATATCTCTAGTATTAGATCAGATAGACAGGGTGGACAGCAGTGTGAGCAGCCTTGTCTTACCTCAGCACCCCTGGTATCTCCAGTATTAGATCAGATACACAGGGTAGATAGCAGTGTGAGTTTGCTCTTCTTACCTCAGTACCTCTGGAACCTTCAGTATTAGACTAGACAGACAGGGTGGACAGCAGTGTGAGCAGCCTCTTCTTACCTCAGTACCTCTGGAATCTTCAGTATTAGACCAGACAGACAGGGTGGACAGCAGTGTGAGCAGTCTCTTCTTACCCCAGCACGCCTGGTATCTCCAGTATTAGATCAGATAGGGCAGACAGTAGTGTGAGCAGCCTCTTCTTACCTGAGCACCCCTGATATCTCTAGTATTCGATCAGATAGACAGGGTAGACAGCAGTGTGAGCAGCCTCTTCTTACCTCAGTACCTCAGGAATCTTCAATATTAAACCAGACAGGGTGGACAGCAGTGTGAGCAGACTTGTCTTACCTCAGCACCCCTGGTATCTCTGGTATCAGATCAGATAGACAGAGTGGACAGCAGTGTGATCAGTTTCTTTCTACCTCAACAAGCCTGGTTTGAGGTGAGAATTAATTTTTGTTTTTTAACCATTTGTCGGCCCTTTAATGTTCTGCATCGTAAATTAGAAAAATTCTGCATTCTGGAAAATATAGCTATTTGTAAGATTCGAGTAGAATTAAATTCTACTCAAATAAATTCACCCAACTCTTGTTACCACCTTGCTATGCAATCAATTAACACATTTTTACTTGCGTTTTTGCTCTAAAAAAAATAACAAATTTGGCACAAATTTATTTTATTTATTTTTTTTGTCTTGGGTCATTCACTGACATTTTTTGCGCCAAACTCTTCAAAGTGGCACAGTGATGAATTTAGTGCAAAGTCTAAAATGCACTTTGTTTCCGGCTTAGTTTTCATGACCTTTAAATGCCAAAAGTCGCAAATCCTTTGAAAAGTCACATTTGCCCAAAAATGCGCCAAATTGAAAACTCCTCCAGAATCCTTACTCCAGGGAGAGGAGGTGGGAATTGAGTGAGATGCAGCAAAAAATGCAATATTTGGTAAAAGTCACATTTCATGAATCTAAGACATCTGGATAAGCAAAAATGTTGAGGAAAAAGTTCTCATCTACAAGGAGTTTGTATGCTCTCCCCGTGTTTGCGTGGTTTCTTCCAGGTTCTCCGGTTTCCTCCCACACTCCAAAGACATACGCATAGGGAATGTAGATTGGGAGCCCCAATGTGGACAATGCTAATTATATAAATACACCCGGAAAATGCTTTGTGAGACAGATGATCATTCTTTGAATTTTTACACACACAATTATGTACAGCTTTCATGTTTATTTCAATTTTCCGAGAATTTTACTTTCTAGGTGAATAAGAGATTGTCCAACCCAACATGCCAGATTTCACCCACCACTCACCCAATAGCTGCCTCTGGGACTGGGATATTACATTTTCAGACATACCCATCTAATATGTATGGAACCTTTCTTTAACTTGAATTAAGGCGATGGCTTTGTGTCGGGATAATTAGAATGTCAACCATGGTAGTAGATGAAGGGTTTCAAAAAGTCCTATTCTGCTCACATCTTCAGATGGCTTCATGTCTCAGTTACTCATGATAGGAAAGGCATAAGGCCAATGAAGCCAAAAGTATTGGTAAAGGTATAGGTGTTCCGTTCTTCTACTTTTCCACTTGGCATATGATAGCAGGAGATGTGCAGCATGAAAAAAACAACTTACTTTACATCTTACTCCATTGCTCTTGAACTATCTTGATCTTAAAGGAAAGGTGAAAGGTGCCATATCTGGACATTTCAGCTGACACATAGGCAAAACTTTGGTATATGATGAAGCTGAAGGTGTCCTCAAACCCCAGATAGTGGCTACCGACTGCCTCATACATATTCATGGTTAGTTTGTCGAAGCTTACCAAATGTTCTCAATGGAGAGAAGGGAGCATATCACTGTTGACACCTCTGGTGATGGCTTATTCTGGTAAAACAAAAGGATCGGGCATGGAGGTTCAACATAACTACATTTTTTTCCCCAATATCATTTGTTGAGGTGGGGGGGTTATCATACATATTACATAATAGAATGTTAGAGTTGGGAGGGACCTGCAGTGTCATCGTGTCCAACCCCCTGCTCAATGCAGGATTCGCTAAACCATCCCAGACAGATGTCTGTCCAGCCTTTGTTTGAAGATTTCCATTGAAGGAGAACTCACCACCTCTCGTGGCAGCCTGTTCCACTCCTTTATCACCCTCACTGTCAAAAAGTTTTCTTCCAATATCTAATCTGTATCTTCTCCCTTTTAGTTTCATTCCATTGTTTCTCGTGTTTCCATGTGTGACTATGATATTAGATGTTTGGTCAGTCCATAAATATTGGCAGGTTTGGCCAACTTTTCTCTCATCTGTATGAGTGTCTTAAAGAGGACCTGTCACTTGCTTAAAAACATTTATTAAATACGTTTTAAAAATCCATGATCTCCTGTGTTTTGCACCATTGCAGAGATATTCACTTTGTTTATTCTAGGGCACAATATGTAAAATTTCTGCTTGCAGACCAACTGGGTGTCTCTTTAGAGGCTTCTCTGGGGGCATATGCTTTCATCCCTCCCTGCCAGATGCTGTCAATCAAAGATCGGTTATGTCTGAGACTGCTAGATCAGCATCTGAGCTGTGATTGGCAGCATCTGGGAGGGACACCCAGTTGGACTACAATACAGAGATTTCACATACTAAACTTCAAAAGAAGCAAATGTGAATGAATATCTCTGCAATGGAACGATGCAGCACAAAATGGAAAAGAGTGTCAAATTCAAAGGGAATTTTATACAAAATATTTTTGAGCAAGTGAACAGGTCCTCTTTGCAGCCATAATTTTCCCTATTTGAGTAGATTAATTTTACCCCCTTCCCGACCTTTGACACAGCGTATGCGTCATGAAAGTCGGTGCCAATCCGACCTATGACGCATACCCTGTGTCATGAAAGGATCGCGCTCCTACGGGTCGGGTGACCGGGGTCACTGAAAGGTCACCCGAACCGCAGGCACAAGACCCTTTGTGCTTCACCACAGGGGGTTGGCTTAACCCCCACTTGGCTACGATCGCTCTGATTGGCTGTTAAAAGTGAAACAGCCAATCAAAGCAATCTGTAATATTTCACCAATGAACTTTGGTGAATATTACAATCCAGGCATGGCCGATGCTGCAATAGCATCTGCCATGGCTGGAGACAGAGATCCGACCCCCCCCACATCGAGTGACGGCGGCGATCGGTCAACGCCGTCACTATCTGCTCCCATCCTCCTTCCTCCGCTACCCTCACCTTCCGATCCCCCTCACCTCGACCCCCTTACTCACCTCTCCGGTCCTCCGATGTCCCTTGGTCCGACCCTGCATGCGCAGTGAGCCCTCCAAAGTCCATAACTTTATTTTGATCACTGTGATAAACTCTACAGTGATAAAATAAAAAAAAGTAAATAAATGCCCCCTTTATAACCCCCATAGGTAGGGACAAATAATAAAATAAAGAAAATATATATTTTTTCCTGCTAGGGTTAGAATTAGGCTGGGTTCATATTGCGTTGTGGCAGTCCGTTAGATGGACTGCGTTACACCGCGGTATAACGCGGTGTGACGCAGTCCGTTAACGCTGCCATTCAACCCATTTATGTGCGCATGGCGACGCATGCCGTAAAGCGGCATGCATTCGGAACGTGCCGTCATTCAGTGACGGAGCCTCAGACACGGGCTGCAGCATCTGGGCTCCGTCACCGCTAGCACAGATGAATCATCTGCTGATTCATCTCCGCTAGCGGATATAGCATAACGCGATCGCGTTATGCTATACCGTTACCAGCTCGTCAACGCTATGTGTTGAACGGGCTGGTAAAACGCAATGTGAACCCAGCCTTAGGGTTAGGGTTAGAACTAGGGTTAGGGTTAGCCTTAGGGTTAGGGTTCATAGGTTAGCATTAGGGTTAGCATTAGGGTTAGAATTAGGGTTAGGGTTAGAATTAGGGTTACGGTTAGAATTTGGGTTAGGGTTGGACTTTGGGTTTGGGTTAAAATTAGGGTTAGGGTTGGAATTAGGGTTAGGGTTGGGATTAGGGTTAGGTTTGTGGTTAGGGTTAGAGTTAGCATAAGTGTTAGGGGTGTTTTGGGGTTAGGGTTGGGATTAGGGTTAGGCTTGTGGTTAGGGTTATGGTTAGAGTTGGGATTATGGTTAGGGGTGTGTTGGGGGTTAGGGTTATGGTTAGGGTTTGGATTAGCATTAGGGGTGTGTAGGGGTTAGGGTTGGAGTTAGAATTGAGGGCTTTCCACTATTTAGGCACATCAGGGGGTCTCCATACGCGACATGGCGCCACCATTGATTCCTGCAAATTTTGTGTTCAAAAAGTCAAACAGTGCTCCCTTTATTCCGAGCCCCGACGTGTGCCCAAACAGTGGTTCCCACCCACATATGGATTACCAGCGTACTCAGGAAAAATTGCACAACAACTTTGGGGGTCTAATTTCTCCTTTTACCCTTGGGGAAAAAAAATTGGGGACTAAAAAAATTATTTTTGTGGAAAAAAAAAGGATTTTTTATTTTCACGGCTCTGCGTTATAAACTTCTGTGAATCACCTGGGGGTTCAAAGTGCTCACTGTGCATCTAGATAAGTTCCTTAGGGGGGTCTAGTTTCCAAAATGGGGTCATTTGTGGGGGAGCTCCAAAGTTTAGGCACACGGGCTCTCCAAACACGACATGGTGTCGCTAACGATTGGAGCTAATTTTCCATTAAAAAAGTCAAATGGCGCTCCTTCCCTTCTGAGCCCTGCCGTGCGCCCAAACAGTGGTTCCCCCCCACATATGGGGCACCAGCGTACTCAGGAAAAACTGGACAACAACTTTTGGGGTCCAATTTATCCTGTTACCCTTGGGAAAATTAAAAATAGCGGGCTAAAAAATCATTTTTGAGAAACAAAAATGATTTTTTTATTTTCACTGCTCTGCGTTTATAAACTTCTGTGAAGCACTTGGGGGTTCAAAGTGCTCACTACACATCTAGATAAGCTTCTTGGGGGGTCTAGTTTCCACAATGGGGTTACTTGTGGGGGGTTTCTACTGTTTAGGCACATCAGGGGCTCTGCAAATGCAACATGATGCCCTCAGAACATTCCATCAAGTCTGCATTCCAAAATGGCGCTCCTTCCCTTCTGAGCTCTCCCATGCGCCAAAACAGTAGTTCCCCCCACATATGGGGTATTGGTGTACTCAGGACAAATTGCACAACAACTTTTGTGGTCCAATTTCTCCTGTTACCCTTGTGAAAATAAAAAATAGCGGGCTAAAAAATCATTTTTGAGGAAATTTTTTTTATTTTCACTGCTCTGCGTTATAAACTTCTGTGAAGCACTTGGGGGTTCAGAGTGCTCACAAACACATCTAGATAAGTTCCATAAGGGGTCTAGTTTCCAAAATGGTGTCACATGTGGGGTTATTTCACTGTTTAGGCACACAGTGGGCTCTCCAAATGCGTCATGGTGTCCGCTAACGATTGGAGCTAATTTTCCATTCAAAAAGTCAAATGGCGCTCCTTCCCTTCTGCACCCAAACAGTGGTTTATGACCACATATGAGGTATCTGTGTACTCAGGATAAATTGCCCAACAAATTTTAGGATCCATTTTATCCTGTTGCCCATGTGAAAATGAAAAAACTGAGTCTAAAAGAAAATTTTTGTGAAAAAAAGTGCTTTCTTTTTTTTACGGATCAATTTGTGAAGCACCTGGGGGTTCAAAGTGCTCACTATGCATCTAGATAAGTTCCTTGGGGGGGGTCTAGTTTCCAATATGGGGTCACTTGTGGGGGAGCTCTAATGTTTAGGCACACAGGGACACTCCAAATGCGACATGGCAACCGCTAAATATTCCAGCATATTTTCCATTCAAAAAGTCAAATGGCGCTCCTTCCCTTCTGAGCCCTGCCGTGCACCCAAACAGTGGTTTATGACCACATATGAGGTATCTGTGTACTCAGGATAAATTGTCCAACAAATTTTAGGATCCATTTTATCCTGTTGCCCATGTAAAAATGAAAAAATTGATGCTAAAAGAAAATTTTTGTTGGAAAAATTAAAATGTCAATTTTTTCCTTCCACGTTGCTTTAGTTCCTGTGAAGCACCTGAAGGGTTAATAATCTTCTTGAAAGTAGTTTTGAGTAGCTTGAGGGGTGTGGTTTTTATAATGGTGTCACTTTTGGGTATTTTCTGCCATATAGACCCCTCAAAGTGACTTCAAATGTGAGGTGGTCCGTAAAAAAAATGGTTTTGTAAATTTTGTTGTAAAAATGAGAAATTGCTGGTCAACTTTTAACCCTTATAACTTCCTAACAAAAAAAAAATTTGTTTCCAAAATTGTGCTGATGTAAAGTAGACATGTGGGAAATGCTATTTATTAACTATTTTGTGTCACATAACTCTCTGGTTTAACAGAATAAAAATTCAAAATTTGAAAATTGCAAAATTTTCAAAATTTTCGCCAAATTTCCATTTTTTTCACAAATAAACGCAAAAATTATCAACCTAAATTTACCACTAACATGAAGCCCAATATTTCACGAAAAAACATCTCAGAATCGCTAGGATCCGTTGAAGCGTTCCTGAGTTATTACCTCATAAAGGGACACTGGTCAGAATTGCAAAAAATGGCAAGGTCTTTAAAGGGAATCTGTCACCCTAAATTGGCGGGATATTTAAATGATGGCAGTCAGGTCAGATGGGCGGTGTTTTGGGTACTTGCCTTAACATGTTGTTCGCCGCTGTCTCCATTATTTCTGGGAATTGTAGTCGTTGCCCTCCATATAACGCGCCTGCGCATTGCAATCTTGAATTGCGCATGCGCAGTATGCTTTGCCCGCAGATTGCAATGCGCAGGCGCGTTATATGGAGGGCAACGACTACAATTCCCAGAAATAATGGAGACAGCGGCAAACAACATGTTAAGGGAAGTACCCAAAACACGCCCATCTGACCTGACTGCCATCATTTAAATATCCCGCCAATTTAGGGTGACAGATTCCCTTTAAGGTCAAAATAGGCTGGGTCATGAAGTTGTAAATTTTGGTAATGATGGATTAGAAATTGTTTCTCACCTATATTTTTAGTTGGTCACCAGTCACAAAATGGGATTGGACGCTTTGTGTCTAAGGCGAATGCATTTTCCCTATTAGGACCCACATCTACTGGATGATCTCCGAATCATGTAATGTTTCCCACCATCTCCAACCACCAGCGTCATGGATAGTGGATCTTCTACCAATGTTCTGACCCACAGAACGCAGCCTCTTTCCCTTTCTGTTCTTGTTTCCTTCCCTTAATTGTCATTACAAGTAGACATTTCTTTTGCCTTCTTAGCTCATTCTCTTACACAAAAACCTTGAATGATTCTCCACTCTCCAGTTTTGTGATGTGGTAGACTCTGATTTACCTGCACACTGTGACTCCCACACAGCGGCTTTGTACGTCTCTGTCAGTAAGTGGATTAATGAATAAATATGGAGTTTACTTTTACTGGGTTTATTTTTTATGTTAGACAATGGTAGAAACGCTCCCTCGAGGTGGCCGGGCTTCTTCACTTGCATGGGCAAGACATTCATGAACCAGCCTTCCTTAGTCACAACGTAGCGCTGCCAAATGACTGAGTGAAGTATTATCTGGAGAGGTCTTTGTTCTTCTGGAGCAGGAGGTCACGTACCATGATTCTTTCTGAAGTACCTTTCTATCCATTCCCCAATCAAGTTCAGAGGAAACTTTCTCTACCCTGATTTCAAACATTTATTTGGCAGCACAGATTATTTGCTTTGTAAATCCCTCCTGGAATTAATATTCCGCGCTCTTGGAACAACACCTTTGGGAGTCTGTATTTTTAGTGATGTTTATAGATCCTGAGTTATACAGGTTGCAGCTATGGCATAGTTTTGCTAAACCTGGCCTACTATAAATAAATGTCCACACCATTAGCTGGTGAAAGACAATGTACAATAACCAGATATGTCCACAGGGGCGTTCTGTAATCTCTAAATCACATTACAAAGAGCAGATTAAATAATACTCTTCACTAGTGTCTCCCAAACTCCAGTCCCCACGCCCCAACAGATCATGCCTCCAGGGTTTCCTTAGTTTTACACGGTGATGGAATTATCTATCTATCTTTCTATAGTAACTACCGTATTTTTCGGACTATAAGACGCACTTTTTTTTCCCCAAAAAATTGTGAGGAAAATGAGGGTGCGTCTTATTGCCCGAACGCAGGCTTACCGGGGGATTGCAGAAGGGTGTGGTGGTGGTAGAGGTGCGGCGTTGCAGAGAGTCCACGGAGAGCAGAGAGGAGTGCAGAGCCGGGTTTCTCGGTGGTGGCGGCCATCTTCCTGAGGCGGCTCGTGCGCAGATAGAGTACTCTGCTTCCTGTGGCTTCAGGAAAATGGCTGCAGGAGGCAGCGCGTGCGCAGATGGAGATCATGGCGGCCATTTTCCTGAAGCCGAGCTCTCAATCTGTGAACTCGGCTTCAGGATAATGGCCGCTGCGATCTCTATCTGCGCACGCGCGGCCTCCTGCAGCCGTTTTCCTGAAGCCACAGGAAGCAGAGTACTCTATCTGCGCATGCGCGCCTCAGGAAGATGGCCGCCACCACCGACAAACCCGGCTCTGCTCTCCGTGGACACCGTGCTGTCACCTCACCTGAGGAAGGGACCCTGCTCAGGTGCACGCCGCCCATTGCGCCTCTGTAATGCCGCACCTCTGCCACCACCACACCACTGCTGCAACCCCCCGGTAACTTGTGGTTAACCCGGCTTTCCTGCATGCCTTGGACACCGGGCTGCGGCGTCACCTCACCTGAGGGAGGGACCCTGTATCAGCATCACCGCACCTCTGCCACACCACTGCCGAAACCCCTGCTGTACCACCGCCGGCTCTCAGGTACTTAAAATTCGGACAATAAGACGAACCCCATATTGTAAAAATCTTTTTTTCTGCTATTTTCACCCCAAAATTTGGGGTGCGTCTTATGGTCCGGTGCGTCTTATAGTCCGAAAAATACGGTATTATCTATCTATCAATCTACAGTGGCATGTCAAAGTTTGGACACCCCGGTCAAAATTACAGGTTATTGTGAACAGTTAAGAAAGTTGAAGATGAAATGATCACTAAAAGGGCTAAAGTTAAAGATTACACATTTCCTTTGTATTTTAGGCAAAACATATACTGTATATATATTTTCATCTTTTACATTTTAAAAATTACAAAAAAGGAAAATGGTCTGATGTAAAAGTATTGGCACCCTTGGGGATGTGTGTGCCCAGATAAATTTGACCAAAGTTTCAAACCTTAATTAGCCTGTTAGGGTTATGGCTTGTTCACTATCATTGTTAGGAAAGTACAAGTGATGCAAATTTCCCAGCTTTATACAAACCCAGCCTCCTCTAACCTTATGCCAATAAACAGCAGCCATGGGTTCCTCTAAGCAGCTGCCTAGCACTCTGAAAATGAAAATGATGTGGGCCCACAAAGCAGGAGGCTATAAGAAGATAGCAAAGTGTTTTCAAGTTGCCTTTTCCGCAGTTTGAAATGTAATTAAGAATCAGAAGTTACCAGGAACAGTGGAGGTAAAGATAAGGTCTGGAAAACCAAGCAAAATTTGAATGAGAGCTGCCCATAGGATTGCTAGAGAGGCAAAGCAGAATCCCCACTTGACTGCAAAAGATCTTCAGAGGATTTCGCAGACTCTGGAGTTGTGGTTCATTGTGCTACTGTTCAGGGACACCTGCAAAAATATGGCCTTCATGGAAAAGTCATCAGAAGAAAACCTCTCCTGCTTTCTCACCATAAAAAGTCAGTGTCATATGTATGCAAAAGAATATTTTAACAAGCCTGATGCATTTTTGAAACAAGTCCTGTGGACCTATGAGGTTAAAATAGAAATCTTTGACCACAATGATCAAAGGTACAGTACAGACCAAAGTTTGGACACACCTTCTCATTCAAAGATTTTTCAGGACTATGAAAATTGAAGAATCACACTGAAGGTCTCAAAACTATGAAGTAACACATGTGGAATTAGACAATACACTTTACAAAAAAGTGTGAAACAACTGAAAATATGTCTTCTATTCTAGGTTCTTCAAAGTAGCCACCTTTTGCTATGATTACTGCTTTGCTCGCAGAAAAGGTGAACGGATGGACTCTACATACCTAGTTCCCACCGTGAAACATGGAGGAGGTGGTGTGATGGTGTGGGGGTGCTTTGCTGGTGACACTGTTGCTTTTTTTCCCGCCCATACTTGGAGCCCTGCTGCTTTTTTCAATTATTTCAACATTTTTCCAATGCTTTTGGAACATTTTTACCCCATTGAAAGCAGTGACAAACTCCAAATTGGGAAAAGTACCAGCACCTATAATACTGGAAGTATGCTGATGAAGATGAAGCACCCACTTAAAAAGAGTGGATGGCAATTTACAGTGCAGGAGATGGTCCTGGACATGTTAGACTGGTATATGCACAAGTTTTACCTTGTTTTTGCTGTAGGGGCACCAAGAACTGGCTTTTCTATAAGTGAAAATTTGCCAGACTGTAGCGATTTTTAATGCAAGTGAACAAAAATTAAGGGTACTTGTACATGAAGTCATCATTTCATGTCACCACTAGATGGATTCTTCTAGTAGATGAACCCCCCCCCTTTTATTATTTAATAAGTGCAGACTCATATACCATATTTTCGACATATACACACTGTGGGCATTTTATTTGTAATGATTAATACAGAGCATAGACAACATGTGGATGTTATCTGATTATTCTCTCATCACAAACACAAAATATAAAGAAACAGGAGATCTGGTCCGGTCGGACAATTTCCAAAGTAACTTCACTATGTGCAACTTCTGACCTAAGAGAAATAACAAGCAAAGATAAAAAGGGATGACATGTAAAATAAATGCATAAAAAAGAACAATTACCACCATACACAAAGGAGGGATGAGATTAAGGGCAACTCTGACAGTAGAAGGAAGTTGGCAATGTCGGGACTTGGTTGATTTTTACTAGATTGCACCTCCTTTTACCTGTTCTATACATTAATAATAAAAAACTATAAAATTGTTGGGTTTTATAATAAATTTATGGTATATAAAAAAAGGTTAAGAGTCTCGAGGATAAGTAAAAATACATGACATCAATGATACCTTCTTAACCCTGCACGGCCCCGGACGATTCAAACTTCTTTTTCCTTCCCTCCATTCCACTGAGAGCATCGACGTTTTTTCTCCAGTCTCCAACTTCACGTATTTCCTAAATAACACGTCAGACAGACACTGTGATTATGGTGCATTTATTGCTCAGTTATATCTGCCTGTCAATACGCAATTCAACACCAGCACCTATTTTCAGCTGGATGTGCGTCCGAGGATGAGGGTCATTATAACAGGAAGGGGCCAAGGATGGGGCACATTGTTATAGGATGGGGGAGATTATACCATGAAGAAGTCCATGATAGAAGACATTATACCAGGATGGAAGACATTGTTACAGGAAGGGGCCAGGATGGGGGACATTATTATAGTAAGGGGCAAGGGCGGGGAGTTTATACCAGGAAGGGGCCAAGGATGGAAGACATTATACCAGAAATGGGGACATTATATTAGGAACAGGCCTAGGACAGGGGACATTATAACAGGAATGGGCACAATATGGGGGACATTATACCAGCAAGGGGCCTAGGATGAGGGACATTATTACAGGATGGGGCCAGAATATGTGACATTGTTGCAGAAATAGGCCAGGATGGGGTACATTATTATAGAAAGAGTCCCAGGACAGGGGAGTTTATACCAGGAAGGGGCCTAGGAGGGAGGACACTATTAGTGTAAAGGGAACATTATACCAAGAAGGGACCCATGATGGGGGCATTATACCAGCAACAGGCCCAGGACAGGGGACATTATAACAGGAAGGGGCACATTATGGGGGACATTATACCAGAAAGGGGTTTAGGATGAGGGACATTATTACAGGATGGGGCCAGAACAGGGGACATTGTTAAAGAAAGGGGCCAGAATGGGGGACATTATTATAGTAACGGGCCCAGGACTGGGGAGTTTATACCAGAAAGGGGCCTTGGATGGAGGACATTATTACTGGAAAGGGAACATCATACCAGGAAGGGAACCATTATTGAGGCCCAGGACAGGGGATATTATAATAGGAAGGGGCACAGTAGGGAACATTATACCAGGAAGGGGACTAGGATGAGGGACATTATTACAGAATGGACCAGAACAGGGAACATTATTAAAGAAAGGGGCCAGGATGGGGGACATTATAACAACAAGGGCCCAGGACAGGGGACATTATTGCAGGAAAGTGCCTGAATGGGGACATCACTTTATGGAGGATGAACACGTATTTCTTTAAAAGATCTAGAACGCTACAAGGGCCTATACATCTGAGCAACATGGAGGTGGGGGACCAGGTCCAAATTTTGCACCGGAGCCAATGGGACTCTAGTTACGCCACTGTTTATGAACTGCTGGCCAGCACAGTCTCTGATTAAAAGGTACATTTTGGAAAAAGTCCAACTTACTTTTTCTACATCATCTTTTTTGGCTTGTTTCACTTGCTTGAGATTCGCTCTTAGGTCCATGGCAGCTTTGTGCTTAGTGCCCAGGAGCGCCCGCATCATGGCATCGGCTGATAGACGTACTCTTCTCAACGTCGGACGTTTGAACTTTCCACGCAGGTCAAAAATCTTCTGATTCAAGTCCTCAATCTATAAAGTCAAAAAAGAGATCATTTGCTATTAGAAGGGCTCAATTATATGTCTTATTATATTCTATTGAAAAGTAAAAATAATGACACAGAGGGTTTTCAAGAGTATTTCATTAACTTTTTTTTCCCCAGATGAATGGCTGTGTAATACGATAACAAGCCAGTTACTCCAGAATGAGAAATGCTCTTTGTCGATGGCTCTCTGTCCTGGCCTTCAGAGGGGTCTTTATCAGGGTTTTCCCTTTGGCTTACACAAGTCCTAAAAGGCTTACCTCCCAACTTTGAAAAATAAAAAAAAATTTTGTTTTATGCTGAGCCAGTACCCTAACCTCACCCAGTCCTATATATATGCCCACACACACAAATATTGCTCCTAGTGAAGCCCATTCATATTTCCACAAGCATGGTAGCCATTTCATGACCCCCACATTGCCTCCCAAACACAATAGCCCCCACACTTAGTATAATGTCCATAGTACTTTCCTCCACACATAGCATGACACCCACCCCTGCATCCTAGATGCATTTGAGTAGAAGTGCCTTATAACCTGGTCTTCTGTTTCTTTGCTCTACCCACACAGTAGATTCACCCACACAAATATTGATGCCCCCACAAACTCCCACATAGTATAATTCCCCCGCAATATATTCCCTCACACACAGTACAATGCCCCCATAGACACCCACACACAGTATGATGCCTCCTACAGTCCTCCCACACAATATTATGCTCCCCATAAACAGTATTATGCCCCCGACAGTATCACTCACACAGTATGATGACCCCAGTGTCCACCCAATACAGTATGATGCCCCCCACTTGACTGTGTCCTGCTTCTCTGCTGCCAGTCACATGATATAAAATGTCATGTGACCTGAAGGTCCCTCATACTCTACCCAGGTTGAATGCTGGAGTAGGGATCTGATGGATCCCTAATCCACCCGATGACACAGAAACAGTTGAAGTCAGGACATATCCCCAACCTCCCAGAACAGCCATCTCTCACTGGATCCAGGATGTTTTTCAGCTATGCTAATAAGGAATGATGGAAAACAATGGTCTCTGTAATACAACCCATGTAAAGAGGACCTTTTACTGGATTTCTAATTTAATCTAAGAACCACCTGTGATTGATGTCCTCCTCTGATTCTGGAACAGTTTTTCTTTTTCTTGTGTGTCCCTCAGTTCCAAAGTTATTGCCCCCAGGTAATAAATTAATAAGTTAAATTTTCCCTTTAACCACTGGGGTGTGTTCCACAGAACTGCTCTGTGGGCGTTTTCTTTTCTCTTCTGATGCTGGCCAATCAAAACATGGCCACACCCACAGAGAAGTGTTATGGTACATGCCCAGTTGATTGAAGGATACATTTGCACCTTTATTTCCCGGGGGGGATAACTTTGGAATGGAAGGGCACAGACAAAAAAGAAAAACTGTTCCAGAATCAGTGGATCTGCAACAATTGAAGAAGATACTCAGTTTGAATGAAAAAAAATCAATTGAAAGGTCCCTTTAAGGAAATATTGAAAAGTGAGCACACACTTCAGAAGGCTCCTAGATATTGCAATTGTGATTATATTTTACAAAAGATAAATTAAATTCTTCTGAACAGATGCCATAGGAAATCCCGTTTTACGCAGCTGAAGATAACTAAACTAAGGAAATGACTAGCCTTGTGCCATCTAACACTCGTGTTTTGAAAATATGAATCCAAAATAGGAAATTCTGTAGGAAAGGAATGAAATATTACACAGAGAGCGGTTTATAGGGGCTTCAGTACTGAGGATACAGCCTATTCTAGTGGCATACCCAGCTGACTGACGTGGTTATCCTCTGCATTGTTTCGCAAGTTTCGCTGTGTACATTTTGCAGTCGCTGTACCTTGTATTATAACTCACTACCGCTTCATACCATTCAAGGCAATAAAACTGAGCAGCAGCCACTTTCTGGGTGCACTGAGCCCCCTACTGTCAGTGGATCATACTGGGCGCACGCTGTCCGACCGCTGATCATCTCATGTTGATGGCCGATCTTTAAAGGGGTATTCTCAAGTTTGAAGTTATCCCTTATCCATGGGATAGAGCAGGGGTGGGCAATTAATTTTGCCAGGGGGCCGCATGAGAAATTGGGATGGTTTTAGAGGGCCGGACTAATATAATTAACTCCGTTCTACCCAATACTGTATATATACATATATATACATATATATATATGTATATATATATATATACTGTATACTGTATATATACATACCTGCCCATTATCATCATCTTCTCCCCATCATCATCAATGCCTCCCCATTATCAGCAATGCCTGCCCATCATCATCTTCTCCCCATCATCAATGCCTGCCCATTATCATCAATGCCTGCCCATTATCATCATCTTCTCCCCATCATCATCAATGCCTCCCCATTATCAGCAATGCCTGCCCATCATCATCTTCTCCCCATCATCAATGCCTGCCCATTATCATCAATGCCTGCCCATTATCATCATCTTCTCCCCATCATCATCAATGCCTCCCCATTATCAGCAATGCCTGCCCATCATCATCTTCTCCCCATCATCAATGCCTGCCCATTATCATCAATGCCTGCCCATTATCATCATCTTCTCCCCATCATCATCAATGCCTGCCCATTATCAGCAATGCCTGCCCATCATCATCTTCTCCCCATCATCAATGCCTCCCCATTATCAGCAATGCCTGCCCATCATCATCTTCTCCCCATCATCAATGCCTGCCCATTATCATCAATGCCTGCCCATTATCATCATCTTCTCCCCATCATCATCAATGCCTGCCCATTATCAGCAATGCCTGCCCATCATCATCTTCTCCCATCATCAATGCCTCCCCATTATCAGCAATGCCTGCCCATCATCATCTTCTCCCCATCATCAATGCCTCCCCATTATCAGCAATGCCTGCCCATTATCATCATCTTCTCCCCATCATCATCAATGCCTCCCATTATCAGCAATGCCTGCCCATCATCATCTTCTCCCCATCATCAATGCCTCCCCATTATCAGCAATGCCTGCCCATTATCATCATCTTCTCCCCATCATCATCAATGCCTCCCCATTATCAGCAATGCCTGCCCATCATCATCGTCTGCCCATCATCATCTTCTCCCCATCATCAATGCCTGCCCATCATCATCTTCTCCCCATCATCAATGCCTCCCCATTATCAGCAATGCCTGCCCATCATCACACACAGACAGCACATAAGCACTCTCTCACATACATACACACACACATACACACACACACAGCACCGCACTACATAGACACAGACACACACAGAGACACGTCTTACCTGTCCAGCGTCCCCGCTCTCTGACACAGCCGGCCGCTGAATGATGACGTCATTCAGCGGCCGGCTGTGAGAGGAAGCGCCGGTGGAGCCCGGAGCTGCAGCAGCGGAGGCACGGGAGAGGTAAGTATTGTGCCAGCTGATGCCGGGGCCCTGAGACTGCCGGAGCGCCTCCGCGGGCCGGTCACTGACAGCCGGCGGGCCGGATGCGGCCCGCGGGCCGCCCCTTGCCCGGGTCTGGGATAGAGTATAACTTCCTAATCACTGGGGGTTCAACCGGTGGGGTCTGTAGCGATTTCGAGAACCAGGCCTGTGTGAATGGAGCCGTGGATAATTGTGCTCACTGCCGCTCCATTATGGGAGTGCCGAGGACCAGCCAAGTGCAGCTCCCAGCTATCTCCAGTGCTCCCATTGACAATGAATGGGGATTTATTCTGACGGAATATAGGCTGAACTGCATGGACAAATGTCTTTTTTCGGCCTTGCTAACTATGTTAATGTTAATGAATGGAGAGGAGATGCACATGGTCGACATCTGCTTCATTAGCATGGGTCTAGTTTTGGGATTAATGGGGGTCCCAACAGTTGGACACGCAGGGATCAGAAAGTTATCAACTATCTAATTGATATACAGAGTTCATGATTATGGAGGACAACATGGCGACAGGTCTACTAGTCCTCTAGTGGAAATCTCGTGTTGATAGACAAAACTGCAGCAAGCAGCCTAGAAAATGGCACATTGCTGGAATCAGGGTCTCAGCCCCTACACTAAACTGCTCTCAGATTACAAAGCAAACACCTGGTAAAAGATTCTCTTTAAGGTATGGTTCATCTGCTGTTTGCGTTCACATTGTTGCTGGTAGGTATGATAGCTCTGCAGTGCTCTGGTCCAGCGCCCTGGACTACTGACATGGCTACTGAAACAGTGTTCTGCAAATCTTTTTTCCTTAACCCTACGGATCACCGCACTTAAATCGTATGTAGTTTCACTGTGAAAATGGTAAGATTGCTACATTTAGTTTTTCAATACAGTTTATGTATATATATACTGTATATATGTAAAAAAAATGCCAAACATGTTTAAAGAATTCATGAAACACAAAAACCTAATTTTCTGATGACATATTCACATTATAGGGAATTTGTCTGCAGTTTTTGTTATGTAATCTGAGAGCAGCATTGAGTATGGGCTGAGCCTTGATTCCAGTGATATGTCACTTACTGGGCTACTTGCTGCAGTTTTGATAGAATCACTTTTTTTCTCTGCTGTAGATGTAGCAGTGCTCGAATGCTGAGCTCTGTTTAACCCAGCCCACACCACTGAGTGTCAGCATTCTATGTACACTGTGCATAGGCAGAAAGCTGCCAATCAGTGGTGGGGCGGGGTTACACATCTGGTTGGTGTGCATGTAACACGTAGTCCTGTAGTAATAATCTTCTGCTGATAAAATACTAATTGTATTGAAACTACAGCAAGCAGCCCAGTAAGGAACACATCCCTGGAATCAGGCTCTCTGCCCTTACATCATGCTGCTCTCAGATTACATAGTTAAACCTGATGGTAGATTTACTTTAACCCCTTTTACCACCTGAGACGTATCCATACGTCCTTGTGACTTGGACCTTATTGACCTGGGACGTAAGGATGTTTCGGCGATTTTGCGAGCATAGAGGCTGCGCGTGCGCTATTGCCTCCAGGTGTCAGCTGATTCTGACAGCTGTCACCCAGTACTAAGTGCCAGGAGTGGTACTGCACTGCTCCCAGCACTTTAACCCCCTAAATGCTGCGATCGAACAAGATCGCAGCATTTCGGGAGCAGGCAGAGGGAATACAGCCCCCTGTCCTTGGATAGGAGACCCTGGTGGCTCTCAATTGTTGACATGGTGACCCAATGTCGTCATGACGATATCCAGGTTACAAGAGCTACGAAAGTTGCTAGATCATGCTCAGAGCATGATCAGCAACTTACACTGTCAGTTCACTGCTGACAGTTTGCATAGTATGGGTATGCTGCTGCATTCCCATGCCATACAAGCGATCAGCCTGCAAAAAATGAAAGTCCCATAGTGGGACAAAGCAAAAAAGTAAAAAAAATGTTAAATAGAAAAGTTTCAAAAAAGTTATAAAAATGTATATAAAAACTTCATTCTCACTCCTAATGGGGGTGGTCTTTGTTGTCCTTTCTCTTTCTCAGGACCTCTACCAGAGGCCTGGGAGTTTGACGGTTCTGCGCAGGATCTTAGCTGTTCCCAGCATTGCGCTTTTCTGGACAGAGAGCTCAGATGCTGCTTCTGGGATCTGTTGTAGCCATTCTTCCAATTTAGGAAGTCACTGCTCCAAGTGCTCCTATCATTACTGGAATCACTGCTGCCTTCACCTTCCACATCTTCTGCAGTTCTCCTTTGAGGCCCTGGTATTTCTCCAGCTTCTCATATTCCTTCTTTCTGATGTTGCTGTCACTTGGCACTGCCACATCTATAATCATTGCTGTCTTCTGATTCTTGTCTACTATCACAATGTCTGGTTGGTTAGACAACACCTGCTTATCCATCTGGATCTTGAAGTCCCACAGGATTTTAGCCCTTTCATTCTCCACCACTTTTTCTGGGGTCTCCTACCTGGACCTGGACTGTTAGGGGACTTAGCCCATATGCTGAGCAGATGTTCCTGTATACAATTCCCGCTACTTGGTTGTGGCGTTCAGTATACGCGGTTGCTGCTTGCATTTTGCATCCTGCCAACATGTGTTGGACGGTTTCTGAGGTTTCTTTGCATAGTCTGCACCTTGGATCTTGTGTGGTAGATTCCTGCTTGTATGGATCTGGAACTTAGTGCTTGCTTTTGTGCTGCTATGATTAGTACCTCTGTGCTGTCTCGGAGTCCAGCTTTCTCCAGCCATTGGTAGGATTTCTCCATGTCAACCACCTCCATTATCTGTTGATGGTACATCCCATACAGCGGCTTGTCTTGCCATGGCGCTTCATGTTCTTGTTCTTCCTTCCAGATCTGTTGTTGCTGCCTTAGGCATTCTCTCAGCATCTCATCTTTTGGTGCCATTTTTTGATGTATTCCTGAATACTCCTTGTTTCATCCGTGATGGTGGCTTGGATACTTATCAAGCCTCGACCACCCTCCTTTCTGTTGGTATACAATCTTTGGGTGTTAGACTTAGGGTGGAGACCTCCATGCATTGTGAGGAGCTTTCATGTCTTCACATCTGCAGCTTCCATCTCTTCTTTTGGCCAGCACACTATGCACAGGGTATCTGATAACTGGCAGGACATATGTATTGATGGCGCGGATTTTATTTTTCCCATTGAGCTGATTCTTCAGGACCTGTTTATATATATATATATATATATATAATATATATATATATATATATATATATAAACGTATATATATATATACATATATATATATATATAAACAATAATAAAAAAAATCAAAATATATTGTACCCATGAATCAATATTTTTATTAAAAAAATATATATAAACAATAAAAGTACACATATTTGGTATCGCCGCGTCTGGAATGACCCGACCTATAAAACTGTCCCATTAGTTAACCCCTTTAGTGAACACCATAAAAAAGGCAAAAAAAACCAATGCTTTATCATCATACTGCCGAACAAAAAGTAGAATAAAACGCAATCAAATAGACAGATATAAATAAACATGGTACCGCTGAAAACGTCATCTTGTCCCGCAAAAAACAAGTCACCAATCAGCAACAGCGGAAAAATAAAAAAAGTTATAGCTCGCAGAATAAAGCGCTACAAAAATAATTTTCTATAAAATAGTTGACTAATTTTTATTGTGTAAAAGCGCCAAAACATAAAAAAATATATATAAATGTGGTATCGCTGTAATTGTACTGACCCAAAGAATAAAGCTGTGTTATCAATTTTGCCTCAAGAAGAACGACAAAAAAAATTGCTGAATTGCTGTTTTTTGTTCATACTGCCTCCCCAAAATCAGAATAGAAAGCGATTAAAATGTCATGTGTCTGAAAATTGAAAATGGTACTAATAAAAACCTCAACTCGTCACACAAAAAATAAGCCATCACATGACTCTGTGGGCCTAAATATGGAAAAATTATAGCTTTCAAAATATGGTGATGCAAAAACTAGTTTTGCAATAAAAAGCGTCTTAGTGTGTGACAGCAGCCAAACATAAAAACCCGCTATAAATCTGATATCACTGTAATCACACCGACCAGAAAAATAAAGTCGTCAAATCACTTATATCGCATGAGGAACGGCGTAAAAAAATAAATAAAACCAATTCTTCACCTGCTGTTGATGTTTTCATTCTGCCTCCCAAAGATCGCAGTAATGCTCAGCGTACATTTATCCTGCACTGAGCGCTTACACCTGGCTTTTCGTGTAAATTTCTGAAATATGGGTTTCAGACGGAACCCCCGGCAGAAGCTTCCCTATACTGAGGTAGGAGGCACTATGGATGCAATAGGACCTGTGATCTGGCGGTGTCCGTCTTTTTAAGATTGCATAAAAGTGCCATCAGCCACAGTTTTGTGCACTTTTCAAAAGAACGACAACACTTAACAGAGGCCAGATGGAGTCCAGAGTAACTCTGCTGTCTCATTATAGTGAATGGATCCCTCAGGGGTTTCACCTGAATTACATCACTCAGAGATTTATATGAAAACCCCGATGTAAGTGGTCAGCATAGAGCGCCGGATAAATGTGATCCCAAGCGTTATGTAAAATTTTTCCTACAAAAGCTTCTACTCAATCCACAAAAAAAGCAAGTACTCACTCAGGTCCATCATCTGTTAATGGAAATATAGGGGACTTTCACGTTACAGGTAGCAAAAGGGCTCTGGAAAAGCGAAATGGCTCTTTGCCCTCAAAAGAAATTTAGCAAATTCTGTGCTCCCAAATCCAAATGCCCCCCTCTCTTCTGAGCCACACAGTGTACCTAAACCACATATAGCGCCCACATGTTTGGAATTTCTGTAGTGATGAGAGCCCACCTAACTTACAGGTGCACGTCTCCAGAAGAAATGAGCTGGGCATAAGGTACTGGTCACTACAACGGCAGTTTGCAATTTTCACTCAGCAACATCCACTGCTGCTTGTTTCTGGAAAATATCCATAGAGTCAAAATTGGCACTACACTTGTAGGTAAATTCCCAAAGTTGTATAATTTCCAAAATGGGGTCACTTGAAGGGGGATTCTGCTCTTCTAGCACTTAGAGGCTCTGTATATGGAGTCCTCAAACTATTCTAGGAAAATCTGCCACGTTCTGAGACAAATTTTTGTGCCATTTTTACCCACTTCTTGTGTGAAAATGCAAAATCCGGGGCTAAAACAAAATTTTGGTGGTAAAAATTTTATTATTTTTTCTTCACTGCCCAATAGTATAAAATTCTGTGATACACCTGGTGTCAATATGATCACTGCATCCCTAGATTAATTCGCTGAGAGGTGTAGTTTGCAAAATTGGGCACTTATGGGGGTTTCTACTGTTCTGGCAACTCAGTCCCTCTCCCAGTGCATCATGGCTCCCGCAAACTATAACAGTAAAATCCGCACTATAGTATGGCGCTCCTTCCTCTCTGAGCTGTGCACTGTGCCTGAAAAACATTTCCTGATTACATGTAGGTTATTGGCGCACCCAGGAAAAAATGGATCTCGGTTTGTTGTAAAAAAAAAAAGCATATTAACTCTCAGAGAAATTAAAAATTTGGGGCTAAAACAACAATTTAGTGGTAAAAAAGTAATTTATTCTTTCTTCACCACTCAATGGTATAAAAATCTGTGAGCCACATGTTGTGTCAATATGATCACTGCATCCCTAGATGAATTCATTGGAAAGTGTAGTTTGGAAAATGAGTTCATATATGGGGGAGTTTCTGTTGTTCTGGCACCTCAGGGGCTCTGCCAATGTGACATAGCACCCTCAACCCATTCCAGCAAAATCTGAACTCCAATATGGCACCTCATCCCTACTGAGCTTTGCTCTGTGACTCAAAAGTAGTATTTCCCCACAAATGGGGAAATTGACAATAAATTGTATGGCGAAAAATATCCTGTTACCCTTGTAAAAATAAAAAAATTGGGGCTAAAATAATATTTTTGGGGGAAATTGTGATTTTTTTATTTCATGGCTCACTGAGAAGCATCTGGGGGTTCAAGATGCTCACCACACATTTAAGTACATTCGTTGATGGTTCTAGTTTCCAAAATGGTGTCACTTGTGGGGTGTTTCCACTGTTTAGGCACATCAGGGGCTCTCCAAACGCGACATGGCGTTCGCTCATGAGTCCAGCAAATTTTACATTCAAAAAGTCAAATGATTCTCCTTACCTTCCAAGTCCTGCCATGCGCCCAAATAGTTGATTTCTCCCACATATGAGGTATTGGCGCACTCAGGAAAAACTGAACAACAAATTTTGGCATCCATTTTTCCTGTTACCCTTGTGAAAATTAAAAAAAATCGGGTCTAAAGTAAATTTTTGGTGAAAAAAGTTAAATGTTCATTTTTTTTCCATATTCCAAAAATTCCTGTGAAGCACCTAGAGCAGGGGTCTCAAACTCAATTTACCCGGGGGCCGCTGGAGGTAGAATCTGGGTGAGGCTGGGCCGCATCAGGTTTTCCACAAGAAAAGCTCTTACAAAAACATTCCAATGTTATCAAATGTCCCAATGGGGACAGTGTTGATGATGTATGTATAGTGCTGTGGAGTTAATAGCGCAATATCAATGAATAAATATTATCCTTAATATTATGTTACAATACCAGGATCTGAGGATTTTCTGTTTCGAAATCAAGAGCTCTCTGATGTGATGTTGCTGCCTGTCTCGCTGTCTTCCTCTTTTGACACTGCAGTGTGGTGGACAAGTAAACATTAACTGGTTAACAGCAAGAAGTCATTCCCCCAGCGCTCATTCTCCTCCAGCGCTTATTCTCCCCCAGCGCTCATCCTCCCAAGCGCTCATCCTCCCCCAGCGTTCATTCTTCCCCAGAGCTCATCCTCCCCAGAGCTCATTCTCCCCCAGAGCTCATTCCCCCAGCGCTCATCCTCCCCAGTGCTCATCCTCCCCCAGTGCTCATCCTCCCCAGTGCTCATCCTCCCCCAGCGCTCATCCTCCTCCAGCACTCATCCTCCCCAGCGCTCATTCTCCCCAGAGCTCATTCCCCCCAGCGCTCATCCTCCCCCAGCGCCCATTCTTCCCCAGCGCTCATCCTCCCCCAGCACTCATTCCCCCCATTGCTTTTTCGCCATCACTCCTATCATTGCTTTTTCCCCATCACACCCATCATTGCTTTTCCCTCATCACTCCCATCATTGCTTTTCCCCCATCACTCCCATCATTGCTTTTGCCCATTGCTTTTCCCCATTACTCCCATCATTGCTTTTCCCCATCACTGTTTTCCCCATTGCTTTTCCCCATTACTGCCATCATTGCTTTTCCCCATTACTCCCATCATTGCTTTTCCCCATTGCTTTTCACCATTACTCCCATCATTGCTTTTCCCCATTATTGCCATTGCTTTTCCCCATTACTGCCATCATTGCTTTTCCCTGATTGATTTTTCCCATTGCTTTTCCCCATCCTCTCCTGCACACACACACACACAGCACACACACACACACACACACACACCACCCTCTCACCTGTCCGCAGCATCACCGGCGCCCGCGCTTCCTCACTCTGACAGAGCAGGCCGCTGAATGATGACGTCATCCAGCGGCGCTGCTCTCTGTGTCAGAGACAGGAAGCGCGGGCAGCTGCAGCAGCAGGAGATGAGGTGAGTATGCCCGGCGCCGGCATCTCTCTGTGGTACCGCTCATTAAGCTTATGAATATGGGCGCCACGCCTATGAGAGGAGTGGCGTCCATATTCATGACCTTAATGACCGGTACTACGAGTGACTGGGATTTCACATGCGGTGTTTCTCGCATGTGAGATCCTAGCCGAGGGCCGCAAAGTATGGTACAGGGCCCATGAGGTGGGGGCCGCAAACTAGTGTCCCGAGGGCCGCAGTTGGCCCACGGGCCGCGAGTTTGAGACCCCTGACCTAGAGGGTTAATAAACTTCTTGAATGTGATTTTGAGTACCTTGAGGGGTGCAGTTTTTAGAATGGTGTCACTTTTAGGTATTTTCTGTCATATAGAGCCCTCAAAGTGACTTCAAATGTGATTTGGTCCCTAATAAAATGGTTTTGTAAATATTGTTGGAAAAATGCAAAATCGCTGGTCAAATTTTAACCCTTATAACTTCCTAACAAAAAAAATGTTTGTTTCAAAAATTGTTCTGATGTAAAGCAGACATGTAGGAAATATTATTTATTAACTATTTTGTGTGACATATTTCTGTGATTTAAGGACTTAAGAATTCAAAGTCTCAAAATTATGAAGTACAATATGTCATGAGAAACAATCTCATAATCGGTGGGATCCGTTGAAGCGTTCCAGAGCTATAACTTCATAAAGGGACAGTGGTCAGAATTGTAAAAATTGTCCTTGTCATTAACGTGCAAACCACTATGGGGGGTAAAGGGGTTAAGGTTTTAGTGGGAGGTTTTTCATAAAGTGTTATTGTTTAACCATACATTGCATTTTGTTGTATGTACCTTTGTTCTATTCATGTCTTTATTTTTCTACTTGCTTTGTAAATTGTGGAAGTGCTCGTTGATGCCCCATTTTGGCCACTATTAAATCTTCCAAATTCATGAATTTGAAACCAGCCTATGAGACGGAGAAATGGGGCATAACCTACGTGGAAGTCGTAATGGCGGCCATATAACAAGATACAGATAGAAGTGTTGAAAAGATGAGAAAACTCAACAATTTATATTTTCTGGCCATTTCTAAGGTGCATTACATCAGTGTAGCAGCAGGCAATGGGTTAAGTTCGCCGCTCGCTCGATGAAACTGCCATCTAATAAAATACAAGTCATAGTTTCACTCCGATGAGGCTCCCGGATGTGGCGTCAGGATGTGGAGAAAGACAAGAGGGGCCATGTGCAGGCGATAAGAGCGGCACTTCTTGTTTCCGAAAAAGGGAAACCCAGTAAAGTCACTTTCTGGTGTCGGACCGAGCTGGCGAAGAGCACACTGAGGATTCAGGACGGTAACCGCATTACTGTGCAAGCTCAGGCTGGAGGCGAAACCTATACAGTCCTCTTATAAGGAGCATTCCCCAGTACTCAGCTGTTACTATGCAGGATGGTCACACCTACATGGCTGGTCAGGACCACCGCTAATCATGGGGGCTTCAGAGTGAGGCGACACCTCTCTACTATATCCATAAATCAGAAAACGACATATGGAAAGGGGTCATCTATCCTAGACAAATAGCTTCAAAATAAGCTTAAGAAGAAAACTTTATAAACTCAGAAAAAAAAATGGTCTGACCAAATTAAATGTTCAGACTGGTGTATTATAATAATAATAATAAAAACTATAATAATACTAAATTATAATAAAGTATTAATAACTATAATATAAATATTAATAAACTACAGTGTAATAGTAAATAATAATAATAATAATACAAAAGTATAATAATAGTAAATAATAATAGCAATACCACTACTAATAATTATTACTATAATAATAACAATAATATAAACAATAATAACAACAATAATAATAATAATACAACTAATACCCATAATAGTAATAATAATAATAATAATAATAAAAAACTATACTAATAAAATATTTAGACTTGAGAGTCCTCAGTGGTTGATACCTTTTAATGGCTAACTGAAAAGATGGTAACAAATTGCAAGCTTTCGAGACTACTCAGGTCTCTTCATCAGGCTAAAATAATACAAAATCTGAAGAATCACATATTTATGCACAACACAGCACAGAAACAATGCAATATATAAGACAAGTGACATGAAGCAGAACTGTCATTATGAGAGATAGAGATGAACATACAGTCAGGGCCAGAAATATTTGGACAGTGACACAATTTTCGCGAGTTGGGCTCTGCATGCCACCACATTGGATTTGAAATGAAACCTCTACAACAGAATTCAAGTGCAGATTGTAACGTTTAATTTGAAGGGTTGAACAAAAATATGTGTTAGAAAATGTAGGAATTGTACACATTTCTTTACAAACACTCCACATTTTAGGAGGGCAAAAGTAATTGGACAAATAAACATAACCCAAACAAAATATTTTAATTTTCAATATTTTGTGGCGAATCCTTTGGAGGCAATCACTGCCTTAAGTCTGGAACCCATGGACATCACCAAACACTGGGTTTCCTCCTTCTTAATGCTTTGCCAGGCCTTTACAGCCGCAGCCTTCAGGTCTTGCTTGTTTGTGGGTCTTTCCCTCTTAAGTCTGGATTTGAGCAAGTGAAATGCATGCTCAATTGGTTAAGATCTGGTGATTGACTTGGCCATTGAAGAATGTTCCACTTTTTTGCACTCATGAACTCCTGTGTAGCTTTGGCTGTATGCTTGGGGTCATTATCCATCTGTACTATGAAGCGCCGTCCAATCAAGTTTGCAGCATTTGGCTGAATCTGGGCTGAAAGTATATCCCGGTACACTTCAGAATTCATCCGGCTACTCTTGTCTGCTGTTATGTCATCAATAAACACAAGTGACCCAGTGCCATTGAAAGCCATGCATGCCCATGCCATCACGTTGCCTCCACCATGTTTTACAGAGGATGTGGTGTGCCTTGGATCATGTGCCGTTCCCTTTCTTCTCCAAACTTTTGGCTTCCCATCATTCTGGTACAGGTTGATCTTTGTCTCATCTGTCCATAGAATACTTTTCCAGAACTGAGCTGGCTTCTGGAGGTGTTTTTCAGCAAATTTAACTCTAGCCTGTCTATTTTTGGAATTGATGAATGGTTTGCATCTAGATGTGAACCCTTTGTATTTACTTTCATGGAGTCTTCTCTTTACTGTTGACTTAGAGACAGATACACCTACTTCACTGAGAGTGTTCTGGACTTCAGTTGATGTTGTGAACGGGTTCTTCTTCACCAAAGAAAGTATGCGGCGATCATCCACCACTGTTGTCTTCCATGGGCTCCCAGGTCTTTTTGGATTGATGAGTTCACCAGTGCTTTCTTTCTTTCTCAGGATGTACCAAATTGTAGATTTTGCCACTTCTAATGTTGTAGCAATTTCTTGGATGGTTTTTTTTCTGTTCTTGCAGCTTAAGGATGGCTTGTTTCACCTGCATGGAGAGCTCCTGTGACCACATGTTTCCTTCACAGCAAAACCTTCCAAATGCAAACACCACACCTCAAATCAACTCCGGCCCTTTCATCTGCTTAATTGAGAATGACATAACAAAGGGATTGCCCACACCTGTCCATGAAATAGCCTTGGAGTCATTTGTCCAATTACTTTTGGTCCCTTTAAAAACAGGGTGGCACATGTTAAGGAGCTGAAACTCCTAAACCCTTCATCCAATTTTAATGTGGATACCCTCAAATGAAAGCTGAAAGTCTGAACTTCAACTGCATCTGATTTGTTTTGTTTAAAATTCATTGTGGTAATGTCTAGAACCAAAATTAGATAAATGTTGTCTCTGTCCAAATATTTATGGACCTAACTGTAAATATTGGAACAGTTCATAGATAAGGAGTGTGAAAGTTTTATTGCCCTCTGATTGGGGTCTGGTAATGTCTTGTGATGCTCCACCGGGCTCTTAGGAGCAAATGCCTTAATTGATGTAATATTTTTCTATCTACTGGTTAATACTGTACAAAGATATACATCTTTCCTATACTAATAATAGTAACTAATAATAATAACAATAATAATTTTACAACTAATACTCATAATGATAAAAATAATAATAAAAACTATACTAATAATAGTAACTAATAATAATAATAATAATAATAAAAATATTACTACTAATAATAATAATAATTCCAATAATACAAATAACAATAAAAGCTATAATAGTAAATTATAATAATAACAATGTTAATAATAATACAAAACTACAATAATAATAATAATAATAAATAGTAATAATATTATAATAAAAACAATAATAATAATAATAACGGTGATAATAATATAAACAATATTAAAAACAATAAAAATATACAACAATGATAAATAAATAAAAGTAAATCGCCAAAGGGAAAGTCCACACAACAACATGGGCTTGTCATTAGACGTGTTGAGAATATGAATGTTAACTTTCATATCAGTTCCAATCTTTAGAAAATCCCCGGATGCCACATTTTTATTAAGGTTTATCAGTCTAGGACATCCTCATAGACGGAACTTGAGGGCCACCTAGTGGTTGATTTTGGTAACTACAGAGTATCAGTAGGGAAGGGAGACAACTGAGTGATATGAAATGACATAACATTTGTGCGTTGCTGGAAAAGGATGAGTGGGGGTTATGAAATTAATTTTTTGAGCAAAAAAACATCTTTATAATGAAAAATGTTGCACTGTTTGCCTTCTATATCTACTGTAACTGGCTGCAGAATGAAAATCGCTCAGTGCACTTGTTATGACAGGAGAGTTTCTGGCTCTTATCTTCCTTCTTCTCTGCTCCTCTCCACTAATTTATGACCACAAAGTTCAACTCAAATTTCATGTGGTCAGAAATCAGCTGCAAAGAAAGAAGAGTTAGAAACTCTCCCATTAGAACTGATAGATGAGTTGTCATAACATTGTAAAAACGTCACCCATCAAAGTCTTCAAACCCACATATATTTCTATGCAGCCGCTCGCTCCGCTCCCGAGTGCTGGTGGCAGTGCCGGGTATTAACATGCAAGACTAGTCCGCGTTTCTCGCATGTGTGATCCCGGCCTAAGAAGCCCTTCTGCGCTGCACTCATTATCTGTATTAATTGCACCTGTTTGATCTCGTTATTTCATTAAGGCCGGGGTCACACTAGCGTATGGCATCTGATGCGAAAGCATCGGATGCGATTTGCTAATGACCCTCAGCTCCTGCTCTGCTGCGAGCGGGACCCGAGTGTCCTGCGACTGTGCTCGAGCCTCTCGCACAGAACGGATCAGAGAACAGCTGCGGAGGAGGCAGAGAAACTAATTTCTCCATCTCCTCCATTGCCGGGGTCAGCATATATCGCACAGCACTGGGATGATATCCAAGTAATGTGCGTTGTGTCACTCGCACCCATAGACTTATATGGGTGCGAGTGAGCCGAGTCTTGGTGACAGTCACAGTATGCTGTGATTTCACTCTCACGCTGAATATGCCCGAGAAAAAAAAAACTGTGTTGTGAGCTGCCCCATAGATTAACAGTGGTCCGAGAGCTATCCAATGTTTTATCACACAGCACTCGTCCGTATTCTACGCTAGTGTGACCCCGGCCTAAAAGACACCAGTCCACACACTCAATCACACTCCAACCTCTACACCATGGCCAAGACCAAAGACCTGTCTAAGGACACCTGGGACAAAACTGTAGACCTGCACAAGGCTGGGATGGGCTACCTGACAATAGGCAAGCAGCTTGTTGAGAAGGCAACTGTTGGCACAATTATTAAAAAATGGAATAAACACAAGATGACTGTCAATTTTCCTTGGTCTGAGACTCCATTCAAGGTTGCACCTGGTAGAGTAACGATGATTTTGAGAAAGGTAAGGAATCAGCCTAGAACTACAAGGTAGGACCTGGTCAATGACCTAAAGAGAGCTTGAACCACAGTCTCAAACATTACTGTTAGTATCACACTACGCCATCATTGATTAAGATCCTGAAGGTCACACAAGGTTCCCTCTTATTCATGGCAGCACATGTCCAGGTCCGTTTGAAGTTCACCAATGACCATCTGGATGATCCAGAGGAGGCATGGGAGAAGGTCATGTGGTCAGATCAGGCCAAAATAAAACTTTTTGTTATCAGCTCCACTCGCCGTGTTTGGGGGAAGAAGGATGAGTACAACCCCAAAAACAACGTCCAAATAATAAAGCATGGTGAGGAAACATCATACTTTGGGGTGCTTTTCTGCAAAGGGGACAAGACAACTGTACAAAATTGAAGGAAGGATGGATGGGGTCATATATCGCCAGATTTTGGCCAACAACCTCCTTCCCTCAATAAGAGCATTGAAGATGTGTCGTGGCTGGGTCTTCCAGCATGATAATGACCCGAAATACCCAGTCGGGGCAACTAAGGCGTGGCTCGGTAAGAAACATTTCAAGATTCCGGAGTGGGCTAGCCAGTCTCCAAACCTGAACCCAATAGAAAATCTTTGGAGGGAGCGGAAACTCAATGTTGCCCAGCGACAGCCCCGAAACCTGAAAGACCTGTAAGGAGGAATGGGCCAAAATCCCTGCTGCAGTGTGTGCAAACGTGGTCAAGAACTACAGGAAATGTCTGACCTCTGTAATTGCAAACAAAGATTTCTGTACCAAATTTTAGCTGAACACCTGGCGGCGATGGCGCCTGCATAGCCTAATGTGAGCGCAAAATCGCCAGGACATACCTAGTACATACAAGGTCGAGAGAGGGTTAAATACAGTAAAAAGTAAAAAAAAAAAAGTTTTTAAAAATACGAAAAAAATATAAAAACACAAAAGTTTAAATCACCCCTATTTTGCCCCTTTTAAAAAAACAAAAAAGAAATAATACACATATTTGGTATTGCTGTCTTCAGAATATGTCTGATCTATCAAAATATTAAATAAATTAATCCGATCTGTAAATGGCGTAACGAGACAAAAATTTGAAACGCCGTTTTTTTGGCCGCCCCAACACTGCAATAAAATGCAGTAAGAAGCGATCAAAACATTGTATCTGCCCCAAAATGTTATCAATAAAAACATCAGCTTAGTGCACAAATAATGAGCCCTCACCAAGCCCCAGATCCCGAAAAATAAAAACACTACTTTAACCTCAATAATGTTTTTGTTGACTTTAGCTTCCATGTCATATCTTTCTTCATCCACAACATCAATCCTTGCATGGAGCTCTTTGCATAGATCCTGCAAAGATAAGAAACTTTTATTAAAAAGATGACCACCATACGGCCTCATACTCACTGGCGCGAAAACGGATGATAATCAGAGGAAAAAAAATCGGATGCAAATCTGACCAATGTTAGTCAATGGGTGAATTCTCATTTGCGATTTTTTTCTCATCAGATATTGTTGTGAGAAAAAAATCGCAGCATGCTGCGATTTGATGCGATTTTGGGATGAAAATCGCCAATGCAAGTCAATGGGTGCGATTAAAAAACGAACAGCACTTGCACCATGCACGTGCTGTCCGATTTATACGCACCAGTCTCCTTTGAAAAGCCGGTAATTCATCCCCGGCTACTGTAAAATCACACTGACAGCTCACAAAACACTAGATACATACACATAGAATACAATATATATATATATATATACATGTCATTGTGACACATACATATATATATATTTATAGTTCTTACACTTCTACATACTGTAATAGCCGCTAATTCAATTGCCGGCTTTTGTGAAATCACAGAAGCCGACATGAAATGATACATTGTTTCCACACAGTTAACCATGTCATTTCCTGTATTTTGATATATGGTTTGAACTTACAATTACATGAGTGTATTTGTACAAAATTTCAGACATGTAGGGGTTAATTAAAGGTGTAAATTCGTTGAAAAAAAATGCGTGGGCTCCCGCTGTATTTTCTCCACCAGACAGACAAAGCAAGCGAGTGGGGGCAGATAATAATAAAAGCTGGCAATTGAATTAGCGGCTATTACAGTATGTAGAAGTCTAGGAACTATAAATATATATATATATATACATGTCACAATTACATATATATATATATGTATTCTATGTGTGTATATGTATTGTTTCTATTCTTTATTAAAGCTGTCAGTTAGAGTTGAGCGATACTTTCCGATATCCAAAAATATCGGATCGGAATGGTATCGCCGATATCACTAAATATCAGCGATATCCGATTCCGATACCGGAAGTCCCATGTAAGTCTATGGGAACAAAATATCGCAACTAAAAAAACACTTTCTTTCCTTGTAAACACAAAATATACACACATAGAATACATATATATATATATATATATATATACATGTCATTGTGACATATATATATACATATATGTATAGTTTATACACTTCTACATAGTAAAATAGCCTCTGATTCAATTGCCGGGTAAAGCCGGTTTCTGTGAAAAGACAGAAGCACCCGACATGAAATGACACTTGGTGTACATAGGGTTAACCATGTCTTTTCATGTCGTTTGCTATCTGATTTGCACAAACAATTACATCAGTCTATGTGTGCAAAATTTCACACCTGTAGGGGTTAATTAAAGTTGTAAATTTGTTGTAAAAAAAAAGACTTTTTTGCTACGAATTTACACCTTTAATTAACCCCTACAGGTGTGAAATTTTGCACACATAGACTGATATAATTGTTTGTGCAAATCAGATAGCAAAGGACATGGTTAACCCTATGTACACCAAGTGTCATTTCATGTCGGGTTCTGCATTTTCACAAAAGCCGGCAATTGAATTAGCGGCTATTATACTATGTAGAAGTGTATGACTATAAATATAAATATATATATATATATTATATATATATATTGTGTCACAAATTCAATGACATGTATATATATATATATATATGAGGTGTAAAATTGTTTAAAAAAATGCGTGGGCTCCCGCCCTATTTTCGCAACCAGACAGACAAAGCCAGCGAATGGGGGCAGATAATAATAGCCCAGAGAGGGACCATTATTTTTGGCCCCCCCGGCTACTAACATCTGCCCCCAGACACCCCAGAAAAGACAAATCTATAATTAGATTCGCCCTTTCTGGCACTTTGCCCGTCTATTCCCACTGCCCTGTAGCGGTGGCGAATGGGTTAATATGGGGTTAAAGCCACCTTGCAATTGAAAGGTGACCTTAAGCCAGGTTAATAATTGAGAGCTGTCAATTAGACAACTATCAATTATTAATCCTATTGCATGAAATAAAAATAAAACACACACACTTTAATTAAAAATCATTTTAATGAAATAAAGACACATGTTTTTGACCATCTTTTATTTGACTGCAAAAACCATTTCCTGTAATAAAAATAAAATAAAAAAGCAAAATTATTCTTACCTATCCCATGCACAGTCAGGTCCCACGGTGTAATCCTTCAGAAAGGGTTAATGTTTACTGCAGGGACCGCAGCTAATGCTGCAGCCTCACAGTAAACCCCCAAATGAATGAGTTCCTCTCCTGGCTGACAGGAGAGGAAGTGGAAAGCTTAATTGATTGCTTTCCACTTTCACTTCAGGTCAGCCAGGGACACAATCAGTGACGTCAGAGGGAACTGATTAACAAAAATAGGGGTTCCCTTCGAAAAAAAAATGGCGTCGGGTCCCCCCTATTTTTGTTAACCAGCCTGATGAAGCGGACTGCTGAGCAGTGGCGTACCGTGAATGAAGCAGACCAAGCAGCTGCTATGGGGCCCGGACAGGTGAGGGGGCCCTCGACGGTCGGGTAGCTGTGCTGACACAGTACTACCAGGGGGTCGGCGGGGGAGGGGGAGCGCAGCTCTTCTATATACTCACCCTCCTGGTGCGGTCTCTGCAGCCCCTGCTCTTCTCCCACGGTCTCCGACGCCTGTGTTCAGCGGTCAGGTGGTACCGCTCATTACAGTCATGAATACGCACATATTCATGACTTTAATGAGCTGTCCCGCGTGACCGCTGAACACTGGCGGCGGAGACCGTGGGAGAAGAGCAGGGGCTGCACAGACCGCGCCGGCGGAAGGGTGAGTATAAGGGATATTTACCTGTCCCGTTCCACCGTTGCTCGCGTCCTCTTGCTGCAATGTTCAGGTCAGAGGGCGCGATGACGTCGTTAGTGCGCGCCGCGCCCTCTGCCTGATCATTCACTGCTGGAGGACCCCGAAGACAGCGGCACTCAGCAGTGGAGAGAGGACAGGTAAATATCTCAGGTGCCGGGGCCCTGAGCGAGCGGTGACATCGGCACCTGGTGTCACCCCCTGCTCAGGACACCGGCACCTGGCCCCCAGCGACGAAAGGTGAGTATGTCTTTTTTTTTTTTTTTGGTTGCAGCAGCTGCGGCAGCATAAGGGCCTATACTATGGAGCATCTATGGGGGCACAATCTATGGGGGCATAATACATTTTTTTGTTTAATGTGTCCCCTCTCTGTGCTGGCACTTTACATTTACAATGGCTCTGGGTTTTTTTTTTTGGGGGGGGGGGCCAATTCAGACTTTTGCTATGGGGCCCCATGATTTCTATGTACGCCCCTGCTGCTGAAGCATGGTATTTAAGGCTGTTAAGGAGCCAATATCCATGGACCTTGCCAGCAGCGTCGGACTGGAGTACCTTGGGCCCACCAGAGAAAAAATATTCTTGGGGCCCACCATCATACTTCCTAACCTTTGAAGAAGGGAAAGAGGGACAAAGGCTGTGGCACGCTGTGCCTGCTGCAGCAAATTTTAGGACATGCCACGTTGCACCACAGACTGTCCAGGAGTTGGTGGATGCTTTAGTCCAGGTGTGGGAGGAGATCCCTCAGGAGACCATCCGTCGCGCTCATCAGGAGCATGGCCAGAAGTTGTAGTGAGGTCATACAGCATACCTCCCAAATTTTGAAGACAGGAAAGAGGGTTAAAGGCTGCGGCGAGCGTAGGGCGTCGCTGCAAATTTTAGGCCATGCCCGACCACACCCATTTAACAGCTAATCACACCCATATCCTGGCCCCAAGCGTACCCATTTAGCACTGCTGATCACACTGACTGGTAATGAGGGCACAGTGGCTGGTACTGAGGAAAAGAAAGAAAGAGCAGCGAGAGAGAAAGAACAAACAGAGAAAGAAAGAGAGGAAAGAAAGAAAAGAGAGAGAGAAAGAAAGAACAGAGAGAAAAAAGAACAGAGAGCGAGAAAGAAAGAACAGAGAGCAGAAAGACTAGAGAGAGAAAGAAAGACTAGAGAGAGAGCCAGAGGCGTAGCTAGGGTTTTGGTTTAGTGGGGGCGAAACTTCTGAGTGGGCCCCTAATCAGAGAACCTCAGCAAATGACCGCGCTGTTGCCAAAAATAATCTATATATAAAAAGACCAATATTGATATTACCGCCATATGGTCTGTGGTAAATAATACCAGTCCTACAGAACATATAATAGATTACAGCACAGGTACAGATAATGACTTACCGCTGATGTTCTTTCTAATGGAATTGTTCACTTTTCATTTCTTTTCCATCTGGCCCAGACCGACATGACGACTTCTCCAGCCAGGACTCGACTGCAGAGATTACAACAAAGACACATTTCACTTCTCATATTTTTAGCACTGTCTTGGTCACCAATTGGACTATTCTCAACCTGCACAAACTCCTCATCCTGCTGATACCCCAATACTGAGCCGCTGCTGCCATATGTGTCCTATTTCTGCACCTGATACCCCAATACTGAGCCGCTGCTGCCATATGTGTCCCTATTACTGCACCTGATAACCCAATACTGAGCCGCTGCTGCCGTATGTGTCCCTATTATGCACCTGATACCCCAATACTGAGCCGCTGCTGCCGTATGTGTCCCTATTACTGCACGTGATACCCCAATACTGAGCTGCTGCTGCTGCCGTATGTGTCCCTATTACTGCACCTGCTGTGTGGTTCTGTGTGACCTCTAAATTTTAAAGCACCCCTCTAGAATATAGTAATGCCGGGTGCAAGTGCCCTAGAAAACAGTGACCACATTTTGTCCCCTAGACTGTAATAATGCCCTGTGTGCCCCTTTGACAGTCACAGTAACCCGAGTTCCCCTATAACAATAAGTGTCCACTTTACATTTAATAATGTCCCAAGTCTCCCCCTGTACATCTCCCCTATACACAGAATAATGCCCCTCACTGGATATATACTGACCCCTTAATGTCCCCAAACTATTTAATGGGTCCAACACTGTATGATGGCCCCTAGATAGCATCCATACAGCATAATACACCAGATAGTCCTCAATATAGTATAATGCACCCCCATAGGCAGCCTCTATATTATAATAAACCCCCATAGGCAGAGTCTATAATATAATGCACCACCATAGGCAGCCGCTATATTATAATGCACCCCCATAGGCAGCCTCTGTAGTATAATGCATCCCCATAGGGAGTCTCTGTAGTATAATGCACCCCAATATGGAGCCTCTGTAGTATAATGCAGCCCCCATATACAGCCTCTGTAGTATAATGCACCCCCCATATACAGCCTCTGTAGTATAATGCACCCCCATTAAAAAAAAAAAAAAACAATACTCACCTCCCGGCTCCTGTGCTGCTCACTGTTCTCCCTCTCAGCGTCTGACAACGGGCGCCGGCAGGTGATGTCATCGCGCCCGCTGTCAGACGCTGAGAGGGGGATTATGGGAGAGAAGGAGCGCTCGCTCCTTCTCTCTCTATGCGGTCAGCTGTATCGGCTGGATGCCGATACAGCTGACCCTCCGATGACGGGTGGGGGGCCCACTGCTGGCACCAGGCCCCCCAACGCCTGTTCAGGCCCCATAGCTTCTGGGCGGCAGAGCAGGAAGATCGATTCTCCCTGCTCTGCCGCAGAATGTTACTGTAGCGTAGCTCCGGGTAGGCCCCCTCAGAGCGCGGGGCCTGGGGCCACCGCCCCCTCTGCCCCCGACCTATCCTTTCAAATCAGGGCCCACCACACAGGAGCTGGGGCCCACCGGAGGTTTCTCCGGTGGCTCAGTCCGACCCTGCTTGCCAGCCTGATAATACCAGGCCACAGCAGTCTGCTTATCTTTGCTGGTTAACAAAAATAGGGGATCCCGTCGAAAAAATTTGGTGTGGGGTCCCCCCTATTTTTGTTAACCAGCCAGATGAAGCAGACTGCTGAGGCCTGGTTTTTCAGGCTGGTAAGGAGCCAAGATCCATGGACCTTGCCAGCCTGATAATACCAGGCCACAGCAGTCTGCATATCTTGGCTGGTTAACAAAATAGGGGATCCCCTCGAAAAAAAATTGGCGTGGGGTCCCCCCTATTTTTGTTAACCAGCCAGATGAAGCAGACTGCTGAGGCCTGGTTTTTCAGGCTGGTAAGGAGCCAAGATCCATGGACCTTGCCAGCCTGATAATACCAGGCCACAGCAGTCTGCATATCTTGGCTGGTTAACAAAAATAGGGGATCCCCTCGAAAAAAAAAACGGCGTAGGGGTCCCCCTATTTTTGTTAACCAGCCAAGTAAAATGCAGACTGCTGCGGCCTGGTATTAAAAGACTGTCAAGGCCCATGGATTTTGGCCCTCAACAGCCTGATAATACCAGGCTACAGCAGCCCCACATTTGGCGCATCAAAAGATGTGCCAATTGTGGCACTTTACCGGCTCTTCCCACTGCCCTGTAGCGGTGGCAAGTGGGGTAATAAGGGGTTAATGTCACCGTTGATTGCACGGTGACAATAAGCCCGGTTAATAATGGAGAGGTGTCAATAAGACACCGATCCATTATTAATCCCAAAGTTTTTAAATGTATAAAAAAAAGACAAAGCAAGAAAAAAGTCTTTTAATGAAATAAAAGAGACAACACAGTTTTCATTTCTTTTATTATACTCTCATTCCTGCGATGCCATCGATCTCCTGTAAAAAAAGGAAAAAAACAAACCAACAGTATACCACCTGTCCGACGCAGTCCATAGTAACGACTGTCCCACGACGATCCAGCTCTGCTACATCGCAATGACAGGCAGAGCCTGTCATCGCAACGCAGCACAGCTGATTACCTGCTTCCCCGGCGGTGACTCATCGGACTGACTGCTTTACGGCCGGGATTACCCAGCAGTTACTGCAGTTATCGCGAGAAACTGCATGTGACCGCCGGGGAAAGATGATGGCGGCCATCAAGCAGTCCAGGCCGTGACCGCCGGAGATCTTCTGCCAGGTAAGTGCCGCTGACTCCTGACAGACCCGACCGACGGACACTGACAGTGACAGTGACAATTCCGATTCCGGTATCCGATAAGACGACAATATCGGAACTCGGAATCGAAAGTCCGATACAGCTAATATCGGCCGATACCCGATATTTGCAGTATCGTATCGCTCAACACTACTGCCAGTGTGATTTTACAGTATAGCCAGGGATGAATTAGCGGCTATTATACTATGTAGAAGTGTATGACCTATATATATATTATATATATATATTAGATGTATGTATATACAGTGCTACAAGTAGTATTCAACCCCCTGCAGATTTAGCTGGTTGACACATGCAGAATTAACTTGGCATTGTGAAATTTGTACTGTAGATCAGCCTGGAAGTGGGAAATGCACTGCAGCAAAAAAATTTTTGATAATTTTTTTTATTTTTTTTTTAAAACGTTAAAAGTTAATTCAGAGTGTCATTTATTATTCAACCCCTCAAACCACAAGAATTCTGTTTGGTCCCCCTAAAGTATTAAGAAGTAGTTCAGGCACCAAGCATAATGAGCTTCACATGTGTGGATTAATGATCTCTTTTGCCAGCCTTTTCTGACAATTTCAGACCCTCCCCAAACTTGTGAACAGCACTCATACATGGTCAACATGGGAAAGACAAAGGAGCATTCCAAGGCCATTAGAGACAAGATCGTGGAGGGTCACAAGGCTGGCAAGGGGTACAAAACCATTTCCAAGGAGTTGGGCCTACCTGTCTCCACTGTTGGGAGCATCATCCGTAAGTGGAAGGCTTATGGAACTACTGTTAGCCTTCCACGGCCTGGACAGCCTTTGAAAGTTTCCTCCCGTGCCGAGGCCAGGCTTGTCCGAAGAGTCAAGGCTAACCCAAGGACAACAAGGAAGGAGCTCCGGGAAGATCTCATGGCAGTGGGGACATTGGTTTCAGTCAATACCATAAGTAACGTACTCCACTGCAATGGTCTCCGTTTCAGAAGAGCCGTAAGGTACCTTTACTTTCAAAGCGTCATGTCAAGGCTCGTCTACAGTTTGCTCATGATCACTTGGAGGACTCTGAGACAGACTGGTTCAAGGTTCTATGGTCTGATGAGACCAAGATCGAGATCTTTGGTGCCAACCACACACGTGACGTTTGGAGACTGGATGGCACTGCATACGACCCCAAGAATACCATCCCTACAGTCAAGCATGGTGGTGGCAGCATCATGCTGTGGGGCTGTTTCTCAGCCAAGGGGCTTGGCCATCTGGTCCGCATCCATGGGAGGATGGATAGCACGGCCTACCTGGAGATTTTGGCCAAGAACCTCCGCTCCTCCATCAAGGATCTTAAGATGGGTCGTAATTTCATCTTCCAACAAGACAACGACCCAAAGCACACAGCCAAGAAAACCAAGGCCTGGTTCAAGAGGGAAAAAGTCAAGGTGTTGGAGTGGCCTAGTCAGTCTCCTGACCTTAACCCAATTGAAAACTTGTGGAAGGAGCTCAAGATTAAAGTCCACATGAGACATCCAAAGAACCTAGATAACTTGGAGAAGATCTGCATGGAGGAGTGGGCCAAGATAACTCCACAGACCTGTGCCGGCCTGATCAGGTCTTATAAAAGACGATTATTAGCTGTAATTGCAAACAAGGGTTATTCCACGAAATATTAAACATAGGGGTTGTATAATAATTGACCCACACTTTTATGTTTAAAATTTATTAAAATTCAACTGAGCAACATAACTTTTTGGTTTGTAAGATTTATGCTTCTGTTAATAAATCCTACTCTCGTTTGCAGTTTGAAGGCTCTAACTTATTTGCATCTTATCAAACTAGCTAAATCTGCAGGGGGTTGAATACTACTTGTAGGCACTGTATATATATATATATATATATTATATATATAATTATTTGCTTTTTGTGTAAATTTTTTTGTTACAATGTGATTTTTACATGACTTTTTACATAGAGATAACTGCTCTATGTAAAACTTCATGTTAAAATCGCATTGCATACAGATGGAAAACTGATGGAAAACTGACAGAAAACGCATGGTGCGATTTAAAATCGCATCAAAATCGCATGCCTTTTTACAACAAATGTACCGTTTTTTTCCTGCAGAAAACGGACCGATTTTTTTCCAGCCAGTGAGTATGAGGCCTAAGGCTGGAGTCACACTGGCGACAGAATCGGACGACTGCAATACGATGAAATATCGTATTGCAGTCTGCCGTATGTTAATCTATGGAGCAGCTCTCAGTATCAGATTTTTTGTGGTCCGTTTTAAACGTCCGTGTGCAATCGCAGCATGCTGCGATTGTCACCGATTGTGGGTCGACTATCGCCAATGCAAGTCTATGGGAGCGATGAAAAATCGGATTACAAACGGACCGCACGTGTGACTTGCGATGAAATCGCACCGGTGTCCTTTAGAAAAGCCGGCAATTCATCCCGGCTATACTGTAAAATCACACTGACAGCTTTAATAAAGAATAGAAAGAATAGATATATACACATAGAACACATATATATATATATATACATGTAATTGTGACATGTATATATACATATATTTATAGTTCTTACACTTCTACATACTGTAATAGGCGCTAATTCAATTGCCGGCTTTTGTGAAATCACAGAAGCCGACATGAAATGATACATTGTTTAGACACAGTTAACCATGTCATTTCCTGTATTTTGATATATGGTTTGAACTTACAATTACATAAGTATATGTGTGCAAAATTTCAGACATGTAGGGGTTAATTAAAGGTGTAAATTCGTTGAAAAAAAATGCGTGGGCTCACGCTGTATTTTCTCCACCAGACAGACAAAGCAAGCGAGTGGGGGCAGATAATAATAGCCTAGGGAGGGTACATTTTTTTGTGCCCCCCCTGGCTACTAACATCTGCCCCCAGACACCCCAGAAAGGGCAAATCTCTAATTAGATTTGCCCTTTCTGGCACTTTGCCCGTCTATTCCCATTGCCCTGTAGCGGTGGCGAATGGGTTAAGAAGGGGTGAAAATGACCTTGCAATTGAAAGGTCACTTTAAGCCAGGTTAATAATTGAGAGCTGTCAATTAGACAACTATCAATTATTAATCCTATTGAAGTAAATAAAAAAACACACACACTTTAAGAATAAATCATTTTAATGAAATAAAAACACATTTTTTTGACCATCTTTTATTTTACTCTTAATCCGTGCGACGCCCTTGATCTCCTAAAATAAATATAAAATAATAAAACAACATTATTCTTACCTATCTGGCGATCTGTCAAGTCCCACGATGTAATCCTTCACAAAGGGTTAACTAGCAATCAGCTAAGCAGCGCAACCAATGCTGCGTGCTGAGCTGATAGCTCCTGAATGAATGAGCTTATCTCCTGCCGACAGGAGAGGATGTGATTAATGAATGAAGCTTAATTGATTGTGTCCACTTTCACCTTAGGTCAGGTCACTGAAGTGAAAGTGGCAATAAATCAATTAAGCTTCATTCATTCATCTCTTCCTCTCCTTTCGCTGGGAGAGTAAGTTATTCATTCGGGGGGGGGTAAGAGCTCAGCAGACAGCATTATAGCTCTCTGCGAGCTCTAACCTGTTAACCCTTTCTGATGGATTACACCGTGGGACCTGACTGTACATCGGATTGGTAAGAATAATTTTGCTTTTTTATTTTCTTTTTATTACAGGAAATGGTTTTAGCAGGAAAATAAAATATGGTCAAAAACTGTGTGATTATTTCATTAAACTTCTTTTTTATTAAACTGTGTGTGTTTGATTTTCTTTCATACAATAGGATTAATAATTGATAGTTGTCTAATTGACAGCTCTCAATTATTAACCTGCCTTAAGGTCACCTTTCAATACTAAGGTGACATTAAAGTGACATTATTAACCCATTCGCCACCGCTACAGGGCAATGGGAATAGACGGGCAAAGTGCCAGAAAGGGCAAATCTAATTAGAGATTTGCCCTTTCTGGGGTGTCTGGGGGCAGATGTTAGTAGCCAGGGGGGGCACAAAAAAATGTACCCTCCCTAGGCTATTATTATCTGCCCCCACTCGCTTGCTTTGTCTGTCTGGTGGAGAAAATACAGCGTGAGCCCACACATTTTTTTTCAACGAATTTACACCTTTAATTAACCCCTACATGTCTGAAATTTTGCACACATATACTTATGTAATTGTAAGTTCAAACCATATATCAAAATACAGGAAATGACATGGTTAACTGTGTCTAAACAATGTATCATTTCATGTCGGCTTCTGTGATTTCACAAAAGCCAGCAATTGAATTAGCGGCTATTACAGTATGTAGAAGTGTAAGAACTATAAATATATATATATATATATACATGTCACAATTACATGTATATATATATATATGTGTGTTCTATGTGTATATATCTATTCTTTCTTTTGTGATTTAAATACTATTCTTTTGGATCCATTATATGTCAGTTTTGCAAGCCTGCGAGAAATTCTCGCAAGTCGGATGAAAATCGGATGTTACAAGGTACACACACATGCGACTAAATCGCATCTTTGAAGGAAAATCGGATGCCAGGCGGATGTGTGATGTTTTCATTTTGTTCCGATAATCGTCTGACTAAAACGGTCCGATTTTTTGTAGTTGTGTGTGATTCCAGCCTTACAGTTACACTGACAGCTGCCTGTAGCCACCACTAGAGGGAGCTGACTAGCTTTATACAGTCATGTGAAGTTAGCACCATCTGGTGGTGGTGGTTGTCAGGGACTTTAACATTGATGGTCTATCCTTAGGATAGGTCATCAATGTCTGACCGGTGGGGTTGCGACACCCAGCAACCCCGCTGATCAGCTGTTCCCGGTCTCGGCGGTTTTAGGAACTGTATATCGACTGTATAGTGGCCATGGCCGGGTACTGCACAACCACCACTTATTCAAATCAATAGGGGGTGGATGTGTAGTACTAGGTCATGGCCTCTATGCCCAAACAGTATGATTCCCCACAGCCACCCCATACACAGTGTGATACCCCCCCCCACACACACATAAACAATAGGATGCCCTAAAAAGGCCACTCACATAGAATTATATCCCTAAAGTCCCCCTACACAGTAAGATGCCCCCACACAGTATGATGTCCCCACAGTCCCCCACACACAGTATGATGCATCTATACACAGTATGATGCTCCCGCAGTTTCACACTCACAATGTGGTGCCCCCACGATCCCCCAAACACAGTATATTTATTCATTCAATACATTCCGATGTATGCTCAGTAGATTACGGTCACTGCAAACTGTTCTTCTCGGTGCACAGTGACAGTGCGCTCTCTCGTCGGCTATGATCAGAAGTGATGAGACAGCAATAGAGCGCACTGTCAGTGCAAATTGTAAGTAAAGAGTGATCAGAGACCAGCACCGCCCCCGCAAGTGACCTGAAACATAATGACAGAAAACTATTGAGCATCTGTGAGAATTGAAAACCAACGCAGACTCAGTAGAGCATAGGTCACTGATGACATTTTGTTTCAGGCAGGTAGCACGCAGAGGCTGTGGCACTGACTGCAACCTCTGCCCCATGATGACATCTTATTTGAGTATCCCAGCATGCACTGGAGGTTCTGAAATGACATAACAGTGTAAATTTGGTGTGCCCGCTAAATAACTGAACACACAGCCATTAATGTCTAAACCGCTGACAACAAAAGTGAGTACACCCCAAAGTGAAAATGGCCAAATTGTGACCAATTAGGCATTTTCCCTCCACAGTGGCATGTGACTCATTAGTGTTACAAGGTCTCAGGCATGACTGGGGAGCAGGGGGTGTAAAATTTGATGTCATCATTCTTACACTCTCCCATACCAGTCACTGGAAGTTCAGCATGGCTCCTCATGTCAAAAAACTCTGAGGATCTGAAAAAAGAATTGTTGCTCTACATAAAGATGGCCGAGGCTATAAGAAAATTGCCAACACCCTGAACCTGAGCTGCAGCATGGTGGCCAAGGCAATACAGCAATGTGACAAGACAGGTTGCACTTAGTACAGGCCTCTCCATGGTCGACCAAAGAAGTTGAGCGCACGCGCTCAGTGTCATATACAGAGGTTGTCTTTTCACAATAGACGTATGAGTGCTGCCAGCACTGCGGCAGAGGTTACAGGGGTGGAGGGTCCGTCTGTCAGTGCTCAGACTCGCTCACTGCATCACATTGGTCTGCATGGCTGTCCTAGAAGGAAGCCTCTTCTAAAGATGATGCACAAAGAAAGCTGAAAACTGTTTGCTGAAGACAAGCAGACTAAGGACATGGATTACTGGAATCATGTCCTGTGGTCTGATGAGACCAAGTTAGACTTATTTGGTTCAGATGATGTCAAGCGTGTGTAGCAGCAACCAGGTGAGGAATACAAAGATAAGTGTGTCTTGTGTCAAGCATGGTGGTGGGATTGTCATGGTTTGGGGCTGCATGAGTGCTGCCAGCTGTGGGGAGCTACAGTTCATTGGGAGAACCATGAATGCCAACTTGTAATGTGACATTGAAGCAGAGCATGATCCCCTCCCTTCAGAAACTGGGCCGCAGGTCAGTATTCCAACATGATAACGCCCGTAATCACACCTCCAAGGTGAACACTGCCTTGCTCAAGAAACTGAAGGTAAAGGTGCTGGACTGGCCAAGCATGTCTCCAGACCTAAACCCTATTAGTCATCTGTGGGACATCCTCAAACGTAAGGTGGAGGAGCACACGATCTCCAACATCCATCAGTTCCGGGATGTCATCATGGAGGAGGGAAGAGGATTCGAGTGGACACCGGTGAAGTTCTAGTGACCTCCATGCCCAAGACAGCTAAGGCAATGCTTGAAAATAATGGTGACCACACAAAAATTCACACTTTTGGCACAATTTGGCCATTTTTATTTAGGAGTGTACTCACTGCCGTTGCCAGTGGTTTAGACAACAATGCTCTGTGTGGAGTTAGTTAGAGGTCGCACCAAATTTACACCGTTATACAAGCTGTACACTGACTACTGTACATTGTATCAAAGTGCAGATCTTCAGTGTTGGCCCATGAAAAGATATAATAAAATGTTTAAAAATTATGAGGGGTGTACTCACTTTTGTAATATACTGTATATACATGTAAAACCTGCCGTGTAAGTCTTTTTCTTTACCTGCAGGTCAGAACGAGATACTCCAGAAAGCTGCAGTACCTCGCAACGTTCGGACAAGAAGCGCTCCTTCTCTTGGGCACGCTCTTCTTCCTCATGTTCCATCTCATTCTTAGCAATCTGCAGCATCAGACTCTAAAGCAAATAATTGTGACAGTCCAACTAATAATATTAACAGCACAAGTCACACATGGGACTGGATAAATGCAAACTTACAGAAAGATTAAATCTCAACTTCATTTGCTGTTGCTGTTCACTGTTATCAGCCAATGAGAGGAGAGGCTGAGCACAAATGGGGTGTACTCACTTATCTCCAGGTCTGAGAATCTCCAGATACAAGTCAATACACGTAAGTTAATTAAAAGCTGTTGAGTTGACTATAGAATTAATGCCTATTTAAAGAGTTACTAAAAGTTCCTCTTTTTAATGATTTAAGCAAAAAAATTATGAAACTTTGCAAATTACTGTATTAGGGATTTTATCTTCATTCATTTAAAACAATTGCATGTAAGTGCCTATTTACCAGCTTTCAGCTGCAACAATACCAGAACATACTCATCTGGAGTACAGATGATGGCAGTGGTAGAGGAGGAGACAGGCATTTTCACTGCCATCATCTGTACTCCAAATTTGTAAATTTTGATATTAATTCAGCTGAATTCAAATAGACTGGAAAAGAAATGGTTTGGAAGCAACTTATATACAACTAGATGGAGGCACTATGCTATCGCATCAGGAGGTCGGTAATGTCATGATGGGGGCAGGCTTTGCAGCGTTGAGAATCTCTCCCCCCATGTGCTCACCCACCTATCCACTCTCTTTCCCCATGTGCTGACTTCTCCTTTCTGTGCTCTTTTCTTTGACCTGTATACCACATGTGCCTTCTTAGTAAATCAGACTGCCACCATCTTTGTGGAGACAGATTTCGGCTGTCACATTAAAACTGCGCATGCACTCCTCCTGTACAAAGATGGCAGCGGTCAGTGAATCATTCGATGGCGTGTTCGCAAAAGTGGTCCGCTGGTGGTACTGCGCAAGAGGTTGCGTACAGCGTATACAGTGTGTGTGTATGTGTGTATTGCGTACGGTGTATACAGTGTGTGCGTGTGTGGTGTTTACGGCTTATACAGTGTGTGTGTGTACGGCGTATACAGTGTGTGTTTGTGTGTGGAGTGTATGGCGTATACAGTGTGTGTGTGTGTGTGTGGTGTGTACGGCGTATACAGTGTGTGTGTGTGTGTGTGTTGCATACGGCGTAAACAGTGTGTGTGTGTGGTGCGTACGGCATATACAGTATGTGTTTGTGTGTGTGTGGTGCGTACGGCATATACAGTGTGTGTGTGTGTTGTGTACAGCGTATACAGTGTGTGTGTGTGTGTGTTGCGTACGGCGTATACATGTGTGTGTGTGTGGTGCTACGGCGTATATAGTGTGTGTGTGTGGTGCATACGGCGTACATATAATAGTATTGTGTTGTTGTGTGTGGTGTGGTGCGTACGGCATATACAGTGTGTGTGTGTGTGTGTGTGTGTGTGTGTGTGTGGTGTGTGTGTGTGGTGTGTGTGTGTGTGTGTGCGACGGTGTCCTGCTGGTGGTACCGCACAAGAGGCTGGTGCCACCAGCAGTTTCCATATTGAGACAGCCATCACTTGGATGTCCCTATATGGCGGTCGGTGAACTTCCGCCACTTGGAATTCTGGGATCCGGACGGAACAGGATGTGAAGACATTACAAGGTAAGTATATATTAGATTTTATTAAAGGAATGAAAAACAATTTACTTAATAAAGTTTCATAATTTTTCATGCTGGAGAAACATATAAAGAAATAATAGTTTAGTTATTGTTTAAATGTCTTATACTTGTTTTTATTTTTTGTAACAATCCAAATTAATTGATAATAGTTTACATTTTTCATGACCTTGTCGCTGTTGACACCCTCAGTTAAGTGTAATCTATTGAACAAGTATTGAATTTCTCTACAGCGCCACCACAGGAGAAATGAAGCATTACACAGTTCCTATTTAAATCAATGGGCCATCTTTGGATAGCATGGATATGACATGTCTTCCGGAGAGAAAGAGACACTTTTCTACTTAACAAAAGTCACACCATTCAAACAAGTCCTGGTGAAAAATCTGGCGTTTACTCTCATTATATATTTATATTACTACCTTCAGTTGCAGTTTCCGAGATGCCGAAATCTTTGGTTGTCGCTGAGAAAAAAAAAGTCATATTACTTTATTTACCTAAAGCTGTCATCAAACGTCACAATATAAACTGCAACCATTAGTAAATAGATCTTAGACCTGATGAGGCTGGTATACTACCTTTTGAAAATAAGTGTAAGTGGCTGTTTAATTCTGCTTCAGGCTACAACTGGGCACATTATAATTATTATCAACTTGCTTCCCCCCAAATTTTAGCTGCACTGACAATATAAAATGGATATCGAAACAGAAGAAAACATCTTTCATCCTTCTTTACCTTGACATGTGGTTCGGTGGCATAGGAGCGATAGTTTGCTGATGATTTTCTTCGGAGTGGTGGTGGCGCTACAACGAGGAGGAGGAGGAGTGCAGGTTTTGGTGGCTCTGGCACAGGTTCTTCTTCCTCCTCTTCTTCTTCAACATACTCCTCTTCTTCATACTGTTTGTAATAGAGCATTATTGTTGAAGAGTTAGTGTAATATTTTATCAGTAGGATATATTGTACCTGGTACCTAACATTTGGCAAATTCAAGATGTCTTTGGCTACTACTGGATGAAGTCTACTGAGAACGGATTTATATAAACCAATCATAAATCTTCAGAGTATCTAAACTCGTACTAGTGGTAACTGAAGGCAATGAAATCTCATTATATAAATATCAGGGTTTTCTATGTAATCTGAGAGCAGCATGATGTAGGGGCTGAGTCCCTGATTCCAGCGATGTGTTACTTAGTGTATTTTGCTGTTTTAATACAATCAGTGTTTTATCAGCAGGAGATTATCACTACAGGACTAGGTGTCTCATGTCACCTGGTCCAGCCACACCCCCACCACTGATTGGAAGCTTTCTTTAAACATTGGATAAAGCTGACAATCAGTAGTGTGGGCGGGGTTATACAGGGCTCAGCATTCCAAGCTCTGCTAAATCTGCAGCAGATAAAACAGGTATTTTATTCACAATTACTGCATCCAGTAAACTAAGTGATACATCTCTGGAATCAGAGTCTCTGTATCTAATCATGCTGTTGTCAGATTACATAACAAAACATGCTGAAAGATTTCCTTTAAATATGACCTGATTGATTTTATATTTAAATTTCTCTTTTAAAAATTGATAAAAATAAATTATCGCTTCTTGTTTTGAAAGTTTTCTTTGCAGCAGTTTTTCAACCCCAGACTACAACTTTTGAACAGGACTGTATTTATTCCCAGTATACCGGGTGGTCCAAAAGTAGGTGGACAGTATAAAAACAATGCTTTATCATCATACTACCGAACAAAAAGTGGAAAAACATGCGATCAAAAAGACGGATATAAATAAATATGGTACCGTTGAAAACTTAATCTTCTCCCGCAAAAAACGAGCCCCCATACAGTGTCATCAGCGAAAAAATAAAATATATAAATTTATATATAAAATTATAGCTGTCAGAATAAAGCGATGCAAAAATAATTATTTTTTATATAAAATAATTTTTATTGTCTAAAAGCACCAAAACATAAAAAATGATATAAATGATATAAATGAGGTATCACTGTAATTGTACTAACCCAACGAATAAAACTGCCTTATCAATTTTACCACACGTAGAACGGTATAAACGCCCCCCCAAAAGAAATTCATGAATTGCTGGTTTTTGTTCATTCTGCCTCCCAAAAACCAGAATAAAAAGCGATCAAAAGGTTATGTGCCCGAAAATGGTACCAATAAAAACGTCAACTCATCCCGCAAAAAATAAGACCTCACATGACTCTGTGGGACAAAATATGGAAAAATTATAGCTCTCAAAATGTGGTGATGCAAAAACTTTTTTGCAATAAAAAGCGTCTACCATGCGCCCAGTGGTTCCCCCCCACATATGGGGTATCAGCGTACTCAGGACAAATTGCACAAGTTTTTGGGAAAATAAAAAAAATTGGATCTGAAGTAAATATTTTGTGAAAAAAAGTGAAATGTTTCATTTTTTTCCCCTTCATGACCTTGCCAATTTTTGCAATTCTGACTAGTGTCCCTTTATGAGGTAATAACTCAGGAACGCTTCAACGGATCCTAGCGATTCTGAGATTATTTTTCGTGACATATTGGGCCTCATGTTAGTGGTAAATTTAGGTCAATAATTTTTGCGTTTATTTGTGAAAAAAATGGAAATTTGGCGAAAATTTTGAAAATTTCGCAATTTTCAAATTTTTAATTTTTATTCTGTTAACCCAGAGAGTTATGTGGCACAAAATAGTTAATAACATTTCCCACATGTCTACTTTACATCAGCACTATTTTGGAAACAAAATTTTTTTTGTTAGGAAGTTATAAGGGTTAAAAGTTGACCAGCGATTTCTCATTTTTACAGCAAAATTTACAAAACCATTTTTTTTGGGACCAACTCACATTTGAAGTCACTTTGAGGGGTCTATATGGTAGAAAATACCCAAAAGTGACACCATTATAAAAACCGCACTCCTCAAGCTACTCAAAACTACTTTCAAGAAGATTATTAACCCTTCAGGTGCTTCACAGGAACTAAAGCAACGTGGAAGGAAAAAATGGACATTTTAATTTTTCCAACAAAAATTTTATTTTAGCATCAATTTTTTCATTTTTGCATGGGCAACAGGATAAAATGGATCCTAAAATTTGTTGGGCAATTTCTCCTGAGTACACAGATACCTCATATGTGGTCATAAACCACTGTTTGGGCGCACGGTAGGGCTCAGAAGGGAAGGAGCGCTATTTTGAAATGCAGACTTGATGGAATGTTCTGCGGGCGTCATGTTGTGTTTGCAGAGCCCCTGATGTGCCTAAACAGTAGAAACCCCCCACAAGTGACCCCATTTTGGAAACTAGACCCCCCCAAGGAGCTTATTTAGATGTGTAGTGAGCACTTTGAACTCCCAAGTGCTTCACAGAAGTTTATAAACGCAGAGCAGTGAAAATAAAAAAAACAATTTTGTTTCTCAAAAATAATTTTTAGCTATTTTTATTTTCCCAAGGGTAGCAGGAGAAATTGGACCCCAAAAGTTGTTGTACAGTTTGTCCTGAGTACACTGGTACCCCATATGTGGGGGGGAACACTGTACGGCACACGTTGGGGCTCGGAAGGGAAGTAGTGACGTTTTGAAATGCTGACTTTGATGGAATGGTCTGCCGGCATCATGTTACGTTTGCAGAGCCCCTGATGTGCCTAAACAGTAGAAACTCCCAACAAGTGACCCCATTTTGGAAACTAGACACCGCACGGAACTTATCTAGATGTGTGGTGAGCACTTTGAACCCCCATGCGCTACACAGAAGTTTATAACGCCCGGGCATGAAAAAAAAAATCATATTTTTTCCACAAACATGATCTTTTAGTCCCCAATTTTTTTATTTTACCAAGGGTAACAGGAAAAATTAGACCCCAAAAGTTGTTGTCCAATTTGTCCTGAGTACGCTGATATCCCATATGTGGGAGAAAACTACTGTATGGGCACACGTCGGGGCTCGGAAGGGAAGTAGTGACGTTTTGAAATGCAGATTTGATGGAATGGTCTGCAGGCGTCATGTTTACGTTTGTAGTGCCCATGATGTGCCTAAACAGTAGAAACCCCCCAAGTGACCCCATTTTTGAAACTAGATCCCCCAAGGAACTCCTCTAGATGTGTGGTGAGCACTTTTAATCTCCAAGTTCTTCACAGAAGTTTATAACGCAGAGCTGTGAAAATAAAAATTTATTTTTTTTCCACAAAAATAATTTTTTAGTCCCAATTTTTTTCCCAAGGGTAACAGGAGAAATTAGACCCCCAAAGTTGTTGTGCAATTTTTCCTGAGTATGCCGATACCCCATATGTGGGGGTAAACCACTGTTTGGGCACACGTCGGGGCTCGGAATAAAGGGAGCACTGTTTCACTTTTAACAGCCAATCAGAGCGATCGCAGCCATGTGGGGGTTAAGCCAACCCCCCTGTGGTGAAGCACAAAGGGTCTTGTGCCTGCGGGTCGGGTGAACTTTCAGTGACCCCGGTCACCCGACCCGCAGGAACGCGATCCTTTCATGACACATACGCTGTGTCACAGGTCGGGAAGGATTCCAAAAATTGCTGTGAAGCACCTGAAGGGTTAAGAAACTTCTTGAATGTGGTTTTGAGCACCTTGAGGTGTGCAGTTTTTAGAATGGTGTCACTTTTGGGTGTTTTCTATCATATAGACCCCTCAAAGTGACTTCAAATTTTCTGTCCACCTTCTTTTGGATCACCCTGTATATATAGTGAAGCTTCTGGATGTGTCATCTCTGAGCAACGTCTTCAGTGACTCATTCGGGCAGAAGCCTCCATACGTTATTTTACATCTTGCTGAACTAGTGAAATGTCAGCTTGGATCGAAAGTAAGAGTCAATTTCTCTTTTTTTCCACCTTTCATTAAATGAGTATTACCAAAAATAGAAACGCCTTGTTCTTCATTTTATTAGAGAAAATTACAGCCCCGACTATCAGTTCCTGTCTTACTGCTGCCTTGCGGTTATTATATGATAGACGTTAATACATTTCTGAGCTGCAAATAAAAGCTAAACAATATATTGAGGGTAATGAGAGATCCACTATTTTGTACAAACCTATCGTTTCTATCACACATAATCCTAATTAATTCTATATTAAGTTTTTCTTGTAAAGTAACCTTCCAGTCCAAATCAAAACATTTGACTATGCATTTCAACCTACTAAAGGTGCATTTACACTGCACGATTATCATCCCATGTAAACAGGTTGCCAATCACCTGATGAACGGGCAAAACTCGTTCATAGGGTGAAATGATCTTTTAAGGTGCTCGAAAGATCATTGTTTTTGGCAGCACATCGTCCTGTGTAAAAAATACCTGAGCTGCCGAGAACAATGACAGTCTATAACGATCTATTACTGATCAGTGCGCAGCTGAAACTGGGTCGGCCGGTGTTAAAAGGCTGTAAACATTTTGCTTGGCCATACTTCTTTAAGCGCTGCACATGCCCAGAAGACTAGAGCTTTTCGGAGACACCAAATGGATCAATTACATGCGGAACAAAAATGAATGCAAAATGGAACCAGTGTGGATCCATTATTGCTCTGTTTGTAACACATATATTTTTGTTTTATACTATACTAGCTGAAGAGCCCGGCGCTGCCCGGGCATAGTAACTAACTACGGTTAGTTATAACAAATTATAATGATTATATCTATATATATATAAAGCTGAGTGTATAGCCAAGCTCACTCCGCCACATTCACTATAATATCCCACACAATCCTGTCAGCCAGAGCTACCCGGACTACTAATATCCCAAATCATCCCGTCAAAGCCATCGGACTACTACCTCTAATATCCCACATCATCCCGTCACAGCCGCCAGACTATTACCCGTAATATCCCACATCGTCCCGTCAGCCAGAGCCACCGGACTACTAATATCCCACATCATCCCATCAAAGCCACCAGACAACTACCACTAATATCCCACATCACCCATCAAAGCACCAGACAGCTACCACTAATATCCCACATCATCCGTCACAGCCACCAGACTACTACCCCTAGTATCACACATCATCCCATCAGCCAGAGCCACTGGACTACTTCTTCTAATATCCCACATCATCCCGTCAGCCTGGGGTCAGAACCAGAGTGCTGAGTGGAATGGCCCTAACTTCCATACCAGGGGATCCCTTTAAGAGAGGCCTGACATCAGAACCAGAGCGCTGAGTGGATTTGCCCTGACTTCAATACCAATTATCCCTTTAATAGAAGTCTGGAGTGAGAATCAGAGCCTGAGGGATTTACCCTAACTTCCATACCGGAGATCCCTTTAAGAGAGGCCGGGGTTCAGTACCAAAACGTGGAGGGATTTGCCCTCACTTCCATACCAATGATCTCTTTAAGAGGCCCTGGGGTCAGAACCAGAGAGCTGAGTGGAATGGTCCTAACTTGCATACTGGGGAGCCCTTTAAGAGAGGCTTGGGGTCAAAACCAAAGCGCTGGATGGATTTGCCCTGACTTCCATACCAATGATCCCTTTAATAGAGGTCTGGGGTCAGTACCAGAGCATTTGAAGGCAACTGCCCTGACTTCCACACCGGGGATCCCTTTAAGAGAGCCTGGGGTCAGAACCAGAACGCTGAGTGGAATTTCCCCAACTTCCATACCGGAGATCCCTTTAAGAGAGGCCTGGTGTCAGAACCAAAGCGCTGGATGGATTTGCCCTGACTTCCATACTGGGGATCCCTTTAAGAAGGGCCTGGGGTCAGAACCAGAGCGCTTAGTGGAATTGCCCTAACTTCCATATTAATGATCCCTTTAAGAGACCCTGGGGACAGAACCACAGCGTTGAGTGGAACGGTCCTAACTTCCATACCGGAGATCCGTTTAAGAGGGAAGATGTGCCTATGGGATGGAGGATGGGTGATGGGGATATGGGAACAGGAGGGGTGATTCATTTCGGTCATGTGCTCTCTGCTCCTTTCTGGGGGGCAGACAATGGCTGGAGCTTATGTTCCCGGGGATGCTAGATTTCTCCCACCCAGTCACAGTCTGCTGAGGTGTTGTCGTGGAGTCAGAAAACTGTTGCTCATAGCAACCAATCACAGCTCAGCTTCTTTTAAACAGCTCTGTTGAAATGAAAGATGCTTCGTGATTGGTTGGTGATACACACACATTCAATTTTATATATATACTGTAGATACATGTTTTTCACTATTAGTTAAGAGCATTAGGTAAAAGCAATAGAGAGAGGGTCTCTTAAGGGTATGCCACACTAAACAATATCGCTAACGGGATCGCTAAAAAACGTCACTATTTAGCGATCCCGTTAGCGATATTGTTCAGTGCGGCAGCTTCCAGCGACGAGCTTCCTGCTGTGATCTCGCTCGTCGCTGGAATCGTTCCGGACCCTATTTTCTCGTCGGCGCTCCCGCTGGGTAAGTATCTAATCGCTGTGTGGCACCTTTTCTTAGCGATTTAGCGGTACTTTTGTACCGCTAAAGTCGTTAAGAAGATCGCTAACGGCGATAGCGTCGTTAACTATATCGCTAAATGTGGCCGCATTTAGCGATATAGAAACAATCCCGCTAGCGATCTCATTAGTATGCAACGCTAACGAGATCGCTAACGGGATAGCTTAGTGTGGCAGTACCTTTACGCTAGAGGGTGCACCAAGGATACACTGTGATTATTCCAAAACTCCCTATAATCTAGTTTGTAGACATCTTGTTGACTTGCGCAGGAGCTGCTGATGGTATCTGTCCATGATTAATGACACACTGGACTCTAGAATCTTATCAGGACACAATCTACCTACAACTTGTGCAAATGAAGAAAATAATACAAGACGCTATCCAGGTGGTATAAATTCACAACCTTCCCTTCATTCCATTTAGACAGGAGGTCATATTGGTAGTTGTGATAAGCTTCTCACAAGGGGCTTATCAATAAATTAACAATTTTTGGAAAAACGAAATCCAGAAAATGTTCCTGTGTATTATTCTAGGACCCATCTTCTTGGCCAAAAGACAAGGGTTTAAGTACATCCTAACATTGCTGAGGATGAGGATTATATCTTTATTTACCTGGATGGATTTAGGAATTGAATTTGTCAATTTGTTAAATCCATCTTGGATGACTAAAAGAACTTGAAGGTCCTTACTGTAGACTACTCTTTTTAACACCATTCCTAGAATCATAGAATGGTAAAGTTGGAAAGGACCTCCTGGGCCGTCTGGTCCAGCCCCCTGCTCAATGCAGGATTCATTAAATCATCCCAGACAGATGTCTGTCCAGCCTCTGTTTGAAGACTTCCATTGAAGGAGAACTCACCACCTCTAGTGGCAGCCTGTTCCACTCATTGATCACTCTCACTATCAACATTTTTTTCTTATATCTAATCTGTGTCTCCTCCCATTCAGTTTCATTCCATTGCTTCTAGTCTTTCCTTGTGCAAATGAGAATAAAGATGATCCTTCTACAATGTGACAGCCCTTGAGATATTTGTAGACAGCTATTAAGTCTCCTCTCAGTCTTCTCTTTTGCAAGCTAAACATTCCCAAATCCTGTAATCGTTCCTCATAGGACATACTTTGCAGACCGCTCACCATCCAGGTAGCTCTTCTCTGAACTTGCTCCAGTTTTTTAATGTCATTTTTAAAATGTGGTGCCCAGATCTGGACACAGTATTCCAGATGAGGTCTGACCAAGGAGGAGTATAGGGGATAATTACTTCACGTGATCTAGACTCTATGCTTCTCTTAATCCATCCTAGAACTGTGTTTGCATTTTTTTGCTGCTGCATCACACTGTTAACTCACGTGCAGTTTGTGATCTATTAGTATACCCAAGTCTTTTTCACACGTGCTATTGCTTAGTTCTATTCCTCTGATTCTGTATCTATTCCTCCCATTCTGTAGATGTAATTTTTGTTTTTCTTTCCCAGATGTAGAATCTTGCATTTCTCCCTTTAAATACCATTCTATTAGTCGCTGCTCATTGTCGAAGCTTCTCGAGATCCTTCTGAATCCTTTCTCGGTCTTCTCTATGGTTAGTTAATCCTCCCTATTTCATCTTCATATCGTGACCCCGGCCTTTCATCATCATCATCATCATCTTCCATTTAATCATCAACTTCTCATTCTCCTTCCTCATCATCTTCATCATAGTCATCTTCTTTTTCTCCTTTATATTCTTCTTCTACATTATCATCATCATTGTCATAGTCTTTGTTATCATCTTCTTATTCTCCTTCATCATCATCATCATCCTCACTTTATCTCTTTCATCATCATCATCATCATCATATTTTACTTCTTCTCCATCATCATTGTTATATTTCGTTATATCTTTATTGCGCTGATCATTATCAACTTTTTCTCCATAATCATCATCATCTTCAAATGACTACTTAGACAATGCCTCCTTCACTTCTTTCCAAGGCTCATTGGTTCTACAAATGATTGGATGACTGAACAATTACTCATTTACCTACCCATTTGCAACCATAGACTCAACTTTGGTGAAGGATAGACTATGCCTCCAATTTAGACATTAGATCAAATCCAATTGCAATGTGGGCCCCCATCCGTCCAATGGCCTTTGTGTGACACATGCATGAAAGGCCTTTTGTGTTTGTCATACCTATGAGCGCTGGATGCGCATAATTCACCACGTCACCGGTGCAAAGCTACAATGGTCTTGCATAAAATGCAAACTAACTTTTCCTGTGATTGGTATGATGCGGACGGGAAACAGTCGGATATTACATACAGTATCTTACAGAACTTGAGTACATATATAAGGTCTTTACAACAAGGTTTCTAAAAGAGCAGGATGATTTCTTATTCTTGCTTTTAGAGCGGCATAACTTGTAGAGCTGAAATCAATGCCTTTAAGTCATATCGAAGATCAAAGAGAGCAGCAAAAATACTTACAGTCACCTCTTCCCTGCAAGATAAAAGAGGAAAAAAACATTAATATTCAGAAATGCTTAAGGAAAAAGATATATAAACTATTATGTAGCCCTAGAAAAAGAATAATGTGGGTAATTATTGCAAAGATGCAACATTTGTATAGGAAAAGGGATCAATGGGAGTCGGAGAGCAGTTTCGACCCTCAAAAATAGCTGAGGAAGCTAGATAGGAAGCAAAGGTTTAGCAGCAGCACGAATGCAAAAATGAAGTGTCATAACAGCACCGTACACAAACCAACACTAAAACAATAATTGACACTGAGCAAACTCTGATGACACCGATCAAAAGCACTGATGAAACTCGGACCAATTTTTGGGCAGAAGAAAAATCACTGACATGTAAAACTGCCCTAACCGGTGCTACCATCATTACTGAGGTCAAGGACAACTGCAGCAATCATAGGTTCAGAGGATCGTTACTTTTCAAGGTAGAGGAGAGTCACTAGGCTAAATGGGCCTAATTTAAAACCCATTATTAAAGGTTTTAAACACTTCTTCCGACTTGCTCCACAGATGAAGTGTAAGTGAAGGCGAAACCACTGTTACCCACTCCCACAACATGTAACTACGCACTTATTTTGTAAATAAAAGAAGTTTTTTTATGAGTGCAGTAATTATTATCGTGAACAAGCGTTCCTAGGAATATTTGGTTCCCAAAAATCGTGTATTCTAAAGCGGCTGAGGATCAACTGACAAAAGAGCAAAGCTCACGATCGTCATGTGCAATGATCATTTGGTTTGCACAAAAGATCATCGTTCTCGGCACTGCATCTGAAGAGCGGTCTGCCAGTGTAAAGGAGAATTAAATGACCGCCGATCAGCAAAAGTAGCTTATCAGTGGTCATCTAGTGCCGTACATGGTGAAATGTTAATGGACCCCAAGACCTTGAGACAAAAAAGTCTACGGTGAATTACATCTTTACTAGTTAAATATATAACACCATTATTACAACAAAAACAAAAGAACAATGAAAAACAGAGGAGAAAGGCTGATGCTCAATACATTAATAATCAACTAAAAAATTGAAAACTACTATTGAATCTCCAAATGCACAAAAACTTGACAATATTATTTTCAATATTTATATACACTCTTGAACATTTGAAATTGTAACACCAAGAAGGAAAAGTCGCGGACTTATGGAAATCACAGGATGAATAGACAGGTTACTGATCTGCAAATGAAAAAAATGGAAACTAAATGTTAAAACATCTCAATTTATTCAGTCAAGAGCATGAGGGTCACATGCAGAAATGCTGGCACTTACAGCCTCAGCTGCTATCAGTGAGGTTATTAATGCTCATCTGAGGAATGTTTTGCTGCTTTGATGAACTTGGGAAAATTATCAAGAGCCGCTGTTGGCAGCTCTCTTTGCAATTGCCTACCAATGATATCCCAGATGTACTCTATGGGAGAAAAGTCTGGAGACGCTGCAACCATGGTAGCAGGTTTAGGCCACGCAGGCTGCTCACAGTAGCGCGAGCAATATGTGACCTCATTTGTTGTGTTGAAAAACAGCTCCTGGGACACTAAATGGTCTCACTACTGATTCCAACACCAAATCATTATAACGCTGAGCTATTAGTGTACCTGGAATGAAGACTAGAGGGGTCCGGCTATTATAGAATAGGTCACCCCACACCATAATCCTGGGAGGACCGGTGTGATGTTCTCTTGTAACGGCCTCTTTATGGCTTTGTCCATATGGTCTTCAGATCAACATCTGGTTATCATGGTATCCAAGACAAAAGAGGGACTGAAGAGGATAGAATTCCATTCCTGCTTCCATTGCCATCTTTCTCTGTACTATGATAGCCTTTGAGAATGGTGCCGTGAGGTCAATGGACCACAAGTAGCAGGATATCTGGCTTGTAGCCCAATGTTTGGCTTGTGTTGACACTGTTTGATGCCTTAGGCTTGGAATGCTTTAGGCTTGGAATTTCACCTGTGGTCCAGAATGGACCACTTTGTACCATCCCTCTAATCTGATTATCCGCCCGTGCACAGATTCTCTTCTGTACACCTCTTGCTGTCACTCTGGTTGTTCCCTCAACCACCGGGACATGTAACGTTGAACATTGCTGACATCTTGGCCTATGTGCGTGGTGATCGGTGATGAGCCAAGATCTCTCAGTTCAAGGATTCTGTTCCTTTCGGTTTATGACAAGTAGTGATAACTGGCACGTCAACGACCAGGAGGCAGCGCACAATTATTTATCTGATTTTATGAAGTTCCATGTGACTAAATAAAATTTGCTTTCTGTCTTACTTCTATACTCCTCCCATATGTCACATATTGGAGCTCGGTGCTTGGGAATGTTACCATTTACAGATAATAACGACACCTGATATTTCCTTGATTTACTTAATCGTATGGCTTGTCCTTAGTGGTGCAATTTCAATATTGAAGTCTGTATTTATAAAATGATCAAACCCCCAACATAACTAATGTAAAGATTTGGAGTGCAAACTACAGTGAATCGGCACAAAATACTTACTCGTCAGACATCTTGGCTTGATCTACGAAAAGAAAAAATGAATCAGAAATGTTAAAACAAAACGTTTTTTGCAAATTGACTTACTTTAATGATTTACTAAAACTGTTTTAAAAATACCCCTTTTTTACAAGAAAGGAATTAGATCAGAGAACTTGTACTTTTAGCCATTTCGATTCCCTTTTTGCTCAGTTATTTTTACAGTGTGAAGAAAAAAATGCCAGCTCACCGATCTTCAGAAAGTGCACGGAACTCTATCCTGATGAGACGCATTTATGTGAAATTTGAAGATTAATTGTTTCAGCTCTTCTATAAAAAATTCCTTCATTTTGTCACGATAAAAACATGATCAGCTTCTTAGACAACATCAAGGCACACGTGAGGATGAGCTACGCGTTTCGATCGCTGCTGCGATCTTTATCAAAGCTATCACACTATGAAATACCAACATTAAAAAGGACCTGTCACCAATCAGCTGTCAGAAAACAATCACATGGTTTAAGGTCCTGAACAAGAAGCATACATAAATGAAGTCACCAATCAGCTGTCAGAAAACAATCACATGATTAGTCCTGAACAAGAAACAACGTATAATCAAAAAAGGAGAAACATCAAAACACACAAATATGAATATAAATGACATACAAAATCAATTAAATCAACTTAATAATAAAAATTACTTTGATGTAGATCAATAATGAAACATAATTTCATTTTTTCTATTCAGACCAGCCGGGAACCTTGTTCCAAGATTTGAATATCCAATATGCCTCAAGGGTGAGTAAGAGTCTTTTGATATTGCCTCCTCGAAAAGGTTTTTTTATTTTTTCCAGACCAATGACTCTGAATGAAACGATATCCCTTGAGTGTGCATCTATAAAATGTTTTGCTGCAGAAGATATACTGCGGTTGCCACCTGCAATATTTGTAATATTATTATTATTATACATTATTATAGCGCCATTGACTCCTGCTCCACTGTCCACAAGCACTGGAATTCCCTTAGTTACCCCGCCAATCACCACTCTCGCAGACAGGGTACACTGAGGTGAAGAAATGGAGGAAATATACACTCACTGGTCGCCACCCTCCACACGACCAGGGGGATGTGGCTTCTTAGATGGCGCAGGTATTTTGGCGCGAGCTGGGCAGACCCCAATAAAATGACCTGTCTACCCACAGTAAAAACATGCCACCACGCCGAACCGCAGGCAACCCCGTTCGGCGCCAACTGCTCCCACCTGCATGGGTTCGTCCGACTGCTCGACTGTGCCCTCCTCCCTAGCAAGGAGAAAAGGGAGCAGTTTTGGTGTGCGCCTCTCTCTGAGGCGTCTATCCACCCAGATTGCAAGGGACATGGCGGCCTCCAATGACCTGTGGGCGGCGTACTGCACCAGCGTATCCTGCAACCTTGGGGACAGACCCTGCACAAAATGACTCCAAAGTGCAGGATCATTCCAATGAGTGTCAGTGGCCCATTTCCTGAACTCTGAGCAGTACTCCTCAACCGGCGAGTCCCCCTGCTTGATTTTACAGAGTCAGGATTCCACCAGGGAGACGCCATCAGGATCTCCATACACCAGCGCCAGAGCCGCAAAAAACCCGTCCACCGACCGTAAAGATCATGAATCAGTCGGCAGGGAGAAGGCCCACGATTGTGGATCACCCTTAAGAAGGGAGACAATAATCCCCACACGCTGTTCCTCACTCCCTGATGAACGGGGTGGAGCCTGAAGTACAATTTACAGGCCTCCTGGAAAACCAGAAATTTATCTCTCCCTCCAGAAAACCTGTCAGGGAGAGATATCTTAGGTTCTGGTTGAACCTGCATCTGAGCTGAGGCCCAGAACCCCACCAACTGCTGTAACTGCTGCACCACCTCACCCCACAGCACCTTAAGCTCATCTGTGAGGGTCTGAAGCAGTTGGGCAAAGGCCTGCATTTGGGCCATGGCTCACAAGAAAGGGAAAAAAAACTGTGTTGGTTGGTGATAGTGTCACGGGGCAGCTGTAGAAACACAGGGGACGAGGAACCTGGGCCCCTGAACTGCCCCTAAGGCTAAAGGAGGGCCCTGTCTTTCCTTAACTTGGAGGTATACTTGAAGGTAGTGAGGCCCAAGCCACCGACCTGTCCCTGTCTCCTGTTTAGCCCTGAGCTAAACCCACCAACCCCATCCCAGGACGTGAGATAGGGAATAATGTGAACAACACCAAAACAACAAAAAGGAAAGAGACACCTAGGGGTTAAATAACTAAACAATAAACACTCAGCTTGCTCTGCTGCAAAGCACGGAACGGCAGAGAAAGGCACCAAATCAGGGAAACAGCAGAAGTACCACTGCGCTCAGCAAGCTCCTGACTTCAGCTTGGTTGGCCTCAGGTGACCTTATAAAGGATGGTGGGAGTGGTCACCACCTTCCCCTGACAAGTCAGCAGCAATGTAATTACACCAGCGGCCACCGGGGGAAAAGACTAACATTAACCCCCGATGGCCTGAAAGGAAAAAGGGTTTAATATGCAAAGAGAGATCTGCCACAGATCCAAAAGTGGATCGTGACACTGTGCCTTCAGATCGGCGTCCCCACGATGTAATCGCAGGGCCCGATCATTGCCATGATGACCCGGGGTTGTCATGACGACCCCAGGTCATCCAGCTACGGAAAGCCTCTGAGGCCATGCTCACAGCATGGTGTCAGACGCTTTCAGTATAGGTATAATGCACTGCAATGCTGGAGCATTGCATTGTATTATACATGCAATCAAAGTAAAAAAAGTGAAAGTCCCATAGAGGGATTAGGTAAAAAAAGGAAAAAATAAATAAAAATATGTCAAAAATTTTTTTTAAAAAAAATTAAAAATTAAAAAATCCAGTAATAAACGTTTTTATGTAAAAAAAATTAAACAAAAAAGTACACATCGGTATCGCAGCATCTGTAAAAATCCCATCTATAAAAGTGTCACACTAGTTAACCCCTTCAGTGAACGCAGTAAAAAAAAACAAAAAAGTAGCAAATTATACTTCTTCCAAGTGGTATCATCATACCACTTGGAAAAAGTGGAATAAAACGCGATCAGAAAAACGAATGGTAATAAAAATAGTATCACTGAAAGTGCCATCTTGTCCAGCAAAAAATAAGCCCTCACATGACTGTATGCCTAAATATTGAAAAATTCTAGCTCTCAAAACATGGCGATGCAAAAACTTCTTACAAAAAAAAGCATCTTTTAGTGTGTGACAGCTGCCAAACATAAAAACCCGCTATAAATAGTAAATGAAACCCCCTTTATCACCCGCTTAGTTAGGGAAAAATAATAAAGTAAAAAAAATGTATTTATTTCTATTTTCCCATTAGGTTGGGGCTAAAGATAGGGTTAGGGTTGGGATTAGGGTTAGGGTTGGAATTAGGGTAAGGGTTGGAATTAAGGTAAGGGTTAGGTTTGGAATTAGTGTTAGGGGTGTGTTAGGGTTAGGTTTTTGGTTAGGGTTATGGTTAAGGTTGGGGGTGTGTTGGGTTAGGGTTGGAGTTAGAATTGGGGGGTTTCCACTGTTTAGGCACATCAGGGACTCTCCAAACACGACAAGGCTCTGATCTCAATTCCAGACAATTTTGCATTGAAAGGTCAAACGGCGCTCCTTCCCTTCCGAGCTCTGCCATGCGCCCAAACAATGGTTCCCCCCAAATGTGGGGTATCAGCATACTCAGGACAAATTGCAGAACAACTTTTGGTGTCCAATTTCTCCTGTTACTCTTGGGGAAAAAAAATTTGGGGGCAAAAGATCATTTTTTCACGGCACTAATTTATAAACTTCTGTGAAGCATTTAAGGGTTCAAAGTGCTCACTACACAGCCAGATAAGTTCCTCGGGGGGGTCTAGTTTCCAAAATGGTGTACTTGTGGGGGTTTCCACTGTTTAGGCACATCAGGGGCTCTCCAAACGCAACATGGCGTCCGCTCTCGATTCCATCCAATTTTACGCTCAAAACCTCAAACGGCGCTCCTTCTCTTCCGAGCCCTGCCTTGCGCCTAAAGAGTGGTCTTCGTCCACATGGGGTTTCGGTGTACTCGGGAGAAATTGCACAACAAATAATGTGGTTCATTTTCTCCTGATACCCTTGACAAAATAAAAAAAAATTGTGTCCAAAGTACGGTAAATTTTTTTGTGAAGAAAAGTAAAATGTTCATTTTTTTCCCTCCACATTGCTTCAATTCTTGTGAAGCACCTGAAGAGTTAATAAACTTCTTGAATGTGGTTTTGAGTTTTTGAGGGGTGCAGTTTTTAGAACGGTGTCACTTGGGGGTATTTTCTGTCATATAGGCACTTCAAAGTCACTTCAAATGTGAGGTGATCCTTAAAAAAAAATGGTTTTGTAAATTTTGTTGGAAAAATAAGAAATCGCTGGTCATCTTTTAAGTAGACATGTGGGAAATTTTATTTATTAACTATTTTGTGTGACATATTTCTCTATTTTAAAGGGCATAAAAATTAAAAGTTTGAAAATTGCAAAATTTGCCAAATTTTTGCCAAATTTCTGTTTTTTTACAGAAATAAACGCAAGTTATATTGAAGAAATTTCAGAATTAGTGGAATCTGTTGACGTATTCCAGAGTTATAACCACATAAAGTGACAGTGGTCAGATTTCAAAATTAAGGCCTGGTCGTTAAGGGGTTAAACATCGCACTAATAAGAGAAATTACAACAAACCTTTTGTATGTTTTCAGTTTAGTTCACAGTTTTATCAGATCAAAAATATTATTAATACATTTTTGCCAATCTTATACAAGGATCCAATTTTAGACAAGTTACTTGAGGAGGGTTGTCATATGGTGGCAAGGAGAGCCCCGACCCTAGGAAATATACTGTCTTCTAGTATGTTTCGCTCTAGAAATGATCAAAGCACCGGGCTAGACTGCAAAGGCAGTTTCAAATGCGACACCACAAACTGCAGAACCTGCAAACAAATGGTTAACACTAAAATGTTTAGTAATCATGACAATACTAATACCTTTACAATAAGGAGTTTTATTAATTGCAGCACCTGTTATGTTGTGTACATAATAGATTGCGTTATCTGCAATAAGGCATATATTGGATGTACGTCCAGAAAATTAAAAACTCGCATAGGTGAACGTTTAAATGATATTACAAATACTGCAGGTGGCAACCGCAGTATATCCTCTGCAGCAAAACATTTTATAGATGCACACTCAAGGGATATCGTTTCATTCAGAGTCATTGGTCTGGAAAAAATAAAAAAAACTTTTCGAGGAGGCGATATCAAAAGACTATAACTCACCCTTGAGGCATATTGGATATTCAATCTTGGAACAAGGTTCCCGGCTGGTCTGAATAGAAAAAATGAAATTATGTTTCATTATTGATCTACATCAAAGTAATTTTTATTATTAAGTTGATTTAATTGATTTTGTATGTCATTTATATTCATATTTGTGTGTTTTGATGTTTTCCCCTTTTTTTTGATTATACGTATGTTTCTTGTTCAGGACCTTAAAGGGAATCTGTCACCCCAAAAATGCCATATCAAGTAAAGATATGGCTGAATAGAGCGTCCCATAACTAAGCTAACGGTGGGTATCATATATCATGATACCCCCGTTTTCATAGCAAAATACCTTTGTAAAGTTGGTGATTGAACGTGTCAATCACTGCAGTCAGGTCAGGAGGGCGGCGGCTTTCATGTCCTCCCCCGCCCCCGCTCCTCGTCATCTCTTTCGTATCGCCGTCTGTGAATACCACAGACGGCGTTAGTTTCCCGCAATTGTGCAATTCAAAATTCTGCCGGCGCATGCGCAGTCTTCTTTGCCCAGCAGTGGGCAAAGCATAAAATGACTACAGTGCATGCGCTAGTATTTCCTTGCCCCGGAAAATCCTGCTTACCTTGGACGACTTCCGGGGCAAGGAAATACTAGCTCATGCGCTGTAGTAATTTTATGCTTTGCCCACTGCTGGGCAAAGAAGACTGCGCATGCGCCGGCAGAATTTTGAATTGCGCAATTGCGGGAAACTAACGCCGTCTGTGGTATTCACAGACGGCGATACGAAAGAGATGACGAGGAGCGGGGGCGGGGGAGGACATGAAAACCGCCGCCCTCCTGACCTGACTGCAGTGATTGACACGTTCAATCACCAACTTTACAAAGGTATTTTGCTATGAAAACGGGGGTATCATGATATATGATACCCACCGCTAGCTTAGTTATGGGACGCTCTATTCAGCCATATCTTTACTTGATATGGCATTTTTGGGGTGACAAATTCCCTTTAAATCACGTGATTGTTTTCTGACAGCTCATTGGTGACAGGTCCTTTTTAATGTCGATACTTTCATAGTGTGATCGCTTTGATAAAGATCGCAGCAGCAATCGAAACGCGTAGCTCGTCCTCACGTGTGCCTTGATGTTGTCTAAGAAGCTGATCATGTTTTTATCGTGACAAAATAAAGGATTTTTTTATAGAAGAGCTGAAACGATTAGTCTTCAAATTTCAATTATTTTTAATTTATTTCGCAAATCCATTTCAGTAAAATCTGTTCCTCTAGCGGTAATGTGTAATGTGCACACAGTCGTTCTTATGCCCACCTACATACCATAGTGTAGGCAGTGCCCTGGTTATGGACACTGAGACTTGGGTGAGACCAAACATTTCTGCAGAGATATACCATACATTGGCGAACAATAACATTTAATAATAGCTCCATACAATTTTATCAAAAGACAAAAAAATGAAATATTGGGAACATGTAAAACGATATGCAGGGTGCAACTCACTATATGCTCCAAACACAACATTACGTTACCCGATGTCTAGCATACATGGGTGTAAGGGAGGGATTTGGCCGACACTGCCCTTGTATATAAGTCACACACGTCCATGTGGGTCACTGTCACTTCCTTGTCTCGGTACTTTGGCCGTTAGATGGTAACTGTCTTCTGTAACACCGCTCTGTAATTTAACCCTTTGATTCTTTATCTGCAAGGAGTTTGTATGTTCTCCCCGTGTTTGCGTGGGTTTCCTCCGGGTACTCCGGTTTCCTCCCACACTCCAAAAACATACTGATAGGGAATCTAGATTGTGAGCCTCATCGGGGACAGTGATGATAATGTGTGCAAACTGTAAAGCGCTGCGGAATCTGTTAGCGCTATATAAAAATAAAGATTATTATTATTATTATTATTATCACAGCACACTTTCCACTTGTGGCCTGTAGCTTTCCAATGTTTCTTGCTATTCAATAGCTCAACCATAAGAGGAAGCAGCTTCCTGTACAAAATGTCCCGGCAACTCCTCCCCACCTGGCATGAAGCGTTATTCCTCTCCCATGCTAACAAGCTGCTTTCAGGATAATGACTGTTAAAATCACATGATTATGTCACATAAAACAGCAAATGCATACAATAACAATAAAGAAGTCATCAAAGAGGGTGTTTGGACGACTTCTCCACCTTTACATGGGCACCAATGTCTGATACGATTTAAATAAAATAATACATTTTGAACCTTTTATGATACCTTCAACAATCGAGCCTGTCTTTCCACACTTTTCTAAACTGCCAAAAATGAAATAAATAAAAAATAATGTGTCCTTTGCCATTAAATGCTGATGTTTCCCCTCAATAACACACACAGAAAAAAGTTGAGGACCACGCATCCTTGGTTAAAGAAGTCCTCCTCCTCCTCCTATCAAAGTTTTTATCCTCTTTATATATTGCAGTCATCATATTATATAACACTGTGTGCTTACAATTGCTCATTTTGCCTTTCTACCCAGATAATTCTTCTCTTTTCTCTGCACTATATATAAACAGGAAGTCTCTTGTCCCTGCAGTTATCATTCCCCTCTTCACTTCCTGACCCAGCTGCTCCCTCCTCTCCCTGCCAGGGACTTTTGTAGTGACTCATGATTTGTGTATAGAAAATTCAGCGAGACAGTTATTAATCCTGTGATGTCATAGACCTAATGGAAAACAGAATAATTAACAGGGAAGAAAAGCAAAATGAGCAATTGTAAGTACACAGTGCTATACAATATGATGACTGCAATATTTTAAGAGGATAAAAACTTTGATGGGAGGAGGAGGGTTTTCTTTAACAAAGCTATAGTGGGGAAAATAGGTATTTGATACACAAGTTTTGTCACCTACAAAGAATGGAGAGGTCTATAATTTTTATTGTAAATAAGAACCAGAAATTCACATTGTATAATTTTTACATGATTAAATTGCATTTTATTACATGACAGAAGTATTTGCTCACAGACCAACCAGCAAGAATTCTGGCTCTCACAGACCTGTTAGTATTTCTTTAAGAAGCCTTCCTACTCTGCACTCATTACTTATATTAAATTGCACCTGTTTGAACTCATTACCTGTATTAATTGCACCTGTTTGAACTCGTTAACTGTATAAAAGACACCTGTCCACACACTCAATCACACTCCAACCTCTCCACCATGGCCAAGACCAAACAGCTGTCTAAGGACTGCAGACAAAATTGTAGACCGGCATAAGTTTGGGATGGGCTACAGGACAAAAGGCAAGCAGCTTGGTGGGAAGTCAACAACTGTTGGTCCAATTATTAGAAAATGGAAGAAACACAAGATGACTGTCAATCTTACTCAGTCTAGGGCTCCATGCAAGGTCTCGCCTCGTGGGGTAAGGATGATTCTGAGAAAGGTCAGAAATCAGCCCAGAACTACACAGGAGGACCTGGTCACTGACCTGAAGAGAGCTGCGACTATAGTCTCAAACATTACCTTTAGTAACACACTACGCTGTCATGGATTGAAATGCTGCAGGGCACACAAGGTTCCTCTGCTCACACCAGCACATGTACAAGCCTGTTTGAAGTTAGCTAATGATCATCTAGATGATCCAGAGGAGGCAAGGGAGAAGATCATGTGGTCAGATTTGACCAAAATAAAACTTTTTGGTAACAACTCCACTCAGAAGAAGAAGAATGAGTACAACCCTAAGAACACTATCCCAACCATGCAGGATGGTGGGGGTGCTTTTCTGCAAAGGGAACAAGATAACTGCACCGTATTGAAGGGAGATTAATCAGGTCATGTATTGCGAGATTTTTGCCACCAACCTCCTTCCCTCAGTAAGAGCATTGAAGATGGGTTGTGGCTGGGTCTTCCAGCACGACAACGAGCTGAAACACACAGACCGGGTAACTAAGGAGTGGCTCTATAAAAAGCATTTCAAGGTACTTGAGTGGTCTAGCTAGTCTCCAGACCTGAATATATTAGAAAATCTTTGGAGGGAGCTGAAACTCAATGTTGCTCAGCGACAGTCCCGAAACCTGAAAGACCAGGAGATTTGCATGGAGGAGTGGGCCAAAATCCCTGCTGCAATGTGTGCAAACTTGGTCAAGAACTAAAAGAAACATCTTACCTCTGTGATTGCAAACAAATGTTTCTGTACCAAATAGTTTTCTACAAGCAGTAATGCAGTTTCAATTTCAAAGATTCAATGTTTACATACTATAGTGTTTCAGAGTGCAGCTTTAATTTGTTTGTGGACAGACGATACCAAGATCGAGCTTTTTGGTGAAGCACACCATTCTGCTCTTTACCAAGAACGATATGAGGCCTACACAGAAAAGAACGCAGTACCTATAGTCAAATATGGTGGAGGTTCAAAGATGTTTTGTGGTTGTTTTGCTGCCTATGGCACTGTGTGCCTTGACTGCATGCAAGGCATCATGAAATCTGAAGATTACTAAAGGATTTTGGGTCGTAATGTACTGCCCAGTGTCAGAAAGCTCAGTTTTCATCCTAGGTCATGGGTCTTCCAGCAGAACAATGACCACAAGCATGCTTCAAAAAGTACACAGAAAGGGATGAAAACAAAGCGCTGGAGAGTTCTGAAGTGGCCAGCAATAAGTCCAGATCAAAATCACATTGATCACCTAAGGAGAGATCTTAAAATTGTTGTTGGTAGAAGAGACCTGGATCAGTTTGTAAAAGAAGGATAGTAGAGAATTCCGAGGAGAGGTGTAAGAAACTTGTTGATGGTTATAAGAAGTGATTGATTACAGTTATTTATTTCAGAGAATTTGCAACCAAATATTAAGTTGAGGGTGCCAACAATTTTGTCTGGACCATTTTTGGGGTTTTGTGTGAAATTCTATCCAATTTACCTTTTTGTCTGAGTTTTTTTTTGTGTTGTTCCAATACACACAAAGGAAATAAACATGTGTATAACAAAACATGTAGTTGCAACGATCCTGTGTCATGACTACATTGCGCTCTGTGAGGTTTTTCAAGCAATGGGTGTGGTTCTCAGGACCTGGACCCAACTGATCTGCTTGCAGCTAAAAGGAAATCATATTATAGGAAAACGTACCAATGGTTTAGTTACTCTTTATGTACAATAAGTATCTGGCAAAATGGGGGAGATTTACTAAACAAAATGCACCAAAATATCACAAATTGCAAAAAAAGTCATGCAGGTATGTCTGATCGGGTTTTTTTTCACCTATCTAAAATGTTTTTAGCAAAACTGCAAAATTCATTTGACACGTGCCCTTTTTGTAAATTTGTGTTGGGCACATAGATAGATCAGTATTGAATTGATTTATGCTCAAAATAATTTATTATGCAATTTTATCCTCTTTTTTTAATCAATGTCCATTCCTGTGATATCTCCCCCTCTACGTTTACTTGATGGAGCAGTAGCCCTAGGCCACTAGATAGCGGGTGGTGACCTTGTAGACATGTTAAGATAAGTGTTCCATATTTGTTTAGTGATGCAATGAACAGTGCCATCACCCTCACTCCTAATATCCATCGTACGTCTCAGACCTCCATTCTCGCCTCTATATTTGGTCTGGCTGACAGAGTTACAGCGGGAAAGAGATAAGAGACATTAACTTTCTGCTGTGTTTCCATCTGCTAAATTTACTTGCATGGATCGCTTGCTGAATTCACAGCCCATGAGGCACTGATGCCCTTCAAATGGCAGATAAGACCATGACCGGTGCCCGTACTTGTACAATTCAATAGCGCTCGTGGCTTTTAAACAGAGGTTACGTTCAATTAAACACGGACTAAATCTATCTATTGAATTTTTTTTACAATTTATCTGTTTCTCTAGAGATTTGTTAATCAAGCGATGAACCGGACTAACACTCATGCTGAATAATAATGGATGTAGTGGAAAGAAGCAGAAATTTTAGGGAGAGATTTAGAGCATTAAACATTGGAAGAGTTTGGGAAAAATGGATCTTGATGCGAAGTGTGAATCAATTCACTGGATCCGGTCCATCGGTCACATCAGTTATCTGTGAGCGTTGGTCAGGATCCCTGAGAGCTGGACCGGATCCTACAAATCGAGTTGTACCAATTCTATTCCTGATACTAAATATAATATATTATTATTTGCATTGAGCAAAATGATTTTCAGGACACGGGTGTGGAGGCCACATTGCACCGGACTTGGTACACAGAAGAAGTGTTGGGAGTGCCAATATCTTGCTGTAGAAGATAATTAGGCTACATCCACATTAGGATAAGGCTGTATGCTGAGCATTTCATCAGCCAGTTACATCTGTAAACGAGAAAATGGTATTCTGATGTTTCAACTTATGTAACTTATGTGTCCATTCACTGAAATGAGCCAAACAGGGTCTAAAGGATGAAAGTTTGGACACTATTTGACCTTTCAGTCAGTGTCCGTCTTTTTTTGAGGACACAATGCCGTCGTCTGTCCACTCAATGAAGGCTTCCTAAGGACCTTTCCCCATCACCAAATGCCTGAGAAATAAGGTCCAAGTGGTTCTTGTGAAAACATGTCAGTATTCTGCTATTGTTCAGCTTTGACCCAAGCTTGTGTCTGACTATGTCTAATGACTTGTTGCCAGTCCTGACTTCTGCCTGCTTTCCACAAACATTATGAGTGAAGTCCCTCGTCGCTGACCACCACCCTCATGACTATGATTTTGGCTTGCTAAATTGGCACTGCATATTGGAAGAAGGAACTTGGGAACAGTAGTGGGAAAGTTCAAACCTCCTTCTGAGGGTTAATGGTGATAAACTCACAAGACCATAAGGTACCCAATACATTAGACTAACGTTTAATGGGTATGGTGACCTCTTGAGTCTACGCCCCCAACAAAAGTCAGGTGAGAGAAAGATATGGAACATCAGATTTCATCCTTTTGATCCTTTTTGTTCTCCAGGACATAATTGACCACCAGAGGAGTCTAGCAGTGACTCTCATAAAAACCACAGAAGCGCTCAGCTGAGCTGATCATAGCTATGTACAGTACAGACCAAAAGATTTTTCTGTATTTTCATGACTATGAAAATTGTACATTCACACTGAAGGCATCAAAACTATGAATTAACACATGTGGAATTATATACTTAACAAAAAAGTGTGAAACAACTGAAAATATGTCTTATATTCTAGGTTCTTCAATGTAGCCACCTTTTGCTTTGATTACTGCTTTGCACAATCTTGGCATTCTCTTGATGAGCTTCAAGAGGTAGTCACCGGAAATGGTTTTCCCTTCACAGGTGTGCCCTGTAAGGTTTAATAAGTGTGATTTCTTGCCTTATAAATGGGGTTGGGACCATCAGTCGTGTTGTGCAGAAGTCTGGTGGATACACAGCTGATAGTCCTACTGAATAGACTGTTAGAATTTGTATTATGGCAAGAAAAAAGCAGCTAAGTAAAGAAAAATGAGTGGCCATCATTACTTTAAGAAATGAAGGTCAGTCAGTCCGAAAAATTGGGGAAACTTTAAAAGTGTCACCAAGTGCAGTTGCAAAAACAATCAAGCGCTACAAAGCAACTGGCTCACATGATGACCGCCCCAGGAAAGGAAGACCAAGAGTCACCTCTGGTTCTGAGGATAAGTTTATCCGAGTCACCAGCCTCAGAAATCGCAGGTTTACAGTAGCTCAGATTAGAGACCAGGTCAATGCCACACAGAGTTCTAGCAGCAGACACATCTCTACAACAGCTGTTAAGAGGAGACTTTGTGCAGCAGGCCTTCAAGGTAAAATAGCTGCTAGGAAACCACTGCTAAGGACAGGCAACAAGCAGAAAAGACTTGTTTGGGCTAAAGAACACAAGAAATGGACATTAGACCAGTGGAAATCTGTGCATTGGTCTGATGAGTCCAAATTTGAGATCTTTGGTTCCAACCACCGTGTCTTTGTGAAACGCAGAAAAGGTGAACGGATGGACTCTACATGCCTGGTTCCACCGTGAAGCATGGAGGAGGTGGTGTGATGGTGTGGGGGTGCTTTGCTGGTGACACTGTTGGGGATTTATTCAAAATTGAAGGTATACTGAACCAGCATGGCTGCCACAGCATCTTGCAGCGGCATGCTATTCCATCTGGTTTGCGTTTAGTTGGACCATCATTTATTTTTCAACAGGACAATGACCCCAAACACACCTCCAGACTGTGTAAGGGCTATTTGACCAAGAAGGAGAGTGATGGTGTGCTACGCCAGATGACCTGGCCTCCACCGTCACCAGACCTGAACCCAATCGAGATGGTTTGGGGTGAGTTGGACCGCAGAGTGAAGGCAAAAGGGCCAGCAAGTGCTAAGCATCTCTGGGAACTCCTTCAAGACTGTTGGAAGACCATTTCCAGTGACTACCTCTTGAAGCTCATCAAGAGAATGCCAAGAGTGTGCAAAGCAGTCATTAAAGCAAAAGGTGGCTACTTTGAAGAACCTAGAATATAAGACATATTTTCAGTTGTTTCACACTTTTTTTTGTTAAGTATATAATTCCACATGAGTTAATTCATAGTTTTGATGCCTTCAGTGTGAATGTACAATTTTCATAGTCATGAAAATACAGAAAAATCTTTGAATGAGAAGGTGTGTCCAAACTTTTGGTCTGTACTGTATGTGGGAGTCGAAATAGAGAGATGTCTAGTGTACATGGTGGGCTTTAGACTCCATTTCTCAGTTTAGTCTACGTCAAATCCTTTAGAAACCCAGTGGGTTTACAACACCTCAGGAAAATACTATGGAAAAAGATTGACTATTTGTGTACACAGATGCTCCATAAAAAAGGGAGGTGAAATTCAAATGAGAGAAAACTCCCCTATGTACAACACGTTTCAGTTCTAATAAACAAGTCTACATTGAGCCCATCCTTTTCCATAGTCTCACATTTGGACTGAAGAAATTTGCACCATTCTTAGTGGAGTTGTGCCCACTTGCAGCCTGGCTGCATTCTTGCACATGTCGAACATCCCATGAAAGCCTTTTGTCAGCTTGTAGATAACATTGCATTGTCCAAATCAGTTTTTATAATAAAATATTGCTATTACTATAAAGTTAAATGGGCTTTCTAGTACTTGTATATGAATAGCCTATCCTTAGGATTGGTCATCTTTGGGGGTGCGACAATCGGCACCCCTGCTAATCAGCTGTTCCCATTGGCGGGTGGATATAGTCTATAGCGGAGGAGCAGAACAGCACAGCTGTAACAACTGTAAAGAGGCGTTCTGCCTGATCTAGAGCAAACGTTGTTTTACCAAATATACATGATTACTCCTCTAGTCACTAGGTGTCATCCTCCTACAACACAATTTGCTCAACACCTTTCTCCTTGCCTTGTTCTTATCTCTCATTTCTATTTTGTATTTACATTCTTTGCGTCTAGGGGCCGATGATCTCCAGAGCACCCCATGAAATGAATAATCTGATATGTCTTCAATACCGATGCACTTAACTGATACATAACTCTGGGGTGTTTTAAGAGCAGTTTCCTGCCAAAAGTGATCCAAGGAAGCATAACCGGAGAACAGGTGAGAGGGTCAGGGAAGCCCAAAGTGCATTATTAGGTGTGGGGAGAGGAGCAAAGGCTCATCCGTCCGGTCTGATCACACTGCTCTGATATATAAAAAAAAAGGTATCATAACACACAGAACAAAGATAGTACCAGGATGTAGAGATGAGCAAATATATTTGAGTGGAATTGAATTTACTCATATTACAAACATCCACGTTCATCAAAATACAGATATGTTGGTGTGAGGGATTTTACAGGGGAAGGGGGAGTCAACTTCGCTCACCTCAGGGAGAGGGAGAGAAGGACCTAGCAGGGGTCGGCTCTCTGGCGCCACCACTTGCCTCTGGTCAGTCAGGGAACTGCACCGGGGCAAATAGTCACCGGAAAGGTTCCCTTATAGGTACGAGTTAGTGAGGTGCTCCCAGTGAGGGGGGATATATATCACCAGTCCAGGCTGGGGATAAATATATATATATATATAAATTACATATATATATATATATATTATATGTATATATATATATATAAACCTCCCGGCTGTCACTGCCAGAGTTCCAAACTAAAACAATACGGTATTCCGCCATCAGTTCCTCGTTTGAAATAAGCCCCGTCCGACAGCAGGCTTTTTTCGGGTCAGGAACCCACCCGGGTAGCGTGTCATATAACCAACCTAACGTGCGGACGTGGGGATTCGTAGATCGAGATAAAAGAGCAGCCCAAGATTAATTTTATATTTAATCACCTAAAAGGCACACTATAAATATACAATCATATATTACAGAACAATATACAGGTATGTAGTCAGGAGTGTAGTACAAAGGATAAGGTATAGATAGGTTGCAATTACCGTGTTATGTTGCTTGTGACCACAGGGAGGCGCTGATGGATCACAGGTCCAAATCTTAGTTACAGGCTTTCCTAGCTCCGTCTGATAACGGAGCTCCAAGTGGGAAGCTGACACTTATCTCCTTGGCTGCTCCTCCCACACTCTGCCCCAACCCCTGGGCTTGTGCAGCCTCTCGCCTCCCATCTCTGAGAGTTTGATTTTCAGTCTAGAACTGTGGACGGCCCACAACTTTCCGCCTGAAGCTCTGAATGGAATGGCAGCAGCACCACTGGATTTGGCTGTATTTTATCTGCGCATCAAGTCCAAATTTGCCTATCGTATGTAATTCCTGGTGGCTAAGCTTTATAACTCCATAGCACAGAGTGCTACAATTGGCTGCCGGGCACGGGCGTATGGGGGAAGGAACGTCAATTCGGATGATGTGCTCGGCTAGACTCAGAGATATTGCATTCTGTTATTATAGGTCATTTTCCAGATTCAATACCTCATAGCCTTGCTGTGCCTTGTTGTACGACGGGGTATATCCATGTGTTTAGTCACACAAAAGGGCCAGTTGGCTTGCAGCTGCAGAAGTTTTCACACCATTGTGTCATGAGCTTCAAAACGATCTGTTCTTGGTTTTTTAATTAAAGATAAACACTGCATGGCTTTTTATGGCCTTGGGGAATGCAAGGGTGGGGGCACATTTCAGGAGTGGAAGGAAATGTCCTGAACTTAAAATCCAAAATGGATTCTCCCTTGTCCCTCACAGATGGGAATTTGCTTCTGTGTGGGTTCGGCCAAGTGGCCATCAAAAAGTTTTAAAAAAATACTTGTGCTCACCTTACCAGTCCCCTCCCTGGCTATTTTGTTCCTCATCATCACCCATCTATTCCTTGGTGTATCATCTTATTACTGCCTCTCGAGTTGAAATCCCTTGTCCTCTTTCCCGGGATGTTTCCTCACATGCTCACACAAGACCATGGCGCACATCATGACCTTACATATGACTGAATCCTGGGGATTTCAGTGGAAGCAGCAATGATAAGAAGATGTGAAAAAGACAAGATGTGTGATGCTGAGGAACAGAGGATCCGGAAAAGTGAGCGGTAAGGCAAGTATAAGGATTTTTTTACAACTTACATTTATTATGCTATGGGGTCTGGAGAAACCCCAGAGTATAATAAAGCACATTCAGTTTGCAGAGAATAACTTATCTACAAATCGAATTTCCGGGAAAAATCCGTATGAGCAGGCAAATTCAAATATTTGCCCGATCTGCTCATCTCTTCCCAGATGCACTATGGGAAGAATACAAGCCACAGGAGGCAGATACTACAGATCTTAATTCAGTTCAGCATCTGTGGGGTTTGCTGGTAAAGGAAGTCGGATCCATGATGGCTCCACTTCACAATTTACAATAACCAAATGGTCACTCATTTCAAACTTAAAAATCAATAGTACAAGAAAATATAAGAAGTTTTGATATAAATCTTATCAGGAAAAGTTTCCTCTTCACTTATAAACAACTTCTCTCCCCTCCTCTCATCTCACTGAGTGATTAGATTACAGCGGTCTATTAAAGCCCATGGAGAGAGTTGGAGTAGAAGTAAGGAGAAATGCTGTGACTAATATTATATTTCACCCCACTGCTAGATTCCCAGCTACACTGCAGCATAATGTCCACTTTTCTAGGGGAGTGCTACAGAAAGACAGGAAAGCAGGAATTCCTCATGTCTGTGTACTGTGCATGGGAGACATCCTGGCAGCTGGTCTACACCCACTAACTCGGAGGAAGCTGAGAATAAAACCAGTAGCGTATCTACTGGGAGGGCAGAGGATGCCATTGCCCCGGGCCCCGTCACATGAAGGGGCCCACCAGGAGTAATGAGATAGAACACAGCACAGGAGGAAAGCAGGAAAATGCATGCCCCCCTGCCTGACGGAGGCTCTGCATGCTGGTAACACAGTGGGTAGTTGCAGAGTCTCTCCCAGCACTGTACGGTGCAGGTGCTGACCTAAGGAGATTGTCAGGCTGCAGTTTGGTGCACGCTCTGATTGTGCTCAGGCATGCTGGATCATAGTGCCCACCTTGCATTTCTCTCAGACATTTCCTGGTCCTGCCTCACTGTGTCACGCTGTCTAATGATATGTATACAATGTCAGTAAACTATTAATACAGGAACAACACTCTATACAACAACTAGTATAGCAACATCAGCATGTAAGTATAGAATAGATTTACCTGACACGATATCTGCTGAACTCAGGGTTAATCTTGAGGACTTGATGAGCTGAAACAGGAAAGAGGTGGACCGGGATCTAACCTGACCCTAAACTGGGGTCCTAACTAATCCCTCACCTTGGAGGTACTGATAATGGTTCAGAGGTCCAAGTCTCCAACCTAACCCTGTCTCCTATCAGACCCTGAACCCTGTAATCAGTCCTAAGAAGGATCCTGACTACCACCAAAGGGATATGGGCTGATCTCAGCTAAATACACAGATTAGACATATAAGACAGACAGGATAACACTCGCATACACACTCAAACACCAAAGGAACATAAATGGTCTGGGAAATAAACTCTAACCAAGTTGAGCTTAGAACAACTAAGGAGCTCACAACTAAAGTCTATACAGATTCATTCCTATCTGTGGTCTGCATGAAGGTTTCACTGGCAACTCCCCAAGCAGACAACCAGGAATTTAAAGGAAACCAATCAACAAATAATCAATTGCAGCCGGGAGAAACTGCACCCAGTCCCAGCACCGAGCACAGACAGAATTAACTCCCTAGCTGCCAAACACAAAGAAACAGCAGATCAGCTGTGAGAAGTCAAAATGTGCAACCGCGACGATCTTCGTGGCAATGCACACATGACAGTACCCCCCCTTCTACGAGGGGCCTCCGGACCCTCAGGGCCAGGCCTGCCCGGGTGAGTTCTGTGGAAGGTCCGAACCAAACGATCTGCGTTAACATCAGACGCAGGGACCCACGTCCTCTCCTCTGGACCATACCCCTTCCAATGCACCAAGTACTGAAGGGACCGGCGATTCAGACGTGAGTCAATGATCTTTGATACTTGAAATTCCAAGTTACCATTGACCAACACAGGAGGAGGAGGTAGAGGTGACGGTATGACTGGTGCCACATACCTTTTAAGTAATGACTTGTGGAACACATTATGAATTTTAAACGTAGGAGGGAGGTCCAGACGAAATGCCACAGGATTAATTATGGAACTGATCCTGTACGGCCCGATGAATCTGGGACCCAGTTTCCAGGAGGGCACCTTAAGTTTTATATTCCTGGTAGACAACCATACCAGATCGTTCACATTCAGATCTGGACCAGAAACTCTCCTCCTATCAGCCATACGTTTGTAACGGTTCCCCATCGCACTCAGATTATTCAATACACCTCTCCACACAGAAGCAAGTGACGACGAGAAACGCTCCTCCTCAGGAACCCCAGAAGGGCCCCCCCCATTGAAAGTACAAAACTGGGGATGGAAACCATATGCCCCAAAAAACGGGGACTTACCAGTGGACTCGCTCCGCCTGTTGTTAAGAGCGAACTCTGCCAGAGGCAAGAAAGAAGACCAGTCCTCTTGGTTCTCTGAAACAAAACACCGGAGATATGTCTCTAAGCTCTGATTCAGACGCTCTGTCTGACCATTGGTCTGCGGATGAAAAGCCGAGGAAAATGACAATTGCATCCCCCGACGTAAACAAAATGCCCTCCAAAATTTGGACACAAACTGAGACCCCCTATCTGACACCACATCAGAAGGCAACCCATGAAGTCTAACGATCTCCCTAATGAACACCTGCGCCAGAGTTTTAGCATTAGGGAGTGCAGGAAGAGCAACGAAATGTGCCATCTTACTGAACCTGTCAACAACCACCAGTATGACAGTATTCCCTGACGACGGAGGAAGGTCCGTAATGAAGTCCATAGATAAATGAGTCCATGGACGCTCCGGAAGTTTCAAGGGTAAAAGGGTCCCAGACGGACGGGTATGAGGGGTTTTAGAGCGAGCACACACCCCACATGACGCGACAAAAGTTATAACATCTTTATTAGCATTAGGCCACCAAAACCGGCGAGAAAGGAGATCTAAAGTAGCCTTACTCCCTGGATGTCCTGCTAGAGCAGAATTATGATGTGCCTCAATAACCTTTTGTCTCAACAGATTTGGGACAAACAGTCTCCCTGGAGGTCCTGCAGGGGCGTCCCCCTGAGCCTCTAACACCTCCTCCTCAAGCTCAGAAAATACACCCCCTCCTGAAGGATAGGACTCGGGTCATCCGTTTTCCCGGCCCCTGGGAAACTGCGAGACAAGGCATCAGCCTTTACATTCTTAGACCCCGGGCGATAAGTGACGACAAAATTAAACCTGGTAAAAAACAACGACCATCGAGCTTGTCTGGAATTCAGACGCTTAGCGGATTCCAAATACAACAGGTTCTTGTGATCAGTAATAACGGTAACCGGGTGGACTGCCCCCTCCAAAAAGTGACGCCATTCTTCAAAAGCTAACTTAATGGCCAAAAGTTCCCTATTGCCGATATCATAATTCCTTTCGGCGGACGACAATTTCTTAGAAAAGAAAGCGCACGGATGTGTGTCGACCCGCCACCACAATTGTGGATTACCAGGGCAATGGGGTACTCAGAGCCGAGCCCATGGAAGTCTATGGGGTTTGTCACAGGTAGCGGTGGCTCGGTCTGTGGCCCTGGCGGTCTGGCGTATGTTGGGGGAATATTTACAGGGGATAGATATATTTACAGTTCGTGACGCCACCTGTAGTCTCTGGTAATTTGTACCAGCGCTGCTGTAGATCTCTGAGGGGATGGTGAGGCAGCTAGATGTCGGGTCCCCTACAGGTGGGACTCTTCCCTCAGGTCGATGGTTATGGTGGGGTTGTGCAGGCATGCAATTAAATAACTCAGTCTCACACCGTCAGCGTCTTTCCATACCTTTTACTTGTAAGATGGTAAGGCAGGTCCCAGGGAGGCTGATCCAATGGAGGATGTGTTTTGAGTTAGCAGCTGGACAAGTTAGGGGCCTCCTTTACTTTCACAATGATGAGTCCAACCAGCATAAAGCGTAGTTCCCTCTATAAACTCCAGCTATTCCAAAGCTGTACTGCCCGGTCAGTTTTGTGGTCGGAGCCTTCCTGTGATGAAACTAGGTTCTTCTATGCTTGGCCTAGCTCAAAGTTCCTATTCCACCTGACCCCAGTTACGTACCGACACTCCAAGGGCTGCTTGCCGCGACCTAAGGTCCGGTAAGCCTCTGGTTTTCTCACCACTATGCGTGAAGCTATAGTGATCCTTCGGTCCCCAGTGACCGGTGACAATGTGCAGGACTTCTCCAATCCTATAGCACTCAGAATTTCTACCACTGTGCCTTTCGCCTTGTCCGCGCTTGTAGCATAAGCATTCCTCACTTCAAAGGTTATAAAAGTCAGTCCCTTTCTTAACTTCTTTCTTGAGCTTGTTGCTAGACTCTCAGTAATCCTCTAGGCAGGAGCACGTCTCTGAACCTTTCACTGTCCTTGGGACAGGAGACTGAAGTATATCTGCAACTCACTCCTCTCTCTTACTAAAAGTCTCAGTCTGTCTTCTAGTGGGGCACAGCTCTGACCAGGCTGAGGTGATCTGGCTCACCTTTACTGGCCTCCACTTTCTGTACTGCTGACAGACTCCGACTGGACTACTTCCTCCCTCCACGTCCAGGATAGACTGACTTGTCTCTGCTGTCCGAAGACAGGAAACTGACTCCTGGCTCCTGCATGTGACTAGACTATATACCTGTGGGCGTGTCTAAGTGTGCTGGAATGAATGTTCATTGAGCATTAAACTGCTATCTCTCCACACATCCTCCAGGGTACTGCGTGTGCCTTCACACCAGGGCTACACATTCCCCCATGGTAAACGACAGCACTCCCGGGCTGTGAAATACAAAGAGACAATTTTGTTTATGCATTAAACATTAACATTAACTCGTCCCATCCGGGAGGTAAGGATTTCTTGAACGTTGCAAACAAAACATTAAATATAGAAAAATACAAAATATTAAATAGACATGTTCAATAATAAACGGCAAGATTCTTGTGAAGGACCCGCACCAAACCTTCAACGTGGGTCCTGGGTGGGCTGCAGGACATATGAATGCAGACCTCACTCAGTGCCACACCACACGGGTTTTATTATTCAGAGGTAGTTGTGGTGGTTTTATGTAAAACCAATATTGTGCACCGAAGGGCAACTATTTACAGGATAAGTTCTGGGCTGGCACAGTCCTCAGCCTCGAAGTCCATTGTAAAACACGATAAGAAAAAGACACAGATAGGAATACATTTCTAATATGCATTAAATTTTTCAACTTCTTACTTTGGTACCCAGCCGGGCATTCTACTCAATATAGAAAAGACATAGAAATTATCTCTGGCAATAAAGTGCAAAATTGGCAAACATTCTCAAACTTTTTACAACATTACATATGGTAGACCCCTGTCTGGATCTTACCGGTTTTTCTTTTACTGTTTAATTATTTCAACTACATTTTCCACCCCGGGGGCTGGAACAATGCGATGGTCCCTAGATCCCATGACTAACAAGTCGTGACCTGCTATCAGAGTCTGGGTCGCCACAGTTCTTGTACGAACCTCTAGGGGCGCAACGGGTGCTTTCACTTTATGAGACGCTGTTTGCGTTACTGTTATGGCCACTTGCTCTCGTGACGCAGAAATAGTCGCTGTGCGCGTCGTCGTGTAAACCGCTGATTGAGATTTGGAATGAATCGCAGGTTGCGATGTAGTAGGATAACAAGTTAGTGAAGAGTATACAGGTGTTGCCTCCATTTGCGAGGAGCCTGCAGGGGCGATGCTGGGGCACGGCCTGGCGCTGCTTGAGCTGGAGACGGGGACGCTGCGGTAGTGGTGACGTTACCTGCGTCGGGGACGGGGTCACGGACGATTGTGACATTAAGGGCATACCATCCCTTCATACCCCAGTGTCGTGTATAGGTGACAATGTCTCCATTAATTAGGTCCCTCCCGGGATGGCCTTGTGGTAGGTGGGATTCTACGTCTCTGCGACTAACAAAGACCCCTGGGTAGAGGCCCGGTTCTCTTATGAAGCCCCAGCCCTTTCGGAGCTGGAACTCTGTCACACACCCCTGCCGCCGCGGTTCCCTCAGAGTACCTTTTTCTCGACGGACACTTTCCTTGTCCGCGATCAGCTCTGCATGCTGCCGCTGTCGGTTGCGCTGAGCTTCCCGCTCTTCCTCCTGCTGGCGTTGTTGTTTCTCCTCACGACGCTGCCACTCACGTTCCCACTGGGCGGTGTAGGCGACGTCATCCAGGCGCGCCATCTCGTCCCAGTCCACGTCTGGTAACGACGGACAGGACCCCTCCGGTGTCCCTGCCGGGGATCGATCATCTGCTGCGGCCTCCTGGCCGGGCGGGCGTTCCGGAACTGGCGGTACCTCCTCAACCTCCTTCGCCTCCACCGCTTCACTGGTGGGATCAGGATCGGTACTTTCGGGGGCAGCCTCCGGTTGCTCCTTTGCCTTGGGCAGCAGAAGTTTTGGTAACTCCAGACGTAGGGGGTCGTCGAGGGGAGAGAACACCGCGTCCCACAGCCGCGCTGCTCCTGGGTACGCCGGCGTCTCTCGATCTCTTCAAATCCAGATTGGTGCTGGACCATCTTTTTCAGTCGTGCATTTTCTTCTTTAATTTCCAGCAATGCTTGCTGCAGGTGCAGGACCACGGATGGTTCCGGTGCTGGTGGCAGCTTGGCTGGGGAACGGGGCCTGCCTTCCTCCGCTTCCCTGCTCGGCTGCACACGTCCTGCTTCCATGATGTTCCAGAGCGTTCTCTCATCTTCCTCCAGAGACGTCCGGTCTCTTCCGTGGAGGCGGGGTTTGCGTCTCCTCCTCTTTGCAGGAAAGGTGAAGAGGAGGCGGACCTCCTTTGCTGTAGGGCAGGATCGCATATTGTAATAGCACTTTGAGAGGGCAGGCATTTTCTTCGCGCCACAGGGGGGTACACGCCCACCTTCTTCTCCAGCGCCTGAGGGCGCGAATATGGCGACAAAGATGGCGATTTTTGGCGCCAAAAGTGCAAACAGTTCTTTTTCACAAAAACAATTCCATAGGCACACAGGGCTCGCAATTTTGCGAGTTTCGCATCCTGTTCGTGACGCCAAAGTTTTTGTGTCGACCCGCCACCACAATTGTGGATTACCAGGGCAATGGGGTACTCAGAGCCGAGCCCATGGAAGTCTATGGGGTTTGTCACAGGTAGCGGTGGCTCGGTCTGTGGCCCTGGCGGTCTGGCGTATGTTGGGGGAATATTTACAGGGGATAGATATATTTACAGTTCGTGACGCCACCTGTAGTCTCTGGTAATTTGTACCAGCGCTGCTGTAGATCTCTGAGGGGATGGTGAGGCAGCTAGATGTCGGGTCCCCTACAGGTGGGACTCTTCCCTCAGGTCGATGGTTATGGTGGGGTTGTGCAGGCATGCAATTAAATAACTCAGTCTCACACCGTCAGCGTCTTTCCATACCTTTTACTTGTAAGATGGTAAGGCAGGTCCCAGGGAGGCTGATCCAATGGAGGATGTGTTTTGAGTTAGCAGCTGGACAAGTTAGGGGCCTCCTTTACTTTCACAATGATGAGTCCAACCAGCATAAAGCGTAGTTCCCTCTATAAACTCCAGCTATTCCAAAGCTGTACTGCCCGGTCAGTTTTGTGGTCGGAGCCTTCCTGTGATGAAACTAGGTTCTTCTATGCTTGGCCTAGCTCAAAGTTCCTATTCCACCTGACCCCAGTTACGTACCGACACTCCAAGGGCTGCTTGCCGCGACCTAAGGTCCGGTAAGCCTCTGGTTTTCTCACCACTATGCGTGAAGCTATAGTGATCCTTCGGTCCCCAGTGACCGGTGACAATGTGCAGGACTTCTCCAATCCTATAGCACTCAGAATTTCTACCACTGTGCCTTTCGCCTTGTCCGCGCTTGTAGCATAAGCATTCCTCACTTCAAAGGTTATAAAAGTCAGTCCCTTTCTTAACTTCTTTCTTGAGCTTGTTGCTAGACTCTCAGTAATCCTCTAGGCAGGAGCACGTCTCTGAACCTTTCACTGTCCTTGGGACAGGAGACTGAAGTATATCTGCAACTCACTCCTCTCTCTTACTAAAAGTCTCAGTCTGTCTTCTAGTGGGGCACAGCTCTGACCAGGCTGAGGTGATCTGGCTCACCTTTACTGGCCTCCACTTTCTGACTGCTGACAGACTCCGACTGGACTACTTCCTCCCTCCACGTCCAGGATAGACTGACTTGTCTCTGCTGTCCGAAGACAGGAAACTGACTCCTGGCTCCTGCATGTGACTAGACTATATACCTGTGGGCGTGTCTAAGTGTGCTGGAATGAATGTTCATTGAGCATTAAACTGCTATCTCTCCACACATCCTCCAGGGTACTGCGTGTGCCTTCACACCAGGGCTACACAGATGCCATTTACCAGGGGACGGACCCTGGGACAATATAGCACCCACCCCTACGTCAGACGCATCCACCTCCACAATGAACGGCTGAGATGCATCTGGTTGGATGAGAACGGGTGCCGAAGCAAAACATTTCTTCAAAGAGGAAAAGGCTTGGCAAGCTTTGTCCGACCATTTAGAAAAATCCGTCCCTTTTCTTGTCATGTCAGTGAGAGGTTTGACGACAGATGAGAAATTACAAATAAATTTCCGTAGTAGTTAGCAAACCCCAAAAAACGCTGCAGAGCCTTAAGATCCCCTGGCTGATCCCATTCAAGCACTGCTCTCACCTTTTCAGGGTCCATACGGAAACCGGAGGCTGACACCAAAAAACCCAAAAACTGAAGTTCCTGTACGGCAAATACACACTTCTCCAGTTTGGCGTATAGTTTATTGTCTCGCAAGATCTGCAACACCTGTCTCACATGCTCCTGATGAGACACAAGATCTGGCGAGTAAATTAAAATGTCGTCCAAATATACAACCACAAACAGCCCCACAAGGTGACGAAAAATGTCATTAACAAAATGTTGGAATACTGCTGGTGCAGTAGTCAGACCAAAAGGCATGACAAGGTTCTCATAATGTCCCTCCGGCGTGTTAAACGCCGTTTTCCACTCATCCCCCTCTTTTATCCTAATCAGATTATACGCCCCCCTGAGATCCAATTTAGAGAACCATTTGGCGCCAACAATTTGATTGAAGAGATCAGGAATAAGAGGGAGTGGATACGGATCTCGAACAGTAATCCGATTAAGTTCCCGGAAATCCAAGCAAGGGCGTAGGCCTCCATCTTTCTTCTTCACAAAGAAGAACCCCGCGGCTACTGGGGAAGATGAAGGTCTAATATGCCCTTTGGCCAGACTTTCAGAAATATAATCTTTCATAGCCTGCCTCTCAGGACCAGAAAGATTATACAACCTAGCTTTAGGCAACTTAGCATCAGGAAGGAGATTAATAGAGCAGTCATACACGCGATGAGGAGGCAACTCATGACACCCCTCCTCAGAGAAAACATCCCCAAAATCCTCCAAAAAAGGAGGCAATGTACTAGGCACGACCGCACTGATGACTGTGTTCATGCAGTTGCTTTTGCAAAACTCACCCCATTGGCTTATTTCTCTGGACTGCCAATTAATCACAGGGTTATGTTTAACCAACCAAGGAAGTCCCAACACAATGGGAGTAGGTAGACCCTCCAACACATAACAAGATAATTGTTCCCTATGTATTGCCCCTACCCGAAGGTCAATGTTATGAACCTCATGAACAAAGCTACCTTGGCCGAGAGGCCTGGCGTCAATGGAGAATATAGGGATCGGTTTGACCAATACACTCAGATGCATACCTTGAGCCTGAGCAAACTGAGCGTCAACCAGATTAGCCCCGGAACCACTATCAAGAAGAACAGACAATCTCTCCACTCTCGTACCAACCACCACCTCCACTGGTACAAGGAACTGAGAAGAACTGGCGGATGAAATACATACTCCCAGGTTGTCGTCCACCACACAACCTGGGATTAACAGTTTTCCGGCGACTTTTGGCTCAACAAGGCACGGGATGGACATTCTCCAACAAAATGTCCCTCTTTCCCGCAGAAAAAACATCTTCTAGTCCTGCGGCGTACCGCCAATCCCCTCCTACGAAATGATGTCCCTCCCAACTGCATAGGCTCATCCGAACAGACAAGGGGAACCTCAACATAAGGGACTTTAGTGGTAGGTGGAGAAACAACAGGGAGTGGGGTTACCTCACCCCTCTCCCGAAGCCGTCTATCAGTACGGATAGCTAAGGCCATAGCAGCCTCCAGTGAATGAGGAGACTCATACTGAGCCAAAACGTCTTTTAATTTATCAGAAAGCCCATGACAAAACTGGCTCCTAAGAGCTGGGTCATTCCACTGAGTATCTGTGGCCCATCTACGAAACTCAGAAGCAAATTCCTCTGCAGGACGATCTCCCTGCTGTATCTTACGTAATTTTGTCTCAGCAAGAGAGACCCGATCTGGGTCATCATATACCAATCCCAGGGCAGTAAAAAATTGATCTACAGACAGTAGAGCCGGGGATCCCGGAGGAAGGGAAAATGCCCAGGATTGAGGGTCCCCTTGCAGAAGTGAGATAACAATTCCCACTCTCTGCTCATCACTCCCTGATGATCGAGGCCGAAGCCGAAAATACAATTTACATGCCTCCCGGAAGGTGAAAAATTTGTCTCGCCCACCAGTGAACCTGTCCGGGAGAGCTACTTTAGGTTCAACTCTGGTTTGCTCCAGGGGAGACAAAACTTTGGACTTAATGTCCGTCAGCTCCATGGATAATCCCTGCAACTGCAGAGCCAGCTGGGCTACTGGATCCATGGTAACTGGAGATAATTTTTATGGCCAGTGAAAATGTCACGCTGTCTAATGATATGTATACAATGTCAGTAAACTATTAATACAGGAACAACACTCTATACAACAACTAGTATAGCAACATCAGCATGTAAGTATAGAATAGATTTACCTGACACGATATCTGCTGAACTCAGGGTTAATCCTGAGGACTTGATGAGCTGAAACAGGAAAGAGGTGGACCGGGATCTAACCTGACCCTAAACTGGGGTCCTAACTAATCCCTCACCTTGGAGGTACTGATAATGGTTCAGAGGTCCAAGTCTCCAACCTAACCCTGTCTCCTATCAGACCCTGAACCCTGTAATCAGTCCTAAGAAGGATCCTGACTACCACCAAAGGGATATGGGCTGATCTCAGCTAAATACACAGATTAGACATATAAGACAGACAGGATAACACTCGCTTGCATACACACTCAAACACCAAAGGAACATAAATGGTCTGGGAAATAAACTCTAACCAAGTTGAGCTTAGAACAACTAAGGAGCTCACAACTAAAGTCTATACAGATTCATTCCTATCTGTGGTCTGCATGAAGGTTTCACTGGCAACTCCCCAAGCAGACAACCAGGAATTTAAAGGAAACCAATCAACAAATAATCAATTGCAGCCGGGAGAAACTGCACCCAGTCCCAGCACCGAGCACAGACAGAATTAACTCCCTAGCTGCCAAACACAAAGAAACAGCAGATCAGCTGTGAGAAGTCAAAATGTGCAACTGCGACGATCTTCGTGGCAATGCACACATGACACACTGCCTGCAAACTTCATCAGTAAGTGGGATGGAATTTATTAGATTTATTAAATAAAGGCATGTCATGGTCACTGGGGGGGTATTACGCTGTATAACAGTTATAGATAATGTCAGTAATCTATATCAAGTGGGACAACATTCTATATACCATATAAATAGGTTATATCAACATGAACATATAGTATTTGATAACATAGTATTACCTGACATAATATCCGAAGTACTGAGGATCTATACTGGATCTGTTTCACGCTGTCTCAGGCTAGAGGTGGACCGGGGTCTATACTGACCCTAAACTGGGGTCCTGACTAGTCCCTCTACCTGGAGGTACTGTTAATGGTACAGAGGTCCAGGCCGCCAGTGTAACCCTATCTCCTATAAGTCCCTGACCACTGTAATCTAGTCCTTAGAAGGACCTTGATTACCACCACAGGGATATGGGCAGGTCACCGCTTAATAAACAGTAAAGACAAACGAGACAGACAGGGGATAAAGTAAATACTGTCTTGCATACAACACTTAAACACAGAGGGAACACAAAAGGTCTAGGAGATAAACTATAAGCGAGGAGAGGAGAAACCACAAAGGAGCTCTTAGCTTAAGTCTTCTCAGAACCGATCCTATCTGCTGGTCTGTATGAATGCTTTCACCGGCATCTCCCAAGCAGACTGGCAGGTATATAAAGGAAGCTAATTAGTGCATAATCAAACTGCAGCCGGGCGAGGCTGGACCTAGTCTTAGCACAGAGCTAGGTAGAATTAACTCCCTCACTGCCAAACACAAAGAAACAGCAACTCAGCTGCGAGAAGTCAGAATGTGTAATCGCGACGATCTTCGTGGCGATACACCCATGACAGTACCCCCCCTTCTACGAGGGGCCTCCGGACCCTCAGGGCCAGGTTTGCCCGGGTGAGTTGTGTGGAAGGTCCGAACCAATCGATCTGCGTTAATATCAGATGCAGGAACCCACGTCCTCTCCTCAGGACCATACCCCTTCCAATGAACCAAGTACTGAAGTTCCTGTACGGCGAATACACACTTTTCCCATTTGGCGTACAGTTTATTGTCTCGCAAGATCTGCAACACCTGTCTCACATGCTCCTGATGAGACACAAGATCTGGCGAGTAAATTAAGATGTCATCTAAATAAACGACCACAAACTGCCCCACAAGGTGGCGAAAGATGTCATTAACAAAATGTTGAAACACCGCCGGGGCAGTAGTCAGACCAAAAGGCATGACAAGGTTCTCATAATGTCCCTCCGGAGTGTTAAACGCCGTCTTCCACTCATCCCCCTCCTTTATCCTAATCAGATTATACGCCCCCCTGAGATCCAACTTAGAGAACCATTTGGCGCCCACAATCTGATTGAAGAGATCAGGAATAAGTGGGAGCGGATACGGATCTCGGACAGTAATCCGATTAAGCTCACGGAAATCCAAGCAAGGGCGTAGGCCTCCATCTTTTTTCTTCACAATGAAGAACCCCGCGGCCACTGGGGAAGATGAAGGTCTAATATGCCCCTTGGCCAGACTTTCCGAAATATAATCCTTCATAGCCTGCCTCTCAGGACCAGAAAGGTTATATAACCTAGATTTAGGTAACTTAGCATCAGGAAGCAATTTTATTGAACAGTCATACGCGCGATGAGGAGGTAATTCTTGACACCCCTCCTCAGAGAACACATCCTCAAAAGTCCTCCAGAAAAGGAGGCAAAGTTCTAGGCACGACCGCACTGATGACCGTGTTCATGCAGTTACTCTTGCAAAATTCACTCCATTGGCCTATCTCTCTGGATTGCCAATTAATCACTGGGTTATGTTTAGCCAACCAAGGAAGTCCCAACACAATAGATGGAAGACCTTCCAATACATAACAAGACAATCGTTCTTTATGTAATGCCCCTACTCAAGGTCTATGTTATGAAAGCTTGTACAAAGCTACCTTGACGAGAGGCCTGGCGTCAATAGAGAAAATAGGGATCGGTTTGGCCAATACACTCAGTTGCATACCTTGCACCTGGGCAAACCGAGCGTCCACCAGATTAGCCCCGGACCCACTATCAAGAAGAACAGAAATCCTCTCAGCTCTCGTACCTACCACCACCTCCGCTGGTACGAGAAACTGAGACGGACCTGGGGACGAAATAAATACTCCCAGGTTGTCGTCCACCACACAACCTGGGATTAACAGTTTTCCGGCGACTTCTTGCTCAGCGAGGCACGGGATGGACACCCCTCAACAAAATGCCCCTCTCTCCCGCAGAAGAAACACTTTCTTGTCTTGCGGCGCACCGCCGATCCCCTCCCTCGAAAAGATGTCCCTCCCAACTGCATAGGTTCCTCAGAACAGACCAGGGGAACCTCAATATAAGGGACTTTAGTAGTGGGTGGAGTCATAACAGGGGGCGGAGTTACCTCGCACCTCTCCCGAAGCCGTCTATCAATGCGAATAGCAAGGGCCATAGCGGCCTCCAGAGACGGGGGAGAATCATACTGAGCCAACACGTCTTTTAATTTGTCAGATAACCCTTGACAAAACTGGCTCCTAAGAGCTGGGTCATTCCACTGAGTATCTGTGGCCCATCTACGGAACTCAGAAGAAAACTCCTCCGCCGGACGATCTCCCTGCTGTATCTTACGTAACTTCGTTTCAGCAAGGGAGACCCGATCCGGGTCATCATATACCAGACCCAGGGCAGTAAAAAATCGATCTACTGACTGAAGAGCCGGGGAGCCCGGAGGAAGAGAGAACGCCCAGGATTGAGGGTCCCCTTGTAAGAGCGAGATGACAATTCCCACCCTCTGCTCTTCACTCCCCGATGACCGAGGCCGTAGCCGAAAATATAACTTACATGCCTCCCCGAAGGTAAAAAATTTGTCCCGCCCACCAGTGAACCTGTCCGGGAGAGCAACTTTAGGTTCAGATCTGGATTGCTCCGGGGGGAACAAAACCTTGGACTTAATGTCCGTCAGCTCCATGGACAAACTCTGCAACTGCAGGGCAAGCTGGGCTACTGGATCCATGGTAGCTGGGGAGAATCTTTTTAGTATGGCCGGTGAAAATATCAGGCTGTATAACAGTTATAGATAATGTCAGTAATCTATATCAAGTGGGACAACATTCTATATACCATATAAATAGGTTATATCAACATGAACATATAGTATTTGATAACATAGTATTACCTGACATAATATCCGAAGTACTGAGGATCTATACTGGATCTGTTTCACGCTGTCTCAGGCTAGAGGTGGACCGGGGTCTATACTGACCCTAAACTGGGGTCCTGACTAGTCCCTCTACTTGGAGGTACTGTTAATGGTACAGAGGTCCAGGCCGCCAGGTAACCCTATCTCCTATAAGTCCCTGACCACTGTAATCTAGTCCTTAGAAGGACCTTGATTACCACCACAGGGATATGGGCAGGTCACCGCTTAATAAACAGTAAAGACAAACGAGACAGACAGGGGATAAAGTAAATACTGTCTTGCATACAACACTTAAACACAGAGGGAACACAAAAGGTCTAGGAGATAAACTATAAGCGAGGAGAGGAGAAACCACAAAGGAGCTCTTAGCTTAAGTCTTCTCAGAACCGATCCTATCTGCTGGTCTGTATGAATGCTTTCACCGGCATCTCCCAAGCAGACTGGCAGGTATATAAAGGAAGCTAATTAGTGCATAATCAAACTGCAGCCGGGCGAGGCTGGACCTAGTCTTAGCACAGAGCTAGGTAGAATTAACTCCCTCACTGCCAAACACAAAGAAACAGCAACTCAGCTGCGAGAAGTCAGAATGTGTAATCGCGACGATCTTCGTGGCGATACACCCATGACAGGGGGTGAAGGTGAGAGGATGGGGGTATTGTGGGAGCTGAAATGAGGGAGGGGGACAGGAAACTGGGGGGTGAATGTGAGAGGATGGGGTTATTGTGGGGCTAAAGTGTGGGAGGGGGACAAGGCACTGGGGGGTGAAAGTGAGAGGATGGGGATATTGTGAGGGCTGAAGTGGGAGAGGGGGACAAGTCACTGGGGAGGTGAATGTGAGAGGATAGGGGTATTGAGGGAGCTGAAGTGAGAGAAGGGGACAAGGCAATTTGGGTGAATGTGAGAGGATGGGGTATTGTGAGGGCTGAAGTGGGAGAGGGGGACAGGGCACTGTGGGTGTGAAATGTGAGAGGATGAGGGTATTGTGAGGGCTGAGGTGGGTGAAAGGCGACAGGGTACTGGGGGGGTGATTATTATATTGTTTTGTTAGGAGATTATATGTACTCCATTACATGCTCATGGAGTATAATCTTAAAATATTAAGTTTTATTAGACATATTAAAAATAGTGGTTAAAATACAGAGGCTGATAAACTAAATGGGGGGAATAAGCAGACCGACTGGATAAAGTGCAAAATGCATAAATATACACTAGGCAGATATTACAATGATTCAATCATACAAAGTGCCTAAAGCAAATACTGTACAAAAGGTACACTCTCCATAGAAAAAGTAGAAATAACAGGGCAGAATAACCCCAAACTTCCAGGCTTTCACAGCAGAGAGGTTGAATGCAGCCAAGCAATGGTGTGGCCCGTGCGAAAAAAACCCACTTGGTCTGCTATGACTTAAAGGGAACATGTCACCAAGTTTGGCCAATAAAAGATACGGCCATTACCTTTCAGGGCTGATATACAGCATTCTATAATGCTGTATATCTGCCCCCACCCCTACCTATAAGAGAAGAAAAATAACTTTCATTATACTCCCCTACAGGGCGGTCCAGTCCGAGAGGTGTCACTCTTCTTGGTCCGGCACCTCCCTTCTTCTTGCGATGCCATCCTTCTGCTTGCTTTGTGTGGATGACGGGTCTCCTCGGCACTGCGCTCCTGCGCAGGCGTACTTCTGTGCCCTGTTAAGGGCAGAGCAAAGTACTGCAC
>JARQOD010000003.1:453377628-453444787 GCA_033576555.1 Oophaga sylvatica | reverse complement strand
ATTGTCCTGTGTAAACTGGACTCACGCTGCTGAGAACCATGGCAGCCTAAGTATACTGATCATATTATTACAAGGTGGCTCAGTGCACCTCGTTTCCTTTGGTCTGCCTATGTAAGGTTTATCAATTGGGGGGGGGGACATATAGTGCCGCCAGTCAAGCCAGTCTGTGTAAATGGACCCATATGCGCACCAAATACATGAGGCTCAATAGACAACAGCTTTAAAATTTCGTTATAACCGTGCCACTAAAGTTGGGATCTATGCTACTTCTACACCCTATAGAACTACACCCCTAAATATCAGCCAAAGCGGCTTCCTTCTTTTTTTTTCCATATATTAAAATTTTCATGCTCTTTCAGGACTGAAAAAGTAGGTGGACGAACAAAATTTCCAGCAGTTTGGAAACGGTTGGGACCATCCAAAATGTTTTAAAGAATATTGTCATGTTTGGTTTGCAAAGTTTTGGGGGTCTACATACATGATGCCCAAAATTGGGCAGTCCTCTTATTTCAGGTGTTCATGCGATGATTCTATGTGCAAGACATAAGTGTCTCTATTTTACCAACCACGATGTTAGAATCTATGGTGGACTCTCCTAGGTGGTAGCGGTCCCCTGGTTATCGCTCCTTTTCTTCTTTCTAGAATCGGACCATGGAAACTATTGGAAAGACTTGAGGACAATTCAAGGACTCCCATTCACAGGAGATTTTTCTAATTTAATGGCAAGTGCCAAGTAATGACATAAAGAGACATAATCTGCTGCACTTTCCGCAACACATCTGTAAAAATTAGATGGAGAGCTCTTATAAAGATTAATCCGCTGCTGTTCATGTGTATAACCGCAGTGACCCTGACCAAATGATGAGCTTGACTATTCTCAGCTCTTATCACAGTCTTAGGACCCGCGTTTTCCTCCGTTACTGTGTACAGCCACATTTGTAGACTTCGGTGTAGCCATATCTATGAAGGACTTGGCAGGACACCATTATTTAGAGAACGTCTTATTTTGTTAGTGTAACTTTCCAAGCAGAAGAAAACTGGAGACTCAAGATATTTATTCTCCAGTATTTGCACAAAGACAAAGTACATTCCGCATCCTACCCGGAGAGGAAGTTACAATCCTTGTATAGTCACTTAATTCCTCCTTATAGCGACAAACCTCAGCCATTCCACATGGTCACATATCTGTGGCTGATACGATGAAGGATGCCAACATTATGTTCTACCAAATAAAGGTGAACAAATACCATTATTAGGGTTTTGGTAGGAGAACCCTCGGTGTGATTGAGAAGTTCAGAGATCCTTCTAACCAATTAGTTTTCCAAATATCTCCTCACCGTCTGCTCTTTGCAAATCTCCGCCACCCTGATTTTCCCCCGCCTTCATCGGCACACTGCACATGCCCAGGGAGGCAGCAGGGATGTGGAACACCGCCAGACGCGAAATTTGCAGAATCGGCAGTAACGGCTGGCTGTGTCCTACATCACTGCTGCCTCGACAAAAACATAACATAAACATGATTAATGGGGCAATCCAGATGAAGAAAAAGCCCCCTTGACTACTTACCCACTGATATTCATGTCCCTGACAAAATGGAGATTGGTTAAGCATAAAACAGTGGCTTGTTGGAAGTAATATAAAGAGTGGGATAAAGACATGGGACCGGTTTGTGGGACACAGGGAAGACATCAGGTTCTCTTTAAATAAAGATTAATTCCTCCCCATACTGTGACATCCTATTACATATAGAGTTGAGCGAAACAGGTCGGTCAGATTCAAAAGTCGCCAACTTTAGCCAAAGCAGAGTTTCATCAACCGAAACACAACCATAGCGTGAGGTCGGCCATGCGGTCGCCGAAACGAGCGCCAAAGTCGTATTTCCCAGAATGCTTGCAGGCGCCTTTTTTCAGCCAATGAGCAAGGACGTACACTGTGGGCAACGAGATGACATGTGCAGCGTCCACCACCATCTTAGAGAAGGGTATTGCAGTGATTGGCTTGCTTTGGGGGGCGTCATTGTGTCTATAAAAGCCCTGACCGTCGACCGCCATTTTACTTCTGCCGATCTTAACAGTAGGGAGAGGTTGCTTACGCTGTTTATCAGTAGGGAGAGAGTTAGGGCAGAAAAGAGAAGCCCGACTCGACCCTCCCGGAGGCAAAGTCGCTCATCTCTAATTACACAGTCACAGAGATGCACTTAAAGGGTTTTTCTGGTGAAAACAAGATATAAATATCCACAGGATAGGTGACAACTAACTGATTGGTGGTGGTCCGACTGCAGGGAAATGCACCGATCGACAGAATAGGGAACTTTTATCCCTGTAAAGGTGCAGTCAGTCAGCCATATAAATCGGACTGAAATCGGAACACAATGCTTGGACTGGACTCAACCTCAGCGTGACAGCTTCATATATTTCTATGCTGCTGTGACACTTGGTTCTGGAAAGCCTCTGCCAGTCCAAGCAACTGATTCAGACACTTGATAGTTTATAGCAAGATATACTCCTGTAGTAAATTCCAAGTTGTGAAGCCGGAGCAGGAGCCCTGAATGCAGCACGCATGACTCACATGGGGCTGACAGCAGGTAACCTGTTTACTCAGTTGGAATTATGTGATTATTTGAAGAATGAGTCTTGCATTGCCGATGATGTCACTGTGTGGCCCCAAGCGGCTACTGATGACACTCTTCCCTTAGCTAATATTTGAGAAGCACAGGACAATCTAATATGTAGTATTTGGAGCAATACAGTGATTGTTGAATAGTATGTTCCTGGCAACCAGGACTGATCAGATTATGCAAGTCTTCAACAAGAAGACTGGATTTAATGTATTTTCATGTTTCTTCCATAGCGCCCCATACCATGACAAATGGAGCACCTACAGTATGGCAGGGAATCCATGGAGTTTGTCCCCAACATCATGAGCACATTTCTCCTCTGACACTACATACTTATGCGGATTTCTTTGGGTATCAGCCATGGGGTTTGTACGTTGTCCCAATGTTTGCCTCAATTTCCTCACGGTTTTCTGATTTCCTACCACTCCAAAAACAAACTGGTAGGGATTTTGAGCACCAATGGGGACAGTGATAAGGTCTATAAAATGCTGCTGAAAATGATGGAAGAACAATAAATATTTTAGCTCTGTAGTACGTCCGATGTGGATGGAAAAGGACCTCTCACCTCAGGTCATCCATTAAAAATAAAATAAAAATTAAAAAGAAAATTCTATCTGCCTACAGCCACCACTAGGGGAAGCTTTCTGTCTATGGAATCATGAAGCTTCAACTCATTGTAAATTTGTCCTCCTTTTTTCTGCCAAGGGCCACCTGGATATTTATACCATCCTTCGGGGCCGTACAAACTCCACCCACAAAGTACATCCTGACTCTGGCACTGGTGTCAGGACGTAATCTTTCATTGCATGCCTTCAGTGTTCAGTAGTGGACATTGTGTGTGTGTGCTTACAGAGCAAAAAATGAGCTGATGGCAATCAAAAAACAGCTCCCTGTCAAAGCACTGCGGTCCCTGCGGGGGCCGAATAAAAGGTTATCAAGAGCTGTAAATGGTGCGGGGGGGCCTGAGGTTCCCCACCCCTGATTTAGTTCAATAGCAATGTGAATGGACGCTGAGGAAGCAATCCGTGTCTTGTCAGCTGTTGCCTCCTAGCAGTGCCATTATCGGTCTCTATGATGGCACTTCCTGCTTCTCAGATGGTCTCCGGCGCCATAGGTCTTCCTGTGTTCAGCGGTCATTTAGTACCACTCATTAAAGTAATGAATATGCACTGCACTCCACACCCATATTCATGAAAGAATAAAGTTACGTTAAAACCAAGCACACCTTTGTTTTTCTTGTGAAATTCTCAATAAGTTTGATGTGTCACATGACCCTCTTCCCATTGGAAAAACTAAAGTTGGATCCAAAATGACCGACTTCAAAATAGCCTCCATGGTCACCACCCATCTTGAAAATCTTTCCCCCTCCCATATACTAATGTGTCACAAACAGGAAGTTGATATCACCAACCATTCCCATTTTATTTAGGTGTATCCATATAATTGACCCACCCTGTATATTGCAATGTGGTTTTCCCATCATTCGCTGGTTCTAGCAGAGCTCAGCTCTCCAGCACTCCAGAATGGAGCCTATAATAACTAGGTAGAGCACAGCTGAACTTTGTTTGTTGCCTGCATCTGATAGATCAGTGATGTTAGACTGCAAGTGCAGTGTTATTGATGATGCAAAGGATAATTTTCTGCCATATGCATCACTAGAGAAGCACTTGTAGTTTCACATCACTGAGCGGTTAGCTGTGGGCAACAAACACAATTCAACTCTTCACTGCCTAATCCTTTCAGGCTCCATTGTGAAGGAGTACAGGAGAATTGAGCTATGAGATAAACCCGCTATAAATGATTAAAAGAAAACACAGTCAGCTATAATGATACAGGTGGCAGAAGATAAAATCGGCCAGGCAGGGTACTGTACAGAAGCATTGAGAGCGCAGTGGCATAGAGGAGAGGAGGCAGAGCAGAGACATGCTGGAAGGAAGCAGCTTAGAGAGACAGTGTTGCGCATAATCTACTGGGAGCCCTAGATCTTCAGCAGGACGTTTCCAACGGCAACTGGAGGGCAATATGTGCAAAACAGGGCAGACAAAAAAAGGAGTTATATTGGCTCATATGAATAAATATACTGTATGTGTACTTTATTGTAAGACCACATTAGGATTTTGTGAATAACTCTTTATAGGTAATTAGTTTTATATTAGGACGGTATCAAAACAGATATCTACATTATGATCTGGATGATGATCCTGGAGAACATGTCACCAACTGAAGGGATGTGTTCTCAAGATAAGAACAAACGTCTTACAGCAAAATGAAGAAATATGAAAAGAATGGAGTAAAACAGGGTGAGGCACACACTTTACAAAAGTATATCCTCTCCTTAGGGATAGGCAAACTAAAAATATTTTACATATTAATGCACAGGTTGTATATAGGAAAATAACAGTACATTATTGAGGTCGGGATTTCATGGTCTGGTTTTCTAGTTAGTGTATGTCTACCCGTGGCTTTAATTTGGGGTTTTACTGTAGTTTCTTAATACATCTCTAGGAGTCATTTATGTAATATGGAGCTTCAGATCGGATATGCAGCCATAGATTTAAATGATAAAGTTTGGAACTAAGGGATAACTAACATATTTGTAACCGAATTTTTGCAGCAAACTCGTAGCGGCAATAACTACACTAAATTGTGCACATATTGCGCATGACGCGAATATCCTGTCGACTTCACCCAATTTGTGGTGAATGTCTGCAAATCCACAGCACTGGACAATTTATGCTGCCGGTGTTCTTCACCACATGTGGATGAGCTTTCTATCAAGTTGAATATAATACGGTAGTATTTAAATACACAATAATTCATATGAAGAAACCCTGACAATACTTTTTAAAACTGAATTTGTTAATATAACAGAAGTAAGCATATGAGCGCCCCTAGTGGTGACTATAGGCAGCCGGAATTTTATCATTCCAGGGCAGCTAGCAGCTTGAATCCTTAAAGCTTCGGATTCAGGACTTGTCCGGCGTGGATTATTAATCCCACCTCCCTGGCCATGATTGGCATAACGGTTCTACAGTATAATCAGTAGTGTACGCAGGCTGTCAATCATGCCCAAGGAGGCGTGATTAAAAAGTTAGATTAGTCCAGGGGAGGAGACACATTCTCTGGACTAGTCCTGTATCCAAGAGATCGAAGCCGACAAATTCATCAGAATTCATCCCAATAACGTCACGTAATCAACCGCAGAACTGTACTCCAGTCACTACATTTCTTTCTCTGACGCTCATTTGCTGAAATTCTCCAAGAGGCTCGCGCCCATCTTACTCCAGCCCACAATTAATTGTTGATTGCCAATCTCCAGTCTTGAAGAATCGGTGTCCATTTGAATCTCATTAACTCAAGCAAAAGTTTTTAAAACTTTGGACCACATTTGAGCTCAGATAATATGGAGGTGATTTCTAAAGTGTTTTTTTCTTGGAGTGAAATATTGTTGAGCTGTCTCTAGGATTCCTGGCGCACTCACTAGACATCTGAGTGATGGAGTCGTGGAGCAATCTGAAATGGAACAGCTTCGTACGTTGGCCTAGATTCACAAAGACCAGTGTTTTTCTCACCGGTCTTGATGAGGGGGCACGTTGGAGTCAGAAGCTCCTGATTCATTAAGAGGTGCAGAATAGTGATGAGGGCAAGTGCTCGTTACTCAAGTTTGCCCAGGGTGCTCGAGTCTCCGCCCCGCATGTTTCATGGCTGTTAGACAGGCAGAAAACATGCGGGGATTACCTGACATACACAGGCAATCCTTGAATATTTAAAAGCAGCGGCGACGCGGACAAGTCACTCGAGCACCCGCAATACTCAGTGTATACCAGAGCACCCTGGGCAAACTCACGCTCATCACTATTGCACAATTAATGAATCAGGTGTGTCTAAAAAGCAGCATGCACCTCGCCATAAATCTTACTGCAGAAATTTCTGGTGTAAGGAATGTCACAGCTTGGCATGAATCATATAAACTGCAGCATCAGACCCCTACTTCGTGCCCCCCTCATCTCTATACAGATAACACAGGATCCACCGTAGATCAGTTAACCTCATCCCCTCCCTGCACAATGACGTCTGCACAGGTCACAAAGCGCCCCCACAACACTTTCCTAGACTTCAGTGAACATCTCTAGACTATCGTTTCCTTACATCCATTTGGTTGATGTAAAGTGAACCTCTAAATGCTGTTATTGGGTTATTGTGAGCATTGCAGCTCAGAAGTGCACCGCTGCCCTAGCTCCCAGATTCCTGCTTTCCAGGCGGTCAGTACTCTTCTGATGATTGACAGTTTGGACCAACGATTTGGCTGAGCCTCCAGCCCAAACCATGCACTTTGCCTCTGCAGCATCAGAGCGATGCAAGGACCCTGAAGATGGAAGGATCTGATACAGCTGCACATGTAAGCTGCACATGTAAGCTCTATTGCAAAGAGCTCTCAAGTACATGCTCCTTGCCTAGGAAACCCGCCTTCTATGCAGCAGTGGCCGGTAACTTAGGCAATGAGCGGTATAAAAAAAGAATTAAAAATCCCTCTGTTCTTGAGGACGGGGAGGATTTTTAATAAGAGGTAAATTATAAAGTTGTTTGTTTTTACAAGCGCATTGCAATTTTACCAATTACAGATGATGAGAAAATCTGTGACAGCAACTTAGGGAAAATTGCCGCTGCAGTATTCATGTGCAAAAAAAAAAAAATAATAATATGAATCACTATCTGGTAGTAGTGAGTAAGTGGCAGCAAGTCCTTGGAAAATCTGCAGAATTAGGTTTGGCCTTGTCAGAACGCAGGACAATTTTTTTTAACATACAAATAACGCGAATTTGCAGAGATAAAAGGCAAGAAAAATGTAATTTTATCTGCAAACATCACGGATCTCAAAACTTAATCAGTAAATGTGGTCTTCTCTCGGCTAGTAGAAGCGCCAGCCCACCCTGTGTATCAGTCCCGAATTGAAGAACATTAATGTCTGTATGGTTCTCCACTCTTTTCAGGGTCACAATGAACTTTACAATGCTTTGGAGATCCCCTAATTCCCCACTTTGCTAAGTGCACAGTATGGGAATGGAGGACAGTGATACGCAGTGATGCACGTACACCTATTGATACAGTAATTATAGACCTGAGATCCGTCCCTGTGACGGGTGTGACAAGCTCGTCCTCCCGGTTCTCATTATTTCCCAGACCATCACGATAGACCTTGTGTTAGTAATTACACATGGAGAGACTTGATAGTCTTGATTTTCTAGTAACTGAACCCTTAGAGAAGAAGGGATTTTTGTTTTTTGGGCGAAACTAAACTCCCCATCAACAGCGTAAGGCTAAAGTGAATGCATACATGTCTGCTATCTGTCTAGGGTTAGGGTCCTCAGTACTAGAGTAGATTACCTGGACCGTAACCGCCCTGTGCCGGTGAAATATATTGTCCAAGCTTCAGTATAAAGAAGGGTGGACACATTGCCTTTAAATGTTAAAATGGGCGGATTGATTCGCGGGACTCCGGACCATCGGGTAGGTCAGTGTTCTGTGATCGTTGAGTATCGCAGACCTTATAGGATCCAGAGTGACTTTTGATTAGCTGGTCTGGCGTATCATGCAGCAATAATGGTGTCGTACCAGCCGAGCTAATCAAAAGTTGCATCAGGGCATCCCAGAAGGTAAGAGATTTGCTAGCCTCCTGTCCAGTAGAAGAAACTACTGACCTGGCCAATGAACCGTAGTCCCGAGAACCAATTTGCCCATCTGTAGATACCAGTCCATCAATGTAAACTACTGTCAACTAGCCCAAAATGCACTAAAGCACCACTCCAGCATTTTCTTTTATTGCACTGCTGGAGTGGTGCTTTAAATGTAAGTCCCCTTCCCCTTCTCATACTTACCTTACGTCTTTTTAATCCTTTTTTTCCGTCGGTCTCGGGTTGAAAAGTGACCTGTCGGCAGCTCCGGTGTTTCATGGAGCAGTGCAGAGGTCACTTTACAATAAAAGTCCATGACAGCCTCGTTCTGGCCTCATTCTATCATATTGCATTGAGCTCTTGTGATGCAATTCTGACTTCCGACCAGTAAGAAGCTGCACTCACTAGATGGCACAGGGGCACCAAAAAAAACCAGTGAAGATGCCAGAGGGTGAGTAAGACCGGTGTCAGGAGGCTTAGATTTAAAGCACCACTCAAGCGGTGAAAAAAAAAAAAATTGCTGGAGTGGTGCTTTAACAACCGCCATATTACAGAAGAATTCCCACTAGAAGCCTTATTTCTAAGTGACAGTATGTTATTGCATGATTGCACCATATGGCAGCACACCAGAAGACTTCCAAATGCGTAGAACAGATCTCTTCAAATTTTGTGCATAAAAAGCTAGACGGATTGTTGCATCAGGTCAGCTTCAGTCAGTGCCCCTGCCTCTGCTTGCAACATGGCAAAGTACTCTGTTTGGCCACTAACTCAGCCTTAGGTCGGAGCTGTCAATCATCAGGAGTGCACCGTTACTCAGCTAACAGGAAGCCAGAGGCAGAGGAGGGCCACGCTCCTGAACTGGATTCTTGAGATTAACCCTTAGGCTATGTTTCCACGGTCAGGAAACCTTCAGGATTTGTTGTGGATTGGACGCCGCAGCGTCCAGATGTTACAGCATAGTGGAGGGGATTTTACGAAATCCCATCTCCACTATGCGAGCAGAGCCGCATCCGGCGGGCCCTGCGTAACCGGACATGCGCCCGTTTTTCCAGACCGCAGCATGTCTATTTATCTTGCGGAGACGCTCAGTCTCAGCAAGATAAATAACCCAATTTATGTATACGATGCGGTGATTCCACATGTGTCGACTGAACACATCCGGAATCACCGCGCGTAGAATAGGGGGCGGTGCTTTGTGCGGAGCGGGGTATCCACTGCGTCCAAAGCGCAGGGAATCCTGAATGTGGAGACATAGCCTTAAGCATAACCGGACATCCAGTGTCGTGGAAAATAAACCACATCGTAATCCAGTGATTATTCCATATGGTAAAGGAGGGCGGTACAGAACCTGGCTGAACAGGATCACAAGTGATAATATTGGACTTACCATAAATGGATTTGGCGTTGGGTTTGGACACCCCATTTAGTCTAAAACGGAACAAAACAAATGTTAGAATATAACGATTGGACTTACAAAGTACAGACGTTCTGTGCTGACGTGTTGATCAATTCCATTCAGTTGATTATTCGTCATTTCTATTGGTTGGAAAGTTAGCCGACAACCTGTACAGGTCTTATGGGCTGTCAGCGATCCAGAAGGGATGAGCACACATCCGTACAGCGAGCATGGCCTCTGCATGACGGCATGTATAATCTACAGTACAGACCCTTAGTGACACAACACGATAATGTGACAATTGCGATCATTATTCTTTTTTTTTTTTTTTATAGCTGTAAATTAGGCTTAAAAAGTAAATTATTTTTTTTATTTTTTTTTTTTATTTTATCCAGTATGGAAAGTTATAAAACTTTGCAAATAACTTATTTTTAGATTATTTATCTTCATTCCTTTTTTAAAAAAAATGTTGCATGTACGTGGCTTCCAAACAAGCTTTTCCCCAGTTGGTTCACCTGCATTGATATTAGAAGGTATTCATTTGGAGTACAGAAGATGGCAGTGATGGGTCAGCTCCTGTCTCCTCCTCCTCAGTGATGTGCTCATCAGATCAATCTCCTGCAGCAGCGTATCCCCAGAGTTAGCGACACAGGGGCTGACCCATCACTGCCATCATCTGTACTCCGTAGAAGTACAGTTCAGCAGAAGACAGGGAAACAGACTGGAAAAAAGACAAAGTTTGAAAGTCACTTACATGCAATTTTTTTTTCTTAGAGAAATTAAGACAAATCCCTTAATGAAAATGAACTGCAAAGTTTTAGAACTTTTGCTGCTGGACAAAATTATGTTAAAAAAAAATACAAATTTTATTTACTCTTGAAGGGAACCTGTCACCTTGTTTTGCCGCTATAAGATGTGGCCACTGCCTTTCAGGGCTTATCTACTGCATTCTGTAATGCTGTAGATAAGCCCCCGGTTCAGTGGGTGGGGGGGGCGGTCCGGTCCCATGGGGGTCACGGTCCGGGTCCGGTGCCTCCCATCTTCATGCGATGTCATCCTCCTGCTTGCTTCATGTCGCGCTCCTGCGCAGGCGTACTGATCTGACCTGTTGAGGGCAGCGCAAAGTACTGCAGTGCGCAGGCGCTGGGCCTTTCTGACCTTTCCCGGCGTCTGCGTTCTGCGGAACTTTGCTCTGCCCTCAACAGGGCAGATAAGTACGCCTGCAAGGAAGCGCGATGCTGGGAGCGAGGAAGCAAGTAGGAGGGCGGTGTGCAAAGAAGATGTGAGGAGCCGGACCAGGACCTGCGACACCCATAGGCCCCGACCACATCGGACAGCCCCCCCCGGGTGAGTATAATAATACCTCTTTTTCTTACTTTTCAGGTCAGATCGGGGGCTTATCTACAGCATTATAGAATGCTGTAGATAAGCCCTGAAAGGCAGTGGCTGCATCTTAGGCGGCAAATCGAGGTGACAGGTGCACTTTAAGGTAAACGGTTTTGATTGAGACACTCAGTGGTAGAGGATGTGCACCAGACAAATGCCTAGAATGGAATATTTATAGCATTTTTTGCCAAAAAATTTTCATCCTATATGAATGTGAAAGAGAAAACACAAAGTTATAAAAAAAACAAAAAAAACGGAAGTGTTGTTATGGGTGAACCCGAAAGAATCCAGCTGGAGTGGTTTGTCCTGAGTCAGTCCCGCTCGCTCCCCACCCTCTATTCACAGTTCTCCATGTTCCTCATTACACCTGTCATGCAGTTTCAGACCAGATTAGGATGAAGATAAGATTGTTAGCACAGCTGCCAAATTTTCTACCATTGTATCACGTTAACTTGATGAAACAACAGAGAAAAGACACAACAGAAAGTAAAAGCTGGTAGTCAAAACAAACAGTAACATCCACAAGCGGGAATATATCAGGTCATTTGTGGTTAGAGGTTACTGCACAGGCAGGAGCACGGCGTGAGGAGAAAACGGAAATGGCACATCAATCTGGTAAGCCAAGCAGAAAAAAAATCTAAGAATTAGGATAGCAGAAAATGTCATGCACCTATAGAAGGAGCGAACCAACAAGGTGCCGGATTGAGGAGGTATTGTACGGGTGAACTACGGTATATGGTGGCACAGAAAAACTTCAAATTTTCTAAAGACGTTCAAAACTAAATGTAGCTTTATTTCTAGTGTCATTCTTGGTACATACCGAGGTGAGGAACTCATTTTGATACTTTGGTTAAGAGATCTTCTTCCTAGTTTTAAAGAAAAAATAATATATTATTTTTTCTTATATTTTCATTTCTAAAACATACACAATATCGGAAAAAAAAGTAAAATTAACATTTTAAGAAAACATGGGCACAAATATATTCATATAATATAGCAATAAATATTTATTATTTTTCTTCATGGGCTTAGAAGAAAATGTATACAAAATACGATAGCCTTACCCTCGAAAAATGACTAGAAAGTGGCACCTGCAGGAAAGTGCTCGATGTGGATTGTAGAAAGGGAGGGCAGATCTTTATCTATTCCTGCTCTACCATTTGTCAAACTGTATAAAGAGGAGGAATTTCAGTTTTAGCACATATTTGGAGCAATGCAGGCTGGGAAGTGAGGAGAAGGAAGTTCTGACACCAATAGTGCTGGCAGAATGATGATGAAGAAGAACTAGGTACTGAAAAGTAGTGGATGCTGAGTGACAGAGCATGAGAATTAAGATTGCTCATGGACATATTAAATGGGTATGTTCATCAATAGCTGCTTTATATGCTTTTTTTCTATATTTTCTTAGCAAAACCACGTACATTTTGTTTTTTTAACTACATGTCCCCAATGAACACCATAAAAACAAACCCACTCTCTACCCCACCCAAAAAAAGGTTGCAGAATTGTATTTTTTTCCCCCACAATTTCACAGCACCTGGAGTTATTTCTTACAACGCATACCACAAAAAAGTAAGACCTTGTACGGCTATTTCGATGGAGGATTAAAAAAAGTTAAGTTTCTTGGAATGTCAATTTTTATGACCTTACTAAAGGGGCAGACGAGGTAATAATGTAGAGCAGTCTATAGACACGCCCCCAAGGAGTCCTGTTAGCCATGCCCCCAAGGAGTCCAGTGAGCCACACCCCCTTAGTAAAGACTAAAGTGGTATTGTCAAGAGAGCAGTGGGAATAAAATATGAGCAAAAACTCTTCACTTCTGACCTGGTGAGAGCTCCTCTTTGAAAACACAAAATATTGAAAATCATTCTGCATTAGGATTATTAATGTTAATATAATGTACTAATATTTAGAGTTAAAAAAAAGATTATTATATTAAAAACACTGATTCATTGTTTTGGTCACCTGTCTATAACCTTAGAAATAAGCTGTGGACAGGATGGACACATTATGTAATTTGTGTTTTAAAACAAAAAATGGGTCTAGAGGGGCCAGGTAGATGATAATCACACAGCGGTGCCAATAAGGGCTCTGACTAGATAATCAAAGCTCTAAATAGCTGGAAATGAAGAATTTCATTTCCATGGGGAAGGAGTAAATTTGCTAATTGCCATTTTTAATGAACCTTTTTACCCTTTCATAGTTTAGATGGAGCTGCTTGTTTCGTTTGAGTCACACCTTGGAATCCATATAATTAATACATCATTTAGTGATGAGTGTAACATTAGCAGAAGGTGGTGCCAGGGTGTAGTTCTGAATGATCAATCAGCTGAACTGTGCCAGCATGTTAACTCTTCTTTATCCAGAGCGCTATTAAAACAATGATGCAAGGCTAAGAAGATCAAGTCATCCAGTTCATCCGATTCACATATATGTATATATGGGCTGCATTCTGAAAGACGACTGTGGCGGGTAGTCTTGTAGGCAAAGGCGTAAACTGAACCTGCCGTTACCCAAGGCAAAATTTCTAACAGGGTCTGCACCTGCTACAGTATGTACATTTATAATAGGAGTTCCTCCCATGTGACAGTGATGCGTGAAAGGGGTCTGCAAACTGCTTATTTCAATAGCTAAGCCAGCGCCTTTTTTATGTAGAGGGAGCTGGCTTAGCTATTGAAATTACCAGACAAGGTAAATTCTTTCTTGTGTTTAGCCTAGGATCTAGGATGGATTGGCTACAGGAGATTTAATAATAAGTTATTTACTATTTATATCTGATTTAAAGAGGGCTTATCACTAGGTCAAAAGTGAACAATTTTTGCTCGTATTTTATTCCCGCTGCTTTCCTGAGTATTCTATTTTTCTTCTTTTTTAAATCTGCCATATGGTTCCTGAGATATGGCTATTATTTGGTTCTATTTTCCTGGTCTTTACCAAAGGGGCGTGACTCACAGGGTAATATTGCAGAGTAGCCTAAACACACGCCCCCGAGGATCCTCTGAGCAACACTTTTTTGCTAAAGACCATAAAAAGTTGCACTAAAAAGATCCATATTTCTAGTAATGTGTTTCCCAAACTCCAGTCCTCCCTGCCCTCAACACATCATGGTGTCAGGATTTCCTTCGTATTTCTCGGGGGAGAGAACCTGAGCTTCTGAGGCTTCAATAATTCCATCCCCGATGCAAAAGGAAGATATCTGGACAACATGATCTGTTGGGGCCGTGAGGACGGGAGTTTGGGAATCACTGCAAGTCTAGAACAATACAGAAGAATTAAAAATAAAAAAAAAAAATACCCACAGGAATAGAAGAGCAAAACCTGTCCTTTAATTCTCTTTACATGATTGTTGAAAAAAAAAAAAAAGAAATATAGAACAATGGCACTATGCCTTGCGAAATGTACAGGACATACGTTTTTTTTCTCTCTAGCCAGGAGGGACCGTGCCTTGACAGCTTTGCATAAAAACACCTGCAATACCGGAAACAATAAGTAACAGCACATACCAAAATTGTATCTGGGTCTACCTGGTTATTAAAGGGTTAGTGTGCCATCAATTAAAAATGTAGGTATAAATCACGAGACAAACAAGGATGATCACAGGCAAAAACACTTTGATTACAGGTAGCTGAGTGATGCTCTTTGAAGATTTAGGTCTCAAGAATGCGGAGCTTTAAATTCCAGCTCAATGTTGAGGCTATTTTGGCATTCGGAGATAGAAAACAATTTGAGCTGAGCTCTGACGCAGGGAAGGAGGAACTGAGTGGCAGATACACAGATCTTTTCATAGGTTACATTCCTCAACGTGGAAACATTTCTATCAGAACGACTGTAAATACTCATGGCCGACTCGGCAAAAAGTTTGGAGAAAGTCGGTTGGATGTGTCACTGACTGTTAGAAAAGTTAGAACGTGATTACGTTCAGATACATTCATCATCTTCAAGTCTAAGTAAGACTCTACAAAGAAAGGAAAAATGGCTCCATGATGCTAGTTCTGAAGGTCTTCCCACTGTGACATCTTCTACCAGCCTTGCCATCCTTCATGCTTGACAAATAGTGCCAGGAGCCTTCATTAGTAACCTCGGTTCAACTGCCAACAAGGTCTGGGGAGATAGAGAGCCCTTCATGAGTCCAAAAAACTTATAAAAAAAGGTGGTGGGGATAAACGCAGCAGCTCCTATAGGTGCCAGTGGACAAAAGAAATGGAGCAGTCAAGGTGCTGTCTCGACCACGCACCGCAATTGTGGGTTTCCAGGGCAATGGGGTACTCAGAGCCGAGCCCGTAGAAGTCTATGGGATTGTCACAGGTAGCGGTGGCTCGGTCTGTGGCCCTGGCGGTCAGGCGTATATTGGGGGGTATATTTACAGGGGATATATATATACAGTTCGTGACGCCACCTGTAGTCTCTGGTAATTTGTACCAGCGCTGCTGTAGATCTCTGAGGGGATGGTGAGGCAGCTAGATGTCGGGTCCCCTACAGGTGGGACTCTTCCCTCAGGTCGATGGTTATGAAGGGGTAGTGCAGGAATGCAATCAAATAACACAGTCTCACACATCAGCGTCTTTCCATACCTTTACTTCAAGTTGTTCAGGCAGGTCCCAGGGAGGCTGATGGGGTTGATGGAGGATGAGCTTTGAGGCAACGGCTAAGCAAGTTAGGGGCCTCCTTTACTTTCACAAAGATGATGAGTACAACCAGCATGAAGCGTAGTTCCCTCTACAATCTCCAGCTTTTCCAAAGCTGTGCTGCCCGGTCAGTTTTGTGGTTGGAGCCTTCTTCTGAGAGAGCTGAGTTCCAATTCCTGTCGTGCACTGACTCAAGGTTCTCACTCTCCCTGACCCCAGTTACGTACTGACTCTTCAGGGGCTGCTTTCCGTTACCTAAGGTCCGGTAAGCCTCTGGGTTTCCTACCACCATGCATGAAGCTATGGTGATGCTTCGGTCTCCAGTGACCGGTAACAATGTGCAGGTATCCTATACCTATGGCACTTTTCTGTTCTCTTCCACTATGCCCTTCGATTTGCTCAGACTCTCAACAGATGTCTCAGTCCGTCCTCTAGTGGGGCACAGCTCTGACCAGGCTGAGGTGAACTGGCTCACCTTTACTGGACTCCACTTTCTGAACTGCACAAAGACTGCACTTCCTAACTCTTTCGAGTCACTGACTGAACTGAACTCAGACTACTCAGCACTCCCCTCCACACCCCTGCTGGGTGTGTCCGAAGTGTACGTGATATCATGGAGAGCCCTTAACCGTTACCTCTCCACTCATCCTCCTGGTATTGTGTACCAGGGCTACACATTCCCCCATGGTAAACGACAGCACTCCCGGGCTGTAAAATACAAAGAGACAATTTTGTTTATGCATTAAACATCAACATTAAACATTAATTCGTCCCATCCGGGAGGTAAGGATGTCTTGAACGTTGCTAACAACACATTGAATATAGAAAAAATACGAAATATTAAATAAACATGTTCATAAATAAACGACAATATTCTTGTGAAGGACCCGCACCAAACCTTCAACGTGGGTCCTGGGTGGGCTGCAGGACATCCGAATGCAGACCTCACTCAGTGCCTCACCACACGGGTTTTATGTTCAGAGGTAAGTCAAGGCTTCGTGTGAAACCATTAAAAGGCACTTTAGTGCAACTATTTACAGATAAGTTTTTGGGCTGGCTCAGTCCTCAGCCTCTGAGTCCATTATAAGACACCATAAGGAAAGACACATATATATATACTTTTTACAATATTCACATTAATTTGTTATAATTACTGCTGGTATCGAATGGGTATCTTCCCTTTTGTAATTCGCTCTGATCTACGTGGAGTAGCTTCAGGTATATTAAGTTGCGATCTGTCTGCACTGCGTAACGGCAAACTATAGAACTGCCTCAATCTTTCTATGGATCTGGCAAGCGTACTGATGGCTGGGCGGTGGTGAGTCAGCTTCACCAGGGGATCCCATAGTATGGGGCGCTGCTTCAGATGATCCTTCTTGAGATTCCGTAGGTTGAGGTGTTGCTGGAATGGGTAACTCCTGAACTGGCTCAACTGGTACCACGGGCATAACTGGAGGTAGAACTTCCTCTGGTGGCTGATAAAACTGCAATACTGGAATTATTACAGCATCTCCCAGTCTGGGCCAATCCGCAGGAAAATCTCCCAGATCCGTGTGTATGACCTCTTCCTTCCTTTCTTCTTGATTGATGACAGGGTTCTTTTCACAACGCTTTAAGGGTTCTGGACACAATTTCAAATGGTCTCTGGACACAGTGGTTATTGTTCTTCCTCCGTCCTTACTAATGATACAAACTTTTCTGTTGTCATATTTAGAATCTTGTACAACGTAGGGTTCTTGTTCCCACTGGTTATCCAATTTGTGCATTTTCCTTTTTCTTTTTAATACCACTTCTCCAGGCATCAAAGGCTTGGCAGGAGCATTTCTGTTGTAAATATCTTCCTGTTTCTCCCGTGCCTTGTTGAGACTTTCCTCCACACAGATTTGCACTCTTCTGTACTGCTCTTGCCGATTTGTGTCCCAATTTTCAACGGCGTCGTCTGCCTCCGGTTCTACTACTCCAAGTTCTAAATCCATTGGTAGTCTTCCGGGCCTTGCTCTCATAAGATAGGCTGGAGTGCAGTTAGTAGAACTTACAGGTATATGGTTATACAAATCAACCAAATCAGGTAGTAAGTCCGGCCATCGATTTCTGTCTTCCAACGGTATGGATCTCAACAAGTCAAGGACAATATGGTTCATTTTTTCACAAAGACCGTTGGTTTGAGGGTGGTATGGCGTTGTTCTAATTTTCTTGCACCCGTACATGTGACAGAATTCCTTGAATAAATCAGCTTCGAAAGCAGGTCCTTGATCGGTTAATACTTGCTCCGGATACCCATGCGGTCTGCAGAAACTTGCTTGAAAGGTTTTCGCTGCCGTCACTGCGGTCTGATCCTTAACTGGAACAACCACCAGAAATCTGGAGTAATGGTCCACCATGGTCAGGGCGTATGAGTATCCAGATCTACTTGGCGACAGTTTGACGTGGTCCAGGGCCACAATCTCCAGGGGGCGAGTCGTCCGGATAGGTTGCAGGGGTGCCTTCTGACTACCGTAGTCCTTCCTTCTGAGACCACAGGGTCCACAGTTCCGACACCACCTCTCAATGGAGCTGCGCATCCCTACCCAGTAGAACCGGCATCTCAACAGGGTCTCCAGCTTTCTCCAGCCAAAGTGTCCTGCTTGATCGTGGTATGCTTCCAACACCATTGGGACGTCCGCCTTGGGGACCACTATTTGCCAGACCATCTCATGGGTTCTGGGGTTGACGTATCTCCTGCACAACTTCTCACGGTATAGGAACAACCTGCTTTTCTCGTTCCACAGGAGCTTGGCTGACATAGGTGCATCCTTTTCCAAAGAGGAGCCTTCCTGTCTTAACTCCTTGATGCGGCTGACCACTGGATCACTGTCCTGAGTCTCTTTCCAGCTGTGATGGGGTAAAGGATTTAATGTTGCACCATACTGCTTTCTGTTGACTCGATGCTCGTGGACTACCCCATTTCGATGGAACGCAGGTAGCTCAATTTCTTCCAGGTCATCCGATTCTTCTTCCGTATCAGAGTCATGCGGCATTCGGGACAATGCGTCAGCATTAGCATTCTTTCGACCTGCCCGGTACTTGATAGTAAACTGGTAATTGGACAACCGAGCCATCCATCGCTGCTCCATGGCACCCAGCTTGGCGGTTTCCAGGTGCGTTAAGGGGTTGTTATCTGTAAACGCAGTGAACCGATTGGAGGCCAGATAGTGCTTAAATCTTTCAGTAATGGCCCAGACCAGCGCCAGAAACTCCAGCTTGAAGCTGCTATAATTTTCCGGATTCCTTTCAGTTGGCCTGAGTTTTCTGCTGGCATATGCGATGACTTTTTCTTGGCCATTCTGCTTCTGACTGAGAACTGCTCCCAACCCTTCATTACTGGCGTCGGTGTACAACAGGAACGGTTGACTGTAATCAGGATAGGTTAAGATCTCATCACCTGTAAGGATCTCTTTCATCTTTTGGAATGCTTCAGCCTGTTCTTTACCCCAATTAAAGGGAGGGTTTCTGCTCTTTAAGGATTGTCCTACCAGGAGGTCCTGTAAAGGAGCTGCCTTCTTCGTGTAATCTTTCACGAACCTTCTGTAGTAACCCGTTAGTCCCAGGAACTGTCGCACTTCCTTAAGGTTCTTCGGCTCCGGCCACTTCTGGATGGCAGTGACTTTCTCTGGGTCCGGCGCTACTCCTTCCGAACTGACGATGTGCCCCAAGTATTGTACCTTCTGTTTGAGTAGATGGCATTTTGAGGGTTTTAATTTCATCCCGTACCTGGACAGGGACTCAAACACTTCTGCCAGGTGTTTCAGATGGTCCTCATATGTCTTGGAATACACGATAACGTCGTCTAGGTATAGCAGCACGGTTTCAAAATTGAGATGTCCCAGACAATTTTCCATCACTCTCTGAAATGTTCCTGGAGCACTGCTGAGTCCAAACGGCATTCTGTCGAACTCACAGAGCCCCATTGGGGTGGTGAAAGCCGTTTTCTCACGATCCTCCTCAGCCACAGCCACTTGCCAGTAACCACTAGTCAGATCAAGGGTAGAAAAGTAGTTAGCCGTTTTCAGAGCAGCTAATGATTCCTCTATGCGTGGTAACGGGTATGCATCCTTGTGTGTTATGCGGTTCACCTGCCTGTAATCCACACACATTCTCATACTACCATCTTTCTTTTTAACCAGAACTAGAGGGGCTGCCCAGGGGCTACAACTATCCCTTATCACCCCGGCTTTCTTCATATCATGCAACATTTCTTTAGCCTTCTGATAATGAGCTGGAGGTATGGGCCTATACCGCTCTTTGATGGGAGGATGACTGCCTGTAGGGATATGATGTTGTACTCCCTTAATTATCCCAAAATCAAGTGGATTCTTGCTAAACACTTGGGCGTACTCTTGCACCACCCGTAATACCCCTTGCTTCTGGTGAGCGGGAGTGGTGTCCGTCCCAACATGGAGTTGCTGACACCATTCCGCCACCTGAGTTGCTGGGTCATTGTCCTCCGCTATTTGACAGGAGTCTAAGGACTCAGCCGGGAGAATAGAATTATTGTCAACAGCATGAAGTTTAGCAATGGTTGCATAACGGGGTAAATTTACCTCATCATCTCCCCAATTGAGAAGCCGTACAGGTACTCTTCCATTCACCACTTCTACTACTCCTCTAGCAGTCATAAGTGTAGGTCTATGTTCTGAATGGTGGGGTTCTACTACAGCTTGGTAATTCTGTCCTCTCAGACCTATGGCTGCCCTGCACCAAATGATCATTTCACTCATTGGGGTATCACAATAGGATCCGAGTCAGTGACCCGTACATTACCAATTTCGCCGTCTGTAAGCTTCGCTTGCTGCTGACACACCAGGGCCCGGATCTCTCTTTGGATTACTCCTCTCTGCCTTGGTCGGGCAATCTCAGCGAGCTGTTGGAGTAAGAACACAACTTCTCCCAAACAATTACCGATAATGTTAGTACCCAAAATTATATTTAAACCGTTCTCCTCATTTACAGTCTTTACTACCAGAAGCCCCTGGTCTTTCAACTCCTCTCTGCCCACCTTTACATCTACACATTTTGTCCCGAGTACTTCTACAGGAAGACCATTAGAAGCATACACGGTAAAGTCAGAGCTCGGGGGTTTAAGACTGTCCATTGACCAGTACTTAGTATATAGGGCATCAGGTATTAGGGTGAGTTTCCACGGTCAGGAAACGCTGCGTGTTTGGCGCTGTGCGCTGGCGCAGCGCCAAACACGCAGCGTCCAGATGTTACAGCATAGTGGAGGGGATTTCAAGGAATCCGTCTCCACCATGCGTAACAATACGCAGGTGGCAAACCTGCGTAAACGGACATGCGGCGCGTCTTTTTAGACCGCAGCATGTCCTCGCGTATTGCGGCGACGGTGCGTCGCCGCAACAGAATTAACACAGGGCTATGTAGCCCTGCGCTCTTTCCGGAGGTGTTCCGGAGGTGTCCTGAACACCTCCGGAAAGATCGCGCGTCATAAAGGGGGCGGGGCTTAGACGGAGCGGAATTTCCGCTCCGTCCAAAGCGCTATGGTTCCGGACCGTGGAACCATAGCCTTAGGGTCACTTGGGACCCAGTGTCTAACAATGCCGGAACTGCAATACCATCTAAGATGATAGACAGGTAGGGTCGCCCACCCACATACCTGCGGTTCCAGTCTAGGGGGCCTGACGGGTATTCTCCTGGGTGTTGGCCCTCGGACCCAGGTTCTGCCCGTTTAAAGGACACTGTGGAGACAGATGACCTTTCCGGTTGCATCGGTAACAGATGATCTCTCGACGAGGAGGGTGTTGATCAGAGGTCGCTCCTGGGGGTGGCGTTGTCCTCCTCCGGGGGGGTGACGTCTTCTTTCTTCTCCGGTGCATCCATGGGACGTCTTCTGGGCAGTCAGCTAACAAGATCTTCCCTTCTTCCTCTTTCCGCAGTTGCAGGGCACTCATTACAGCAGCCAGATTTTTAGTCAGCTGGCGCACCTCTGAGCGCAGACAATCCAATTCACTAGGAGGGGTCACTGCGCTTTGGCTTCGGCCACTAACGGGGAAAAGGGGTTTACTGCCGGTTCCAGAGTGACTTCAGCCTGATGATGTTGGGTTGCCACCTCAAGTTTGCCCAGGGGCCGCAGCCCTTTTATTGCCATGTCTTTTAGGGCATCAAAGGTAGCATCCGGATGATCTAAGGACCACCAGTTTACAGTTCTGCGTTCCTCTTGGGATCTCAATCCCTGTATAAATTGTTCTTTCAGCATTTTATTCTCATCAATAGCATTTAAATTATTAACCTGCTTAAGAGCTCTCAGGGCTCCTTGTAGTCGGCAAGCGTAGTCCCGGATGCTGTCACCTGGCTGTTGTGAACAGTGATAGAAGGCCATCCGGAGATCCGTTTCTGTGCGGTCTTCAAATATGGCATGCAGCTTAAGGAAGATCGCAGGTACCGACTCCTGATCAACGGTATCCCAAGTCTCCACTTCCCTCTCAGCAGCGCCAGTTAGCTGCCCTATTAGCACAGCAGCTTTTTGTCTCTCAGGCATGGAGTACATTTCTAGGATGCTGCATAACTTCCGCTTGAAGCCTGCTAATGTGCCTGGCTCACCGCTGTACTGGGGAAGCCATTTCGCCCCAGGCATATATGGGAGCGTTAGTGGCATGATCGGGACTACCGGACTGGGTGCAGGGCCTGCGCCTCCATCTGGCGCTACAATACCAGACGGTGCGGGATTGGGGACTCCGGCTGGGGCCACACTGTCAGCCGGTTGTTGTGACATCTTAGCGCCCCCTTGGTTAAACGGAGCCTACCGGTTTCAGATGCTGCTACTTCACAGGCACCGCAGTGGGAACAGGACCTTCGTCGCAGGCGCTCTGATGTCAGAGCGTTCACTTCCTGTTGCAGGACCTGCCGATGAGTCAGAGCCAGGGGCGTGTCCAAGACTCTGCGCGCTCTTTCAGGTACACCCACCTTCTTCTCCAGCGCCTTAGGGCGCGAATCTGGCGGCAAATATGGCGGTATTTGGCGCCAAGCAACAGCAACAGTCTTTTTCGCCAAAACACTCCACAGGCACACAGGGCTCGCAATGCTGCAAGTTTCGTATCCTGTTCGTGACGCCAAATTTGTCTCGACCACGCACCACAATTGTGGGTTTCCAGGGCAATGGGGTACTCAGAGCCGAGCCCGTAGAAGTCTATGGGATTGTCACAGGTAGCGGTGGCTCGGTCTGTGGCCCTGGCGGTCAGGCGTATATTGGGGGGTATATTTACAGGGGATATATATATACAGTTCGTGACGCCACCTGTAGTCTCTGGTAATTTGTACCAGCGCTGCTGTAGATCTCTGAGGGGATGGTGAGGCAGCTAGATGTCGGGTCCCCTACAGGTGGGACTCTTCCCTCAGGTCGATGGTTATGAAGGGGTAGTGCAGGAATGCAATCAAATAACACAGTCTCACACATCAGCGTCTTTCCATACCTTTACTTCAAGTTGTTCAGGCAGGTCCCAGGGAGGCTGATGGGGTTGATGGAGGATGAGCTTTGAGGCAACGGCTAAGCAAGTTAGGGGCCTCCTTTACTTTCACAAAGATGATGAGTACAACCAGCATGAAGCGTAGTTCCCTCTACAATCTCCAGCTTTTCCAAAGCTGTGCTGCCCGGTCAGTTTTGTGGTTGGAGCCTTCTTCTGAGAGAGCTGAGTTCCAATTCCTGTCGTGCACTGACTCAAGGTTCTCACTCTCCCTGACCCCAGTTACGTACTGACTCTTCAGGGGCTGCTTTCCGTTACCTAAGGTCCGGTAAGCCTCTGGGTTTCCTACCACCATGCATGAAGCTATGGTGATGCTTCGGTCTCCAGTGACCGGTAACAATGTGCAGGTATTCTATACCTATGGCACTTTTCTGTTCTCTTCCACTATGCCCTTCGATTTGCTCAGACTCTCAACAGATGTCTCAGTCCGTCCTCTAGTGGGGCACAGCTCTGACCAGGCTGAGGTGAACTGGCTCACCTTTACTGGACTCCACTTTCTGAACTGCACAAAGACTGCACTTCCTAACTCTTTCGAGTCACTGACTGAACTGAACTCAGACTACTCAGCACTCCCCTCCACACCCCTGCTGGGTGTGTCCGAAGTGTACGTGATATCATGGAGAGCCCTTAACCGTTACCTCTCCACTCATCCTCCTGGTATTGTGTACCAGGGCTACACAGTGCTACTAAAGTAGAGCTCGTATAGTAGTGAACATCAATTTTTGCACCATAGTGGTGTCTTTCAGTACCTTTAAAAACACTCGCATGAAAATTATGAAACATCCTGACAGTAAGTTCGGAATTTTTGGCACAAAATTGACATACACCAAAAGGTTAAAAAGAGTACGGGTTAGGAGGACAGGAACGCCCAAAAAAATGTTCCCAGATATCTTTCACTTTGACCAAAAGATTTTTAGAGCACAAAATAATTGCAATAAAGTCAAGATCATGTTGGATTTTTTATGGTTCCTTAATTCAAGAGACCGGTTTGTGCCCCAGAACAAAGCTCTTCGTTGATGTAGGCTTCTAACATTTCAAATCACGTTCTAGATATTCCTAAAATTGTCACTTTTTCTGAAGATTGTTGGGAAACATAAATGACATTAGCTTGGAAGAACTGGTCATGCGAAGAGTTTAGCCAACAGATACAGGAGCAGGAAGAGATTCACAGAACATTGGATAAGGGTATTATAGTTTATAAGAAGCCCCTCTGTGTGTTGCGTTTAGCAGAGAGGAGTGTGGTACCGAGAGGAAGTGGCATCATAGGTTGCCGAGTGAAAGCAAGAGCAGGAGGAACATAGGGTCATTCTCCTAACCCATAACCAATGTGCCCATAGGTGTAAAAGACTGAGTAATGGTGGCAGCACTCAGTCAGTTGGGTTCCTGCTGCATCTACCAAGCACTGATTAAATACGGAGTATAAAAATTTGGACGCGCAATTGGCTAAAATGACTACAAGAAGACTCCAATAATCAGCGGGCACCTGGTCTACCGACCACCTGAAAAAAGACTGCTAAATTGTATTGCTCCATTTACCAAGGACCGTTTTAGAAACTACTGATAAGCAATGTTCCCTCTGGAAAGGAAACCATTAAAACATCTAACTAGATGACTTCTCATCAGTATATAGGTGAGAAGGAAACAAAGCGTGCTCTGGATATTGACCTTCCATTGGTTTGATTCTTCCGCCATCTATCTACTCTATCATTTTGCACATCCAGAAGGTCCAGCTGGAATTTTTTAGTTTTAATTGTAATTTTCTCTTTTTCCCCATTTCTGAATGTCAAGGTCAAGATCATTTTTGAAAGTTGCCATAGTTTCAAGAGTGAGAAGTTTGTTAATTTCTTCCTGAATAAGATTCAGATCTTTATCGATCTCATTTAAGGCCCCGTCTCACATAGCGACACACCAGCGATCCCGACAACGATCAGGATCGCTGGTGTGTCGCTACATGATCGCTGCTGAGCTGCCAAACAGGCAGCGATCAGGACAGCGACACTGCGGGTAACGTTGCATGGTTAACCGCAGTGTACGTTGAATACCAGCGCATTGATCCAGGGAGCTGGTAACCAAGGTACACATCGGGTTTCCAGGCGCTGCCTGGAAACCCGACGTGTACCTTGGTTACCAGCTCCCGTGCAGCAGCACGCTGGTATCCAAGGTACACGTCGGGTTTCCAGGCACAGCCCCGCGCCTGGAAACCCGATGTTTACCTTGGTTACCAGGAGATCGCTGGTCTCCTGCCTGTCACCCGCAGCGATGCCTGCCTGCCAGCGGGAGACCAGCGATCAAAAAAAAAGTCCTGGCATTTCTGACATGACCAGCGATTCACAGCAGGGGCATGATTGCTGGTACGTGTCAGACATAGCGAGATCGCTGCTGAGATCTCAGTTTAGCAGCGATCTCGGTAGCGATCTCGCTATGTGAGACGAGGCCCTAATGAGGTTGGTCAACCACCCCAAAAAACTACCAATCTGTAGGGTTTGGAATTTTTAACTCTATAATTTCCAGGACACACAGATTAGAAGGAACGAGGCCTACAGCCCGTTTTCAGCTGTGTTAAACTATAGACTATGGATGGTGCAAAGACTATCTGAGGTTAAAAGGTTATCTGATACCTGTTGCAGTCAACTGACATTGTATTGCCATTGCTCCTTACAACCTAATTGCATCAATAAGAAGAGCAGTAAAGCCAGAGATAAAAGTGTCAAAGTGTCTTTGTTTAACTTAAACAAATTTATTTTGGGCTAAAAATCATTTTTACAGTCGGGTTTCATTAATTTTCCACCTCTTGACCAAAGAGTTTGTAACTCTATTATCAGCTTCACTCAGCTGATTTATGACCACATCAAAGTTCAGCTCCACTATGATGTGGTCCTTGATCATAAATCAGCAGAGAGCAGCTATAAAAGGAGACAGATAATAAACAAACTCTGACCTAGAGATTCTTAATGAACTACCTTCAGATTTTGTATTAGTCTTCGCCTGATGAAGAGACCTGAGTAGTCTCGAAAGCTGCAATTTGTTACCATCTTTTCAGTTAGCCATTAAAAGGTATCAACCACTGAGGACTCTCAAGTCTAAATATTTTTCTAATGAACTACCGTACTTCAGAAGCCAGCATTGTGCAAACCAAGAGCCTGAAAAAGCAAAAAATTTTAATAAACAATTACAAAATTTTTGGTGGGGCTAACATACATTATTTAAGTAAAAAAACTCAAAAGGTGCCCATTAGAACATGTTCACATCACTCATGGTGCAATATCTGCATACCGGATATTCTATTAGCTGATGTGTCATCCAGTATGACTTCCAGTTGAGTCATTGTGCCAGTCATCGAATAAAAATAGTGTGCCCGTACAGGCCGTGGTATTCGGTCTCCTCAGAGAGCCGTCTATGGTGTCACCCTGAACTGCAAGGCATGGAGTCACATAAGCTTCCAACATTATCTGGGAATCTCATCTCGGTGTTATCCGGCATCATGTCATCGTAACTCAGTAATATTCCATTTCAGAGCAGAGATTCTGTTTCATTTGTACCGGTTTTAGGTGGCAAGTGACTTAATATGTTCCCCTTTGGCCATTCGGTAGGAAATAAGAAAGAAGCTTCATTTTGTGCATTTTTCAGGAAGGATCATTAATTACTTTATGGGAAACTAACCACCGATCATAAAGATAAGGAAATAGTCTGAGCACAACAGTGATCTACATATACTATAATTACACCAGTGGCACAGTAACCTTCTATTCTCCATGCATGATGTCTAGTAAACCGACTTTATGTGCACCATTATCATCCTAAATAAGCATGTGGCCCATAATCTGTTTTATTGTGGCATATATAATTAGGAATTCTATAAATTCTGTAACATAACAACTGGGTGATGAGCAAAGCTATAGGTGTTTATTGGTTTGCAACTCCACACTTTGCTCTACTTTGACGCACAACTCCAAAGATCCAGAATCCAAAGACCTTTTCTTAGGTACATCCAGGTATGGATTTGCCGCCCAGAAGAGCATAAAGACCACCATACACGTTCTAAATTGCCAATTTTTCCCCGAGACCGGACGATCTTCTGAAGTACATGGGGCCTTCTAAGTCAGGAAGGAACAGTTTGGCCGACAGGTTCTGCTGTGGAGTTGAGTGCATGGAGACAGTCACAACCATAACTGGTCCACAAAGTTCTGGATCTTAGCCAAGGGTGATTTACGCAGTGGGACTGATTTACTAAAACATTTTAACACGCACCAAACTTAAGTGGCTCATAAATTTGGTGTATCTTCAGATAGTCTAGTCTACATAATCTAGTATAGTCCAAATATATGCTCCAAACTTTGGTACAGTTATGGTGCATGGTGTCGTCATTTTTGAATTCGTAGTTCCAATCTGATTGGCATCACATAATAAATGTGGAGCCGGACGTGTTGCCTTGAATTCTGGTCCATTCAGACTAGCATTTATTATTATGCTTACTTATATAGCACCATCATATTCCACAGTGTTTGCAGACATCATCATCACTGTCCCCATTGGAGCTCACAATCTAGATTACCCATTAGCATGTCTTTGGAGTGTGGGAGGAAATCGGAGAACCCGGAGGAAATCCACACAAACACGGTTAGTACCAACTCCATGCAGAAGATGTTGTCCTTTGTGGGATTTGATCTCAGGATCCCAGCACTGCAAGCAACAGTGCTAACCACAGTGCTAACCACTGAGCCACCGTACAGTGCTAACCACTGAGCCACCGTGCTGCCCATAATAAATCAGCACAAGTTTTTTTGATCACACCAATATTTTTGAACATCTTTTTTGTTTTTTCAATCACTGCCAAGAGAAGGATTAAAAGGAAATAATTATAAAAAGAAAGAACTTAGCCATGAAAAAAATGAAATGGTGCTTTCCCAAAAACGCCTAGTAATCCATTGTTCACTTTGCTCGGAGATCTTCCTATTGTCATGGTGTGATATGATGATGATTGCTGCTCATATCCACACTGCACAAGCCATGTATAAAAGCAAAATTTAGCCATAACTGTAACAATTAATCATTGATACTTTGATAAGAACAGAATTGTGTCAAAACATCCCAGGGCCTTCATTTCCCCAGAAACACATGAGATATTGTACTATGAGATGCTATTTTTACTATTAAATTTTATTAGAGTTTGCAAGTTCTTTGCATAATCCTCACAAATGCGGCTACTGTATCAAATGTATTCTAGAAGGAATGGTATCTACACCAAATACCGGCAGTTCCTCTTCAAGCACGGAAACATTTTTTGATATATTTTTCATGTTTTATTTTTTTATTTTCCCCGTTTCTCTAGTTGTTGCCTTTGTTGTTATTACATCAGTTGCCTACTACTCCTGGAAATAAATATATTGCACCCTGATAAAGTGGTGTACCCCCTACAAAACCCGTAACTGTTCAACCAAGTGCTTGATGTGTACAGACAAACCCTCCTACAAAAAAAATGGTAAATTTAATTTATACATAATTATGAGGATTAACAGAAGAACGACAAAAATACAAAGTTCCAAATAAAAGGAGCTACAGTAATTGTTATTTCAAGGGAAAACACAAGTGTTTGCTAAAACAAGACAATAGATATGTTCTCTGCAATTGCATGGAAGTTTTCTTACAATATATTGTCTTTTGTGGTGACCTTCTACATTTATAAGTTTCGATCTGCTTCTGTATTAAAAAAAAAAAGTCTTACTCGTCTTGTGAGAAGTCGATATTAGATGTTCTTTGACAAATGATGGGATCATCTAAATACTGACAGAAGACAAGGCCTGTAGATATAGAACTAGAAGATGTTACAAAAAATGCTAGAAGTATCTGAACAGGCAGAAACCGGGAAAGAAAAAAAAAAATCACATCTGCCTCAAAAAATATAATTGGATGTCCTGGATTCCCAAAATTTCAGGTATCCTGGGTCAATGGGGCAGGAGAGGTCCATGTAAACCCCGAAAAGTATAGAAATAAAAAAAAAAAACTGACCGTCACATCCAAACATGAATTACATGTGAACAGGTGCCTACCTAGAGTCGCCAACTCATATACAATCAAACAAGGCAGCACTCTGCAGTGCTATACCATGCAAACATGAAATATGAACGTTGAATTGCATTACTGCACTAGAAAGTTATGGGGCATAACTTTGGAACTAAAAGGCACAGAAAAAAAAGAAAAACTGTTCCGGAATCAGCGGAACAGCGGCATTTGGAGGATGTACTCAGTTTAAATGGGGAAAAAAAATACAGTGAAAGATCCTCTAAGGCTCCTATTCACATTGTATAAAAGTCACCGAAAAAGTCAATATGGATGAAATCGCACAGTTATGTATTGAATATGGGGAAATTTCTTTTTGTACTCCCTGTCAACGGAAAGAGTTGGTTAGCGGATCTCTCAATGAGAACACAGGCGCGCTCCGCTATGACAACTGTGAGTATGGGAGAAATGTCAGCCAAATTAATGATTTTTCTGTGGATAGCTGCACGTCCAAAGTGTATGGGCACTTTATGACATGTTTACTGTCAGCATTTGGCCATGGCACATAAAGAGAGGCTTAATGTATGACTAGGAAGACAACGATAACCATATAGAGGGGAATTTACAGAGAATCATTCTACATAAACTTCACTGAGATCATAAACCTAAGATGATATTTTTATGGATTGTAAAAGTGTTAAACCCCATAATGACAACATGCCCTGGGTTATAGGGGTGTAGACCAAGCAGTGCATTATCTAAATTTTTCTTAAAGGGTCACTTAATGTGGAATTAAAGGAATCTGGCAGCAAAGTTATGGTTATTAAAACTGCCGGCAGGATGATATAAGGCTCGTAAATACCTTTGTGGAAGGGGCATGGCTGAAATTGCTGATTTTATTTGGATGGAAACATTTATATAATCCGCAATGCACCCGCTTCAATAGTAATCTGCGTGGTGCTGCGGCTCTTCGCACGTCCACTCTGCTTTGATTGATGTCAATCATTATGGAGAGCATGAGCATTCAGACGTCAATTTTTTTTTTTTTTACATGAACAAGAAAATAAGACTGAATTTCATCATTTTTTTCATCCAGGTTTCAGAGTTTGGTTCAAGTTTCAGTAGTTTTTCCCACAGCAAAAAAAAAAAAAAAAAAGTTTCTCTAGCTTCTATCAGTCCGTGAAAAATTATGGCATCTTATAGCTGGCTGATTTTTTTTTCACTCAGATTCGCTTTACTGATTTTCATCCAACACTTGGATCAATATCAGATGTTTCTGCGATTTCGCTGGACCACTTGGAAAAAAAAACAGATACGTAAACAGCCCCATACAGCATCATACCTACAAGTTCTGTGAAACCCAAGGATAGCACTTGTACATGAAAACGGACTGAATGAGCCCTAAAAGCGAGGAGACCGCGACTAGTCACCACTGCAGCACGACTAAGATTACTAACAGATTGAATGTTTTAAAACTTGATTTCTCCATCTTAGAAGAGATTTCTACAGAAGATGTGGAGACACGGGGGTCATTGGGTCCTATTGTCCACTGACCTGAGATGACATGGACCAGGGCTCATCCCACTGAATGCCAGCTCTCCTTTACCGTGGGCATAATGCTACTATTGTTCAATGACCCTGCGTCCCTGTCCTCCAAAGATAGCAGACAATAACCTGTATTAGCTGATATAAGAGGTAAACAGCAGCCATTCAACAATTCACAAATATCAATTCAAGAGTCAACATTCAGACTCATATGAACAATAGTCTTTAGCCGGTGGCACACTTGCGAGTCGCTCGCATCAATACCCAGCACTGCCGCTGGTACTCGGACCGGAGAGTTCAGCTGCATAGAAATACATGCAGCCTTACACTCCGATCCCGAGTGCTCGGGCACTCACATGAGTTTCTTGCATCACACTCGCAAGTGTGACCCCGGACTTTGATTCTTGATCCACTGAAGAAATACATCAATTCAAGAGTCAACGTTCAGACTTATATGAACAATAGGCTATGAAAATATACATTTGGCCTTCTGAAAATATACATCTGGCACAATTAAGATTAAATGCTGTGTCGTCACAGGGGATATCTGCAAATATTTTTATGAGACCTACATAGTACAGTCAGATCTGGGTCCTGCTCTGTCCCCATCTATTTTGAGGTCTTCTGGCTCTCCAGCTTGGATACACCTTGTTGCGGTGGGATGACTTTTACTCTGCCGATCAAAATAGTGTCAAGTAAATACCCTATATGTTTTATAAATGTGTTATTACTATTTATATACTTGCTGCAGGGCATTGCATTTCTTTATCCTAGGTTCTCAGACCTACGTCCTGGCCAACATTTGAACATTGAGACTTTGAGTTCCTGTCCTTAAAACACATGCTACCAATGCTCATTTTTTGAGGTAAGATTTACATATACTGCTCCCTTTTTTCACTCCAGATTGCAAAATAAGCCCAGGTCAAGTCTGACCCTCTAGCATCCGGTCAGTTGTTTGATAACCATATTTTTGCTGACATGTTTTCTTTAACCAGATTAGAAAATCATCATCCTAGACCTGCTGAGATCATTCACGGAAGAGTAACTTGAGGCTCCATGCTCGTTGTAAAAACTGTAGCTGGGCCCAGTTTACCATACGCCATTTAGAATACTGGTGGCTTGATACAATGCTTGCAAGAGATTGATACCTCTGCATTCCCTTAAAGGGGTTGTTCACTACTGGACAACCCCTTCTTAGTGGCTCCACTGCCCATCATAAAACACAAATGTTATACTTACCTCCCAAACTGCCTTATTAATGTAATGCGTCTCCTGGTGACCATTGCAGCCAGCCAACAACTGGAATACTGAAAGACTGTAGACGACCAGTGGCTGCTGATTGGCTGCAGCGGTCATGTGACAAATTGCAGGAACGGTGCTGGTTCAGGAGTCAAGTATGAAGTGGTTTTTTTTAACTATTTTATTATGGGTAGTGAAGCTATTTAGAAAGGGTTGTCCAGTAGTGGATGAATCCTATGAGCTATACACATGCTTAACCCAAGCTTCCAGAACAGCTGGAAGGCTCCGGAGTAAAAATGTGAGATCTCTTGGACTTCTGAAATATCTTAGAAGCTTTTCGAGGTAAAGGCGCTGAACTCCAATGCCCAGAGGCCCGTTCAAGGGATGGTAGTGGGGGTAAATGGCCCTGAAAAAGATGCACTCCATAAATACTGTAAAAGTATGGCGACACATATCCATATTAGCTCTTAGTGGGTTTTAACCAAGTGTTTAGGGTATCCCTATCAATAGGATAGAGGATAACTTACTGGGACCCCAGCGATCAGAAGACGGACGTTGATCATGTGCACCTCTCCAACATCCATTTCCATGGACCCCATAGACAAAGAATGGAGCAGAGGCGCACATGGCCAGCCTCCGATCCATTCAGATGGACCCCATTCTACGGATCGTCGGGCCGGACCCCCAGTGGTCAGTAACATGTTTATTATCCAATCAATAGGGAATAAGTAAAAAATTTGGAACAACTTCTTTACATGTTTTGATACGATTATGTATTGGGTGAAGGATTCTGGACTTTTTTGTTCATTATTTTAGTAACAGTTTTCCCAGCCTCCAATTCATTCACATGGACCCCATTCTAAGGATCGTCGGGCCGGACCCCCAGTGGTCAGTAACATTTTTCCTATCTTATTAATAGGGAATAAGTTAATAGTTTGGCACTAACAGTTTTCCCAGCCGCTTAACCATTTGTATCACTGATAGTTAAATATTGGTATCATGGTCACAGCTCTCGCTCACATCACTATTGTGCTAATGCAGTTACATGTAGCATTCTGCACATGTGAATGGCCCAGGAGGGGCCGCTAAGATTTGTGCAAACAGACACACCTTGTACATTTATAGAATAAAACCTGTCAGCCCTTCACATACTAATGGACCAGGAATGCATCTGCAGAAATTCATTTGTAGGATATCAAGACATCTTAACCTTCATAAGGACCTCAATATGGCCACTTCAAGGTTTCACTTTTACCATGAAAAAGTTAGTTAGGGCATGCTCTTACTATGGCATCCCACTGCTCCAATTTCTGTGCTAGGGACCATCTTGGCATGAGATGCTAGAAAAATCAGTCAGGTCTGGGTTCTGCTCTGCCACGTTTTGAGGCCTTCTGGCAAATGCCGAAACACTAGAGACAGGCACTATCCCGATTTGGTCACCTTGTCGCTGTGGGATGACTTGTGTTTTTTTTCATTGAATTAGAATATTGTCAACGAAGTACCTTATCTTATATACATGTACTATTACTATTTATTTTCTAATCATTGTTTTTAACCTAGGTTTTTTTTTAGAAAAATCAGCAATGGGACAAACTCTCTTGGTGACCAAAGTGGTGGTTTTTATAGAACGTGCACCACCACCCTCGAACATGACAGCTGTGCGATTGACTGTCATTCAATAAATCATCCCCTGGTGCACCTTACTGTTGTGAATGGGTTTGAGATGAGTTCTGAGCAGAGCCTCCCTCTGGTGGTTACAAGCGGTACTAGTGAGGATTGTGAAGACTGGAATCAGGTGTTACTGATTGGTCTTATTTAAGGGAATCATTTTCCCATCAGGGTTGCCGGTGATCAATTGTTCTGGTCTGAATCCTTCTTTCCAGTTTCCCTTGTAGCCTGCTGTGTCGTGTCTGCATCTCCTGCTATCAGATAAGACAATTTCTTATTTTGTGTTTTTGCATTTTGTCCTGCACTTCTGTGGGGGCCTTCAGGGTCCCCTCCGGGGCTTTTGCCCTCTCAGTTTAGTTCAGCCACTGTGTTTTGTACTTTTGCTTTTTCCAGTTTTTTCAGTGGCTGCTGTTTTTGTTACACCAGAGAACTAATTTAGGTGGTAGAGGTCGTGTGATCTCAGGTGATTTTGAAATTAGTAGAGTTGGTGTTTTTCAGGGTTTTCTGGGATTGCAGTAAGTACCCTTCCTGTCCTTTTCTATTTAGATAGTTTGGGCCCAGCGTTGCTCATACTATTTTCTTTCTGTGTCATATTTCCTCTTGTCTAACCGCCATTACATGTTTGGGGGCTTTCTATTATCTTTGGGTTCTGCTCCGGGCAGATAGCTTTCCTATATCTATCTTTAGGTGTAGTTAGTTTCTCAGGCTGTGACGAGGCGTCTAGGACCAACGTAGGAACGCTCCACGGCTGCCTCTAGTTGCGGTGGTTAGTCAGGTACTGCAATCTCATAGATTCCAACTGCTCTGGTGTATTTCCTTTTTTGCCTGCACTCCTCAGCTACCGTAACATAACACCTTTCCCAAACAATCTCATAAACCCATAAAGAGACACCCTAGATGACCTCCTACTTTACCTCCCTTCACACTGCCCCAGATAAAAACCCCAAAATTGCACAGGGCTCAGTGGCCATCAATTAATTTCTGTGGACGCCTTGAGTGGTGAACAATATTTGACTCGGCCTGTTGAAAGTACATATCCCCAATCTGCAAATTCAGCTGGCCTGATGTTGTCCACCTTTCCAAACATTTAAACTTAAATATATGGCTTTTAGGTAATAAAAAAAAAGAAAAAAAACAAATTTTTGCAATTGGGTTTCATAAAAAAATTTGTTACCGTTTGCCTTTTATAGTGCCATCTATTGTTGGCTGCAGAATGAGCCAACTGAGAATCTGTCAGTAAGATATGCCTCTATTTTTGACCTCTTCATCCATTTTATGACCACATCAAAGTTGAACATGAGGAAAAACAAAACCTGTGAAAGCCAAACGGTGCAAAATTTTTAATCAAACCCAATTGTAAAAAGTATTTTTGCTCCAAATTAAAGTAAGAAAAAAAATCCCAAGTGTGGACAAAGTCTCAGTGCTAAAATCTGCATAAAGTGCATTGTAAACAGCTACACAAGCTTGGTAAGTATTTCATAGATTTCATAAACACTTTAGAACACTTAGCTGAGAGTCAGCGCTAGACACCTCTTAACCTGTACAAATATATCTGTAACCACAAGAATCAGACATCGTGATCTGCCTGCATTAATTTACTAAGATGAATGACTTACTAGTGGCTGCAAGCTGTGTTCCATACAAGTGCATGGTAGAGAGCTTGCAGTACCACCAATGGCCACTACTGGATGTATGGCGCTGTGACACTCATGGTGCACCACTTCCCCTTCAATCAACTGATGGTGGAGGGTGCTGAGCAGAGTGCTCATGTGTGTGGGGGAGTCGGGAAGAACAAGGTCTGCTGAATTGACGTTCAGCAGGGAGGTATCCCAGGTGTAGGGCCAGCTTTAGTCAGTGAGCATGCATGATTTTTATTATGGAATGGAATATTTGGTGTGGCAAGGGTGGTAAATGCCAACTAAGTGGTATACATGAGCATTGCCTTTATGCCACTTGAGCTCAGGGAACATTCAAAAGGATCGTAACTTTAGGTAACTGAACAAGTAGTTGATTAAAGGGAAGCAGTCATCAGAAAATGGCCTATTGCTTCTTGCTCCTTATGTTAAATATTTTTGGCAATATTTTTTTTAAACATATCACAATCCTTATGAAATATGAAATATAGAGCTCTTGCAATTCTCACACCAGCCATTGGGAATTTTTTAGATTTTAACTTCATGTTTCAGGAAACAACACATGTACAGAGACACAATTGTTAGACTCGGACACTATCTTTTGTATTAAAGCATCTAATGAACTTTTAGAAATGTCATTATGAAGTGGAGCAGGGTCAGCTGTGACCTCACCTATTGTGACTGGTGGATCATGTGTTATCAGCTGTGTATAGAGATGTTACCCCGTCATTGTAATCCTGCCTCTGATGATAAGGAGCCTGCTGAAAGGACAGGACGTACAAGTCTAAAAAAGCCCCAGTGGCCAGCGTGAATATTGCAAGTTGTTCTCTGCAGTGGTTAATAAAGGAGGGTCAGTTATGGGATGGTCCTTCAGTTAATTAAGATTGCCTTGTAGGGTGTTAGGAAAAGAATTTCCTAATCCAGACAGCCCTGCAATGACTATTTTGCTATTTATAAACCATGTGTCAATTTTATTTTTTGCAAATTTTTTAGGACTATTAATAAGATGAAATGTTCTTGCAGGTAACACAGCCCTGGGCGACTTTACAAGGAGAAGCAGGGGACGCCCCTTCACACTCATTAGGGTAATTAAATGTACTTCATCAATTGTCTATCAGCACAATGTGTCACTGCCAAAAATAAACCTTAATAAGTGTGAAGAGGTGTACTCAGCGCTGCGCCTTGCCCAGGACAGGCAGTAAGGCTTGACATTTTATTAGATAACAGGAACCAAATCACCTTGGTATGTCGGGCAACAGGAGAGTATTGTATAATTCTACAAGAATGGAATGGTCCATGAGGCAAAGCATTCTGGGGACTATAGCTGCCTAAAGGGTTATTTCCATTCTTATCAATAGGCAATTTTTGGGGGTAATTTGCTATTTATTAAAATTCTTCTCCGTTCATAGTTTACAGCTCATTGCTTAGGGGCCTGACCATTGCTGTTGTCTTGCAGAGGTGGACGAACATGCTCAGTGCTTACAAGCTCTTTCCAGTCGAGCTTGTAAGCACTGCTCTGGAACTGGCCAGGATCGCTAGAACATACAGTTAGTTTCTGGCCCCCTGTGATTCTTATACTGCAGAAGAAAAGCTGCCTGGATAATTCAGCATTGGAAACGCACAGTTTGGTGCAATGATGCACCATCCCACAGCGATCAGAAAGTCTGCTGACTGGGGAGCGGTGCGGTCATGAACAACCCTTGGGGCAAAGTCAGACGGCCGTATAGATCGGACCATGATGGGAACGTAGTGCGCAGCTAGCCAGCGGCTCAGAGCTGATCGCGACAGCTGCATGAAGCTGTCTCTGTGGGGTCAGGAGAGCAGCCAGCCAGTCAGTGCACAGCCCAATTTACAGGACCATCTGACTGTTCCTTAAAGTAGAATTCATGTAAAATGCTGGTTATCACATTGGGCTTGCACGTGCTCCTTGGATTCTTTAATACACCAAGGTTTCTTCTCTAATATTGTATCTGGTAGAGGTTCTTACTTCAATATAAAGACCGGCATCAGACTTCACCCCTTCATGGTATTTACATATTGCATCAGTTGGTATGTGCACACAGTTATCTGATAACTAAGCTCCTTCAAGGGTAGGAAAGATTTAGAAAAATTAGGTACAAATTTTAACATTCTGTTCTTTAAATCAGCTTTGTCCAGAGCATTCCTTTAAACTGCAGAATTAAAGGGGATTCGTCACCATGAAAATGCAGCCCCATCCTTGGGCACCATGTAATAGAGCAGGAGGAGCTGAGCAGATTGATATACAGTTTTGGAAGAAAAGATTCAGTATAATCTGTGCTTTAACCATTTAAACATCTGCTCTTTCTAGTGTTTTGGTCCAGTGGGCGGTCCTATCACTGACAGGACCGCCCACTGGACCAAAAATCCAAGAAAGAGCAGAGATTTAAATGATGACAACACGGGTTGTACTGAATCTTTTCTTACAAAACTGTATATCAATCTGCTCAGCTCCTCCTGCTCTATTACATGGTGCTGCATTTTCATGGTGCCGAATCCCCTTTAATTCTGCAGTTTAGAAGAGGCAAAAGCCGATTCAAAGAAAATCAAGCAGAAAATCTTCATGTGTCACTTCAAATGGGTTTTCTGGGAGATTAATTTGGGTTCTGTATGGGTCAAACTCTTGGCACTCCTGTTCTCAATTGTTTTAAGGGTATTGCCGCTTTTGGGGAAGCGCCGCAGCATTGTTAATATATCCATTGTGCGGCCTACCTGCATGGCATTCACTAGCCTGACGGCAAATAGCTGCGCAGCGCACAACTGCCCCAAACACCTGATCAGCCAGGGTTCAGTGAGTAAGGCCTCCACTGACCTTAAATACGTTTTTTAAGCAGTGTATCAAGGTGTTAACTGGAATTAAAAAAAAAAAAAAAAAAAAAGAGTATGTTTTTTTTTTTTTTTTAAATGGTGCTGACTTCCATTCCCAGGCTTTATTCGGTATGTACAATTTCTCCTTACAAGTCATTAGGACTGAGCTGCCACAGTAAATGTAGTACATGCACAAGGGCAGCTGTTTTTCTGGGAAAAAAGTGGACCACCTTTATTTTTTTAACCCTTGTTAGCCCCTTTAAAAGAATATATATGACTGGTTCAAATAAGGCATTAAGAAAGGCAACAACAATGTAGGTCACGGACCATGAAAATGTTGCATTTACAAATCACTTGGATTTTCCCCAGGTATGTACATGTCAATATAAAATGTGTACATATCCATTAAGAATGTTTAGAAATTTGGGGAGGTGCTATGCATTCGTCGGAAAACTGCAGGTGCTGACATCTCAATGTCGTCTAACAGTGGAAAAATGTTTTTTTCTTCATTACTAATAATATCTAACTTCAAAGTGAGAACTTCACCTTTTCTCCTAACCAACCTCATGAGAGATGGGATTCGAAGCCCATGGATCCCAGTGCAAAAACTGAAACAGTTCCCAACTAGTGAGGAGCAAATCGATTCATGGAACCCTGGTCTGTAAACTCAGTATACCATGGCCGCTGGACGGGAACCTTAAGAGCCGCCTCTTACCTGCTGGCATCTCTGACTCCACTTATGATTAGCCACTGTTTTTTTTGGCGTGCTTCATATACAAAGTCGTACCAGCTTGGCTAATCTAAAGAGGATGTTGGCGGCTAGGAGGTGGTTCTCATGCCTCAATACTGACTTGGCCTCTTAACCAGGTCCTGCACATTTTTCTTATCTCCTGTCCCCAACCATTAAATATGTCATTTATATTAATGGTCTTCTCATATACATAGAGGGACCTTTGGGCTCCAACAGGCTACAGGACCAGGAGGCAGCCACAATCTTTCAACTAGGATTTATTTACACCCATGAACTTCATTATCAATGTCCTCTCCTTCAGTTCCTTTCTGACTTTATTGTGTTTTTTTAGTTGCCTTTTCTAAAAGAAAAAGAAAGACAACATTGTCATTTCCCAGAAACACCCCTGGGTAAAGGACTATCTAGACTTGCCGATTTCAGTCTGTTAACGAGCACCCGTCAACTATATACGAGACGGCCAGTGCTCGTTTACTGGCCTTTTTACATGGGCCATCAAAACCTGATGGTAACATAATAAAATTTTCACATTGTCGCTAGCACATCCTAGTTCTACACAAAGATGATTTCTCCAGTAATGTTTGGTAATAAGGGAGGAGAGTTCTTACAACACTCTTTCATTGATTATCGGCACATCTCAATGGGCCTCTACAGTAATGTGCCTGCCGAAAGAAGCTGAATACCGATAGTTCCATGAGGAGTTCAGAATTCAAAGAAATCAGTTGAAGTGATATCTACACTCTGCAAAAGTACATTCTGTAAAAGCAGTCTGAATACTTCCATCAAAATGTGTTGTAATTGACAATTGCTCAACCAGATGACCCCTCAGGGTAGGAAAGGGATTAACATAATGAGCTTGACAACTGACCAAGGTCTACAAGCAGGTAATACTAAGCTTGCTCTATATTTCTGTGTAATGACTATGGCTAGAGATAACCTCTAAGGGTAATATTGGAGGGTTACCTTACGGAAAGTCTATGTTATGTACATTTGCTCGGCTGTTGAATGTCATCTTCTGTCTGTAAATAAACATGTCAGGTTGAGGAGAGGTTGACTTGAGGCCGGTATCTAGGCCCTTGTCCAGCAATTAGAAGACCTGAGCAACCTGACATTGGAAAGGTTTTCAATAATGTTAGATGGTAGCCATGTTAGGTCTGGAAAAATTCTATCAAGACCCTTAAGGCCACCAAACACATTGATCTAACTTTTTGGAAGACGGTCTAATGTATATGGAGGCCCCTAACTCTCTCCTGAAAGAGGAGGATCCGGCATTTCTTATTTCGGACTGGCAATCCTTTTGTTCTCCCAGTTTTCTCCCAGAGAACACTGAAGTACTCGGATGAACAAATGCTCCGGTGTATTGGAGAGTCTGGAGAGATAGCCGCCAAACAATCAACTGAACCATCATTCAGTTGTCAGATATCTAAGGTGTATGGCAGACTTAAGTGGTTTCTGAAGAGGAGTGCAACAGAGATTGCCTATTAATATCTCACTGGATAACATGGCGCCTCACTGGATAGCACTATAGTCTTGTGTGCTGGGGTACTGGGTTCAAATCCCACCAAGAAGTTTGTATGTTTTCCCCGTGTTTGCATGGGTTTCCTTTGGGTTCTCCAGTTTCCTACCACACTACAAAGACATACTGATAGGGGATCTAGATTGTGAGCCCTGATGGGGATAGTAATTGTCTGTAAAACGCTGCGGAATATGATGGCGCTATATAAGTGAGAAAAATAAATACATACTCTAAATCCGATCTGCCGGCAAGGTCTGTAAAGCTGGCCATACACATGAGATAACAGTCTGCAAAATAAATGTTGGCTCGGCATACAGCCATCACTTCTGATTCCCCCATACACATGAGCTTGATGTGTTTTCAACGGGGAAAAGGGAAAAAACTATTGCCAGACTACTGTGGCAGAGGCTTATCTTCCCGAATCTCCAACTGCCCATCCTTCTTCCGCCTGACATTTGTCGGGGTAGAGTTAGAAGTCCCCCATGTACATCAGATGGATGGTCATACTTTCTGATATTTTGATTAACTCATATTGTTTATGGGGGCCTCAACCCTGAACTCTCTTCTCCTGAACCATCTTCTGAGCTGGACTCACTTCTTTCTAATCTAATGGGACATGGTGAATAGTCAACTTTTTTTTTTATCTATTGGCCACTGAAGTGTGTGGCCCAGCTATGTAAGGCACACATAATCCAGGAGAATGCACAGGAAGGTAACCGCAACTCTTGATATCCATTCACGTCACTCACACTTTCAGACACACCCATTAGGGGTATAAGAGGTAGTGACACATAGCAGTCAGTGATTCAAGCCTTGGGAGACTCAGGAGTGAGTCATCCCCCAGATAGTTTCCTGTCTGAGAAGAGCTCAGATCAGTCTGTTTCCTGTCTTGGGACAGTGCAGTTCAGTGCCAGTCCAGTCTGGACTTGGAGGGAGAGGAGAGAGGACTGAATCCTCGCAGAGCTAGCGTAGCTCACCTGACAAGGAAGTGGAGGCTAGTACGGGTGAGGTGAATCATCCTAGCCTAGTCAGAGCTACCCTTAATCAGTACCTCAACAGAAGCTGAAACAAGGAGGATACTGAGAGCTGCTCAGCGAGCTCTGGAGAAAGCTGACATTTTCCATCAAAAGCTACAAGTGCTTATGTTAAGAGCGGGAAGCAGGGCGAAGGGCGCAGTGGAGAAGACAGAGAGAAGTGCTTCAGGTATTGGATTACCTGCACTAATTCACCGGACACCGGGGTCCGAAGCGTTGCTAGAGTTTCAAGCCTAGTAACAAGATAACCGGAGGCTATCTGGACTACAGGTCGCAGAGAGCAACCCTAAGCGCCAATACGTAAACGGAGTCAGGGGGAACAAGGACTTTTAGCTAGGCCAAGCATAGAAGGACTTCGTTCTCTCAACATCTGAGAATCAGAGACATAGAAGGCTCCACCACAATGTTGGCCGGGCGTTGCAGCTATTGAGAAAGCTGGAGATTGCAGAGTTAACTTCGCTTCAGGCAAGTTTGGACTCAGATACATATGAAGTAAAGGAGGCCTCTAACCTGCTCAGCGGTTGTCCCAAATGTGCATTCTCCACCCCACCAGCTCCCCGGGACCTGCCTGAAACACCTACCAGTAAAAGGTATGAAAAGAAGCTGCATTGTGTGTGATTGAATTCTTAACTACACCCTGCATCATCACCATAGACTTCCAGGGACCCGTCTCACCTGTGGGAGACTTACCACCCAGCTGCCCCCATAACATCCCCTGTGAAGATCCTTATAGCAGCGCTGGTCCAATTGATCAGACACCACAGGTGGCATCACGAACTATCCTAATCTACAAATCCCCTGTAAATATCCCCCATTGCATGACCGCCAGGGCCACGGACCGAGTCCCGCTGCCAGTGACAACTCCCATAGACTTCTATGGGCTCGGTTCCGAGTACCCCATAACCCTGGTATCCACACATGTGGTGCGAGTCAATCTTTGGCGTCACGAACAGGATGCGAAGCTTGCAATTGTGAGTCCTGTGTGCCTATTGAACTGTTTGGTGAAAAAGACTGTTTGCTGTGTTTGGCGCCATAATACCGCCATCTTTACCGCAATATTCGCGCCCTCAGGCGCTGGTGAAGAAGGGGGGCGTACCTGAAAGAGCGCGCTGGTTCCCTGGCCCCGCCCCCAACTCTGACGCGGCGGCAGGTCCTGTGAAACAGGAAGTGAACGCTCTGACATCAGAGCGCCAGCGACAAAGGTCCTGTCTCCACCGCTGTGCCTGCGACGCTGCAGCCTGTGAAAGAGGTAGGCTCAGATTAACCAAGGGGGCATCAACATGTCGCAGCAACCGGCAGACGGAGCGGCCCCCGCCGGAGGCCCCAATAGCCCACCGCTTGGCGTTGTAGTGCAGGATGGAGGTGCGGGCCCCTCACCTGGCCCGGTGGTCCCGCTCATGCCGCTAACGCTCCCATACATGCCAAGAGCGAAGTGGCTCCCTCAATACAGCGGCGAGCCAGACACCCTGCCAGGGTTTAAACGGAAAATATGTAGTATCCTAGACATGTACTCAATGACTGAAAAGCAAAAAGCTGCTGTGGTAATAGGGCAGTTAGCTGGTGCGGCTGAGAGAGAAGTAGAAGACTTGGACTACTGCAGACCAGGAGTCGGTACCTGCGATTCTCTTAAAGCTACAGGCCATCTTTGAGGACCGCACAGAAACGGATCTCCGGATGGCATTTTATCAGTGCTTCCAGAACCGGGTGACAGTATTAGGGACTACGCCTGCCGACTACAGGGGGCCCTGCGAGCTCTTAAACAGGCTAACCCTACAAGTCCCATTGATGAGAGCCAAATGTTGAAAGAGCAATTCGTGCGGGGACTGAGGTCTCCAGCGGAAGGCAGGACTGTAAACTGGTGGTCCTTGGATCATCCAGATGCCACTTTGATGCTCTAAAGGACATGGCAATAAAAGGACTGCGACCCCTGGAAAAGCCTGAGGTGGCAAATCAGTATCACCCGGGTGAAGCCACTCTTAAGCCGGCAGTACCCACCTTTCCCCGCAGGTGGCAGAAGCTAAAACGCAGGTGGGCCCCCTAGTGAGTTGGAATGTCTGCGCTCAGAAGTGCGCCAGCTGACTAAGAATTGGCCACTGTAATGGATGCCCTGCAACTGCGGAAAGAGGAAGGAGGAAAGATCCTACTAGCCGACTGTCCGGAGGATGTCCCTTGGATGAACCGGAGGAAATGGAGGACGTCGCCTCACGGAGGAGGACCACGCCACCCCCAGGAGCGACCCCTGATCAGCACCACCTCGCCGAGGAGATCATCTGCTACCGCTGCAACCAAAAAGGTCATATGGCTCAGCAATGTCCTTTAAACGAGCCGATCCTGGGTCAGAGGGCCAACACCCAGGAGTAGACTCATCAGGCCCCTTAGACTGGAACCGCAGGTTCGTGGGTGGACGACCCTACCTGTCCATAATTCTGGACGGGATTGCAATCCCTGCACTGCTGGACACTGGATCTCAGGTGACCATCATACCTGATGTCCTTTACAATAAATTTTGGTCCATGGACAGTCTCCAGCCCCCGAGCCCTGACTTGACAGTGTACGCCACCAATGGTCTCCCTGTTGAAGTACTTGGAGCCAAAAACGTGAACGTAAAAGTGGCAGGGTGGAGCTGAAGGATCAGGGACTTCTAGTAGTAAGGACTGTAAATGAGGAGAACGGCTTAAATGTGATATTAGGTACTAACATTATCAGTAACTGTCTGGGAGAAGTTGTGTTTTTGCTCCAACAGCTCGCTGAAGTTGCCAAGCCAAAGCAGAAGGGAGTGATCCAGAGGGAGATCCGGGCCCTGATGTGCCAGCAGCAAGCGAAGCTTACAGATGGTGAAATCGGTAATGTACGGGTCACAGACTCGAATCCCATTGTAATACCCCCAATGAGTGAAATGTTAATATGGTGTAGAGCAGCCATAGGTCTGAGAGGACAGAACTACCAAGCAGTAGTAGAACCCCATCGTCAGAACACAGACCTACACTCATGACTGCTAGAGGGGTAGTGGAAGTAATAAATGGGAGAGTACCAGTACGACTTCTCAACTGGGGGGACGACGAAGTAAATTTACCACGTTATGCCACAGTTGCTAAATTACATGCCGTAGATAACAATTCTATCCTCACAACCGAGTCCTTAGCCTCCCGCCAACCAGCGGAGAATAATGATCCGGCAACCCCGGTAGCGGACTGGTGTCAGCAGCTTCATATAGGGACAGACACCACTTCCGTCCACCAGAAACAGGGGGTACTACGGGTGGTACAAGAGTACGCACAAGTATTTAGCAAACACCCACTTGACTTTGGGACAATTAAGGGAGTACAGCATCATATCCCTACAGGCAGTCATCCTCCCATCAAAGAGCGGTACAGGCCTATACCTCCAGCCCACTATCAGAAAGCTAAGGAAATGTTGCGTGACATGAAGAAGCCGGGGTGATAAGGGATAGTTGTAGCCCCTGGGCAGCACCTCTAGTTCTAGTTAAGAAAAAGGATGGTAGCATGAGAATGTGTGTAGATTACCGACAAGTAAATCGCATAACACATAAAGATGCATACCCACTACCACGCATAGAGGAATCCTTAGCTGCTCTGAAAACGGCTAACTACTTTTCTACCCTCGACCTTACTAGTGGGTACTGGCAAGTAGCTGTGGCTGAGGAGGATCGGGAGAAAACTGCTTTCACCACCCCAATGGGACTCTGTGAGTTTGACAGAATGCCGTTTGGACTCAGCAGTGCCCCAGGAACATTCCAGAGGGTGATGGAGAGCTGCCTGGGACATCTCAACTTCGAAACTGTGCTGCTGTACCTGGACGACGTAATTGTGTACTCCAAGACATATGAAGATCATCTGAAGCACCTGGCGGAGGTATTCGAGTCACTGTCCAAGTATGGGATGAAACTGAAGCCCTCTAAATGCCATCTGCTCAAACGGAAGGTACAGTACTTGGGACATATTGTCAGTTCCGAAGGAGTAGCGCCGGACCCCGAGAAGGTCACAGCCATCCAGAAATGGCCGGAGCCGAAGAATCTAAAGGAGGTGCGTCAGTTCCTGGGACTAACAGGTTACTACAGGAGATTTGTAAAAGATTGCACTAAGAAAGCGGCGCCTTTACAGGACCTCCTGGTAGGACAACCTCTCAAGAGCAGAAACCCTCCATTCAATTGGGGTAAAGAACAAGCTGAGGCATTCAAAGAGATGAAAGAGATTCTGACAGGCGATGAAATCTTAGCCTACCCAGATTACAGCCAACCGTTCCTGCTATACACAGATGCCAGTAACGAAGGATTAGGAGCTGTCCTCAGTCAGAAGCAGAACGGCCAAGAAAAAGTCATCGCATATGCCAGCAGAAAACTCAGGCCAACTGAGAGGAACCCGGAAAACTATAGCAGCTTCAAACTGGAGTTTCTGGCGCTGGTCTGGGCCATTACTGAAAGATTCAAACATTACCTTGCCTCCAACAAGTTCACTGCGTACACAGACAACAACCCCTTGACGCACCTTGAAACAGCCAAACTGGGAGCCATGGAGCAACGTTGGATGGCTCGGCTGTCAAACTATCAGTTTACCATCAAGTACAGAGCGGGCCGTAAAAATGCCAACGTGGACGCCTTGTCCAGAATGCCGCATGAATCCGACACGGAGGAAGAATCAGATGATCTGGAAGAAATCGAGCTACCTGCGTTCCACCGAAATGGGATGGTCCAAGAGCAACGAGTCTACAGAAAGCGGTGTGGTGAGATGTTGAACCCTTTACCTCATCACAGCTGGAAGGAAACTCAGGACAGCGATCCAGTGGTCAGCCGTGTCAAGGAGCTGATAAGACAGGAAGGTTCCTCCTTGGAGAAAGATGCACCCGTACCAGCAAAGCTCCTGTGGAACGAGAGAAGCCGGTTGTTCATATACCGTGAGAAGTTGTGCAGGAGATACGTCGACCCAAGGACCCATGAAATGGTTTGGCAGATAGTGGTTCCCAGAGCAGACATCCAAATGGTGTTAGAAGCCTACCACGATCAAGCAGGACACTTTGGCTGGAAAAAGCTGGAGACCCTGTTGAGGTGTCGGTTCTACTGGGTAGGGATGCGCAGCTCCATCGAGAAGTGGTGCCGGAACTGTGGACCCTGTGGACTCAGACGAAAAGACTATCATAGTCAGAGAGCACCCCTGCAGCCTATCCGGACGACTCGTCCCTTAGAGATGGTGGCATTGGATCACGTCAAGTTGTCCCCAAGCAGGTCAGGATACTCATATGCCCTGACCATGGTGGATCACTATTCCAAATTTCTGGTGGTCGCCCCTGTCAAAGATTTGACAGCAGAGACAGCAGCAAGAACCTTCCAAGCAAGTTTCTGCAGACCACACGGATATCCAGAGCAGGTACTGACCGATCGAGGTCCTGCATTCGAAGCTGAACTGTTTCAGGAATTCTGTCACTTGTACGGGTGTAAGAAGATGAGAACAACACCGTACCACCCTCAGACCAATGGCCTTTGTGAAAAGATGAATCACATTGTCATGGATTTACTGAAAACTGTACCCCTGGAAGAAAGAAATCGGTGGCCAGACTTGTTACCTGACCTGGTTGACTTGTACAACCACATACCAGTAAGTTCCACCAACTGCACTCCAGCCTACCTTATGAGAGCAAGACCGGGACGGCTGCCAATGGATTTGGAACTTGGTGTGGTAGAACCAGAGGCTGATGACAGTGCTGAAGATTGGGACACAAATCGACAAGAACAGTGCAGGAGAGTACAAGCCTGCGTGGAGGATAGTCTCAACAAAGTAAGGGAAAAGCAAGAGAAGAACTATAACAAAAATGCTCCCGCTACGCCTTTTATGCCTGGAGAAATGGTGCTTAAAAGGAAAAGAAGAATGCACAAGTTGGATGATCAGTGGGAACAGGAGCCATATGTCGTGCAAAATTCCAATTTTGATAACAGAAAGGTCTGTGCCATTAGTAAGGATGGAGGAAAAACGACGGCAACTGTGTCTAGAGATCATTTAAAGTTGTGTCCTGGCCCATTAAAGCTTCGTGAGGAAGAACCTGTTGTCCTTCAGAAAGAAAATGATGAAGCGGTCATACATACGGATTTGGGAGATTTACCTGCAGATTGGCCCAGAGTGGGAGATGCTGTAATCATTCCTGTGCTGCAGTTTTATCAACCGCAAGAAGAGTCTCTACATCCAGTCATACCAATCGTGCCAGTAGAGCCAGTTCCAGAGGGACCTGTTCCGGCAGAACCCCAAGAAGCGGAACCACAAGAAGCAGCACCACAAGAAGTGGAATCCCCTGGTGAAGCAGTACCGCATCGCCCAGTCGCTAGCATGCTTGCCAGGTCCCTAGAGAGGTGGAGTCGTATCTATAGTTTGCCGTTACGCAGAACAGAGAGGTTAGAGACTACTATACCTGACGCTACCCCACGTAGGTCAGAACGTATCACTAAAGGAAAACTACCTATTCGCTATCAGGAGTAGTCCTAGTAAACTAGTTAGTAAGACCCAGAAAGGGTTTATTGTCACTGACAAATTGTATAAAGTTTTACAAGATTTGCACTTTAATAAGAGTTAAAGTATAATGTAATTATTTGAAATGTGTTTAACCATGCAATGGACTGCGTGGCTGTGGACTGTGCCAGCCCAAGAACTTGTATTGTAAATAGTTGCACTACGGTGCACCATCTTGGTTTTACACGAAACCATTACTATTTACCTCTGAAGAAAAACCCGTATGGTGGGCCTAGAGTGAGGTCTGCAGTCAGAAGTCCTGCAGCCCACCCAGGACCCACGTGGGAGGTTTTTGGTGCGGGTCCTCCACAAGAATTTGTCTTGTATAATAAGAATGTTTTGATACTTTTGTATTTTTTCTAACGTACAAATTGTAACGTTCAAGATTCCTCACCTCCCGGATGGGATGAGTTAAATGTTTATGTTATATGCAAAACAAAAATGTTTTCTTTTTCTCTTTTACAGCCCGGGAGTGCTGTGTTTAACCAAGGGGGGATGTGTGGCCCAGCTATGTAAGGCACACATAATCCAGGAGAATGCACAGGAAGGTAACCGCAACTCTTGATATCCATTCACGTCACTCACACTTTCAGACACACCCATTAGGGGTATAAGAGGTAGTGACACGTAGCAGTCAGTGATTCAAGCCTTGGGAGACTCAGGAGTGAGTCATCCCCCAGATAGTTTCCTGTCTGAGAAGAGCTCAGATCAGTCTGTTTCCTGTCTTGGGACAGTGCAGTTCAGTGCCAGTCCAGTCTGGACTTGGAGGGAGAGGAGAGAGGACTGAATCCTCGCAGAGCTAGCGTAGCTCACCTGACAAGGAAGTGGAGGCTAGTACGGGTGAGGTGAATCATCCTAGCCTAGTCAGAGCTACCCTTAATCAGTACCTCAACAGAAGCTGAAACAAGGAGGATACTGAGAGCTGCTCAGCGAGCTCTGGAGAAAGCTGACATTTTCCATCAAAAAGCTACAAGTGCTTATGTTAAGAGCGGGAAGCAGGGCGAAGGGCGCAGTGGAGAAGACAGAGAGAAGTGCTTCAGGTATTGGATTACCTGCACTAATTCACCGGACACCGGGGTCCAAGCGTTGCTAGAGTTTCAAGCCTAGTAACAAGATAACCGGAGGCTATCTGGACTACAGGTCGCAGAGAGCAGCCCTAAGCGCCAATACGTAAACGGAGTCAGGGGGAACAAGGACTTTTAGCTAGGCCAAGCATAGAAGGACTTCGTTCTCTCAACATCTGAGAATCAGAGACATAGAAGGCTCCACCACAATGTTGGCCGGGCGTTGCAGCTATTGAGAAAGCTGGAGATTGCAGAGTTAACTTCGCTTCAGGCAAGTTTGGACTCAGATACATATGAAGTAAAGGAGGCCTCTAACCTGCTCAGCGGTTGTCCCAAATGTGCATTCTCCACCCCGACCAGCTCCCGGGACCTGCCTGAAACACCTACCAGTAAAAGGTATGAAAAGAAGCTGCATTGTGTGTGATTGAATTCTTAACTACACCCTGCATCATCACCATAGACTTCCAGGGACCCGTCTCACCTGTGGGAGACTTACCACCCAGCTGCCCCCATAACATCCCCTGTGAAGATCCTTATAGCAGCGCTGGTCCAATTGATCAGACACCACAGGTGGCGTCACGAACTATCCTAATCTACAAATCCCCTGTAAATATCCCCCATTGCATGACCGCCAGGGCCACGGACCGAGTCCCGCTGCCAGTGACAACTCCCATAGACTTCTATGGGCTCGGTTCCGAGTACCCCATAACCCTGGTATCCACACATGTGGTGCGAGTCAGAAGCAATAAGAAAACATCATAATGAGTTGCCGAGCCCTATTTTATGTCTATATTTTGCATTTACAGCAGAAGGGTGACAGTATGTATTCAGGGCACAATAACATCATGGGACAGGAGAACAACTGTAATATACAGAAGCTTTATGAATGTCATAAAACTGGAAGTGACTCCTGACATTTTGTATTTGCGATAACCGCACCGATACAGTTAGCGAATACCCTCCAAGTGTCTAAATACAGAAGCTGTGTGATTCCTCTATGATTCAGCGGATATTTGCCCCATAATACGTCAAGATACTCCCATGTGATAACATGAAGACTACACCGATCGTACGTCCCATGACGGACCATAGTGCACGGCTGAGTCAGAACTGATCTTTCACTTCCAATCATCGACTACAGTCAATAAAAGGACATTATGTCATAAGAAACATGATGATGTGAAAAGCTGAAAATAGATGAGGCAACTCATTTCGAACCCAGCCTTTACCAGCGGTAAAAATCTAAGTTTCTCTAAAAACCCAATATGAGTTATTTCAGTTACAGTTGGATGCATTCAAAATTACTTTATGCCCGGTGGTCGGCAAAATGGTGATCGGATCCATAAATGTAATAGGATTGATACATTTTTATTAAAAATGCAAAAATTAACTACACGTCATGGTCTAAATACTTTGTTAGCTCTGATCTTGTGGACCATGGCTGAAAAGTTGTTTTTATTTTTTATTTTTTTAAGGATGAACTCATGAAAGGGTATGGAATGGTTACGCGTACATGGATGAGAGCAGGTATAAAAAAAAACATGACCCTTCACTCCTGGGTCCGCAAGATCTCTGCTCAAGGGTTGAATTTTAACCCAGTCAATGTGATGGTTCATGTGTTTTAAGTTACACAATGACCAATGGCCTGAGTGTAGAATCCGAATTTTGGATCTGACTCGTCCATTAAAAGTCAATGGGTGCACAAAAAATGGATCACATACAGGTCACATCCTTAGGTCACGCTTTATGTTTCTGTATGTGGTCATCTAAACCCAGCCTTAAGGTAGGTCCACAAGGACTAATCTGCTGCTGACTTTTGCAGTGAAATATTCACAGTGGAACCCACAGCAACAAAAAACACAGCAGACTTCATCAAGTCAATACCACCGATCTGCAGCAGATTTCAGACGTTGCATATTTGGTGCGAATTTTACACACAGATTTTGTGCATGCAAAATCCAAAGCTTTTGACAGTAGAATTTTAACATACATTGAATTGGTCGGCAGGATTTCACCCCAAAAACTATTTATATGTGCATGTAGCTCTCCCAAAGACAAGTCCAGCAATACCTTTATATGGCCAGTCCGTTCTTCCATTACTGAGGTCTAAGGAGTGACGTCTCTCCTTGTGGCTGGTGTAAGGAGACTTGAAGGCCATGCAATTCTACGCTGGGAAACTAAAAATATGCAAATAGACCCTTCAGAGAGAAAGAGGACTAGGTGGCACTAGAGTTCAAGTCGATTTGATCCCTGAAGAGAATTTGCATCTGTTACTGAGAAATCAGTGTTTGATATGCAAATGAGGCTAAAAGCTATGGTAGATCTGAAGCCTCTGTCACTCCAGCTCTATTCCCTGCCCAGCGCCACCTGATCTTGCTTGACTAATGGCTTCTGGCATATCAGTTTAAATGTTGATTTCCGAGTAACAGAGGAGCAGACTGACCATGTAACGTTATTGCTGGACTTGTCTTTGAAAGAGCTACATGCACATATAAATAGTTTTGGGGGTGAAATCCTGCGGACAGATTCCTTTTAATCTCATCCACATGCTTTTATTTTTTTTTTTGTGTTGCAATCTGCCTGGAAATTGGCTTTTATAGCAGCATTTCAATTTCTGTTGCGGAAATGCATCTTTTTGGTTTAGATTTTACACATTTATTCCAAATCTGCAGATTAAGCCATTAACCTAGTGCATTTCTGCAACACAAAACACACATAAAATTGCATGAATAGGAGTAAAATCCTTGTGGATTGTAGAAGCATAAATACTATGGATTTCAGAAACCTGTGCATGAAATCCTCACTAAATACGCAACGTGTGAACATAGCCTTTCACCGCTGCAAAGTGCAAATCTGCTGAGAAAATATTGCAAAAATGGACACATGCCAATAATACATTAGACACAAACCCCAACACTAAACTAAGCCAATATTGGAGCAGAAAAACAGAAAAGTGTAGAGCATAGCAAGAAAAAAAAACTGCTTAATATGCCAAAAACTTGCTCCACAGACCACAACCTTAGTAAATGTGAAACAGTTTGTGCTGCCTGCACCAGAGTAAGAAACTATTCTAAAATATCACAAATTGTCCAAAAATGACTCAAGTGATTGATGAACATGGAACATGAATAAAGTGAGAAAAAAACAGTATGCCGAAGATTACTCTGATATTCTTTCTGGAAATGCATCTCTTCTCTCTACAGAAGGTTCATACGGATCGACAGATAAATAGCTACAGCGTTAGGGCTCATTCACACGTCAGTTTCTTTGGAAAAACTGACCAAATTTCATCACTGATTTCGTTCTGAGTTTCAAAGTTTTATGAGTTTGGTCCGAGTGTCAATAGCTTTTCTTGCATGTAACAAAAAAAAGTTTCTCCACCTACTCCTAGCTAAGAATCTGTGAAAATTGGACTGCACTTTGATGGCAGCCGAGTGCAGTCTGATTCTTAGACTTGCATTGCAGACACTCGGATCAGAATGTCTCCACAATTTTGCGAAAAATCACAAACGTGTGAATGACCCCGTTATAGGTACGAGTGCTATCCGTGAAAAAAAAAAATAAAAAAACATGATTGCAAAAAGACAAATGTCCAGTCGGTTCCAAGGAGGGATCGGAAAGGGGAAGGGGCACATGTACAACCACAATGTATGATCCGGATCGCCCCAAGAAAGCTAAATGTTTCCTCCAGATCCCAAGCGTTGATCCACTAGAGCAAACATTCCGAATGGAACTTTACACATTTACGTAAATCTTTGATATTTTCTTAAATGCTTATGTAAATTAATAAATACCTGTATTACAAAGCACATTACCCAGAGGTGGACGCAGAATATTCTAAGCTCATAGCGCCAATATCTAAATCAAATAACGACCGAAAATAAAGTAAGAAAATGAAAAGAAGAAAACTGGTAATCTCATCAGTATAAAAACCCTTCTCCAAATCAGGGAAGCGTCATTTGCACCGGGCTTATCGCCGACCCCGCTGACGGTAACATGAACGCCACAGACAGAGCTGAAGGTGAACCGCTCACCTTAGAACAGGAGCAGTCAGGCAAATCCAAGCTGGTTAATCCACAATCCCAGAGCGATAAATGCACATTCCTTCTATAAAGGGCCCAAGGACGGCTCCCGGAGAGTGTGCACCTTCTCCAGGTCCCCAGCCACTAGTGTGACAGGTGCAGGTCCCTCACCTGTACTTCTCACATGGGGCACACCCACATTCCAGAACACTTGGAAACTAGGTGTAGTTTGGCAACCTGCTCAAACACAGCGCACAGACATATGTTACAGAACGAAGCCAAGGTGGCCCTTTATAAGAAGCCCAAGGGTGCGATGTTAAAAGGACACTGATTGGAAGAAAGAGCTGCAATCGTAATTGTTTTTGATATGAGACTGACTGATTTTAGAGGATTCTTCCAAAAATCAATGTATTTTTACTTTTTGTATCAAGTCCACGAGAGCCCTGCTTCCTAAGTCATACAGGGTGGCTCAGTGGTTAGCACTGCAGACTTGCAGCTCTGGGGTTCAGGGTTCAAACCCCTCCAAGGACAATATCTGTAAGGAGTTTGTGTGGGTTTCCGCCCACACTCCAAAGACATATTGATAGGAAATATATATCGTAAGACCCATTGCTTCAGAATACGATGGTGCTATGTAAGGAAAACAAATGATGCAATTTTTGGAGATCTCCTTTTTTTGTCAAATAATAGAGAGCATCCTGTTTACATTCCGAAAATTTTATGGTATCACTACTGACCATTTTTGTACCTTACTTATATGTCTCAGTTCGCATTAGTGACGCCATATTTCTTCATGGTTGGCTCTTAAGGGATTCTGTGCTCACATCCTCATTTACTGCACGACTTTTCCTCACTTTACACCTGAGTTGGGGTCTTCTTTAAACCATTATTTACAAGATATTTTCTCTATTGTGTTTGCCTACTTTGTTTAATTTTTAAAATGTTGTTTCCATGTTTGTATGTTTTTGTAATGATTTATGGCACTCGTGTTCCTAACAAAGCCAGTTTACTGATTTATCCTTGGTGTGTGCACTACTTTCTTGTGCTGTCTTTTCTTCTCTCACATTCCAAAAACCTGTTATCTCTCCCTGACACATGTGCAGGTATTGTTACAGGGGTCCGATCAGCATCCACACTGTAGGACCTTATTAAGACATCCGTTTTTCACGTACGTATTCTATCCATGATGCATCAGAACTAGCGGTGAGCGAACATGTTCAGATAGTGTCTTTATCCGAGCATGCTCATACATTATGTTCCCGTCCCTGCGGCTGCATGATTTACAGCTGTTAGACAGCGGCATCATGTGTGGGGATTGCCTGTTTGTTGGGAATCCCCATGTGTTTAGGCTGTCTAAGGGTATGTGCACACGTTGCGGATTGGGCTGTGGAATTTCCTGAGTGGATTCTGCATTTCTTGGCAGAAAACGCATGTCAAAATCCACGCGTTTTTTATGCGGATTTTTTGCGGATTTTGTGCATTTTTTTGCGGATTGGCATGCTTATTTTGCCCTGCAGACTTCATTAATTCAGTGGGTGTAGGAACGCAGCGGATCCGTAAAAAGAATTGATATCCTGCGGAAAATAAACCGCTGCGGAATCAGTGCGGAATTTTCCGCAGCATGTGCACAGCAATTTTTTTCCCATTGAATACCATTGTTTGATCAAACACTTGCGGATTTGCTGCAATTCCATGCAGAAAATCCGCAACAAATCCACAACGTGTGCACATACCCTAATAGCCACAAATCATGCAGCCGCAGGGACTCGAACATAATATACGAGCACGCCCAAGACGCTTGGACAACACCAAGCACGTTCACTCATTGCTAATCAGAACTAGTGTTGATGAGGCACTGAAATGCTCGAGTGCTCGGTTCTCAAATCGAGCACCTCATACGCTAGGACCTGCTCGACTTGAGTAGTAAGCATGATGGAAGTGAATGGCAAACGCTCTCTCATAATTCACTTATGGAGACCCGAGCACTTGAGCACCAAGCAATACTCGGCAATGCTCACACCTGATGCTGGATCGAGGATCGAGACATGCCGAGCAAGCTCGCCCATCACTAATCAGAAGAGATGGGTGGACACCTGGACGTTCAGGTCCAGCCGAAAAGTTACAATAAGTTCGGGTTCAGGTACCAGAACAGCACCCCGCCCTGAACCCGGACCCCATTCACTTGAATGGGGTGCCCAAACATCCAGTGTTTGCCACGCTGTCATGTGCATGACAGTGTGGCAAACACCGCTTCTGATCATCTGTGAAATCATCCCCACCGGTCAGTGAGCCGCGGTTCCTACGCTGTCAAAAGACAGCGGGAGCGCTCAGCTGTGATCAGAGTTATAAAGTTTACCTCCAGTCACTGGTGTCTACTGATGGGACTACTGATCCCATCATCTGACACCTGCAGCCGCTAATTACAGTGAGAGCAGGAGCGGCGGATGGGAGTATTCATCAGCCGCTCCTGCGCTGTAAATAAGTAATTTAAAAAAAAACGGCATGGGTTCCCTGTATTTTTGCAAACCAGCCAGGCAAAACTCACAGTTGGGGGCAGCAACCCTCAAGCATAGTGGAGTCCCCAATTTGTTTTTTTAATTATTTAAATAATTTAAAAAAACGCATGGGGTCCCCCCATTTTTGACAACCAGCCTTGCTAAAGCAGACAGCTGGGAGCTGGTATTCTCAGGCTGGTAAGGGGCCATGGATATATCCCCCCAGCCTAAAAATAGCAGCCTGCAGCTGCCCAGAAAAGGCACATCGATTAGATGGCCAATTCTGGCACTTTGCCCCGATATTTGAATGTTTTTCCCACTTTGTCGCAGATCATCATGGTGGTGATGGCACAATATTGTAATAAGTGCATTGTTCTGTTATTGTGAAGCAACTGGAGGTGTAGCATTATCACATGACGCAGTAAATAGTTCTCATCGCTGGACTTACTCAGCCTGCAGCCATGCTTGTAATGACATACATCTGATGAAGTCATGCTGGAAACAATGAATCCTGGGATGTAACCGATATCAGATCATCACATCATACACTATGACACTGAAACACAATTATTTATAAGGTATTTACAGTGGCGACCAAAAGTTTTGCATTTTTTTTAAAGTCTGATTACTTCTGTCTGGTTGTTGTGATGCCATTTTCCTGGTGATTTTAGTAAACCGGAAGCAAATGGTTTTCAGCCATAAGGATGTAAATTTGACACAATAATAATCTTTGTTTATACAGTCATGGCCAAAAGTTTTGAGAACGACACAAATATTAATTTTTACAAAGTCTACTGCTTCACTTTTTCTAATGGCAATTTGCATATACTCCAGAATGTTATAAAGAGTGATCAGCTTAACAGCAATTACTTGCAAAGTCAATATTTGACTAGAAAATGAACTTTATCCCCAAAACACATTTCAACATCATTGCAGCCCTGCCTTAAAAGGACCAGCTAACCTCTTTTCAGTGATTGCTCCATTAACACAGGTGTGGGTGTTGATGAGGACATGGCTGGAGATCAATCTGTCATGATTAAGTAAATGACACCACTGGACACTTTAAAAGGAGGCTGGTGCTTGGCATCATTGTTTCTCTTCTGTTAACCATGGTTATCTCTAAAGAAACACGTGCAGTCATCATTGCAATGCACAAAAATGGCCTAACAGGAAGAGTATCGCAGCTAGAAAGATTGCACCTCAGTCAACAATCATCGCATCATCAAGAACTTCAAGGAGAGAGTTCCATTGTTGCCAAAAAGGCTCAGGGCGCCAGAAAGACAGCAAGCGCAGGACCATCTCTTAAAAGTGTTTCAGCTGTGGAATCGGGCTACAGCAGTGCAGAGCTTGCTCAGGAATGACAGCAGGCAGGTGTGAGTGCATCTGCACTACTGTGAGGCGGAGACTCTTGGAGCAAGGCCTGGTCTCAAGAGGGCAGCAAAGAAGCCACTTCTCTCAGAAAAAACATCATGGACAGACTGATATTCTGCAAAAGTACAGGCAGTGGACTGCTGAGGACTGGGTAAAGTTATTTCTCTGATGAATCCCTTTTCGATTGTTTGGGACATCAGGAAAACGCTCATTCGGCGAAGACAAAGTGAGCGCTCACCAGTCTTGTCTCATCCCTACTGTTAAGCATCTGAAACCATCATGTGTGGGTTGCTTCTCAACAAGGGATCGGCTCTCTCACAGTCTTGCCTAAAAACACAGCCATGAATAAGAATGGTACCAGAATGTCCTCCAAGACAACTTCTCCAACCCTCCAAGAGCATTTGGCGATCAACAATGCCTTTTCCAGCATGTGAGTGTAGCGCAGGCGTCCTGCCCGCTGTCAGGCAGGGACGCTGTTCCACTCACCCCTCCGCGCGCTCCTCTGCTGCAGGGCTGGCGTCCTCCCCGCTCTCCTGGCTGCGCGCGCTCCTCTGCTTCGGGGCCGGCGTCCTCCTCCCACTCTCCTGGCTGCTTGCGTTCCTCTGCCCCGGGCCCGGCGTCCTCCTCCCGCCCTGCGCTCCTTTCCGGCCACTGTGTTTAGGTCGCGCGCGCGTGCGCTCCCCCTCTTAAAGGGGCCGCGCGCGCCATCCTAAAAAGTCCCCGGCCAATGGCCGGAGGACTTTACCTTATATAAGGCACCTCCTCCAAAATGAAGGTGCCCGAGCAGTGTTGTTGCACTGTTCACTACTCTGCTTCAGTCCTCAGGGTCCATTGCCAGTTACCTGCCAGATTCCTGCCAGTTTGCTGTCCGTTCCTGCCCGTTACCTGTCCGCCAGCCTACCTGGAGGCTCTGCCGTCACGAGTTGTGACCTTCTGCTATTCCAGTGACTCTCGCCCGCTCACCTGGGAGCGTCCATCTGTTACCTGCCTGCTAGCCTACCTGGAGGCTCTGCCGTCACGAGTTGTGATCTTCTGCTATTCCAGTGACTCTCGCCCGCTCACCTGGGAGCGCTCATCTGTTACCTGCCTGCTAGCCTACCTGGAGGCTCTGCCGTCACGTGCTGTGATCACCTGCTATTCCAGAGACTCTCGCCCGCTCACCTGGGAGCGCTCATCTGCTATCTGCCTGCTAGCCTACCGGGAGGCTAAGCCATCACAGGTCGTATCTATCTTTATCCAGAGACTGCCCCGGTCACTTGCCGTGATCTCCTGCCCGTTCATCCAGAGACTGCCCCAGTCACTTGCCGTGACCTCCTGCCCGTTCATCCAGAGACTGCCCCAGTCACTTGCCGAGACCTCCGGCCCGTTCATCCAGAGACTGCCCCAGTCACTTGCCGAGACCTCCGGCCCGTTCATCCAGAGACTGCCCCGGTTACCTGCTGTGACTGTCTCCCCGTCTGCCTGGGTCGCCGCCCGCTCCCTTACAAGGACCGCCCCTTGTATAGTAGCTCAGAGGTTCCGCCTCCCTGACCCATTACAATGAGCACCTTGCCATAAAGCAAAGGTGATAACTAAATGGCTCAGGGAACAAAACATAGAGATTTTGGGTCCATGGCCTGGAAACTCCCCAGATCTTAATCCCATTGAGAACTTGTGGTCAATCATCAAGAGACGGGTGAACAAACAAAAACCTAAAAATTCTGACAAAATGAAAGCATTGATTGTGCAAGAATGGACTGCTATCAGTCAGGATTTGGTCCAGAAGTTGATTGAGAGCATGCCAGGGAGAATTGCAGAGGTCCTGAAGAAGAAGGGTCAACACTGCAAATGTTGACTTGCTGCATTAACTCATTCTAACTGGCAATATAAGCTTTTGTTACTCATATGTTTGCAATTATTATATTTCTGTCTGTGATAAAAACATCTGTCAAACACACATAAAAACCAGAGGGCAGCAGATCATGTGAAAATATAATATTTGTGTCATTCTCAAAACTTTTGGCCATGACTGTATAGCGCCAATATATTCTGCAGCGCTTTACAATTCAACAGTTCATATACAAGTCATAACAGTTAAAGATAATACAATAATTAATGCAAAGGTAATGACCACCCTGCCTGTAAGAGCTTACAATCTACAATGAGTTAGGGGTGACAAAGTACAGGTGCTTATTTACAATGATGGTCCAGCCATCTTGAGGGAATGGGGAATAGATAAGGCTGCATGAGCTGGTCACCATATTTGTGGTGCTTTTGGGAGCAATGGAGTTTGATGGAGTGTTAAGATCAGAGAAGTAGAGAAAGGACTATATATAAAAGGATTGTGATTAGGAAATGTGATAGGCCACCCTAAACAGATGTGTTTTAGGGAGCGCCTAAAGCAGTATAAGTTGTGGTTAGTCCTGATTTCTAGGGGTAGAGCATTCCAGAGTATTGGAGTAACTCGGGAGAAGTCTTGGAGTTGGGAGTGGGAGGTACGGATTCGTGCAGAGGTTAGTCGAAAGTCGCTTGCGGAGCATAACAAGGGGGTAAGCCGATAAACAGAAATGAGGGAGGCGATGTAGGGGGGTGCTGCACTATGGAGAGCTTTGTGTGTGAGAATAAGCAATTTAAATTGGATCCTATAATGAATGGGCAGCCAATGTAATGACTGGCGAAGAGCAGACGGGTCTGAGTACCGATAAGCCAGATGGATGACTCTGGCTGTTACATTAAGGATGGACTGGAGAGGGGAAAGTCGAGTGAGGGGGAGGACAATTAATGGAGCATTACAATAGTCAAGGTGGGAGTGGATCAGGGCAACAGTGAGGGGTTTTTGCTGTTTCCATGGTGAGAAAAGGGCGGATTCTAGAGATGTTATTTAGGTGCAAGCGGAAAGAGATTGCATATGGGAGGTGAAGGAAAGATTGGTGTCAAATATAACACCCAGACAGTGCGCCTGCTGACGGGGCATTATTGTGCTGCCGCACACGGAGAGGGAAATGTTAGAATTAGGGAGGTTAGTAGACAAAGGGAGCTGAAGAAGTTCAGTTTTGGATAGGTTGAGCTTCAGATAGAGAGTGGACATGATGTTGGAAACTGCGGACAGTCACTAGTGTTCATTAGTACAGTGGGGGTAAGGTCAGGGGATGATGTGTATAGTTGTGTGTCATCAGCATGATGGTAGTGAAAACCACAAATTTGCTGATGACCCCAGTAGTGAAAAGAGAAGAAGTGGAGCCAGCAGTCAATACACTGAAGGAGTGGCTAGGAAGAGAACCAGGAGAGAGCAATGTTCTTTATGCCTATTGAGTGGAGCATAGAAAGTGGGAGATGGTGGCCAACAGTGTCGAAAGTGGCAGAGAGGTCAAGAAAAACGAGCAGAGAGTTGTCACCGTTACATTTTGCTGTCAGAAGTCACTTTGATGAGTGAAGTTTCTGTCAAATGTAGGGAGCGGAAACTGGACTGTAAAGGTTCTAGGAGGGAGTGAGTGGACAGGTAGCAGGTAAGGCGCGAGTAGACCAGGCGCTCCAAGAGTTTAGAGATAAAGGGGAGATTAGAGACTGGTCTGTAGTTATTTGTGCAGGAAGGGTTGAGAGAGGGTTTTTTTTAATAATGGAGTAAAGATGGTGTGTTTGAAGGAGTAGGGAAAGATACCAGAGGAGAGGGAGAGATTGAAGATTTTAGTTAGGTGTGTAGTGATGACTGGAGTGAGAGACTGGAGGAGATGTGAGGGAATAGGGTCAGTAGTGCATGTAGTATGAAGAGAGGAACCTGGAGACTTCTTCTGTGACTTCGTCAAATGTAGAGAGTGAGACAGAGGAGATGTGGAGAGGTATTGGAGTTGTGGTATTTGGTGGCTGGGAGCTGATTATTTTTTATTTTCTCTGTAAAGTGTGAGGCCAGATCATGAGCACAGATGTCTGTGATAGGGGCCTGTGCTTTCGAACTGAGGAGGGAGTGAAAGGTGTAGAAGAGTTTTTTTTGGGTTGTTTGATAGTGAGGAGATGAGGGTGGTGAAGTAGGTCTGTTAGGAGAGGAGAAGGGCAGAATAATATGATCTTAACGTTATCCATTATAAATTCATGCTATCTGGTGTGTAAGTTTTCCTCCATAGGTGTTCCTCACTCCTAGAGCATCGCTGGAGAAATCGAGTTTGCGATGTGAGCCAGGACAGTTCTACTCTTTGGAGGTTCTGAGTGTGAGGGGCACTACTTAGTCCAGGGTGCTTCTGAGAGTGTCATTGTAGTGATGTACAGCCAGAACAGGACATGAAAAAGAGGATATTGGGGACAGTGATGTGTGTAGGGTGTCTGTAAGTGAATGAGGGTTAATTGGCTTGTAGATTTCTGAATGTGGTAGGTAGGAGTGTGCTGGGGTGGGCAAGGATTTGTGAGCGTGAAGGAGAGGATATTGTGCTAAGAGAGGGGAAGAGGAGAGTTATCTAGGTAGGAGATTGAACAGAGCCGGACAAAGACCAGGTCAAGGGTGTTACCATCTTGTGTGTCTCAGAGGTTAAGAGATGTGAGAGGCCAAGAGAAATGGTTAGAGATAGAAGCTAGGATGCTGATGGGGAAGTGGGGCTGTTTATTGGGATGTTGAAGTCTCCCAGGATAAGGGTTGGTAGTTCTGAGCAGAGATGAGCAAATTTGTTCGGTTTTTGTCCCAGAATCTGATTTTGACATATTCGAGCCATATTCTAACACTATTCATGCCAAATGTTTCTCTTATGATCGGGTCCGAACATATTTGGTAATTTCTACTCCCATTGACTCTAATGACGTTTGGAACCGAATCCGAACAAATTCACTCATCTCTTGTTCTGAGGACATGAAGTGTGGCAGCCTGACACAAAAATTGTCAAGGAAGTGCGTGGGTGAGCCTGGGGGACGGTAAATGACCGCTACTCTGAAGGACATTGTTTTATCCCTTTAGTTAGTTTTCAACATTTTCTGGGCCAAATGTTTTGCATATTTTATCATGGGAAGTCGAATTTTGACAAAAATTGTTAATTTTTTTTGTTTGTGTCTTTTTCGGTTAAACATGGCAAAGACAAAGCCAAATTTATCACTAGATGTCAGGAAGCTTATTATCCTGAGAGTGAAGTCAGGCAAAAGACAAAAAGAGGAAGCCATGGAATTCACCTGCTCTCCAAGTCAAGTGTCACGTATACAGTAATAAAGAAAGAAAAAGAAGGTTATGGAACAGCTGACAAACCTAGAAGTGGACAACCAAGAAAATTTCCTCCAAAGTTGATCACATTAATAAGAAAAAGTTGGTATCTGATGTCCATAAAAGTGCTGTACAGATTTTGCATGAAGTGAACCAAGAATATAGGGTCAAAGTGAGTCACCAAACTGTGGGGTGACGGCTAAGAGCAGTAGGGTTGAATGCACGAGTTCCAGTCCATCAATGCTTTCATCTCTGCAAAGAACCAGAAGGTCCGACTTGAGTTTGCCAAAAAACACAGCCAATGGAAAGAGTCAGATTGGTCTAAGGTGTTGTGGTTTGGATGAATCCAAGTTCAGTCTGTTTGGTAGCCAGGGGCTGGCTGGCAAATTTTAGCTTGGGGGGCCAGCACAATGCAGTGGCCCACTGTGACGCGGGCCGCGGCCCATCTTAAGGCTTGGGTCTCCTGTAGTAGCACTTGAGTATAGCACATGTGCGACAGAGGTACACCTTCTAACAACCCATTTCATAAAACTGGTTGAGGAACAATAAATACTTATCAATAGAAAAAAGGCTCTGTTAGTGTATAACCACTGAAAACACAAGAAAATGCTCAATTAACAAATTTATTTCTCTCATTTGCTTCATATCAGCATGTCAGCCAGGTGTCCACAGCATACCATAACATTGATATCAGCACAAATCCTGCCTTGCTGCAGGACCAGCTCTCTGAACCCTCGGCACGCTATACCACCGCTGTCAGTACATGGTAATACTACCGTAATCTTACTAAATTATTGGCAGTGGTTGTAGTAGTGTCTACAGCGCGGATATATATATATATATTATATATATATATATATATATATATATATATATACTGTGTATATATAGCAAAAACTAAGAGACAACCACATCAAATCCCTGTCATGGGCAGCCCAATCTCCAGACCTAAACCCCATTGAAAACCTCTGGAATGTAATCAAGAGGAAGATGGATAGTCACAAGCCATCAAACAAAGAAGAACTTACATTTTTGTACCAGGAGTGGCATAAGGTCACCCAAAAGCAGTGTGAAAGACTGGTGGAAAGCATACCAAGATGCATAAAAGCTGTGATTAAAAATCATGGTTATTCCACAAAATATTGATTTCTGAACTCTTCCTGAGTTAAAACATTAGTATTGTTGTTTCTAAATGATTATGAACTTGTCTTCTTAGCATTATTTGAGATCTGCAAGCACTGCAATTTTTTTCTAATTTTGACCATTTCTCATTTTCAGAAAAAAAATACATAATTTAGTGCTTGGAAATTTGGAGAGACATGTTGTCAGTAGTTAATAGAATAAAAGAGCAATTTACATTCTACTCAAAAATATAAAGAGAAAAATCAGACAAACTGGAAATTTTAAAGGGGTCTCTTAATTTTTGCCAGAGCTGTATAGTGTGCTATGCGCTACAGCATTGAAGCACCCTCAGGGATAGCACCCATTTATCAAATAGGGATAATATTGGACGTGGACACCACTTACCGCAGGGCGCAGGCACTGGGCAGCAGGGACTGGAGTAGGAATAGGACTCAGACTGGCCTGTGGGCTGTGAATTTGTGGCACACTGTAACCTAGAGGGTCACATTCACATTACAGAGGGTCACATCCACATTACTAAGGATCACATCCACATTACAGAGGGTCACATCCACATTATAAAACAGACATGGGCAAAGTGCGGCCCGCGGGCCACATCTGGAACGAGACAGCCGTGGGGCTGGAAATCAGAGGTCCACAGGCTGCACAATGCCTGCCTGGCCGCTCGCTGTTTCCATGTGCGCCGCGGCGCTGCTGCCTCCTTTGGTGGAGGAGGGGCCTCCGGCCACTTCCTCCACCAGTGTGTGAAACAGCTGACACGATGATATGACGTCATCACGTTTACTCCGGAGAGTCCATGCACCAGAGGCAGGGAGAGAAGCAGAATGCCAGGAAATGGGACGAGGTGAGTATGTGGTGTTTTTTTTCCTTATGTGTATGGGCCATTTGGGTGGGTACGGGGAGGCTATGGGGGTGACGACATGGTGCTGCACACCTGGGGTGGGTGACGACATGGTGCTGCACACCTGGGGTGGGTGATGACATGGTGCTGCACACCTGGGGTGGGTGACGACATGGTGCTGCACACCTGGGGTAGGTGACGGCATTGTGCTGCACACCCGGGGTGGGTGACATGAGGGGGTGATATGGTGCTGCTGCTGCACATGGTGTTGCATTTTGGGGTGACATGCTGCACATGGGGAGGCTATGGGGCAACATGCAGTGTATATAGGGAGGCTGTGTGGGGCTCATGCTGCATATGGGGTAGGCTGTGTTGGGCTCATGCTGCATATGGGGTAGGCTGTGTGGGGCTCATGCAGTGATATAGGGAGGCTGTGTGGGGCTCATGCAGTATATAGGGAGGCTGTGTGGGGCTCATGCAGTATATAGGGAGGCTGTGTGGGGCTCAAGCAGTATATAGGGAGGCTGTGTGGGGCTCATACCGCATATAAGGGGCTGTTGGGGGTGCTCATATAATATACAGAAGCGTCTGTGCTCGGGTTGAAACGATATATAGGGGGTGTCAGCATTCTTAATTCTGCTCAATATATACAATTCTGATACAATTAATATTAATAAAATTATCAATAATATAATAATTATAAAATATCATTATTAATATTGAGAAGAATTAATTTTGGCCTATTGGTTCGGCCCTCCACGACAGTCATGGTCTCTCATGTGGCCCCTCAGGAAAATTAATTGCCCACCCCTGTTATAGAGGGTCACATCCACAGTACAGAGGGTCACATCCACAATACAGAGGGTCACATCCACAAAACAGAGGGTCACATCCACAATACAGAGGGTCACATCCACATTTTAGAGGGTCACATGATGTGACCCTCCAAAATGTGGATGTGACTCTCTACAATGTGGATGTGACCCTCTGTAAGGGGGATGTGGCCCTCTAAAATGTGGATATGGGTGAAATCATCCACATTTTAGAGGGTCACATCCACAGTATTGAGGGTCACATTCACATTGTAGAGGGTCACATTCACGTTGTAGAGAGTCACATCCACATTATAGAGGTTCACATCCACATTTTAGAGGGTCACATCCACATTTTAGAGGGCCACATCCACATTACAGACTCTGTAATGTGGATGTGGCCCTCTAAAATGTGGATGTGATCCTCTAAAATGTGGATGTGAACCTCTAAAATGTGGATGATGACACCCACATCCACATTTTAGAGGGCCACATGATACATCCACATTTGAGAGGGTCACAGACATTATTGATGTGGTTAAAACGTTTTCCCATACTTGCTGGAGGCACTGAGTGGACTGTGGCCTGTGGGAGCAATGGCAGCCGCCGCCTGTCTTGTCTTCAGACTCAGATCTGGCTGGAGTTCAGAGGTGTGCTTACGTAGCATGCTGTACATTACACGCCTCTCTGAGCCGCCGGCTGCTACGGCAAAGCGGTCTCAGCCTGCAGTCAGTGCAGTGACTGAGTCCCGCCCACCCGCCCTGCTGTGTCTGCTCTGTGTTTGGCCAGCCAGCGGCCGCTCACTCTCCTCTCCCCTACCGCGGGCCGCGCCGACACAGCCGAGGCTATTTTTTCTGTCATTTTTGTACACGCCGCGGCTCCGGGGCGGGCGGGTGAGCGGCGCGGCCCTGTCTGATGCTAATTAATCGGCCCGGGGGGCAAATGCCTCTCTGCCACCCGGCCCAGCCCGCCCCTGTTGGTAGTGATGGAAGCACTATATATACTGCCCAATTGGAAAATGTAATGATGTAAGGTACCAAACAACTACAGTGAAACATGGAGGTGGCAATGTCATAGTTTGGGGCTGCTTTTCTGCATCAGCCATTGGTCCTCTGCATAGAATTGATGGAAATATGAATGCTACCACGTACAAGGATATACTGGAGAATGTCATGCTGCCACATGGTAAAACCAAAGTAGGTGGGACTGGAAATTCCAATAAGAAAATGATTTTAAGCACACATCCAATTTAGTAAAAAATTGGTTAACAAAAAAAAATGTTCGCTTGTTGCATCGGCCGAGCAAATCACCTGATTTACACCCTATAGAGCACCTTTGGGATGAGTTGGGATGAAGGGTTAGGGCCCGTACCCATAGAAATAAAGATGAATCGTTTGCAGATTTACAAATGGAATGGAGCAAGATCCCTCAGGATGTCCTGAATACCCGAGTGGCTTCAATGCCCCTTCGGTGCAGCGCAGTAATTAAAGCAAGAGGTTATGCTACAAAATACTAAGTTATGGCATTGTAAGTAATGAGTACTCTGTGTTGTTATGCAAAACTTTTGGCAGTCAGTTTTCTTTCATTAAATGACCATACCTATATTCTAAAGCATTTTGGTTAAAATTAAGGTCTTGCATAATGACAACTTCACACACTTTCAATTCATCACCAGGAAAATTGCATTACAACAACCAGACAGAAGTAATCACACTTTAAAAAAAAATGCAGAACTTTTGTTTACCACTGTATACCATCACAGAAATGTGACTGTGACACTTTTCATTCCCTCTTCAATTCTTAAGGCAAATTTGGCCAATTGTTTCAAAGAAAAAATTGATTACATAGGACAAGACATTTTTCTTCCAATCCCCTAATAATATGTATTTCCTTCTCTCCTGTACTCCATCTAGCTTGTATTCTGTAATTGAACTGGTCATGGAAGAAGATGTGACTTGGCTCCTAGCATCTTCTCACCCTACTACCTGCACTAGTGACCCTATTCCCTCACATCTCCTTCAGTCGCTTTCCCCGGCTGTTACCACTTATCTAACTAAAATATTTAATCTCTCTCATCTGGTTTCTTCCCCTCCTCATTTAAACATGCCAGCATGCACCCATTACTTAAACTCGACCATAACTGCGCTGCTAACTACAGACCTGTCTCTAATCTATCCTTCATTTCTAAACTGGAACGTTTGGTCCACTCCTGTTTAATCCGCCCTTCTTGACCCTTTACAATCCGGTTTCCACTCATTACACTCTATTGAAACTGACCTCATTAATGTCTCTAATGATCTATTAACAGCTAAGGCTACTTTCACATGTCC
>JARQOD010000003.1:453367288-453377528 GCA_033576555.1 Oophaga sylvatica | reverse complement strand
AACCAAAAATATCAGGCCCACCGGCTGAGGAGTACTGCTCAGATTTTCGGAGATGGGCCACTGACACTCAGTGGAATGACCCTGTACTTAGGAGCCATTTTTTTCAGGGTCTGTCAGCTAGGCTTCAGGATATTCTGGTGCAGTATGCTACTTCTGGGTTGTTGGAGGCCGCCATGGCCCTTGCAATCCGGGTGGATAGATGCCTCAGGGAGCAAGATACACCAAATCTACCCCTGTTGTTCTTTCTAGGGAGGAGGACACACTGGTGCAGATGGATAAATCTATGCAGGTGGGAAGGGAGGAGTCTCTTCTCAAACTGGGTTGCCTGCGGTTCGCCGTGGGACGGGGGCATGTTTCTACTGTGGTCTTACGGATTATTACATCAATGTCTGCCCATCTCGCCCCAAAGTTGATACTACATCACCAAAGCCGCATTCCCTTGGACATATGGAGGGAGGCAACCAGGGTGTGTACATTTCCTCGACGTCTCAGTTTTCCATTTCTGCTGATGTGGTGGTTGCTGGGGAGACTGAGACAGTACTGGTTCTTGTGGATAGTGGAGCTGGGGTCAATCTGGTGGATTCTCGCTTTGTTCAGACTCATGGTCTGATTGGTAGGTTGCTGGCGAGACCCATTTCCATTCAAGCGATTGACTCTGTCCCTCTCAGCCAGAGGAGTCTGACCCAAGTCAAAGACAATATTAACCTGCGTATAGGAACTCTTCATGAATCCGGTCATAGATTGGTGGTCCAGGGAAGTAGTTAATTGGAACCAGTCTTATAAGGACTGTTGCCTGGGAGCTACAGTCTCTGCTGTCCTTCTCAAATCTACCCCTTCTTCTCCAGTGGAGGCAGCTAAGGTGCTACCAGGGAATAGGGGCAGGATTCAACCGTCACCACAAGTAAACCCTGAGTCTTGGTGTCCTGTCAGGAGGAGGTATCAGGGAAGGTGGTGATTCCCCCTAAATATATTGAGGGTATGAGTTTGGTGACACGGGGGGACCCCTCTGTTGTCTGTTCCTCAAAGAGACTACCGTCTGATGGCAAATGTGCGCATAGAAATAAACGTTCAGGTCCAGAACTGTGTGTGAATGAGTAGGTGTGGGTGTCCACTAAAAACATCAAGTAGAAGTTCGCATCTGGGACCTGGAGTCCTAAGGTGATGAGGCCGTATCAGGTGTCAGCCATTCTCACCCCAAGGACCTTCCAGTTGTAGTTACCCCCGTAATACAGACACATAATGTATTACACAGATCTTCACTCTAGAGATTTGTTGCGCCCCAGGAGCCTATGGTATTTCTGCCACCATCGGGCTGTGTTTGCCTTAAACCTGAGGATCAGGTGACTGTGCGGTGAATCCTAGTGGGTTGAGGTGTCCTCACAGTACGTCATTTATGGTGTAGTCTGGGGTTATGGGTCCAGAGGCCCCTCATTGAAAGGGGAGTACTGTCACAACAAATTTTTGGAGTTGTGACAGCTCTGGCTCTGCTTTAAAGGGAATCTGTCACCCCATTTTTGGAGTATGAGATGCGGCCACTGTAATGCTCTAGATAAGCCCCCGATGTCACCTGAAAGATAAGAAAAACGAGTTCGATTATACTCACCCAGGGCGGTCCGCCATCTGGTCCGGTCTGATGGGTGTCGCGGTCCGGTTCGGCGCCTCCCATCTTCTAGCGAAGCCGGCCTCTTCTTTCCGTCCCATCGCGGCTCCTGCGCAGGCGCACTGATCTGCCCTGGTGAGGGCAGAGCAGAGTACTGCAGTGCGCAGGCGCCGGACCTCTCTGACCTTTCCCGGCGCCTGCACACTGCAGTACTCTGTTCTGCCCTCACCAGGGCAGAGCAGTGCGCCTGCACAGGAGCGGTGATGGGACGCAAAGAAGAGGCCAGCTTTGCTAGAAGATGGGAGGCGCCGAGACCAGACAGCGACGCCCATTGGACCGGACGGCAGACCGCCCCTGGGTGAGTATAATCTAACTTGTTTTTCTTCTCTTTCAGGTGACATCGGGGGCTTATCTACACCATTACAAAATGCTGCAGATAAGCCCCTGATGGCGGTGGTCGCATCTCATAGTCCAAGAATGGGGTGACATATTCCCTTTAATTTAAACGTGGTTTTTACTTTTGGGCCAGCAAGGGTTAATATCAGTTTCCTTGCTGGTAGCTGCTGTCTTGCTGGTCAGCTCATGTGGGTGGTGACAACTCCCATCATCCTTTAAATAGTCAGATGATGCATCAGCTGACTGTTAGTAATACAGTTTGTTTATGAAGACCAGCCTAGAAGTTTGGAGCTCTCTGGTGACAGCAGTGTATCAGCTGCTTCAGTGAAGTTTGAGGTACTGGTTCCGTATCCTCTGCTGTGGAGCTTTGCAGCAGAGGCTTGAACTAAGTTTTTGCTGTTCCTTTCCTTGTCTGTTTTGTGCTTGTCACTACCCCCTGTGTTTACACCATCTGCAGTGGTGAGGCTAGTGAGGGTATAGTGAGGTAACAGCTAGGGACTAGGCACGTGACAGTGGCGGGAGAAAGGACCCGCATAGGGTAATAGGGGAACTTAGGGATAGGCTCAGATTGTTGTTAGGATCCCATCCCTCGTTCCCTACTGTTAGGGCCTTCCACTCCCATTTTCCTTCCCATTGTTTGTGTGAGTTATGCTGTCTGCCGGACTTCCCATCCCGAGCATGACACCTCCATGATCTGAACCTCCCACTCCTGTCTTCAAGACTTCTCTCATGCTGCGCCAATTCTCTGGAATGTACTACACAGGACAATTCAATTAATTCCCAATACCCACAGTTTAAAGTGTGCCCTAAAAACCCATTTCTTCAGACTGGCCCATCGTTTCACCTCACTTATCTAACTATTCCAGTTTTGCTCTTACAAAATTTTCTTCCAAATCAGGTCCCTCATAGTATCTGTTCACACCCTCCATGCATTTAATAGCCATATGTATCTTTGCTGTACAGATCCTGGCTGATGGCCGGTTCATGTAGTGTTATTTGAATACCCTATTTATTATATTGATGGATGGTCCATACAATACAAGCACTTTTTACCAGTTATCTTTTGTGTCTCCCCTATTTCCTTGTAGATTGTAAGCTTGCAAGCAGCAGAGGCCTCACTCCTCTTGGTATGTGTTAAATTATGTGTTACTCTGTAATGTCTGATAATGTCTGTACAAGTCCCCTCTGTAATGTAAAGTGTTGTGGAATATGTTGATGCGACAAAAATAAAATTATTATTATTTTTATTATTATGTGTTAGTGCACATCTTATCTTAAAGGGGTTATTCCCATCTTCATAAATGGATATTGTCAGATAGTGCTTGTAAATACTGCTTATTAAAATTTGCAGCTGCTTTAGAGATATTAACACTTTTATTTTATTTACAGCTCGTTGCTTAGGAGACTGACCACCACTGATGTCTAGCTTGTAAGCACTATGCTGAAGCTGGCCAGGATTATGAGGAAACAGTGTGTTCCTGGGCAGCTTTAAAACAGTGCTTATAAGCTCCACAGAAAAGTAAGCACTACGAATGTTCTGTTGTCTAGTAGCGGTGGTCGGCCTCCAAGGCAACGAGATGTAAACAAAAGAATAGAAAAATGTTATATCAAGAACGGCTGAAAATTTTAGTAAGCAGTAAATTGTGAAATTGCTTATATTCACAAGTACAAGCGGACAATACCCATATTTGAAGATGGAATAAATCTGCAATATGCATCCTGTTACATGGAGATTCATCATCAATATGAGATGTAGACACAAAGTAATAGGAGATTTGTGTCAGGCTCACTAGGTGAGGTGGATGGATCATCCAAGCACAAAGTCCAGGTGGGCACAAGGCAGGTTTTGCACACGGGAAACAGGTAGCAGAGGTACTGGAACCCCGCAGTCAAGTAGCAGAGTCACAGAAAGCCGCAGGAATACTGGAGATGTCTAGGAGACTAGAGACAGGTAGCAGAGGTACTGGAAGCCACAGGCAGACAGGAGACATCCTAGAGACCGTACAGACATTCAGCAAAGGAACTGAAGCCGTAAACAGGTAGCAGAGGCACTGGAAGCTGTAGGCATACTAGAGACGTCCAGGAGATCAAAAACAGGTAGCAAGGGTACTGGAAGTTGCAGATAGGAGATAGGTCCTAGAGACCGCAGAAAGGCAGCATAGGTACAAGAAACCACAGATAGGTAGCACAAGCACTGGAAGCTGCAGGCAGACCAGAGACTTCTGGGAGACCACAGACAGGGAGCAGAGGCACTGGAAGCCAAAGGCAGATCAGAGATGTTTTAGAGAATGCAGGCAGGTTGCATAGGTACTCCAGCAGTTTGTGGTGCACAGTCAAATTAAGAGTCTTAATACCAAGACACAGATGTGTGTCTTGGTGAGCTTTATCTAGGCCCAAATAAATGATCACATCGGAGGACAATGAGCTACCTGCAATGCACAACATGGAGCACAGGAAAATTTAGTAGACCAGGGTGAAGGGAGCAGAGCCAAGACAGGTGTGTAATAATTTGTAATGAAGACCATTTATAAGACCATTTTTTTTATTTTCTGTATGTGACATAGAAAGAATGGAGGGTATATATTTCTGCTATTTTTGCTGCACTGTGAAAGGTAAATGTAGTAAAATATTATTTTTATTATAAAGTAACAATAGAATCTGCTACATGTTCACCCTGGTTGTGCAACACTACCATGAGGCTTGTTATGTTTATCAACTGGGATTCTGCACCAACAGGTAGGATAGGAGAGCTTTTCAGTCGTTAAAATATTGAGCTCAATGCAGATCATATTATTGTAAGTCATAACGCCAGAATCTTATTTTTAGCGACTTATAACTGACAACCTCCCACTACCTTCATAGAGAATAGTTTGCTTTTGTTCCCCAAAAAAATCAGAGTGACGCACTGTATGGAGATATGCCCAATCGGTGTGGGACTGGGGTACCATTGACTCGGAGCCCACAGTTCATCGACATCTAAATATTACATTGCTTTCATTCACAAATTTACCTTTACTTCTGTATATTAATAATGTGGGTAGTTTGTAAATGAATGATGAGATGTTCTCTTTGTCTGTACATAGTGAATCAAGGGTGTTGTGCCAACTACTGCCCATAAAAATGGTTAGAAGCCCATTCCTGGATTTTCGCCTCAGCAGTATTTATAAATGACAGGGTTTCAGAGGTCTGATAGATAGGACCCCACAAACTGGTAGATTAGGAGACCTCTGTGCTTCCTCACCAGAAAGGCCATTGTGAGGACAAGGTGCACAAAGCTGTGAATGTCGCGGATCCATGCAATATATTAAAGGGGTTTTACATCTGTACATTTTTTTTTTCAAATAATTTTTATTAAAAATTTTTAAATATAACAAAAATTAACAGTAATACGTATAATCATTTTAAGCAAGTTGAGAATAAATACTATATATACATATATATTTATACATATGCATATAAACTAACAGTATTGTGTAGTTATGCAATTAGGGATTATACAAACCCCTTTCTACCTGTAGTTACAAGCAAACATACATCACATAGACTGTCAGATGTTTAAGCTATCTTAGCTAGTTGTATTAAATAAGCCAGTATTATTCAAATATGTCCATGTAGTATCGGCAAAGAGTCCAAGATCCATTAAATACCTAAAACCTGTTGGGAGTAGAAAATTCAATCACATCTGTACATTTTAACCCTATCAGCTTTCTGTAGATGAAAATAATAATATCAGTTATACTCATCTCCCTGTTGCACCACAGCTTGTCTTTGCTGACTGGTTGCATTATGACATGATGACTGCAACGCCTGTAACAACTGCAGTCAATAATAGAGCTGATGTAGCTGGAAAAACTGCTTTAATACTGTCACAAAAAGGGGCTCACTAGATTAGGTGAATTCTCTAACCTCAAAGTCCGAGTGGGTACACAAGCCATGGGCGTCAATGCATCAGACGGGTGAGGCATGCAAGAAACAGACATTTAACTGCGGGACAGGAAGTCGCAAGCAGTCAAGAGATGATTTGGAGACCACAGACAGGTTGCAGATAAAGTCTACAGGTAGACAGAATACTGAAGGATTGGAAGTAGCAGGCAAACAGGAGGCGTCATGGAGGCTGCAGAAAATTAGCAGTGACACTGAAAGCCACAGACAGGGAACTGTGAGCCTGGAAGCCGCAGACAGACAGGAGATGTCCTAGAGACCTCAGACAATTAGCAGTGGTACTAAAAGCTGCAGACAGCGAACTCAGGGACTGGAACCCACAGGCAGCCAGGAGACTTCATGGAGACTGTGCACTGGAACAGTGCAAAGACAAACTAAAAGGTTTTCTAGAATGTCTTAATACCAAGACTCAGGTGTGTGTCTCAGATGTGCATGCCTTATATAGGCCTAGGAGGTTCAACAAGAGAAGCAAGGGAATCATGGCACTGTGAACATACATTATCTAGAGCCTGAAAAACAGTTAATATTGTGGACAAGAGATAAGTTTGAACATAGCGGCACTCACCATTGGTACTTTATAATGGCAACTTTATTAGGGGAACATGTACAGGCGTAAACCTAGAAGAACAGAGATGAGCAACAGCTGTTTCACATGAAACGCGCTTCTTCCGACTTGAAGCGTGTTCTTCCAGAAGAAGCATTTTTCACACTACACAGCTGTCGCTCATCTCTGTTCCACTAGGTGTAGCGTCGGCGTCCCGGCCCTCTGCCAGGCAGGGACGCCGTTCCCCTTACCAGCGCTCTGCGTCCTCAGCGCCCCCAGCGTCCTCAGCGCCCCCAGCATCCTCGGCGTCCTCCTTCCACCCTGCTGGGCCCGCGCGCTCCTTCCCTGCTGCTGGACTTAGGGCGCGCGCCCGCACCCTCCCCCGCTCTTAAAGGAGCCGCGCGCATTTTCCAATTTGTCTCCGGCCAATGCCGGAGGACTCCACCCTATATTAAGGGCTTCCTCCTTAATGGAGGTGCCCGAGCAATGTTGTTGTTGCACTGTATAACTCTGCTTCAGCCCTCAGCTCCTGTTTCCAGTTGCCTGCCTGTTACCTGTCTGTTTGCTGTCTGCCATCTGACTGCAGTCCTCCCCGGAGGTTCGGACATCACCTGCAGTGATCCCCGGCTATTACAGAGACTCTTGCCTGCTCACTTGGGAGCGATCATCTGCCATCCGACTGCAGCTCTATCCGAAGGTTCGGACTTCATCAGCAGTGATCACCGGCTACTCCAGAGACTCTTGCCTGCTCACTTGGGAGCGATCATCTGCCATCCGACTGCAGCTCTATCCGAAGGTTCGGACTTCATCAGCAGTGATCACCGGCTACTCCAGAGACTCTTGCCTGCTCGCTTGGGAGCGATCATCTGCCATCGGACTGCAGCCTACCAGGAGGCTCCAACATCTCAGGTCGTATAAGCCTGTATATTCAGAGACTGCCCTGGTCACTTGCCGTGACAACCTGCCTACCCAGAGACTGCCCTGGTCACTTGCCGTGACAACCTGCCTACCCAGAGACTGCCCTGGTCACTTGCCGTGACAACCTGCCTACCCAGAGACTGCCCTGGTCACTTGCCGTGGCAACCTGCCTACCCAGAGACTGCCCTGGTCACTTGCCGTGACAACCTGCCTACCCAGAGACTGCCCTGGTCACTTGCCGTGACAACCTGCCTACCCAGAGACTGCCCTGGTCACTTGCCGTGACAACCTGCCTACCCAGAGACTGCCCTGGTCACTTGCCGTGACAACCTGCCTACCCAGAGACTGCCCTGGTCACTTCCCGTGTATTCCTGTCCGTATTCCCCGGGCGCCACCTGCTCTCTTACAAGTATACTGTCTTGTATAATAAAGCTCAGTGGTTTCACCTACCAGACCCGTTACACTAGGTCAATGCCCTATACATGTTTCCCAAATAAAGTTGCCGTTTTAAAGTACCAATGGTGAGTGCCCCTATTTTCATCCTCATCTCTTGTCCATTTGTGCAATACGATTTCTCATATTAGCTGAGCACCACCATAGATATTTTTTTTCCTGAACACTGACTAAATTTGCAGCGATTATTTCCCATTGAAGGATATTAGGACATGCTAGCAGTGCCAGTGTAGATATATTTATACATATATCTATTGAATTTTTAAAAATGTGATTATTGTAATTGTTTTTCCTAATTATTTAGTAACTGTCAAGGTAAAAAATGACTAACTTTTATTTTACCTCTAATATACTGGTATATAGAGATATAGTACATTTCTAAATACCAGTACATTGTGCCTGTAATAAAGAAGAATGCCATTTAGATCTTTAGGCAGAGAAAATTCTCCTCCATTTAGCTGTGCCTACTGTGGCTCACTGCTAAAGCTGCTGTCTGCCATGGTAGAGATTCTGAACTTGAAACTTGGGGAGCCATTGGATGTAGATGAGAGGATGTCAATCCTCCAAAGTCCAAGGTCTGAGAGCAGAAATCAGAAAGAACACATGAGCGTCCTGTCTGAGCAACATGCTGTGTGACTTGGGCTCCTGTGCAACTGAATTAACTGCACATATGGCATGTCTACCCCTGTTTTCTTGTCTCAAATAGATAGACTTTGTTTGCATCCGCTGATATTCTGGCCAAAGACACAGGATAAGGGGTCTGTCTTACTATCTCGCTGCCCTAGTCTTTGTTAACATGCCTGCAGCCATGGGATCATCACTACAGCCTGTGACCTCTGCAGCCAGTCACTGGGCTCAGCCGTCTCGTGCTAGCTAGATTGGCAAGACTACCAAACCCAGTGATAGTTATTAAGGCTTTGTCCTTTACAAGGTACGGTGCTGGGTTCCATCATTTTTTCTGATTAACTCCCTTTAAGGCATCAAAGAAATGATTAAAAAGTAAAACTATAAAGTTTTGTTCTGTCTTTTTTAATGCAGCATGCTCTTGGCATCACTTTTTTCTTTTTTTTTGCAATAGGCCTCACTATAGAAATGTCAGAAAACAATGCATCTTACAAATGGAACATGAAAAAAAATATGCTAAAAAAATAAAATGCTTTAAATTCATGGCGTCTACAAGTGTCTGCATGAAAAAGGCATTATAAATATTCTGGCAGCTTTGCAACAACTGTATTTACTGACTGAAGAACTATACAGACTTCACCTGTTCACCTGCAGGTAAGCGCAGATCAGCCCCAGCAATGAACAGAAAGATGGTATCTATACACTCACTGTAACCCGGGCTACATCATAGCTAAAAAATATTATGGAAGTGATGATTTCCATGTTAAAATCTGATTATTTTATTTTGTTAATGTTACCATTGGAGAAAATATTTTTAAAGTATTAAAAGGTGTATTCCAGAAACAATTATTGAATATTCAGTTTTGCTCATTGGAACAAATTGATACAGAAAGTTTTGAGAACTTGTGATAGCTACTTCTGACTTCTGTTCGGAAGGACAGGAGTGGCACTGGGAAGACGGCGGGTGGTAAGTATAATATTAGGTGCAGGGACCTTACATTGCAGGACCACCAAAGTTGAAAAAAAGGCTGGAGTAGTGCTTTAATTCCACAGCACTTTAGATATATCATCACTGTACCCACCAGGGCTTACAATCTAAATTCTCTATCAATATGTCTTCGGCGTGTGTGGGAGGAAACCCACAAAAACAGGGGGAGAACATACAAACTCTTTGAAGATTTTGTTCTTGGTAGGATTTGAACCTGGGACTCTAGAGATGTAAAGCTACAGTGTTAACCACTGAGTTGCTATGCTGCACTTTTTATGTACCTACACAGGAAACAATCAAGTAATGGTTGGCAGAAGTTGTCATGATGGTCTGCACTAGACAGAGAATAGAAAAAACATGAATGGCTCAAATTAAAGAGTAATTTGATTTAAAAGGGTTGTAGAACTATAAATAAAGTTAAATTTGATCCTGATATTATAAAATGCTCACCTTGCCATCCCTGACCATTCTGATTTCAAACTGGATTTGCAGATTGGTAAGATGACTATGACTTCTTTTTTTATATATATTTTCTAACATTATGAGTGTTTTTAGTGATGTACAGTCCCTTTAACCATATTGGGACATATTGAGCTGTCGCCTCACGACCACCACCAGATCTACCACTTCACCACCACCACCAGATCTACCACTTCACCACCACCACCAGAGCTGCCGCACCCCCAACCTTCTGTCTCTTCCCCATTATCCCGTAGAATGCAAGTCTGCAAGAACAGGGTCCTCTCCGCTCTGTACCAGTCTGTCATTGTAAATT
>JARQOD010000003.1:453286444-453367188 GCA_033576555.1 Oophaga sylvatica | reverse complement strand
CTTGTTATCCAAATTCTAAAATTAAAAAATCCTTGGAGTCACCCTTCTCTTCCTGCCCTGACAGCGCAGTACAGTCCATGTGAGCCTCAGATATCTGAGTCTCATCAGGATCACCTTCCCCCCAGGGGTTAACATCTGATGACAAGGGTCAGGATGTTGCTCGGACCCTACTTGCCCTGGATCCAAGCTAAAATAATTTTGGGCATCGGTGCAGATTTCCTACTCTTGACTCTGAAAAGATCGAGTACACTTCTGATGAGCATGGCATAGAATGTGTGAACAGCTCTTCAGACTCACCCATCTCTGGTTCTGTACAGTCAGTTGTATGGTTGGAGAGTTGGGACGCGGGGGGAATCAAGGGGAATTTTGGTGCCACCTCTGTGGATTGTACTGGGTGTGATGTTGAGGTGGAGGAAGAGGAGGAGGCCAATTGAAGCTGTGCTTGCCATCCACTCGAGTACATGCTCTATCTGGGCATCATAGACAAGGCGTACGACTGTGCGTCTGCCAAAGAAAGATAGTGGAGTAGCCTGTCCAGAAACAAAATTTGTCAGTTGTCTTTGCATAGGACGTGACGTTGCTTCACTAGTGCTTTCACAAACATTACCACCTACCCCACATACACCTTGAACACCAAGCCTAATTCCTCTTCCACCACAGCTTCGCTTTTTCCCAGTCATGTTGCTCAGATAGTGTGGTATGAGCACAGTATTAGCAGCAAAAAAAATAGATTTTAAACTCTGCACCAGCTCTGCAAACAGCTGAATTTCAGCGGCAGTAAATTCCAAGTTGAAATATGGCGTGTTGTATCATGTTAGTCACAGAAAAAAGAATTGTTTGAGTGTGGATGAGGCCTGTATGACAAAGAAGTTATGCTACAAACAATTTGATAGTCAGGTCCCCTACTGTATGACATTAGGAACAGAATATTTTTTTTGTGGCCTCTGTATCAGGCCTCTATAACACACTAGATGCTACAAACTAACAAACTATTTGAAAGTCAGATGTCCGCTACTATATGACACTATGAACAGAAGGATTTTTTGGTGGTCTCTGGATCAGGCCTCTACAGTCTAATTTCAACCCAACAAAATGACAAAGTCTGATAAGGCAGGTTGTCTAACTTTTTGCAACTGAAAAATTATATATATTTTTTTAATGCGCCTTAGGTCTGCAGACAGGTTCATATCACCGCCACAACATGACAATGTGGGATACAGCGGGCTGTGTCACATTTAGCAACAGAAAAAATTATAATTTTTTTAATGTGTCTTATGTCTGCAGACTGTTTCATATCACCACAGCACTAAATGACAAGGAGGGATAGAGCAGGCTGTTTCACATTTAGCTAGAGAAAAAATATTACTTAGAATGCTATACATGTGCATGGAGCACAATAGAAGCAGTGCACAACACACTTGTAGAACATGTGCCCTGCTGGCATTGTCTGTGGCCAAAAAAAAAAAAGTGCTGGAAGGTAAATTTAACAGCCACACTGGATATTAGCTAGCTACACTGATATACAACCACCTAGCTAACTAGCTAAAATCTTTCTGCTAACAGTACCAGCGTCAGGAGCAGCCTCTCTGCGCTGCTGTAGTGTCAAAATGGCACTAAAACAAGATGTCCGCTATTTATATGGAGAGGAACATGTGATTTCAGCAGCCAATTACAAAAGCTGCTGTGTCAGGACATTGTGGGTGTTTCCTGCACCCTGATTGGCTAGCCGCAATGTGCACACAAAGTTAGGGGAAAAAAATGACTGTTTAGAAGAACGTCACGTCTCTGAGCTCTGCAAACCCCCTCCCTCATCAAACACGTGCCAAACGCTCATGATACACCACCATTATCGCTACTAAGGTGCTGAAAATGTGGCAACGCAAATATTTTCCCGCACTTTTACCGAATGTTACTGATTTGTTCCGATTTTATAACATTTTGCTCGAGTTTCCGATCACGAATCCGAATGTGCCATATTCATGTCAAATTTATGTTTGGTGATCGTTTTCCGAACAAATTTGCTCATCACTAGTTATTAGTGTGACAATGCTGTCCTGCTGCCTTACTGAAAGTGTAGCTACCAGGAAAAAATTAACTTTATTCTTCCTGGGAGCCCCCCTCTTTCAGTTGTAGGGATGTGCACAGGGTGGCTATTGTCAATGCTCATAGCATTGTGAGAGGCGGCTGTAAGCACTGCAGTGTGGGAGGAGGCCAGTGTGGGAGGGGGCACCCTGATGCTAGCAGATATTTCAGCTGAAAACTATTGGGGTGCAGAGACCCGCTGGGAACATGCACTGCAATACAAGCTGCCGGCTAATCAGAGGCCAGCAGCTGACGCTGGCATGCAAATCACTAGCAGCGCATGGCAGGGATGTCATGTGCTGTCGGTCACTTGCACGCTGAAGTCAGCTGCTGGCTTTGCGTCGGCTAAGGAAGTGGATGCCGCCAATTATGGGAGTGGTGGAAGGTGAGTAGAATTGTTTATATATTCTTTTACATTTCATGAAGAAGAGACACAGAACAGGGATATTATTACTGGAAGAAGCCTAGGATGGGGGCATTATATCAGGATGGGGGGCATATATTACTAGAAGGGGCTCAGGATAGGGGACATACAGTATATTATTGGAAGGGGCCCAAGATGGGGCACATTATACCAGGATGGGGGGCATATATTACTAGAAGGGGCTCAGGATAGGGGACATACAGTATATTATTGGAAGGGGCCCAAGATGGGGCACATTATACCAGGATGGGGGGCTTATATTACTGGAAGGGGCCCAGGATAGGGAATATATATTACTCGAAGGGGCCCAGGATCAGGGGGGACATTATTACTGGAACAAGCCCAGGATGGAGGGCATTTTATCAGGACAGGGGACATGACTGGAAGGGGCCCAGGATGGGGACACATATTACATATTACTGGAGGGGCCCAGGATGGGGGACACATATTACTGGAAAGGGCACAGGATTGGGGACACATATTACCGGAAGGGGCACATTATACTAGGATGGGAGACATTATTACTGGAAAAAGCCCAGGATGCGGGGGGGGGGCATCAGGACAGGGGACATATTTCTGGAAGGGGCCCAGGATGATGGGCATGATACCAGGACAGTGGACATATATTACAGGAAGGAGCCCAGGATGGGGTGGAATATATTACTGGAAGCCAAGGGTGGGGGGGCATTATACACTCCCTGACAGAAGTTATGTCGCTTATCCATGTCATGTAAATAAAAGCTTATAACCTGATGTTAAATTCATCCATTGGTTGTATAAATTATTCTTTTGAAAGCTGAAGCCCTCCGAAATGTGGTTTAGGTTAAGAAAATAAATTGGCATCAATGCAGAAATATTGATCATTTAATGGACACAGAATGGTCAGGGAGTGTATCAGAACAGGGGACATATATTACTAGAAGGGCCCAGGATAGGGGCCATTATTACTGGAAGAAGTCCAGGGTGGGGAGGGCTTTATATCAGAACAGGGGTCATATATTACTGGAGGGGGCCCAGGATGATTTGCATTCTACCCGGACAGGGGACATATATTACTGGAAGGGGCCCAGGATGGGGTACACATATTACTGAAAGGGGCCAGGATGGGGGGACATTATTACTGGAAGAAGCCCAGGGTAAGGGGCATTATATCAGAACAGGGGACATATATTACTGGAAGGGTCCATGTTTTGTAGGAATGATCAACAAAAGAAACCAGCACTTTTGGCTCTATGAAGGCTTGTTTTTTTGCAGTAAATGCAGTATGTTTTATTGGCACCAATATTGTGGTCCTAAGATTTGATAATTTTTTACTTCATTTTATGTGAGGCGAGATGAACAAAAATGGCAATTATGGAGAAAGTCTCACATTTTTTATGTCATTTTTCGTGTGAAATAATGCTATAGTTGTAATGTTGTGAATACTTCTCCATTCAATTATGACAAGAGCATTCTTAAAGTGATACCTTTATTGGCTAACCAGAAAATTATATGTTCGCAAACTTTCAGAGCGCAGAGGCTCCTTCTTCAGGCAAGATTAAATCTTGCCTGAAGAAGGAGCCTCTGCGCTCTGAAAGTTTGCATACATATAATTTTCTGGTTAGCCAATAAAGGTATCACTTTAAGAATGCTCTTGTCATAATTGGACGGAGAAGTATTCACATCGATTTTTCTGGCTAACACGGTACCACAATATAATTTATTATTGTACACCATAGTTGTATTGTATCAGTTGTTATGAATGTTGTGACACCAGACTGTCTTTTCTTGGAGTGTTTATTTTTTTTATTGGATTAAAAAACTTTTTACTCAGAAATTTGCATTTGTTTTTATAAACATATATTGTAAATAAAAATATAGTGAAACTGATTTTGCTAATTCTCTAAAAGGAGATTAGAACATGGAATCCTTTAGTCGCACAAATAGCACACTGCAGTACTCTTGTAGTGTAGTGTACTTTTCAACCCGTGGGGGTTAGGCCTCATTCAGAACTGTGGTGGTGAAGCCTCATTCATATGTCCGTTTTTCTCACGTACGGAAAAACCCAAACCAACTATTTTGATCAGACTTTAATCAGAGTGTGGTCCAAATGTCATCAGTGTTTTTCTCATCCGTGGAGCAGCTTCCTCACCTTCTCCTTTTTGACAGCGCGTGGAAATCAGACCACGGTCGGATGTCATCTGAGTGTGGACAGATTCTTTCATGGATCCACAGACTTGCATTGCCGATAGTGATCCGACACTTGATTTTCCACTGGGTCTGTGAAAAATCATGCACATGTGAATGACCCCGTAAACCATCACAGGCACAAGTGCTATAAGTAAAAAACACAGATATCACTTGTAGGAGAACATCCAGATATTGTGTAGCTCAACACACACATTTGATGGGGGTCTTTTGACTTGGTGGCTTCTCCACTTTGACAAGCTCATTTGACTGGGGCTCCATTGTCAGTGGAGAAGCTGCCCTTTTAGTACGTTACGTTCTCTGAAGCAAGCACAGCAGTCTAAAGTGGATTTAGGAATTGGGGGTAATGGGCTGTCACTTTGCGTTCAGGACCACTTTCCATCCTACGCGGCTGGGCCTGAGGTACGGCTCCTTTCTCATCCTCAGTAGATTGGCCTTGTCAGTAGCTGGTTCCAACTGAGAGGGAGGTATTAAAACTGGTAATCTGTAGAACAGTCACATTGACAACCGCTCCAGGGACACTCACTCTCTCTGGTGCTTCCGATTCAATTTTTCCTGGAGGAGAGTAATAACAAGTCTTCTACAGGCAGGTTTGCTTGGGGACCCAACAGGACCTGCGAGACATGAAGAAATGACCTGCAGGACCTGCGAAAAATGAACTCCACCTTGACCCCACTTTGAAACAAGACCACTTAGACATACTACTCCGCTCCCAAGGCCGGCGTCACACTGCCGAGTTTGATGCGAGTTTAGTCGCACGACTAACTCGCATCAACACCCGGCACGGCCGCCCGCTCTCGGACCAGAGTGCACGGCGGCATAGAAATACATGCAGCCGTGCACTCTGGTCCGAGAGAGGGCGGCCGTGCCGGGTGTTGATGCGAGTTAGTCGTGTGACTAACTCGCATCAAACTCGCTAGTGTGACGCCGGCCTAAGAAGTCTGGTGGACAAACATTCTCCTTGGGACCATGTTGCCTAGTGAAACCATACCCCTTGCAAGCATTGAACCATTTCACTTTTCACTGTCAACTTGCTCTTGATCAAGCTCCAGGATAACCTCTGATGGCTCCCAATGAGTAGCCCCCTTCCCCCTAACCAGTGCCCTGGGAATCAACTTGAAAGCCTTCTGGAGTCTTTAGTAAGGTCTCCCACTGCTCAACACTCAGTGGTCTCTTTTCTGGTGATGAGAGCTGTATGTTCTCGTCGCCCCATGCTTTGACTAAATAATGGTCACATCTCCAGCACCTGTAATACTTATCTGTATTATCCCTGAAGCCATGGAGGGACCCCTACGACTTGCACCCCAGCTGGGAAATCTCTTTGAAAAGTTCTCTACAGAAGTTCATCATCTCCATGAGCTCCTGGAGCATCATAGCTGGTTCAGGGGTTGCTCAACCTAGACTCCTCCTGTGTGTGATGCCAAACATAAGATGGGGACCACAATGACAGGAGACAACTTATTTCTGCAATCAGCATGTCAACCACCATCGCACCAAAGTGCTTCTTCCTAATTGTCGACATCTGATATTTCATGAACCCATCGGCAAACGCAACTCTGATTGGTGGATGCCGCTCTTATAACCCCACCGACACCATCAGACCTACTTACATGTTGGGCTATTCTGTATAGCTTTCCATGGATGGGTGTCTCAGTCTGGCCCGGTCCTGCTTAGCCCTCATTCACATTGAGGTCATTTAACACATGGTAAAGTTTTAATACTAAAGACCTTCCCGGTTGGTCACCTCATCATGGTAGTATGGCAAAATAACATTAACCCCTTCACCCCCAAGGGTGGTTTGCACGTTAATGACCGGGCCAATTTTTACAATTCTGACCACTGTCTCTTTATGAGGTTATAACTCTGGAACGCTTCAACGGATCTTCGCGATTCTGAGATTGTTTTCTCGTGACATATTGTACTTCACGTTAGAAGTAAAATTTCTTTGATATAACTTTCGTTTATTTTTGAAAAAAAACGCAAATATGGCGAAAATTTTTAAAATTTTGCAATTTTCAAACTTTGAATTTTTATTCCCTTAAAACAGAGAAATATGTCACATAAAATAGTTAAGAAATAACATTTCCCACATGTCTACTTTACATCAGCACAATTTTGGAACCAAAATTTTTTTTGTTAGGAAGTTATAAGGGTTAAAAGTTGACCAGCGATTTCTCATTTTTACAACAAAATTTACAAAGCCATTTTTTTTAGGGACCACCTCTCATTTGAAGTCACTTTGAGGGGTCTATATGGCAGAAAATACCCAAAAGTGACACCATTCTAAAAACTGCACCCCTCAAGGTACTCAAAACCACATTCAAGAAGATTATTAACCCTTCAGGTGCTTCACAGGAACTAAAGCAACGTGGAAGGAAAAATGAATATTTAACTTTTTAGCCACAAAAATGATCTTTTACAAACTTTTTTTTTATTTTCACAAGGGTAAAAGGAGAAAATGGACAGATAAGGTTGTTATGCAATTTCTCCTGAGTACGCCAATACCCAATATGTGGGGGAAAACCACTGTTTGGGCACACGGCAGAGCTCGTAAGGGAAGGAGCGCCGTTTGACTTTTTCAAACTAAAATTGGCTGGAATTGAGATTGGACGCCATGTCGTGTTTGGAGAGCCCCTGATGCGCCTAAACAGTGGAAACCCCCACAAGTGACACCATTTTGGAAACTAGACCCCCTAAGGTACTTATCTAGATCTGTTGTGAGCACTTTGAACTCCCAAGTGTTTCACAAAAGCTTATAATGCCTGGGTGTGAAAAAAAAAAAAAAAATTTTCCACAAAAATGATTTTTTAGTCCCAAATTTTTGAATTTTCCCAAGGAAATTGGACCCCAAAAGTTGTTGTCCAATTTGTCCTGAGTACGCTGATACCCCATATGTGGGGGGGGGAACTGTTTGGGTGCACGGCAGGGCTTGGAAAGGAAGTAGTAACGTTTTGGAATGCAGACGTTGATTGGGGTCATGTTCCGTTTGCAGTACCCCAGATGAGCCTAAACAGTGGAAACCCCCCACAAGTGACCCCATTTTGGAAACTATACCCCCTAAGGAACTTATCTAGATCTTTGGTGAGCACTTTGAACCCCCAAGTGCTTCACACAAGTTTATAATGCCCGGGCATGAAAATAAAAAATCCTATTTTTTTCCCACAAAAATTATCTTTTAGTCACTAATTTTTTATTTTCTCAAGGGTAACAGGAGAAATTGGACCACATAAGTTGTTGTCCAATTTGTCCTGAGTACGCTGATACCCCATATGTGGGTGGGAACCACTGTTTGGGGCCACGGCAGAGCTCGGAATGGAAGGAGCACCATTTGACTTTTTCCAACCAAAATTGGCTGGAATTGAGATTGGATGCCATGTTGCATTTGGAGAGCCCCTGATGTGCCTAAACAGTGGAAACCCCCCACAAATGACCCCATTTTGGAAACTAGACCCCCTAAGGAACTTTTCTAGATCTTTGGTGAGCAATTTGAACCCCCAATTGCTTCACACAAGTTTATAACGTAGAGCCGTAAAATGTAAAAATCATATTTTTTCCACAAAAATGATCTTTTCACCCCAATTTTTATTTTTCCAAGGGTAACAAGACTCCAAAAGTTATTGTGCAATTTGTCCTGAGTGCGCTGATACCCCATATGTGGGGGTAAACCACTGTTTGGGTGCATGGCAGAGTTTGGAAGGGAAGGAGCGCCGTCTGACTTTTTCAACGCAGAATTGGCTGGACGCCATGTCGTGTTTGGAGAGCTCCTGATCTGCCTAAACAGTGGAAACCCCCATAAATGACGCCATTTTGGAAACTAGACCCCTCAAGGAACTTATCTAGATGTGTGGTGAGAACTTTTAACCCCCAGGTGTTTCACTAAAGTTTATAACGTACAGCCGTAAAATAAAAAATCTTTTTTTTTTTTTACAAAAATGATTTTTTCGTCCCCAATATTTTATTTTCACAAGGGTAACAGAAGAAATTGGAACCCAAAAGTTGTTGTCCAATTTGTCCTGAGTACGCTGATACCCAATATGTGGGAGAAAACTACTGTATGGGCGCACGTCAGGGCTCGGAAGGGAAGTAGTGACGTTTTGGATTGCAGACTTTGATGGAATGGTCTGGGGGCGTCATGTCGCATTTGGAGAGCCCCTGATGCGCCTAAACAGTGGAAACCCCCCACAAGTGACCCCATTTTGGAAAATAGACCCCACAAGGAACTTGTCTAGATGTGTGGTGAGCACTTTGAACCCCGAAGTGCTTCACAGAAGTTTATAACGCACAGCCGTAAAAATAAAAAAATATTTTTTTTGTACAAAAATGATATTTTCGCCCCCAGTTTTTTATTTTCCCAAGGGTAGCAGAAGAAATAGGACAAATTGCACAATAACTCTTGGGGTCCAGAGTACACTGATACCCCATATGTGGGGATAAACTACTGTTTGGACGCATGGCAGAGCTCAGAAGTGAAGGAGCACCGTTTGACTTTTTCAACGCAGAATTGGCTGGAATTGAGATCAGACGCCATGTCACATTTGGAGAGCCCCTGATGTGCCTAAACAGCTGAAACCCCCCAATTCTAACTCCAACCCTAACCCCAACACACCCCTAACCCTAGTCCCAACCCTAACCACAAACCTAACCCTAACACACCCCTAATCCCAACCCTAACCCTAACTTTAGCCACAACCCTAACCCTAACCCTAATGGGAAAATGGAAATAAATACTTTTTTTTAATTTTATTATTTTTCCCTTACTAAGGGGGTGATAAAGGGGGGTTTGATTTACTATTTATAGCGGGTTTTTATGATTGGCAGCTGTCACGCTAAAAGACGCTTTTTATTGCAAAAATAGTTTTTGCATCATCACATTTTGAGAGCTATAATTTTTGCATATTTTGGCCCACAGAGTCATGTGAGGTCTTATTTTTTGCGGGACGAGTTGACGTTTTTATTGGTACCATTTTTGAGCACGTGACGTTTTTTGATCGCTTTTTATTTCGATTTTTGGGAGGTTAGAATGAACAAAATCAGCAATTCATGAATTTCTTTTGGGGGAGGCGTTTATACCGTTCCGCGTGTGGTAAAATTGATAAAGCAGTTTTATTCTTCGGGTCAGTACGATTATGGCGATACCTCATTTATATCATTTTTTCATGTTTTGGCGCTTTTATAGAATAAAAACAATTTTATATAAAAAATAATTATTTTTGCATCGCTTTATTCTGCGAGCTATAACTTTTTTATTTTTTCGCTGATGATGCTTTATGACGGCTCGTTTTTTGCGGGACAAGATGACGTTTTCAGCGGTACCAGCGGTTTTTTTATATCGGTCTTTTTGATCGCGTGTTATTCCACTTTTTGTTCGGCGGTATGATGATAAAGCATTCATTTTGTGCTTCTTTTTTTTTTTTAAGGGGTTCACTAAAGGGGTTAACTAGTGGGACAATTTTATAGGGGGGGTCGTTACGGACGCGGCGATACCAAATATGTGTACTTTTATTGTTTTGTTTTTTTTATTTACAGGAAGAAGTGAATTTATTGGGGAATATTTTTTTTTTTATTTATTTTGGATTTTTTTTTTTACACATGTTTATTTTTACTTTTTTACTTTGTCCCAGGGTGGGACATCACAGTATTTTATCAGATCGCTGGTGTGACAGTGTGCACAGCACTCTGTCACACCAGCGATCGCACAGGCATAGATGCAGGCTTCTCAGTGCCTGCTCTCGGCAGGCACTGAGGTAGCCGCCTCCCTCCAGGACCCCGGCGCCATCTTGGATCCGGGTCCTGGGAGGGAGGAAGCCCTCAGAACAGCGCGATCACATCGCGCTGCTCTGAGGGTCTCAGGGGGGCGCGCAGGGAGCCCCCACCCTGCGCGATCCTCCCCTGTGCCCCCAGTACACCGCGATCATGTTTGATGTGCAAGGGGTTAATGTGCCGGGAGCGGTCCGTGACCGCTCCTGACACACAGTCATGGGTGTCAGCTGTGATAATCAGCTGACACCCGGCGGCGATTAGCTGCGCTCCCCTCAGGAGCGCAGCTGATCGCTTATGACGTACTATCCCGTCCCCGGTCATACGGGCCCAGGTACCATGGACGGGATAGTACGTCCGATGGCAGTAAGGGGTTAAATACCTTATATTATTTACATATACTATTACTATTTATATACTCTAGGATATTTGCTTTTTTTCCCTTGGGTCTTGATCTATGAAATGGCCTCAGTGTGAACTCTGCACATATACCAGCTTATAATCCAGCTCCGTTTTTAGTTTTGTGTTTGGCCATTTTGCTAAACTTCAGTTAAGGGCTATATGAGTGAATGTGCTTGGATAAGGTGTTATCGGAGCATGCTCAGGTGCTAACCGAGTGTCTTCTGCGTGCTCGAGTAATATGTTCAACTTCCCGTTTTACACATCCGTGTTTCACATTCCAAGTATGGACAGCAATACCTGGATCAGCCGCCTCGAACTTGAAAGTATTAAAGGCATGTATGAAGCCATTAGGTTTAGTTCACAAGAATTGTGGCAGCTGCACGGATGTCTGTACTCAGGCACCTATGAAGGAAAATGGACTAAAGTTGATGAAAATTAAAGGTTTCAGTTCCGCAGTCATGTAACCGTTTAGGCTGCTTTCACATTTGCGTCTGTATGCGCAGCGTTTGATCTGCATGCGTCATGCGTACATATCTTTAACATGGTGTATGCAGGGACATGCGTTTGCGTACGCATCCGTCGTTTCACGGTGTCCGGCAAACACAACATGTTGCATTTTTTTGAAGCCTCAAATACGAGAAGTCATGCGGATGAGTGCGTCAAAAAAACGCATTACTAAGGGAACACATTGATACACAAGGACATGCGCATGGATGCGTTCTATGCGAATACGGACTTCAGACTGCGCATGTCCAGCAACTGATTACAGCACCAGGAAATATCGAACGCATGCGCATAAACGCAAATAGAAATGGCTTTTTTTGGCATCATGTGTAAGATGATGCAGATAAAAACCACTGCGTAAACATGCGTTTGCCTATGCAGATGATACGTTGCGCACATACGCAAATGTGACCTTAGTCGACCGATCACCGACACATTCGAAATGAAGTAACATTTGATTCTTTTAGGCTGAAAGTCAGACAAGAGATTTCCGGAATATTCCCAGGAAGATGGTTTGCTCATCACCCAGAAGATAGAGCAAAGGTACAGCCCAGCTGGACGACTATACAGTCAATTCGGACTAAATGTGGATGGCTGTCGGCATTATGGTCATCAAACCAGCAACATACTTTATTATGGAACACTTAGTTGTTGTTATGGTGTTTGATCTTAAAGGGAATCTGTCAGCAGGTTTTTGCTAGATAACCTAAGAGCACCAAGATGGAGTTACAGAAACCCTGGTTCCAGTAATGTGTCACTAGGTTGTGTTGCTGTTTCGATACAATGAGTGATTTATCAGCAGGAGATTATCACTACAGGCCAAGGTGCCTTGTGCCTTCTGATCCAACCACACCCACATCACTGATTGGCCACTTTCTGCCTATACACAAAAAGCTGCCAGTGATGTGGGCAGTTATACACAGCTCTGCAGCAGAGAAAACTGATTATATCACAACTACTGCACCCAGTAACCTAAGCGACACATCAGTGGTATCAGTGTCTCTGCCACTATTCAGATTACATAGCAAAAACCTGCTGACAGATTCCTTTTAAGCGGTCGCTGTACTTTCAGGTAATTTAATCCACAAGTCAGTTTATTGAAAATTGTGCCATTTTAACTCTGATTCACCCCTCCAAAATGTTGTTAAGTGTTGTCTCTTGCAGCAGAGACAGATTACAGGAAGTGGAGCCTCAATGCTGTCGAACTGGAAAAAGGCATACAGTGCCTTGTGAAAGTATTCGGCCCCCTGGAACTTTTCAAACCTTTTCCCACATATCATGCTTCAAACATAAAGATACCAAATGTAAATTTTTGGTGAAGAATCAACAACAAGTGGGACACAATTGTGAAGTTGAATGAAATTTATTGGTAATTTTAAATTTTTGTGGAAATACAAAAACTGAAAAGTGGGGCGTGCAATATTATTCGGCCCCTTTAACTTAACACTTTGTTGTTCCACCTTTTGCTGTGATTACAGTTGTAAGTCACTTGGGGTATGTCTCTATCAGTTTTGTACATCGAGAGACTGAAATTCTTGCCCATTCTTCCTTGGCAAACAGCTCGAGCTCAGTGAGGTTAGATGGAGATCGTTTGTGAACAGCAGTTTTCAGCTCTTTCCACAGATTCTCGATTGGATTAAGGTCTGGACTTTGACTTGGCCATTCTAACACCTGGATACATTTATTTGTGAACCAATCCATTATACATTTTGCTTTATGTTGGGGATCATTGTCTTGTTGGAAGACAAATCTCTGTACCAATCTCAGGTCTTTTGCAGACTCCAACAGGTTTTCTTCAAGAATGGTTCTGTATTTGGCTCCATCCATCTTCCCATCAATTTTAACAATCTTCCCTGTCCCTGCTGAAGAAAAGCAGGCCCAAACCATAATGCTGCCACCACCATGTTTGACAGTGTGGATGTTGTTTTCAGGGTGATGAGCTGTGTTGCCTTTGCGCCAAACATATCGCTTGGCATTGTTGCCAAAAAGTTTGATTTTGGTTTCATCTGACCAGAGCACCTTCGTCCACGTTTGGTGTGTCTCCCAGGTGGCTTGTTGCAAACTTTAAACCTTTTTGGATATCTTTGAGAAATGGCTTTCTTCTTGCCACTCTTCCATAAAGGCCAGATTTGTGCAGTGTACGACTGATTGTTGTCCTATGCACAGACTGTCCCACCTCAGATGTAGATCTCTGCAGTTCACCCAGAGTGATCATGGGCCTCTTGGCTGCATCTCGGATCAGTCTTCTCCTTGTTTGAGATGAAAGTTTAGAGGGACAGCCGGGTCTTAGTAGATTTGCAGTGGTATGATACTCCTTCCATTTCAATATGATCGCTTGCACAGTGCTCCTTGGGATGTTTAAAGTTTAGGAAATCATTTTGTATCCAAATCTTGCTTTAAACTTCTCCACAACAGTATCACGGACCTGCCTGTTGTGTTCCTTGGTCTTAATGATGCTCTCTATGCTTCAAACAGAACCCTGAGACTATCACAGAGCAGGTGCATTTATATGGAGACTTTATTACACAGGTGGACTATATTTATCATCAGTCATTTAGGACAACACTGGATCATTCAGATATCCACAATGAACTTATGGAGTTTGCTGCACTGAAAGTAAAGAGGTGAATAATATTGCACGCCACACTTTTCAGTTTTTGTATTTCCACAAAAGTTTAAAATAACCAATAAATTTTGTTAAACTTCACAATTGTCCCACTTGTTGATTCTTCACCAAAAATTTCCATTTGGTATCCTTATGTTTGAAGCATGATATGTGGGAAAAGGGTGAAAAGTTCCAGGGACCGAATACTTTCGCAAGGCACTGTAACAGAGTGGGCTTTCTTTTCATGGACAGGCAAGCAATTGGGTAATATAGCAGTAGCAACGCATGCTGGGAACTGAAGGGAAAGGAAGTTCCAGCTCTGATAGTGCTGGCAGAATGCTGATAGAAAGGAATCAACCAATGAAGAAGAGTGTATGGGCTTGAAAGTCAGGACAGTTGCTGGACATATTAAAATGGTAAGTGCACTAAAACAGGTTTAGTATGCTAGGACAGACATGTATAAGACAAGAAAAGACAAGACACTTTACCATATATAGTTTTTAATTATTTTTTTTTGCTTATTTTTTCATGTGCTTTACCCCCTTTTCAGCACGACATGAACGTGCAATGCATAAGAGAAATGTACTGCACACCCGTGTCGGACCTGAGGGATCGGAGACTGCAGCTGTATCTGCTGTAACAAATACATTATATATATTTATAGTTCTCTGGAAAAAAACAAAAACAAATCTCATGCATATTGCACATTTCAACACTATGTATATAAAATAATTTTCGTTATATACAAATACAAGTCATTTAGTTGATTTTTTTTCTTTTTTTGCAGTTTGTCAGTTTTGCTTAGTCATTGAACTGGCATGGCACAGATTAAAACCAGAACGTACAGAGAAGCGGGGGCCACCATTGTGGGCTACACCTTGGCATAGAGAAGAGTTGGCAGTAATACTCAGGAGGGTAGAAGAGCAGCAGAGTGCAACATGCGACAACGGCAGCTTCCAGGGAGCGATTGGGTAACCTGAGCCTCTAAAAGGGAATGTCCATGTAAAGAACAGAGACCTGGACTCGGCATGCAGTAACACCATAAAACACATTCACCTTTACTACATTATTAGGGGAGACGCTACACACGCCTTGTATCCGCTTCATTCATGTAGCCCTTGTTTCGGATACTTTGCACATCACTGCTCCCTCCAGGAGAGGAGACAATGGCTCCCAAGCAGTGAGATCTACGCATAGCACAGAGCAACCCATACAGTGCTTTACATGCATCACAAGCCATATCTTTCAGGTGGCACAAATCCTTACCGACCTGGGTCACAAACTACAACTCCCAGCAGGTCCTAACCATGGCATTAAGATACCAGATTTACACATACGGCTATAGATTGACTAAATGTGTTTGTGGGGGCTTTTTTTTTTTCATTAAAATGCATATAATTGGGAAAAAAACTAATATTGCAATTGGGTTCCATTAAAAATGTGTCGCCGTGTGGTTTTCACCTGCACATTCAATTTGGTCTTTTCCTGAGCTCCTCTCTGCCGATCACATCAGAAAAAAGCCTTCCATACATTCCCGTCATTCAAACTGAATGGGCTCGCAGACGGTTTTTCAGTTAGCTCAGTCTGTGCACGCATTTAGCATTTTCATATTTTTCTGCTGCAAAAACTAGATTGATGGCAGGAAGAAAGCGGAATAAAATACGCCCTTTTTTGTGCAATTTTTTCCCATTGATTTGAATGAATGAAAAACGCTGAAAGAAACATGCTGTAGAAGGTTCAGATCTGCACAGAATAAATAAGTAGTGTGTGCATGAGATTTAGGACACCGGATTCACTTTGCTGGCACTGCAAAAGGTTTTTTTTTTTTTTAATCACAGCAAAAACGCAATGTGCGTATAAGCTTTAACTGCAACACAGAGGTTATAGAAGGTAAATTATGCAAATGTTTTAATAAAACCCAACTGCAAAATACATTTAGGCAACACTATTTTGGTAATTGAAAAGAAATAGATATCTGATGGAAAAAAAAAAACCCCGATTGATATGATTGCGTGACCAATGCTTGTGGAGAGAAAATAAAAATAAACGGAAAAAAAAAAGGAAAATGTAAAAAAAAGAAAAAAGGAAAATAAAGAGCAGAAAAGAAAAAACAAAAATAAAAAATTAGAAAGGAAAAGAAAAAAGGAAAAGAAAAAAGTTTTAAAAAGTCAATAAAAAAGGAAAATGAAAAAACAAAAACAAAGAAGGAAAATGAAAAAAAAAAAAGAAAAATGGAAAATAAAGGGAAAAAAGGAAAAAAAAAACAGAAAAAGAAAGAATAAAGTTTTTTTTGAGCCAAGGTTGGATAGCTGGTAGAGGGTCACACACACAAACTCACTGTGTAGGTCTGTCTGCCAAGAAAGCTTAAGTGAATGGCTTTAGGGTGGTTTACAGTGACATGCAAATAAAGTTTTAAGAGTAACTAAACTTCTAAAGAAGTTTTGCTATGTTCTAGCCCCTGTTCAGTAGTGTTCATCAGTGGTGGGGTCCAGCATCTAAGACCTCTGACAATTGTTCAAACCAACGTCCACGGCTCTGTACATCCTGAAAATAAGATGAGCGCTTCTGTCCTATCAATATTACTGAACAAGAGCTGGGACATACAGACAAAACATATTAAAAATTGAACTTTCCCTTTAATTGCATAAAAAGTTACACAACTTTCTAACGTACTTTGCATTTTAATTCGTCATTTCCAAAAATAAACAAAACACTTTTTTTCATACGCTGGACAGCAAGCAGAGGGATCTCAGAAATAATGAGCGAATGTGATAAAGTAAATTAGAAATTGCAATTATACAGGAATTTAAAACCTTTAACGTTTTCACACGGGCGGCTCTATTGTCTGGATGCTGGTCTGATAAATTGGGAAAGTATGAGCCATTGGAGTCTTCTATAAACTGGATTGGAGCTAGAAGAGGCTGCAGCCAACACGTTTATCAGCGGCTTCAGTCTGCACATACAGCTCTGCTACAGCGCAGAATAGGATGACTGCTGCAGCAGAGCTTCCCGATCCCAGGTATGTAGGCCACCGATGGATGCTCGGTGCGGTTTCTGACATATGGTTTGGTATAAGGTGATATAAAAGGACAGGACAGTAAATCTCAGATCAGATCTGCTCAACAGACCGGGACATACGACTAAAATACTGCAACCTCAACATATATCACACCAATGTAATACTGAGCGCTGACTGGTACGTGGAGGGTATGCTCATCTTAAAAAGGTAGCTAAACTTTGTTTTTTTTAAATTATTTTGTACACCCTTTAATTGCCTGCAGATCGGTGGGAGTCCTGAACCTGGGACCGCCCTAGATTGCTCATAAATCGCCCAATAAGTGCACAGCTTTTACCTAAGTGCGCACCCACGACGGATTACAGATTTAATACGCTAAAGTAATCTGAACTCTGCTGTGGGGGCACGGTTAGGCAGGCGCTGTGTGCTGCTTGGGGGTCTTTTGAGAGATCGGTGGGTGTCTCAGGACCTGACCGCTCATAGATCTGTAGGCAATGAAAACGCTGGCAGAATATAAAACAATCTGCTAAAAGTTTCGCTAGACTGGTTGCACGGGGGAAAAAAAAAACAAAAAAAACTTATTCCAGAATGTGGAAGACATAGTATCCCACCCAGGATGGAATTCAGACACCTGTGCATAAAAAAAAAATATAGCAAGTAAGCTGCTGACTGTGCCCTGCCAGGCCGCCATTCTGGGGGCTAATTCATATAATTAGTTCACCAGGAACAAACGACGAAAAGCCTCACTAATGACTAGTGATGAGTGCAAGTGCTCATTACTAAAGTTTGCCCAGGGTGCTTAGGTATACTCGTAGCATCGCGGGTGCTCAAGTGACATGTTCGAGTCCTCGCGGCCGCATGTTTTGCTTCTGTTATAACCACAAAACATACATGGGCACTCCCTCATGTTTTGTGGCCGTCTAACAGAAGAGAAACATTCAGCCACGGGGACTCGAACATGTCACTCGAGCACCCGTGATGCTAGGTGCATACTCGAGCACCCTGGGCAAACTCAAGTAACAAGGACCCGCACTCATCACTACTAGTCACTTCAACATACTGATTAATAACAAAAGCGGCTGCCTCCACGCCGAAAAATGCAGAACACTGGATCCTTTTCCACCACACTGTCACTAGGTGTTGGCCGAACACTTGAGCCGATGACTATTTACCCGGACCCTCCATACACATGTACACGGATCAGACAAGCATGCTTGTGTTTCAATGGGAAGAAGGATGAAAAAGACGATGTTAGAAACAAAACGGCTAAAACGCAATATGCCCAATCATCACCACCACCCGACATCTTCTAGGGAGAGTGCCAAGCCCCTAAACACAATTGTCGTTAGCGAGGGGCAAATCAAATATCCTATAGATGGGGCGGGAAAGCTGCGTTGCACTGACAGTCGTTTGCACACCAAGTCAGTGGCCATCTCCGTCAGCTTCAGTCAATAACGAACTACTTATAGAACAAAAAGGCGGAAACAGTGAAGCGGTTCACGAGCCCTGCTCACCCCAACGCGCGAGTTCACATCAGGAGGGTGCGTTACCTAAATCTTACAACCACCATTTTTATTGAACGATCGGGATATTTAGTGTACGGCTGCGGACACAGCGGTAACTGTACACAGTATAAATAGGTGCGATCTGACAACGACCCTTGGTTATTGCTGTATGGACACATCTGGTATTTTCTACAGACACGATGGGATTGCTGGAGATCACAGCAGGACAGACGGGGAGGTCTAGTGGTTAAACAGATGTTTGGTTATGGCAATGAATGAAACTTGTCCGTGGGCATCACCTGATGCCAGTGCCATCACTTGGGGAGGACATGTGAATATACATACTATATATTTATAGATTATACATTAAAAAAATGAATAAAACTATTTTATAAACTAGGATCTTAGATCTCCTTGACATTCGCAGACCGGGGAGCTGGCTCTGAAAAGTCTGGCTCCAATGTGTGCGGCACAATGTCAAACAAGACGTCTTTTCTGTTCCCAATGCAGCTTTCTCTGCCTCGGCTGCCAAGTCTGGGAAGACAGTGGGGTTTTTTTGTTTGTTTTTGCCAAGCAGACATGTAGGACTGTTTTTTGCCCGGACAGGCTGAAGATTGTGTGTCAGAATGAGGACACCCTGCTTCACTTGGACAGTTTACTGATTACTCGGATCAGCGCTGCATTCTCATCCTTCAGTCGCTGATTGTCTGCCTTCAAATCGGAGAGAACCTAGAACGAGATCAGACACAAAATCAAAGACCGGTCCTTACAACCATCGTTTACAGGCTTAAAGGGACATTCTAGATTCCATAAATAAGGGAAACGTTATACAATTCCAAAATACTTTCAGCATCCATTCCTTCTTTCCTTGCGGTCATCAACTTGGGACCATCATTACTTACATCCAACGGATAAACGTCTATGCTGGTGTCCATGTGATGGCCATGCTTGTGCAGGATGGGTCATCAGATCTGGTGATAAGACGTTGTGACCACCCCATGACCAAGACAGGTAATTTTTAACCTTCTCTACATGGGAACACTTATCATCTAACTTCTAAAGACTGAGATTTTATTCAATAGAAAAAGTGATGACATATATGATCGGTGAGAATCCAACTTCTATGTCTTTATCAATCAGAACAGGGGTCCTGAAGAAAGCAGACTACATTGCTCAGCTATGTCCACCAGTTTCAACCACAGTATATGGAGTGGTGGTCACACATACAAACTACCACTCCATTGCTGTGACCATTGGGGTTACAGCAGTTGTCCTCCACCAATCTGGCACTAAATGGAGTGGTGGTCACACATACAAACTACCACTCCATTGCTGTGACCATTGGGGTTTCAGCAGTTGTCCTCCACCAATCTGGCACTAACTTCTTTGCAAGTTTTGATGATAGATAAACATCCAAGTTGTCCTCCGCAAGCTAAGCAATATGAAAAATAAGGAGAGCACTCCTCTAGCCATCGATGGACATCTCAGCCTCAATACTTCCCATTCATATAAACTTCTGACATATCAGAAGTCTAAAAAATGACCGCGATCTTAATTGTCACGAAGGAAAAGGAGACATTACCTTTAACTCTTCTTCAAGTTCAGCTGCCTTTCGCTCTAATGCTCTTCTTTCCTATGGGAAGACACGGCCCAGTAAAGATTATGGTGTGATTCTACTTTTACCAGCTTTTCAACTTAAAGTCTACATAAAGGGAATGTGAAAAAATAACCGTGTGCACAACCAAGAAGGTGCCAGAGTAGGTTCCCACACCGTATCTAATAGAAAATGAACTCGGCACCAACTTTAGTATAGTGAGAATAAAGATTTTTATTCACAGTAGTAACACGAAACGTTTCGGTCCTATATCATGGACCTTCATCAGTCACAGATACTACTGGGAAGGGGGTTGATCCACATAGGGAAGAAAGAAAGGGCTGGATATAGCCTGTATTGGTGGGGTGAGATGAGGAAGAGGACAATGCGCTCAGACTAGCGGTGGACACCGCGTCCAACGCAGAGACCTATCCTCACTACCGGACTCCTTCACAACAGGTTACTAGTGCAATAGAGGCATTGTCCTCTTCCTCATCTCACCCCACCAATACAGGCTATATCCAGCCCTTTCTTTCTTCCCTATGTGGATCAACCCCCTTCCCAGTAGTATCTGTGACTGATGAAGGTCCATGATATAGGACCGAAACGTTTCGTGTTACTACTGTGAATAAAAATCTTTATTCTCACTATACTAAAGTTGAGTGCCGAGTTCATTTTCTATTACATAAAGGGAATGTGTCAGCAGGTTTTTGCTATCTAATCTGCGAGAAGCATAATGTAGGGCAGAGACCCTAATTCCAGTGATGTGTCACTTAATCGACTGTGTGTTGCCGTTTTAATAAAATCGGTGTTTTATCAACAGGAGATTATCACTACAGGACTAGATGTCTCGCCTCTTGGTCCAACCATGCCCCCAAGCACTGATTAACAGATTTCTGACACTATACAGTGTACACAAAAAGCAGCCAATCAGGGTGAGGGGACAGGGTTATACACAGCTCAGCATTCTGAGCACTGATAGATCTGCAGCAGTGAAAACTGACTGTATCAGAATGGCAACAAGCAGCCCAGCAAGCGATACATCACTAGAATCAGGATCTCAGCCCCTACATCATGCTGTTCTCAGATTACATGAACATGCAGTTCTCAGAAACCTGCTGAGAGCTTCCGCTTTACAAGTTGAGTAACTGCAAATGCTTTGCAACTCTGCACCCATTTTGAGACATAGAGCTCTGAATAACACGTGTGAAATCCCCTCTAAATGTGACACCCAATCAGAAATATTTTTAGGACTACATGGCTCATTTTATGACACCATATTTATTAATATATTTGCCATTACTTTAATTTGCCATTGATGTAGGTTGTCCTAGAGTTTGGTAGGACCAGTGATTAGCTGCAGTGGTCGCCTACTAAGTAACTTTCAATCCCGCAGCAGGACTGGTATATAGGTATCACCTGGACAGGCATGTACAATAGCATCATCCGCATCTCTGGGGGTCTGAATCTATTGGACCAGTCACTGATCACCTAATAACGGGCTCATCATATTTTCAGCAATAAAATGGTGAAAATGAATTATTAAGTAGCCAACAAAATACATACAAATCGCTCGAGCTCCAGCAAGGCAGGTCTCTCCGCATGTCGCTCCTGGCGCTGGAAAAGAAAAAGACCAACTAGTCAATATCAAGTTCTAGGACTTCACTGTCAAATAACATCCCATCCTTCCGTTTTTATTTTTCTGCTGACAACCAAGATGACCTCTATTATAAACTGCGCCACCTCGCTTTCCCCGATAGATATACTTCATCTACGGAAACACCCATCAGTCCGGTATCACTGCACATGTCGGCCAGGAGTAATAATGACAGTGTACAAAATATGCTGCTTACTGGTAATAAAATCCTCCTGGGCAGATTCCAATAAATGCCTGAAATGCTGATGTGGTTGTGTCATTATCCATACGATGCTATTCCATGTGCACCGCCATACAGCAAGTACATGCTATAAACCTATACCTGCGTGACCCGCTCCAGCTCCAGCTTTATCTGGGTGAGTTTCAGCTCTGCCTCTTGAAGCTGATCTCTCAGCGACTCGTTTTCAGAAAATAAATCTTCATATAACTGTGAAACAAACAGAAGACACGATTCCTTGTCACATCAAGAAAAGTGTAAGTAAAAGTCAGACCACAAGAAAAAAAGTTAAAAAGGAATTTTTTTTTTTTTTTTTTTTTATTAAAAGGCTATATTGATACTACATGATGGACAGTGTTAAAGGGGTTTGCCAGGCTTGGGGGTTCAAGTCTGCATTCACTCTGTATCAGGATTCTCCAGAGATTGGGAGGGTGTGTGACCATAAATATGTGATTTGCATACATGCGGTCACATGCCAACTAGACGTGCGCAGCCTTGTTCAATGCAAAAGAATTGATCTAGGTCGGAAATGTCGTCAGAATGCGGCCTGAAGTATGCAAATTGCAAATTGGACTTGAACAAACGATCCTGATAATACAATGCACTACTTACGCAGTGCATAATCCAGCCTGTCAAGTGTTTGACAGGTAGCCTGTCAGGCCCGCTGAGATACAAGATGGAGGCCATTGTTGAATCTCAGAATGCCATAACAACCAGAAGCACCCAGTGATTGCACTGCTGGGGTGCTGAAAGGCAGAAAAGAAAGCAATCTCCTAACATGAAACTGTCCACAAGAAATTATCACTATTGACAGCGAAATGTGCTGGGACCGGAGCAAGATCTAGTCCCAGCACATGCGACAAGAGCTAAGCTGTGTATATCAGCCAGATTCTGCTGCCGATACTATGGGTACAGCTCCTGTGCCAACCCTGGGTCGTAACTATATTTCCAATTTTGGTGACTTACTTGCAATCTAGACGTACAGCTACGTCCTTTTGCGGAAAGGGGTTAATGTTGACAAAAACCCTTAAAAAAAAAAATTTTTTTTTATGTGTACTCAACGGAAAGTCCTTTTCTCCGAGCCACTCATTGGGGGACACAGGACAATGGAGTGTTATGCTGCTGCCACTAGGAGGCTGACACTAGACACAAAAAGATTAGCTCCTCTGCAGTATACACCCACACACTGGGTCCAGCAGAACCAGTTCCATGACAAAGCAGTAGGAAAACAAGAACAATATATGAGAGTATACCGTCAAAACAAAGAACATACTCAAGCCGTCAGGCCAACTGGATGGGTGCTGTGTCCCCCAATGAGTGGCTCGGAGAAAAGGATTTTATGGTGAGTACACAAAAATCCCTGTTTCTCCTTCGCATCATTGGGGGACACAGGACCATGGGACGTCCTAAAGCAGTGCCTTAAGCCCCACAGGGGTAGTCTTGCCTCTGACACGGTAAGACTCTTGAATAGCCGAGCGAATCCACTTTGCTATTGTGGACTTAGTAGAAACTGAAAAAGAGCTAACAAGAAGCTTCAGAGCACTGGTGGTACAAAAAAAAGCACAAGTGTGCACACTGAATGTACTGCCCTTTAAACACAATATGTTGTCCAAAAGCTGAAAGTAATCAACTTAGATAAGATAAATAAGGGTATAAAAAACTTTTTGTGCAGAGAAAGTAACGGGTATAAATGAGTTTGTAAATAAATACCTAAAATAAGCACATGAAAAGATGCCTAAATAAGTGCCAATAACAAGGTGCCAGAATGTTGATCGGGAGAGAAGAGCCTACCGAGGTAACCAGCGCCCCTTGGCAGTGCGATGTCAAAAGAAAGCCCCCCCGTCAAGAAGACTGTTGTCTGTGGTGACCACCAGCCATTGGACTGGAAAAAAGGACTTCCCCTGGGTGAGGGACGACCGGAACGTCCACCACCTGAGCACAGCCGGTCGAGGAAGAACGGGCTCCTGTCCCAGGCTGCTAGAAGCGCATGCTGTAGAGGCCGAAGTTGTAACTGGGCAAAGGGAACAGCTTCCATCGCTGCCACCATCTTGCCCAGGACCCCCATGCCGGGTCGACAAAGTGCCCGGGCTCCCTGTTGAAGGTCTAAGACCTTGTCTCGAGGGAGAATCACCAACCCTTGGAAGGAATCCAGGGTCATTCCTAAAAAGGAAATCTGCTCAGCTGGAGCAGGGGAAGCCTTGTCCATGTTTATCAGCCAGCTCAGGCGAGAAAGCGTATCCAAAGTGATACGGACGCATGCCGCGCAGGCTTGGAAAGACGGGCCCTTGACTAGGAGGTCGTCTAAATATGGCAAAACGACCATGCCCCGAGAGCGCAGAATGAACATGATGGCCACCATGACCTTTGTGAACACTTTGGGAGCGTTGGCGAGGAAGAAAGACAAAGCTGAAAACTGGAAATGTTCCTCGCGGATGGCGAAGCGCAGGAACCTTTGGTGGGTTCGGGGTAAATAAAGAAAAAAAATATAAAAATTGGGATATGAAGGTAAGCATCCCGGATGTTGATGGGATGCTAGAACTCCCCCTTCTCCATCGAAGTGATGACGGAACGGAGGGACTCCATCCTGAAGTGCCTGACCTACACAAACTTGTTTAGGAGCTTCAGGTCTAGAATGGGCCGCACAGTCCCGTTCTTCTTCGGAACCACGAATAGGTTCATGTAGAACCCCTCTTGAACCTCTTGTTTTCTGGGCCTGGAATAATTACTCCATTTTGGAGTAGCGAATCGATGGCTCGGTAGAAAGACAGTGCCTGCGCCTGTTTTGGGGGGGCGAGAGGGGAAAACCATGCTGGAGGACGGGAAGTAAATTCTATCTTGTATCCGGAAGACACCAGGTCCCTGACCCATTCTCCGTGAATGACGGAGAGCCAGATATGGCGAAATAGGAAAAGACAACCACCTATTCTGCCAGTGTCGACCGGATAATGTCGCAAGTCATTGAGCGAGAATGGCACCTGGCTCCCTTAGATCTGGATTGCTTGGGACGGTTCTTCCACGACTGGTTGGACTCATACAAAATCTGTGGGGCCCCTGTCCCCATGAGAAAAGAGCCCCGATCCGGAAGAGGTGGTCGTATTGGACCAACCGGGATTCCTGCGAAAGGATCGAAAACGTGTCTGCTGTTGCCTACGAAAAGGTCTAGTCCTTTGCTGGGAAAGGAATTTACTTTTTCTTCCTGTGGCGTCCGAGATAAACTGATCCAGCTTCTCTCCAAATAAACGACCGCTCTGGTAAGGCAGATATGTTAGGGATTTTTTGGACGCAGAGTTCGCTCGCCATTCTCTGAGCCACAGTGCCCGTCTAATGGAGATGGTGTTTGAGGTTGCAAGAGCGGCACAGTTAGCGGAGTCCAGGAAAGAGTGCACCAAATAACTTCCCGGCTAAGGAGATCTGATTTGCCAGATCTGCTACCTCCGGGGGAGAGGTCACTATCCTGAATTGGTTCTGGTCAGGGTATCTGCCCAAGAGACCATAGCTTTAGCTACCTACGCCATGGTGAAAGAGGGAGAGAGTGCAGAGTCCAAAGCCTCAAAAACTGAACGGGCAAGTTTCTCTGAGGGTCCATGGGGTCTTTAATGAAAGAACCATCTGGCAAGGATAGGAGGGTTTTGGTGGATAGGCGTGATATAGGTGGATTAACTGGGGAGGTTAAGCCCATTCCTTCCGCAGATCCAATGAAAATGGGTATCTCGCCTCAAGCGGCTTCTGACCAGTGATGCATTTGTACGGTCGCTGCCTATGCCGCCGAACGTGAGCGGAGCTGTTGACGTGCCACCGGAAAGTGGGCGGAGCTTCCGAGTTGCGGCTGAGAATAGGCCAAAGCCGGGGCCTAAATTTCCGACGCCGGCCGATACGCACCCGGGAAGGATGCGCCATGGGGGATAGCGCTTACAGCGCCCTTGCAGGAGACCTCCGCAGGGGTTACTAAGCCTTTCATGTCCAGGTCCCCACTTACCCGCAGTGTGCGTCCTGGTACAGAACCGCCGCAGGAGATGAAGTGCAGGACTCGGGCTGTGAACACTGAGTCTCTGCTTACTGGTCAGCTGCTGTAGCGTGGATGGTGCAGGGACCCTCCATCCACCATCCCATTGTCAGAGAGGTGGTGAGGGACCGTCCGCCTCCTTCCATCGCCGCTGTTTATCAGTGGTGATGCTGTGGGGGCTGCATGGATGCCATAAATGCCTCTGGACATCAAAGGAGTTAATTCCCCAGGATGGGACAGGGCCGTTGGTCCGGCTGTAATAAGTCTGGATGCAGAGGGGGGTACATGGAGGCGACACGCCATGTTCCCATCTGTTGTTTGTTTGGGGAGAACGGTGCCCTGAAGGGACCCGTCGCCCCCTAAAAAAGATCTCATGAATACCGTAGTAACGATGCACTAGGGGGTACGTGGAGGCAACACTCCGCGTTCCCACCTCTTGTAGGTTTGGGGAGATCGGAGCCCTTAAAAGGTTCCGTCGCCCCCCTGTAATCCTTTGAAAAATAAATAAATAAAAATCGAGAATAAAAATAAAATAAAAAACTATAGATGTGTTCTGAAGAACACATGTGCCTCCTACTGACACTAAGCTTGAACTGGTTCGGCTGGAGCCAGTGTGTGGGTGTACACTGCAGAGGAAGAGCTAATCTTTTTGTGTGTCCTTACTGTCAGCCTCTTAGTGGCAGCAGCATAACACCCATGGTCCTGTGTCCCCCAATGAGGCGAAGGAGAAAAAGGATTTGATCAATTGCTAACCCCTAGTCCACAGAGCTGTAATGATATTACTGGACGTATGAAGGAGCCTACTGATTAGTCACCTGTACTCCGTCCTTAAAGAAGCCATCATCCTCCTCCCATGAAAGTTTTTATCCTCTTAATATATTACAGTCACCATATTGTACAGCACTGTGCACTTATAATTGCTCATTTTGCCTTTCTCCTCAGATTAATTATTCTCTTTAAGAGATTACAAAATATTTTTCACCAGGATTTTGGTGAATAAGATCTCCACGCACCTTTTTGTAATCTTTGTCAGACTCATCCTTGTGCCTTGGAAATGAGTATGTCCCGCTCTAAACGGCAAAATACTGTTGGCGCTTTCTGTTATCCTGCAATCAGTAAAGCAATTGCTGAATGTATGGCGTTGTGTGTGTAGAACAATGGACAATTCCTGGATTGAAGCGTTACCATGCTATCACTCAGGGGGCGATGTACTGAGGTGGGGTAGTCGTAAAGTTTATGGAATAGAAAGAATAACTAGGAAGAGAAAGAATTACCTGTGCCCGGATGTGTCATTGTGGTTTACAGCCTCGGTGTCCTCATTGTCCGTAACCTGCAAAACCAAACGCATTTAATAAGGTGTTACTGAACAAACATCCCGTGATGGTAATAAAAGGGCAACCGGGTAAATACAGATAAACCCGCCATGTCCTCAGTACAATGAAATAGGGAAAAGATCAATGCATGAAGATTTGCGCACACCTGAATACAAAAGAATATATTAATAGACAATTTTATTGACACCAAAACAAACACATTATAAAACCAATTAAAAGAATGACACCTGTCTCAATACAAGTAGAACAGTGGATACAAGATAAACTCACATGTGAAATACATGGATAACCATATGAATTACAGCCAGATCATAACAAAATGGTTTAAATGTCAGCTTTTTACGCAAGACTAAGCCCTCACTCAATCCAAGGTCACGAAAAATGGAGATGCTACGGGTCTAGGAAAATGAGGCTTTTTTTTCTTTTTTTTAACAGACTTTGGATATTTTTTCACCATTTAAATAAAAAAAGAACCTAGACATGTTTGGTGTCTATAAACTCGTAATGACCTGGAGAATCATATCGGCAGGGCAGTTTTTGCATTTAGTGAACACGGTAAAAAAAAATCCAAAACACAGTTGTGGAATTGCAATTTTTTTTGCAACTTCATCGCACTTGGAATTTTTTTTCCATTTTCGAGTACACTATATGGTAAAACCAATGGTGTCGTTCAAAAGTACAACTCGTCCTGCGAAAAAAAAAAAACAACATGGCGATATTGACGGAAAAATAAAAGTTATGGCTCTGGGAAGAAGTGAAAAAAACCCCCGCAAAAAACGAAAAAGGGCTGCGGCATGAAGGGGTTAATTTCACGCATGCAGATTCACTCCTTTTAGTGTAAATATAAGATTGTGATGACAAGAGATCAGCTCCCACAGCAGTTGATAGGTGACCTGATATATTAAAGGGCCTGAGAGTGGGGATTTATGAAACTCTGCATTTTGGATAGGTGCGTAAATATGCGGAATCCTTTGGGACCCCATAAACACATAATACTAGACTACATAGCCTGACTTCATGCGTTCAGGGTCAGCACTGTACACACACAATCCACAAATCGCAGCGACGGGAGGAATATGCTGCTATACACAAGTACTGTAATCCCCAAGCAATGGAGAATTTCACAATCACAGCTCCAAGCCCGGCTGCCCTATGACAGGTAAGCAGTCAGGAGAGGTCATATACTGCCTTGTCACCATCAGTTTCTGGGTGAGGTCATTTATATGACACGTACGGCAGTAAATCAGCTTGTGACTGTGAAAACACCCACTATTCTAGGAATGCAAACAGAAACTTCATGTGTGCACGGTGAAAACAATCATCTGGACTCAATGTACAACGCATGCTGCAAAGCAAGACGAGGCAGAAGAGACTAGCCCGGAACTACAAGCTGCAGAAGGATGGCCGCAGCCTAATCCTGTGAACTGAAGGGTTAACTACACGGACCTCCCATAGACATTACCCACCCATCTACAGTACAGGTGATACATGACAACGAAGAATCTCAAGAAAGCTGGCGATTATAGAAATGCTGCTAGCCAACATGGAGCTTGGCGGCTGAGCCCCCTTCATACATGCAGACCCCCGACATGGACGCTTATCCATGCCCTAATGCGGGAAGGGGTTAAAGTAAATAGTGTCTTTCAGAACTATTAAATACAAGCCTTCTTTAGGCCATGCTGACAAAACAGAAGGGAAAAACAGTTAAGCTACAGGTACTATTAAACAGATCTTTGACCTGGTGATGCTGGCACACGTACTCTGAAAGTCAATGGCTGCAAAATCATGCAGAGCTTTACTTCTAAAATGCTCATATTAATAGTGGGCAGGGAAACTTTGGAAAAAGAATGATACAACCACTGTGACATGAATTTTCAAAGTAAGTACACCAGTCTCATCAGGTGTGAAATTTATGCAGATTATATTGTGAAATCTGGTGACAGATCAACATCATGCACCTCATGCACTTGTTTGACAACCCATTTGAAGCAGGATTTTCACATCCTGGTTGACACATGATTTGATAACTAACAACAAGTCCAGGCTACGCACAAAATAACGGTGGTATTGCCAAGTTGTTTTCTACCAACCACAAATCCCACGTGAAAATCCGCCATTAGACAACCTGGTTTTCAACTACACACCCGATCTTTCATTAAAAAGAGGATGAGAAAGTTAGTCATAATCGAGACTCATCACATCAACAGTGATAAGATTTATCAATACTTCAGTTTCTTATAGAGGGAACCTGTCAGCAGGATTGTGCTGAGTAACCTACAGACAGTGTCAGGTCGGCGCCGTTATACTGATTACAATGATCTAGGGATTTAACTGAACTAACTTCTACGTATGAGGAACTGCTCAAAAAAAGAACTCGTTTGTGGTGGAATAAGGCCTTTCTTGAGAGATACACTTCTTGTGGACTTATTCCAAGGGGGTTACGTATTCAAGTTTTCCCATCTTTTAGCTTTGATGATGAATCATTTAAAAACCAATGGGAGGAAATTGCCTCAGTCTGTTCTAGATTTATGGGTTTGCTGATTAAAAACAATGAGAAAACTCTTAAGGCCTCGTCTCGCATAGCGAGATCGCTGGCGATCTCGCTATGTCTGACACGTACCAGCGATCAGGCCCCTGCTGTGAATTGCTGGTCGTGTCAGAAATGCCAGGACTTTTTTTTTGATCGCTGGTCTCCCGCTGGCCAGCACTCATCGCTGCGTGTGGCAGGCAGGAGACCAGCGATCAGCTGGTAACCAAGGTACACTTCGGGTTTCCAGGCGCGGGGCTGTGCCTGGAAACCCGATGTGTACGTTGGATACCAGTGCGCTGCTGCAGGGGTGCTGGTAACCAAGGTACACATCGGGTTTCCAGGCACCGCACAGCACCTGGAAACCCGAAGTGTACCTTGGTTACCAGCTCCCTGCATCAGCGGGCTGGTATCCAACATACACTGCTGGTAACTAAGCGACGTTACCCGCAGTGTCGCTGTCCTGATCGCTGCCTGTTTGGCAGCTCAGCAGCGATCATGTAGCGACACACCAGCGATCCTGATCGTTGTCAGGATCGCTGGTGTGTCGCTATGTGAGACGGGGCCCTAAATGAGATCGATAAAGATCTGAATCTTATTCAGGAAGAAATTAACAAACTTCTCACTCCTGAAACTATGGCAACTTTCAAAAATGATCTTGACCTTGACATTCAGAAATGAGAAAAAGAGATAATTACAATTAAAACTAAAAAATACCAGCTGGACCTTCTGGATGTGCAAAATGATAGAGTAGATAGATGGCGGAAGAATCAAACCAATGGAAGGTCAACATCCAGAGCACGCTTTGTTTCCTTCTCACCTATATCGTCTACTGACGAGAAGTCGACAATACCTGAGAAAGGAAAAACGGGCTCTGACAGATTCGATCCAAATAAGGACAGCTGGCATAGAATCACCAGATATGGCAATAAACAGGTAAAATCCATCTTCACCACAAGAAACCCAAGACCAATTCCCTTTAGCTAATTAATCTCTCTCAACACAATTTAACAAAAGCTCAATGTGAGGTCTTGGTCTTTCTTTTTCCCCGTGTAATGATTTTGATTATTTCACAGCATTGAAAGATTTACATTTGTTTTCAAGAAAGCTTGTTTTGAAAAAACTTCATTCTCAGCCTATAATGGAGGAGAGTGCTGTGAACGTCACCGAACAGGAATCCCTCTCTATCTTAGAAGAATTGGAAACTGAATTCATCAGCACATCTAGAGGTATTCCTCTTCCACCTATCTCTGCCAGATGTGCCACGTTCCCCCCTTTTCTCTCTGTCCCAAGGTCGAAATCTTCACCAAATTAGTTTTCAAATCAGCGGAGACTATCAGTAATAGAGGTAAAAGACAATTTGACCTGGTGCCAGATGAAAGCCTTGAAAGAAATGCAGGATGTAGTTATAAAAACCTGCCGATAAGGGAGGGAACGTGGTCATCTGGCCGGTGGATAAATAAGAGAAAGCTTTAAAACAACTACGTAATAAAGAAACTTATACGTTGCTTTCTCAGAATCCCCTTTCTGCCTTCCTAATCCTTCAGGAGGCCTTTGAGAGTGGAATAATTAGCAAGAAGACTCATGAAGGTCTCTGTGTTAAATTCCCTGTAATTCCAACATTCTATTTACTCCCAAGGTCCACAAGGATGCAACTTCCGGGACGTCCTATTGTCGCTGGCATAGGAGGGCTTCGTGATCCAACATGCAAATATATTGACTATTAGTCGAGACACTGCCATCCTATGTCAGGGACACTAAGAAAGTCCTGAAATGTTTGGACGGTTTGACCCTGGAACCTGACATGCTCCTTGTCACGGCGGATGTTGAGGCACTATATACCTCCATCCGCCATGATGATGGGCTGGAGGCTACTGACTTTTTTCTAGAGTCCAGCAATATTGATGTCAAAACTAGGGGTCTGGTGTTGGGGCTCTTGCGATTCATCCTTACACACAATTTTTTTTTACGTTTAAGGACCAATACTATCTCCAGAATCATGGCACTGCCATGGGGGCAGAATGTGCGCCCTCTTATGCACACCTCTTTTTGGGGTATTGGGAGAGGAGCATATTTCAGGGAGGCGCGCACTTAGCCCCCCAGATTTTGGGATGGTATCGGCAGGGCCGGCTCCAGGTTTTTATGGGCCCCGGGCGAAAGAGCCTCAGTGGGCTCCTTTAACACTGACCACGATTCATGATGCACAGATACAGCAGAGAAATATAGGTACAGTACAATGCCAAACACTTCTCTTCTTCCATTACATGAGTGATATCTATTGTAAATTGTACAATAGCTCAGAAGCCGCCAAATCCTCACAGCGCACAGTACAGACTGGACAGTACAGTCCTCCATACAATATTATGGGCACCACATAGTCTCCCCCTCATCACCCATATAATACCCCATGCAGGATGTCACCCCCCATCCCCCATATAATGCTCCATACAGAATACTGGACCCAAAATAATGCTCCATACAGAATACTGGACCCAATATAATGCTCCATACAGGATACTGGTCCCCATATAATGCTCCATACAGGATACTGGTCCCCATATAATGCTCCATACAAAATATGGAGCTCTCCTCTGCGCTGTACTGCGTTTTGCACTGTTACGGCTCAGGAAAGGGCGCTGTGGAAAGACTCCCCATTATCATCATGATTGCCTCCCCATCATCAGGATTGTCTCCCCATCATCATCATCATCATCGCCTCCCCCTCATAATCATTGCCCCCCTCATAATCATTGCCTCCCCTCATCATCAATGCCTGCTCATCATCATCAACGCCTCCCCATCATCATCATTGCCTCCTCATCATCATCAAGGCCTCCCCATCATCATCATGGCCTCCCCATCATTATCATTGCCTCCCCATTATCATCATGGGCTCCCCATTATCATCAATGCCTGCCCATCATCATCATCGCCTCCCCAATATCATCAATGCCTCCCATCATCATCATCGCTTCCCCATCATCATCAATGCCTGCCCATTCTCAATGCCTGCCCATCATCATCTCCTCCCCATCATCATGAATGCCTGCCCATTATCATCAATGCCTGCCCATCATCATCATCTTCTCCCCATCATCAATGCCTGCCCATTATCATCATCGCCTTCCCATCATCATCAATGCCTGCACCACAGCACACAAGCACTCTCTCACATACATACACACACACACACAAAGCACCGCACTACATACACACAGACACACACACACACAGACACACGGCTCACCTGTCCAGCGTCCGCGCTCTCTCTGCCACAGCCGGCCGCTGAATGATGACGTCATTCAGCGGCGCTGCCGTGAGAGGAAGCGCAGGCGCCCCCTGGAGCCCGGAGCTGCGGCAGCGGAGGCACGGGAGAGGTGAGTATTGTGCCAGCTGCTGCCGGGGCCCTGAGCAAGAGGGTGGGGCCAGTGGCGGCGCTGACACTGCTCTCCTCCACCGGGGTGCCCGACGGCGAGTGGGCCCCCCCGCCTGCTCAGGGCCCCGGCACTTGCCGGGTGTTGACGCCGGCCCTGGGTATCGGTATATAGATGTTTTGTTTATTTGGCAGAGGTCCGCCGAAGAACTTCATGTATTTATGCAGGATTTGAATCAAAACAGCCTCAACATTAGGCTCACTTATAATTTTCATTCTCAGACCATCTCCTTTCTTGACATCAAATTGCTGGTCCAGGAGGATGGTTCCATCCATACCGGCGTATTCCGTAAGGAAATGTTGGTGAATGCACTCCTACATGCCTCCTCCTCTCATACTAATTCCACAATCGGGGCTATCCCGATTGGGCAGTTTTTATGTATGAGGAAGATATGTACTTCAGAGGAAACTTTTGAGAGGCAGTCTGTGGACCTTGGGGAGAGGTTTCTGTCACGCGGTTATAGCAAAAGAAGTATTAAACGTGGCTATACCCGTGCCAGAAACTCTAGATGTGATTTGCTTACCATGAAAAATTAAAACAACTGGAGGATTCAAAAATACGCTATATCTCCACTTTCAACCATCAGTGGGAGACCATGCGCAAGATTATGAATAAGCATTGGTCAATTCTCAAAACTGAACCCACCTAAGCAAGGTACCTTTTCTCAATCACCCCTCATGACAGCAAGAGGAAAAAACTTGAGGGATATATTAGTGAGAAGCCATTACGTGGCGAAGGTACCCAATGTGTTTGGGGCTGGTAAAGGTAAATGGGGATTTTACCCATGTGGCGACTGTTTAGCATGTCACAACCATGTGCTGGCAACGTCATTCTCCTCTGCTGACGGACTTAGGGAGTTTAAGAACACCGAGGACATTTTGTGCAGTACCACGTATGTTGTCTATATGGCCAGATGTACGTGTAACAAATTCTATGTTGGTCTTACGTTGCATGAGCTTCGTGTATGCACTCGTGAACATGTCAGGCATATCCTGACCGCGGGCGAGGTGGATGACGCTGCATCTTTAAAGACTATCCCTCGCCACTTTAGGTCACACCATAAATGAAATCGTAAAGATCTTCAGGTGCTTGGCATTGACTGAGTAAGGTATTAGAGGTGGCAGTATGAAACGCAGTTTGGCACAACTTGAATGCTGGTGGATAACCGTTTAGGATATCCTGACTCCAGTGGGTTTGAATGAACAGTTGAGCTTTTCCTCTTTTTTTTTTTTATAAGTCATCCATTAATATCTGTTTCACTATTTTGGGATTTTGATTTGTGTCTCGTGTTTCATTGATTTAGCATATTTTCAACTCATCATCTTATTCCATTCATTGTCTTGTCCTCTGGCTTGTGAAAAGTTGGACTATCAATGCTACATTTCCCGGAGAAGTATTAATCTTAATTTGATGACTGAACAATCATCCTTTTGAATGTGACGCTTGGATCCGGAGTTAGTATTGTCATTACTTTTTGTCTTCTTATATATGATGTTCTAGTACATATATATGCATGCCCTAATAATTTTTTTCAAAATTTTTTGTATAATTTTTTCTATTCTTTGTGTTTTCCTTTTTTGTGTTTTTCTATTTATGTTGGCAAATATGGAAATCACTAATTGATATCTATATCTGTTGTTCTACACTACTCAAAAAAATAAAGGGAACACTCAAATAACACATCCTAGATCTATATGAATGAAATATTCTCATTGAATACTTTGTTCTGTACAAAATTGAATGTGCTGCCAACATAATCACACAAAAATCATCAATGGAAATCAAATCTTTGAACCAATGGAGGCCTGAATTTGGAGAGACCCCAAAATGAAAGTGGAAACAAGTCTAAATGAAAATCAAAACAAGACAAAATTAAAGTGGAAACAAGTCAAAATGATGTTCAGTATTGTGTGTGGCCTCCACGTGCCTGTATGACCTCCCTACAATGCCTGGACATGCTCCTGATGAGGTTGCAGATGTTCTCCTGAGGGATCTCCTCCCAGACCTGGACTAAAGCATCCATCAACTCCTTGAACATCCGCAACCTCATCAGGAGCATGCCCAAGTGTTGTAGGGAGGTCATACAGGGACGTGGAGGCCACACACAATACTGAGCATCATTTTGACTTGTTTCCACTTTAATTTTGTCTTGTTTTGATTTTCATTTTGACTTGTTTCCACTTTCATTTTGGGGGTCTCTCCAAATCCGGGACTCGATTGGTTCAAAAATAGGTATTAGAACTACCGGTAATTATGTTTCCAGGAGTCCATCCTGACAGCACCAGGGAGGACGTCCTTCATCTCCTTGCAGGGACAGGAAGAACACACAAGAGGTTAAAAGGCCCTCCCGCCCACCATTCCTCAGTGTTTAACAAGTACCACACCGTGGCTGATGCAACTTAACACTTTATTTTACATTATATTACAGCATATGACATATTATTTCATCAGGGAGGGAACTATCCGAGCTGTCAGGATGGACTCCTGGAAACATAATTACTGGTAGGTCTAATACCTATTTTCCAGGACGTCCCTCCTGACAGGACCAGGGAGAATACCAAAGTACGTCCTCAGGGTGCGATGAATGCCTGTAGAACCATCATACCAAAGGCAGTCTGTTGATTAGACAAACCATCTAGTTTGTAATGCTTACAAAATGTCTAGTTTGGACCATGTTGCAGCCCTACAAATCTGGTTCACTGACGCCCCCGCCCTCTCTGCCCAGGAGGTTGATAAAGCACACGTTGAGTGGGCTTTTTAAACCTTCTGGGGGCTGACGCCCTGAGCAAGATAGGCCCGAGTAATTAAAGATGTTATCCATCTCGTGATTTTGAGGCCTTTTTCCCCTTATTTTTCCCCCAAACAAGACAAATAAGTTCCTGCCTCCAACTATGTGTGGCCTGGATATAATCTATGGCTGCCTGCCGCACGTCCAACTTGTGTGGTGCTCGCTCTTTCTCATTTGTGGGGTGTAAGCAAAACGAGGGCAGGTTGATTTCCTGGTTTAGGTTGCTTGTAGACACAACTTTGAGTAGGAAGGTAGGGTCTAATTTCAAGACTATCCGGTCCTCTAGAATTCTGAGATATGGCAAGCACTAGAAGCATATTGCCATAAATAATAATAATCTTTATTTTTATATAGCGCTAACAGATTCCACAGCGCTTTACAGTTTTGCCACATTATCGTCGCTGTCCCCGATGGGGCTCACAATCTAGATTCCCTATCAGTATGTTTTTGGAGTGTGGGAGAAAACGGAGAACCCGGAGGAAACCCACGCAAACACGGGGAGAACATACAAACTCCTTGCAGATGTTGTCCTAGGTGAGATTCGAACCCAGGACTCCAGCGCTGCAAGGCTGTAGTGCTATCCACTGAGCCACCGTGCTGCCCAATAAATCTCACTTTGTATCTTTAGATCTATCTTCTAGATTTTTAGAGAGAGGATACTCAAAACGCAGTATAAAGAGAGGTCTTAATAGGGCGAAACAGGCTGCACGCACTGATCTATTGATCCCCAAGAATAGGAAAACAGACCAACACAAAGTGAGATTTATATCTACTTACAACGATAAATGGTGGGAGGTTAAAAAAGCCCTGGAGAAGTATTGGCAATTGTTACTAACAGACAGAACTTTGGAGAAATTTATCCCTAGGGCACCCTCCATCACATACAGAAGATCCAACAATTTGAGAGATAATCTGGTGCATAGCTACTATGGAGGTCAGAAGCCAGAGAAAACATTTGGATCGTTAGGTCCCAAATGGGGTTTCTTCCCATGTAATGGATGCATATCGTGTCCCAATATGAAACGCGCTTCGTCCTTTGTATCTAGCAATGGGAGCATGAAATTTGACATAACCCAACACATTACTTGCAACTCTTTTGGAGTCGTATATTATGCCATCTGTCCCGTACTAAGATATATGTGGGGATGACCTCCAGGCCCCTTAAAATTCGGGTCAGGGAACATTACAGGGACATAAAGAATGCCCGGGAAATTGAGGATCTCACAACTTTGAAACCCATACCGAGGCATTTCAAAGTATATCATGACTGTAACCCTAAATTGCTGCAAGTAATGGGGATAGACAAAGTGTTTGTGGATGCACGAGGAGGCGATTGGAAGAAAAAATTAGCTCAGGTAGAAACCCAATGGATTTACAAAATAGGCTCTCTACAACCTGAGGGACTTAATGAGGTTCTGAGCTTTGCCCCCTTCCTATAAATATCATTTTAGTGGTTTTTAGGTTTGTTTATATTTTTTTATTCTTATTTTTGTTATTATTTTTCAGTATATATGCATTATACTAATGTGAATTTTGGTGAGGACATAGCAGAAGCCATAAATACATAAGAAGTCTCTGAATGGGAGAAATTAGTTTACAACATCCAACCTTGAACTGGGTCTGAAACGAACTTTCTGGACATCTATCAATATGGATATTTATGCTATGTAGCATCGACCCAGCGATAAGTACGATCTACATGACATATTCCTCGGGGACTTTCTTATGTACCAATTAGCTCATATAGTCAAATGTATGCATATGTACATGTTTAATATTAGGTATGTATTAATGTAGATTATGTGTCAATGTGCAGACATATTAAGTAGTTGCTATTATATTATATAATTCATCCTGTTTTGGGTAGGATTTCTACTATGTGATTGTTAACACTGTGCAATGTAGCTTAATTATGAAGATAATTGTGATGATGTCCTTGTGCATTGTCCCCTTTTATATATTATCCCAGGCATATATGTATAGACACACTATTCTTTTATTTATTTTTTATTTTTGTAAAAGAATTTTTTGTATCTTGGTAATGTATCTAAACACTGAGCAAGAGGTCTTTCACAAACAGGGCCTCTGGTATTACATACTTGAGCTGCAGCTCCGGATTCACTATCATTTGTGGACGTTCCTTGGACTTGTTGGTGCCGCCCCCCTACCCTGACGCGTCGGGTGGAGGTGTGGCCAGACGGCTGAGGACGCAACCACGTGATGTGGTGCGTTACCTGGGAGACGCATCTAGCTGCATTTGTCACGGCCTCTCCCCCTTTCTGACGTTTCAGAGGGGGAGGTAACCGGACTTCCGGCGGAAGCGCCCTCCAGATGCGTCACGCGCCGGGAACTGCACAGCTTCACCCATACACGAGATCGAAACACGTGATTATCTAATTGGGAGAAATACATATAAAAGGGCACATTGATTACCTAACCACATCTACTCACCCCTGTTGATGAAGCTAACGCGAAACGCGCGTCGGGGAATCCAGGCTCCATCTATAAGGTCGCTCATGTTTCTTTCATTATGTCTATATCTGTCTGTACCATGCTTTAGTATTGTGGGATTTCTTTAGGCGCATGCACCATAGCCTATATTGAATAGAGCCTCTTAAATCTCCCCACAATCTTTCATGTATATTGTGTCAGCCACTATATCAGATCTAAGTCACATACCACAAAATATTGTCTCCTACACAGATGCCTTTAAAATCTATGATGGGAATAGTCACTTGACTGAGCGCTGTTATTATAACATATTATATTGCATTGGGTAATTGCCCCCAGAACATATGGATACAGCCAATACCCAGTTAAATTTTGATTTTTCTCCTTTTGCAAAACCTTCTAAGTGCATTTAACTGTATGTATTTTCAGTATATGGATTTAAACCAATAATTCTGAATAGGATAACCATACAAATTTATTTGAACGCACCTATTATACTATATACATATGGTTTTTTATGCACGTAGTGTGGCATTTATTATTGTGATATATTTGAACACTAGGAGTTATTTGAAATATTTCATTACATCTGACTTTGTGCCTTTTTTGATATTTTGGTCTAGATCATTCTATTGATTCATGAAATACCTATACCTTTACAATAAGGCAATATAGCCTCTGATATGTATTATTACTTGCAGACAGATTAAATACTTACATGTACGTACTTATGGGAGCATATTGGATATACATCGCACTTTTAAATGTCTTTTGTCATTTGTGTGACCATTTTTCTAATAAAGTACATTTTTTATGGCAATATGCTTCCAGTGCTTGTTTGGTTACAGTATATTAATGGGAAGCGCCATTTATCTAGGCCTATAATTATAGGATATATTAAGGCCTGTATTTCGCCTATACGTTTGGCCGTGGTTATGGCTACTAGAAATACTACCTTCATTGTTTGATGAGCAATGGACATTTGTGGCCCTTGAGTGAACGGGTCTGAACACAGGGACCGGAGAACAAGACTAAGATTCCACGAGGGCACTGATTTCCTCACTGTGGGACGTAGTCGCTGAGTTGCCCTAACAAATCTTATTACCCATGGATGGGATGCCAGGGGGTAGTCAAGAAAGGCGCTTAAGGCAGAGATCTGGACCCTTAGTGTACTGGGCCTCAATCTCTTACTGAAACCTGACTGAAGGAAGTCTAAGATTTTCGGGATATCGGGTTTTCCTTCTAATGGATCGGACCTGCCACCCTCTGAACAGAAACGCTTCCAGATTTTCTGATAGATTGCCGATGTGACCGCTTTCTACTGGCTTGCATTGTCGAAATGACCTGGTCCAACAGGCCTCGAGCCTTTAAGATGTCCCACTCAGGATCCAAGCAGACAACTGGAGTCTCTTCGGGTCCTGATGGTAGACAGGCCCCTGGTGAATGATGTCTTCTCTTTGTGGAAGTAGGAGCGGTTGCTCTTCCGCCATGATTCCTAGTAGCAGAAACCAATTTCTTTTTGGCCAGTATGGTACAATCAGCAATACTCTTTCCTGTATCTTCCTGAGGATGGCTGGAATGAGAGATATCGGGTGAAACGCGTAGGCGAGGGATCGATTCCACTTCTGACTTAGAGCGTCCACCCCTTCTGGGTTGTCCAGTGGGTTCAGCGAATAGAATTTGTCCGTCTTGGAATTCTTCCTGGTTGCGAAGAGGTCATGTGGGGCTTTCCCCAACGAAGACATAGGTCTTGAAATATATCTCAGAGTTCAGCTCCCATTCCGTCGGACAAATCTTCCGTCTGCTCAGATAGTCTGCCACCGTGTTCTCAGACCCTTCGAGATGAATGGCCGTTATGGACAAGACTGTTTTCTCCGCCCAAGAAAATATTTTTCTTGAGAGTTCCTGGAGCCTCTGATGCCTGGTTCCTCCTTGATGGCAAAGAAAAGAATCCGCTGTCACGTTGTCCGATAGAATCTTTACATGTTGGTCTTTTAGTTGTGCCCGATTTGGCCTTAAGGCTTCCCATATGGCATAGAGCTCTTTGTAATTGGATGAGCTGGCCTGCAGGTGTACCGGCCACTCTTCTTGAAGGAATCTTCTTTCTAGGTGCGCCCCCCAACCCCACTTGCTGGTATCCGTGGTGATCACTACGCCTGGGGATGTAATCCAGAGGACACCCTTCTTTAAATTCTCCGGCTGCATCCAACATCCCAGGGATCTTCTGGTGACCCCGGACAAGGATATTTTCCTGTAGAGGGAACTCTGACAACAGTCCCAGACGGCCAAGACCTCCTCCTGTAAGGTCCTTGAGTGGAAGTGAGCCCAGCGCACACAAGAGACGCATGATGTCATGAGGCCCAGTACTCGCATTGCCACTCTGATGAAAACCCGGGTCTTCTGGAGTTCTTCCATGCTGTTTCTTACCAGTGACTGCTTCTCTGGTGGTAAAAAGGAAGTTCTGGTGCTGGAATCCAGAAGTACTCCTAAGAAGGTTTTCCTTTTTCCCGGCACTAAATCTGATTTTCCTCCCTTTATTATCCACCCTAGGGTTTTTAACACCGTCATCGCCTTCAGTCTGTGCCGCTGTAGCTCTTCTTTTGACTTTCCTACTAAAAGAAAGTCGTCCAGGTATGGGATGATTATTATTCCTTGATCTCTCAGGAAGGCTACCACTTCTGAAATTAGCTTGGTAAAAACTCGAAGGGCCGAGGCCAGGCCAAAGGGAAGACACTGAAATTGAAAATGACAGGTCCGATCGGGAAGTTCCACTGCGAATCTTAAATATTTCTGCGATGTTGGATGGACTGGCACCTGATAGTAGGCGCTCTTTAGATCTAGCGTGCACATCAGGGCATTTTTGTCTACCAGGGGTATCGTTGATCTGATTGACTCCATCCGGAATCTTTTGTACGTGACCCATGTATTTAATGGTATCAGATTTATAATTGTGCAGGATTCTCCGGATGGTTTTATTATGGAGAATAGGGACGAATAGTGGCCCGCTCCTACTTCTGCTCGGGGTACTGGGATAATGACAGCTGTTTTTGGTAAGTCTCGTAGTCTTTCCACATTTGAACTGTATTTTTATAGGCAGGGGAGAAGTGGATCTCTCGGGGGAGGGGAGAATTCTATTTGGTAACCTTCTGATATGTGGTCCTTAGCACCCACTGATTCTGAGTGATTTTGGACCATTGGCCCTGAACTCTCTGAGCCGACCCCCTATATAAGGATAGTCATGGTCTTCTGGGTCTTGTACGTGATCCAAACAAGGATCCTCTATTTTTTCCCCCCGTAGGTTGGGTGCCTCCAAAGGGCCCACTCTGAGGCCTCCCCTGTACTCTGTAGTCCTGTTGTCTCCTGGGACCCCCGGGTCTACGAAAGGACTGATCCCTTGAACTTTTTTTCCTCTGGGAAACCTCCTTTTTTATCCGATGCCTTCTCTAATATTTCATCTAGGGCCGGACCGAAGACTTTTAACCCGGAGAAGGGGAGAGAACAGAGCTTGTTCTTTGAAGCTCCATCTCCTGACCATGTCTTTAACCAAATAGCTCTGCGCGCCGAATTGGTCAGCGAGCTATTTCAAGCAGAGAATCTTATGGATTCAAACTCACTTAAACAAATTCTTATAGGAAAGTATATCATAGAGTGAACATAAATTTCCTTTAAAAAACTACAATTTTAATGATAACTGCTTAAAAAACACCTAGCCCAGTGTAAATGGTTATAGATAAACCCACTCAATATAAAATCAATTAACAGACCATATATTTCCTGCTCAGACCCTACAATAGACCTCGCCATTCTCCTTCCTTGCTGTGGAGGTTGGCACCCTAAGAAACGATTATTTGGCGCCCCCACTCACCGTGGACTGTCCCTCCCTTCCCTGTCAAATCCCTATTAACATAGATGGGAAAACAATAAAGTGAAGGATAGGAATGAGAAGGATAGACCCTTATAAATTATATACACATTGGTCTGTATGTCTGGCAGCAAAAAAATTCAAATCATGCATATATACACATTATCACATTGATAAGCCCCCCATAGCCTTGCAACAAATCTGCATTGATTGATAATCATTTAGCAAGAGCCACATATTAAATCACAATGCCAAATCAGCACATCCCTATTTGAGCCTTAAAATAACAATAACCAGGTCATATCATATCGAAACATGGCAATCATAGCAATAGTGAGGGACTTAGCATGAGTTGAATCTTATGGATTCCGCTGATGCGTCCGCTAGAAAGGCCGTAGCGGACTTCATAAGTGGAAGGGAGGATAATATTTCTTCTCTGGGGATCTTGTTAGTAAGATGTTCCTCTAACTGCCCCACCCATAAAAACATAGATCTTGCCACCGAAATGGCTGCTACGTTTGTTTTAATTATGGCTGTAGATGTCTCCCAAAGCTCGTCTTAACAGATTGTCCGCTTTCCTGTCCATCGGATCCTTGAGGCTGGATGAATCCTCAAAGGGGATGGACGTTTTCCTGGCAACCTTAGCTACCGGTACGTCAATTTTAGGGACTTCTTCCCAGATCTTTACATCATCTGGGTCAAAGGGAAGACGTCTCTTAAAGTCTCAGGGTATCACGAGGCGTTTTTCCGCCTCCTCCCATTCTTCCAGGACCATAACTCGTACGTGGTCATTCACCGGGAATACGCGTTGTTTGTGAGCCCTGAGACCACCAAACATCATGTCCTGTCTGGACTGTGGCTTCTGGACCATCTCTATTTGCATCGTGTCCCTGACCGCCTGCACCAGCTCGTCAGCCGAGAAGAGATATCTCTTGCTTCGTTCTGGCTCGTCTGCGTACAGCTCGCTCTCCTCCTGGTCAGACTCTCGTGAATGTCTCCTCCTCTGAGGTGAGCTCCATCTCCCACCTGGCCAGCTTTACTATGGGACCTGGACTGGGTAGTTGCGGACGGGAAAATGTGGCCATGGAAGCCTGGACCTTGTCACGTATCACGGACCTCATTTCAGACAATAGGGACAGCTGCTCCCCTTTCATGACTTTAGTCATACAGGTGTCACAGAGGAGTTTTTTATATTTGTTGGGGAGCTTCGCTGTGCATAAGGGGCACCTATTTGATTTTCCCGCGGCCTTCCCCGTCTGTTTAGTTGTAGGTAGGGGTGTCGCTTGCAGTCCCTTTTCCTGCATAATGCAAGAAAAGGATAGTCAGGGATCAGGTCATCGTCAGGCTTCCAGAGGTCTTTTATGCGCACAGCGCACTTACCCCCTCCCCTCCAGCTCGAATTTACCCTGGTCCTCCATGGTGTATGCGCGCTCCTTGAGCCCCTTGCGAGATCAGGGTGGTGAGTACCGCCTGACTCGCAGTATTGCGCTCGTTTCTGTTCCTGGAGGGCACGCCGGCCCTTTCACTTCCGGGTTGTGACGTCACCGGAAGGGCGTCGCGCGTCCTCTGCACCCGGCTTCCGGTCCTCGCGCTACGGCCGGCGTAGGAGCTGAGAGCCTCCCGTGGGAGGAAGCGGCTCTACCCAGGGGCCTCGTCCTACCCCTGGTCTTTAGGGCTGAGGGACCCCCACCCAGGAGGGTTTCAGCGCCGGGGCCGTTTCATAGGAGGGAGGGTTTGGACTCACCGCACCGATCCTCCTGGACCCCTCCGGTAAGCTCGATCCTCTCTCTCTCTCCTGTGTGTCCTCCGTGCAGGGATCAGTGACCTGTCTGCATTATGAATATCTAAGCAGAGCACCACATCAAGACCCCCCCACAGGCCGCCCGAAGCACGAGCATATCATTAACTCAAAACTGAAAATAAAGATTACACAACAACCACAAGATGGATTTCATCACCAGGTATCATTGTAATCAGTAGAACGACGCCGACCTGACACTGTCTGTAGGTTACTGTGCACAATTCTGCTGACAGGCTCCCTTTAATGTCTTACCTTCTGAACAATTAGAGAGGTATTTTTCCTCTAGACACCCATCAAAACAGTATATGTGAGCCAGCGACACAGTGGTAAGAATTTACCCCCATATTTGACGATCGCAGTTCTTTTCTCCATCTCCTTCGGTCTCTTGTTGTCAAATGGTTCAGATTTTCTGTTTCTTCTTTACTAACACTTTCAAGTTCTGTAGAAAAAAAATTGTCTTGTGAGGAATAGCGGTGAGGGGTAAATTCACAGACCCTTGATATAGTGACGTCAAATAAAAGAATATTACATAGTATAAAAAAAATGTAATAATGTAGAACCTTTCTTTGTTGGAGAATTCACAGTATTTACAGGTGAGACAGTTTCAGTGTTCAGTGCTAACCGGGATCTTCGGCCCAGATCCTGTTTGTAAAAGCAAAAGAGAGAATGAATTAAACATTTTGTCCTGAATTTCCGACACTTGTTTTCAAAGCTCATCTTTAGGACAAATTTGTCAAAATTAAATCAAATAATAATAAAAAAAAAAATTAGCAATGTCAACTTTTTTTTTTTTTTTATATACAGTATGTATGCATATATAACTTTTGTGTTGATATTTTCTTAGACACATGAGGCTTACATTTTCCAGGTGATGGAGCAGAGCGAGGGCTTGTCTTTGTGACCTGAACCACAGCGTGCATGTTTATTGATACAACTAGATGTAGGCCTGATGCTATTGCATCGGGAGGGCAGTAATGTCACTATGGGGGCAGGCTTTTCAGCGTTGAGAATCTCTCCCCCCATGTGCTCACCCACCTATCCACCTTGTCTGCTGTCTCTCTCCTTCCGGTGCTGTGTTCTCCCCTCATGTGCTGTCCTGTTTTGAGCTGTCTCCCCCCTGTGCTCTGTCTCTCTCACCCGTGTGTCTGACCGTGTACAGAACATACCACAGCTCCTGGGCAGGGGAGGGAGCAAAAGACAATACTGACATTACAGCAGGAGACCGCAGAGGATACATTTTGTGAGGTAAAATATTGTTTAAAAACAGTTCTTGAAATATTTTACCTCACAAAATGAATCTTCTGTGATCCCCTGCTGTAATGTCAGTATTGTCTTTTGCTTCCTCCCTGCCCAGGAGATGTGGTATGCTCCGTACACGGTCAGACATAGACAATTTTTAAAATTAACTTTCGTTCATGGGAAAACCCCTTTAATGTGACCGGCTTCCTCTGCCTGTAGACACATCACGCATCTGCCGCCGGGATCAGCCGAATGATTCACTGCGCCTGCAAGGAATTCACGATGGTGTACCGCTGGTGGTACCGCGCAAGAGGCTGTGAGAGTGAGTGGGAGAGTGTGAGTGAGTGTGAGAGAGACTGAGACTGAGTGAGAGACTGAGTGGTGCGTACGGCATATAGAGTGTGTGTGTGGCGCGACTGTGTTCTGCTGGTGGCACCGCGCAATAGGTTGGTACCAGCAGCAGTTTCCATATTGAGACACCCATCACTTGGGTGTCCCAATATGGCGGTCGATGAACTTCCTCTGCTTGGAATTCTGGGATATGGTAGAAATCCACAATTGTGGCGTTTTTTTTCTTCTAATTACAGTGTTTAACAATCATTTAAAACATTTTAGATTTTGATACATTAGACTTACAAGTGCAGCGATACCACATGTATGTTTTTCCTTTTACCAATATATTTAGTATCTATTTTAAATGGGGGGGTGGGGGGGATGGCTTTACTCAAATCTGTATATTTTTCTTTTTTAGCTGCATATTTTTTTAAGTCCCATAGGACCTCCCTGCGATCGTAGATACACAATATTACTCTCAGTATATACACAGCCTTGGTTTCAATGGAGCAACGTCATGTCATGGCAGGCATGGTTGCTTTCAGTAAACCCAGACAGTCATGGCAAACCATTGTCACCCCAAGGAGCATGTGAACAGTGTGTTTCACCGGGTCGTGCACTGTAAATGCCGATGTCAGAGTGCTAGTGGTGAGCAGAGTTCAGCTCTGCTTGCTGCCACTTGAGCCCGCACCTGAACTGCAGTGTACATATACATTGGATATCGGCTAGGGACTGACATTCTTGATAAGCAATGCTACTGTGATTTTGCTTTGTTCTTTTCATTCCTGTGGATATCCTCTGTACTCATACAGATGTGGCAAGCTCATGGTACAAACCTGCGTTACTCCATTACAAGGTATTCCTATGCTTATTACTATGCAAAGCGTGTGTTCTATTAGTCAGTGCTCTCAGGTATAAGTCCGTGCCGCCAGAAACGGCAGACGAGTACCAAAGGTCACAGGAGATGGAAAAACCATGGTCTGTGTCTCCCAATGAGGCGAAGGAGAAATATTAAATTTAAAAGCAGCATAAACTGGGTCTACTAAATGATACTAATGACATGTACCAGGTATAGGTCAGCAATATCAGATTGGTGGAGGTCTGGAGCCAAGCACCCATATTGATCAGTGGTTACTAGCTCCCGAGGATATAGCGGCACAGCTCCGTACGCCATGTAGTGGCCTTTCCTGGGTGCTGCAGCTCAGCTCCCATTTACAGATCTGATCCATCCTAATGATGGGTCATCTACATCACAGTCCTTGACAACCCCTTTAAAAAGTCACAAGCTTCAATAAAAACGTAGACGGAAAGAAGTACTGACCAGATTTTCTGCAGTCTGGTCCTTGTCTGCTTGCTCCTTATCTTTTTGCTCAGTGGACTGGATTTCTACCGACTTTCCTAGTGTCTTCTCAGCTTCCTTTAGGTCAGTGAGAGTAACACCCTAATAGAAAAAAGACAAAATATATCAGACTATCTATAAATCCAACTGCTGTCCTACTCACATCTCTCCTTCATATCAAGTGCCCGGGAGGGTGGTCCATAGGGCGAGGGGGTGGGTGACAGAGTCCCTTCCTGTGAAGTGCTGGGGGTAGCTCAATATGATGTGCCTGGGGGGTGGGTCCCTTTTATGTGAAGTGCCTGGGGGTAATTCCTTTCCTGTGAAGTGCCTGAGAGGGTGGTCCCTGGGGGTGGGGGGAGGGCAGCAGCGTAGCTACCGGGGGTGGGAGAGGGGGGCGGGCAGAGGGAGCTACGCTACTGTAACTGTATCGGCGAGCACAGCGCGCCGATGCAGTTACATTCTGCGGCAGAGCAGGGAGGATCGATCTCCCTGCTCTGCCACCTGGACACTATGGGGCCCCTGAGCAGGCGGGTGGCCCTGTGCCAGCAGTGGCCCCCCTGCCCATCATCGCAGGTTCAGCTACATACGGATACAGCTGACCGCATTGATGAGAGAAGGAGCGCTACGCTCCCTCTCCCATTATTCCGGTCAGCGTCTGACGTCACCGACGCCGACACTGACAGTGGGCGCGATGACGTCACTGCTCGAGGGGGAGCTCGGAGAAGCGCAGGAACCAGGAGGAAGAGAGGTGAGTATATATTGATTTATTTTTTTAGAGGCTGCCTATGTGGGTGGGGGTGATGCATTATGTTGTAGAGGATGCCTATGGGGGTTATATAGGCTGCTGCCTATGGGGGGGCTGCATCATATTGTAGAGGCTGGCTATGGGGGTTATAGAGGCTTCCTATGGGGTTTAGAGAGGCTGCCTATGGGGGTTATAGAGGCTGCCTATGGGGGTTATAGAGGCTGCCTATGGGGGTTATAGTGGCTGCTGCCTATGTGGGGGCTGCATTATGTTGTAGAGGCTGCATATGGGGGTGCTGCATTATGTTATAGAGGCTGCCTATGGGGGGCTGCGTTATGTTATAGAGGCTGCCTATGGGGGGCTGCATTATGTTATAGAGGCTACCTATGGGGGGCTGCATTGTTATAGAGGCTGCCTATGGAGGACTGCATTATGTTATAGAGGCTGCATTATGTTATAGAGGCTGCCTATGGGGCTGCATTATGTAAGAGCTCTTGGGGGCTGCATTATGTTATAGAGGACTGCCTATGGGGGGCTGCATTATGTTATAGAGACTGCCTATGGGGGCTGCATTATGTTATAGAGGCTGCCTATGGGGGGCTGCATTATGTTATAGAGCTGCCTATGGGGGGCTGCATTATGTTATAGAGACTGCTATGGGGGTGCATTTGTTATAGAGGCTGCCTATGGGGGCTGCATTATGTTACAGAGCTGCTTATGTAGAGTGCCTATGCGGGGGGCTGCATTATGTTGTAGAGGCTGCCTATTGGGGGGGGCTGTATTATGTTATAGAGCAGTGTTTATCAACTCCAGTCCTCAGGACCCACCAACAGGTCTTGTTTTCAGGATTTCCTTAGTATTGCAAAGGTGATAGCATTGCACAGGTGATAATTTTATCATCTGCTCAAGCATTAATTCCAAGGAAATCCTGAAAACATGACCTGTTGGTGGGTCCTGAGGACTGGAGTTGAGAAACACTGTTATAGAGGCTGCCTATGGGGGGGGGGCTGTATTATGTTATAGAGGCTGCCTATGGGGGGCTGCATTATGTTATAGAGGCGGCCTATGGGGGGCTGCATTATGTTATAGAGGCGGCCTATGGGGGGCTGCATTATGCTATAGAGGCTGCCTATGGGGGGCTGCATTATGTTATAGAGGCTGCCTATGGGGGTGCATTATGTTATAGAGGCTGCCTATGGGGGTGCATTATGTTATAGAGCTGCCATGGGGCTGATTTATAAGGGCCTATGGGGGCTGCATTATGTTATAGAGGCTGCCTATGGGGGGGCTGCATTATGTTTACAGAGGCTGCATTATGTTATAGAGGCTGCCTATGCGGGGGGCTGCATTATGTTGTAGAGGCTGACCAAGGGGGGGGCTGTATTATGTTGTAGAGGCTGCCTATGGGGGGGGCTGTATTATGTTATAGAGCAGTGTTTATCAACTCCAGTCCTCAGGACCCACCAACAGGTCTTGTTTTCAGGATTTCCTTAGTATTGCAAAGGTGATAGAATTGCACAGGTGATAATTTTATCATCTGCTCAAGCATTAATTCCAAGGAAATCCTGAAAACATGACCTGTTGGTGGGTCCTGAGGACTGGAGTTGAGAAACACTGTTATAGAGGCTGCCTATGGGGGGGGCTGTATTATGTTATAGAGGCTGCCTATGGGGGGCTGCATTATGTTATAGAGGCGGCCTATGGGGGGCTGCATTATGCTAGAGGCTGCTGTTGTGAATGTGTTAGAAATGAATTCTGAGCAGAAGCTCCCTCTGGTGGTTACAAACAGTACTGAACTATGAAGATTGTGAAGATTGGCGATTAGGTGTTACTGACTGGTCTTATATAAGGGAGGTTCCCTCCCATCAGGGTTGCCGGTGATCAATTGTTCTGGTCTCATCTTTGATTCCTGTTCACTTTGTAGCTTGCTGTTTCGTGCCTGCATCTTCTGCTAACAGATAAGACATTTTCTTCTTTTAGTTTTTTGTGCTTGCTTTTTGCATTTTGTCCTGCACTTCTGTGGGGGTCTGCCGGGTCCCCTCCGGGGGCTTGTGCTCCTCTCAGTTTAGTTCAGCCACTGTTGTTTGTTCATTTGCCTTTTCCAGTTTTTTCAGTGGCTGCTGTTTAGTTTTGTTACACCAGAGAACTAATTTAGGTGGTAGAGGTCGTGTGATCTCAGGTGTTTTTGTAATTAGTAGAGTTGGTACTTTTCAGGGTTTTTTGGGATTGCAGTAAGTGTCCTTCCTATCCTTTTCTATTTAGGAAGTTTGGGCCCCAACGTTTGCTCATACTATTTTCTATCTGTGTCTGTATTTTCCTCTTGTCTAACTGCCATTACATGTTTGGGGGCTTTCTATGTTCTTTGGGGATCTGCTCCGGGGCAGATAGTTTTCCTCTTTCTGTCTTTAGGTGTAGTTAGCTTCTCAGGCTGTGACGAGGCGTCTAGGACCAACGTAGGTACGCTCCACGGCTGCCTTTAGTTGTGGTGGTTAGTCAGGGTACTGCAATCCCATAGATTCCAACCTCTGGTGTATTTCCTTTTTTGCCTGCTCTCCTCAGCTACCAAATCATAACAGGCTGCCTATGGGGGCTGCATTATGTTATAGAGGCTGCCTATGGGGGGCTGCATTATGCTATAGAGACTGCCTATGGGGGGGTGCATTGTATTATACAGGCTGCCTATGGGGGTGCATTATGTTATACAGGCTGCATTACACTATAGAGTCTGCCTATGGGAATGCATTATATTAGGGGCAGCATTATATTATAGAGTCTGCCTATGGGGGGTTCATTATATTAGGGGCTGCATTACACTATAGAGTCTGCCTATGGGGGTGCATTATTCTATATAGTCTGCCAAGGGAAGTGCATAATATTGTAGAGCATGCCTATGAGGAGTGCATTACACTATAGAGTCTGCCTATGGGGGTGCATTATTCTATATAGTCTGCCAATGGGAAGTGCATAATACTGTAAAGTCTGCCTATGGGGAGTGCAGTATACTATATGGAGACCTATGGGGAGTGCATTATACTGTATTGAGGACTATCTGGTGTATTATGCTATATGGAGGCTATCTAGGGGGCCATCATACAGTGTGGATATTACAGTGAGGGGGCCATCATACAGTGTGGATATTACAGTGAGGGGGCCATCATACAGTGTGGGGATTATAGTGGTGGGGCCATCATACAGTGTTGGGGCCATTAAATAGTTTGGGGGATATTAAGTGGTCAGTATATATACAGTGAGGGGGAATTAGACTGTGTATAAGAGTATCATACTGTGTATAGGTGAGCTGTACAGGGGGAGACTCGGGACATTGGTAAATGTTAAGTGTGCACTTATTATTATAGTGGAACGCAGGTTACTGTGACTGTCAAAAGGGGCACACAAGGCAATATTACTTTCTAGGGGACAAAATGTGGGCACTGTTTTCTAGGGCACTTGCACCCAGGCATTACTATATTCTAGACTAGAATCTAGAGGGTTGCTTTAGAATTTAGAGGGCACACAGAACCACTGTAATTGGGACATATACGGCAGCAGCGGCTCAGCATTGGGGTATCAGCAGGATGAGGATTTTATGCAGTTTGGGGATAGACGGTGATGGGGCTGGAATATGACAAGTGAAATGTCTTTCTTGTAATCTCTGCAGCAGAGTCTTGGCTGGAAGAAGTCGTCATGTCGGTCTGGGCCAGATGGAAAAGACTTGAAAAGTGAACGATTCCATCAGAAAGAACGTCAGCTGTAAGTCATTATCTGTAACTCTGTGAAGTGCCCGGGGGAGGGGGACCACCCCCCATTCATGTGAAGTGCCTGGGGGGGGTTCCCCATTCATGTGAAGTGCCTGGGGGGGGGTTCCCCATTCATGTGAAGTGCCTGGGGGGTTCCCCATTCATGTGAAGTGCCGGGGGGGGGGGGTGTTTCCTTTCATCTGAATCGCCGGCAGGGGAGGGGGGGTTGGGGGTGTGGAGTGTTTCCCTCATGTGAAGTGCCTGGGGTAGGGGCGTTTCCTTTCATGAGAAGTGCCTGGGGGGGTTCCCCTTCCATGAGAAGTGCCTGGGGGGGTTCCCCTTTCATGTGAAGTGTTCCAGGGGGTTAGGGGTCCTTTCATGTCCTAGTCACAGCTGGCATTATAAAGAGTGAGGAAATCCTGGGTGGGTCTTGGTGGGGGCAAACCTAGCTTGCTCCAACCAATGCGCATGTTCTCTACACTGCTTAGCAAAAATTAGTAGGCATGCCACTAAACACAATTTCATAATTTCCTGGAGTATTTACACAAGTTGCAAAAATTTGCTGAAAGAAGTTTAGATTCACCTGAGTAGATCGCCTTGACTGCCTCATGAGCCGAGAGCGAGCTTTTCTCTGAGATTCTGACTCTTCATCCCGAACAGGGGTTTGATACGACCTGATAAAAATAATTAAATAGTTTTATTTGGAATTAACATATAAAACAGCTAGTCTCGAAGACAGCTCCTGACATTATGGGTGTCAACTTTGCAACCATATGATTTTTTTTGGGGGGGGGGGGGGGGGATCTGACACTGATTTTCAGATAAATTTTTAGAAGAGGGTAATTAGATAATGTTCCTGGGTTATCTCAAGCACAAGAATGCTTGAGGTAACCCCCAGGAGGTTTTATTTTTTAGAAGAACATCATGCAGGTGCAGTGTCTTACCTTCGCTTGTCTTTGGGATCAGTACTGGAGCTGGTGCTGGAAGACGAGGTGGAGGAAGTGGCAGTCATGCTGGACAAAGTGTTTGTGTGCGATTGTGTGGTGGGAACCATGTCAAGTTTCATCTGTAGTCCACCTTCTAAGTCTCTATTAAGATGATCGAAGTAAAGATTTTTTTTCTAATCGTTACAAAAAGCTTTTAGCCGAGACTTTACAGTCCATGCTGGTACTCCAATAACTAGAAGTTAGTACAGCGTGATACAATGATATGGTTTGTGGGTGATTAGTGAAGAAACATGACAGACAGAATGATCGGGTTAGGTGCTTTGTGGAGAAGATCACAGGTACGTGATACCAGGTTGTGGTCGGGTCGACCATGCATGGCGCTTGTGATACTCACTCTTTCTTGGCATCTGGCGGAGAGTCTGTATCCGGGAGGCTGAATATTCTCCTTGTTGGTGTGGGAGGAATACGAGCCATACGTGGCTCCTTAATCTAGGAGATTATAGGAGGGAAAAATAGGAAAGAAATCATTTATTCTCACTTATCCACAGGTGCCAAAATGAAGGCACAAACACACCAGGAGAATTAACAACGGGGCGTACAAGTATAGTATACGACATGCTACAAGCTGTGTACGGTATATAATAGAACACACACTATCTCATGTTTACATTCAGTTATCTTCTACTAGATGCTTCGACACAACTACATTTTGTCAGCCTCCAGACTTCACCCCCTCCCTGACAGATGATGAATTCCTTTCTTCTCAGAGGTGTCCGTCCCGGCCCTTGTTCTCTTGTCCCGGCCCTTGCTCTCCTGTCCCCCATATACAACTTATACATTCACCACCAAATCGAGTGCAGATGTGTGTAGCACTGATTAAGAGACCTGAGCAGTCTCGAAAGCTTGCAATTTGTCACTATCTTTTCAGTTAGGCCGGCGTCACACTTGCGAGTGTGATGCGAGTAAGTCGCACAACTTTCTCGCATCAACACCCGGCACGGCTGCCCGCTCTCGGACCCGAGTGTGCGGCTGCATGTATTTCTATGCAGCCGCACACTCGGGTCCGAGAGCAGGCGGCCGTGCTGGGTGTTGATGCGAGAAAGTTGTGCGACTTACTCGCATCACACTCGCAAGTGTGACACCGGCCTTAGCCATTAAAAGGTATAAACCACTGAGGACTCTCAATTCTAAATATTTTTCATGTGTGTAGCAGGAATGGGAGGAAAAGTGATGGTAAACAAATAGAGTGGGTAAGAAACACAGTTTACACTCAACTGTCTGAAGACGGGTAATATACGGTCAGAGTATAGGCGTTTCTTGCCTAGCTATAGACACACTGAAAGCAGCAATATCAGACACGGTACATAGACCAGAGTGATTGTGTTTCTCAGATAGCCTCTTCATCTGAACCAGTACACCTGTCTGCTGACATTACTATGACCTTCTGATCATAATGACTAATCGGAGGGTAGAAAAGAAAGTAAACCAGAAAACACTTCCTCCATTGTGTTATTGTGCCATCCAAAAACATGGGACACCTAACAAAAAGGAGTGCAAGTGGAGCAAAAAGCTGCAGATTCTGAACTCTGGTTTTTGCTTATTTATTTTTTTAAGAGATTTTTTCTAATTTCTAAATTTGGAGCTTAGCTAGAATTTTTTACCAAGTCGAGGAAAATGGTCTTTAGCCTTTTGCAAGATTTTGCGGTTGTATCTCAGGATAACAGGCTGCACTGGATGGACTTGTGTCTTCTTTCAGTCTTACAAACCATATTAAAACCCAGAAGCCATGCTTTTAAAATAACAACACTATACAAGTATTACTACATCATTGTGACACACAGGACACTTAATATATAGGGTAGATCTACCACAGGTCACGAATGCATTCACACGTCTATAAAGCAGGCTTTGTTTTCGTCTATATGACTTCTACACTACAGCCAAGTCCCTACCACTGAGGCTTGGAAGCTTTTTTCCAGCTGACTGCGCAATGGTTTACTGCCGCTCGCTGCGACCGCTTCTAGATTTCTTTTCCACTTCTGAAGGATCTCCCAAATGTCTGGCTATGAGACAGCAGAACAAAGAAGGACTATAACAAAGCACTGAAATGCAACTCAATAGTTTCACCTTCACTTAACTAAACTTTATAAAAATAAATAAATGAAAGGTTTTCCTGGATGCAGAGATGAAAACTTTTTTGGGCTGGGGTCCACACAGCTACCATGTAACAGTGAGAAATGTTGGAACCCCTCAATTTCACTGTTAAATATGTTGTATTTTATTGCATATCTCATACATGTCATAAGTTTTGCTAAGCATCACCAAGACTGAGAAACCACACAAGCCACAATGTGAAGTGTCCGGGGGGAGTCCGTTCATGAGAAGTGTGCGGGGAGTTTTCACCTCATGTGAATACACTCCCTAAATTCATTCAGACCCCCTGAAATTAATTGGAGACACATGGAGTATCCGGTAAAGGGGTTGTCCCTACATGTGAAGTGCCTGGGATGGGGGTGAGATCTCTTCGTGTAAAGTGCCTGAGGGTGGTGATGGTCCCTTTATGTAAAGTACCTGGGGGGTGGTCCCTTAATTTGAAGTGCGACGGGGGGGGGGTGGTCCCTTCATGTGAATTGTCCAGGGAAGGGGTGGTCCCTTCATGTGAAGTGTCTATTAAAGAAAACTTCCACTTTAACAAAAGAGGTCCCAATATGCTCTTGTAAACTAACAGGTTGTCACCTTTCCCTGCTCCAAAGGCGATTCTCTGGTCTGTGAATTGGCTGCAGCCAATCGCTGAGCTCTTGCCATGTACATCGGCACAGCTGCTGTGCTCAGCGATTAGCTGCAGCGGTGATGTGCACTGTAGTCGTGATGTGCCTGCTGCAGCCAATTCACAGAGACCGGAGCAGTCGTCACCGAATCAGGGAAAGGGGAGAACTTGTTGTTATTTTACAAGTATGGGCTTGTTCACAAGCTGCATTGTTGCCTAGGAAAAAACACAGCGTTTACACTACAGTAAAGTGAATGAGATCTCTGAAGTCTCATGCATACGCACGTGCGCATTTTCCTGCCAGCATACATTTTGCAGCAGCACATGCTAATCGTGTGCACATACCCTATAACAGTGCTCGTAGACCACTTTTGTTAAACTGGAAAACCCCTCTAGGACTGAATGGTGGTTATATAAATAATCCAGTCTGCGCAAGCAAAGTCTCGCCATGTCACGCACAAATAATTCATTACTACATTTACTACAATTTAGCTTTTTTTGCTCTGCATCGTTTCTATTAATAATATGGGATCTATTTTCTCCAAATTGGCATCAAGTGAAAGGAAACGTGCAGCAACTTACAGGACAAAAAGTTGAAATGCAGCCCAGCAGTGTGTGGACCCTACCAAGCAACTCCCCAAAAATCTCAGCTTCCCAGAGGAGGAGGGGATTGCAGACATTGGGATTACCCACAGTGGGAGCTTATATGTAGGACTTTAACATTTTAATAATCTGTTTTTTATTTTATTTTTTTTACACGTTTTAAAATGACTGTATACCCTAGACGGCCATCATCAAAATGTTAGCAGTAGCCAGCTTCAATTTACAGAAATAACAGAGACCGAACAAGGCAGTCCAGGATGATCATGGATTATGCAGCGTTTTTGTTTTTCTAACTTTGTAGATAAACTTTGCAAAAAAGTACCAATCTGCTAACAAGTCAACTACCCGACTGCCTAGAAAAGTAACATAGTCAGTGCCTTCCAGTCTCCTTCCAAAACCTAAGCGGCAGAAGCTTCATACTGCAATCTGCGGCAGAGACGACGCATAGAAAAGACCCCTCACAGTGGCCCTCGGTGCCCCATTGGTCACATGGGTCATGGCATGAGACGAGAAGTATATTACGATCCAAACAGTGATTGGTAAACATTGTTTAGACATCGCACAGACACAGAAAACTTTAAAGGGAATCGGTCATCGGGCTTTTTTTTTTTTTCTTTTTAGAGCATTATGATGTAGAGGCAGAGACCCTGATTCCAGCGATGTGTCACTTATTGAGCTGCTTGCTGCCATTTTGATAAAAGTCAGTTTTTTCTGCTGCAGATCTAGCAGTTCTCTGAATGTTGAGCTCTGTATAACCCCGCCAACAGCACTGATTGGTGGCTTTCTGTGTATAGGCAGAAAGCTGCCAATCATATGTGGGGGCAGGGTTATGTGGAGCTCAAGAGGACTACATGAGATAATGTTTACTAGTCCTCTAGGGATAAAAATCACAGCAATATATTAACAAAACTAAAACAAGCAGCCCAATAAGTGACATCACTGGAATCAGAGACTATGCCCCTACATCACGCTGCTCTCACATTAGGTGGCAAAAACCTGCTGACAAATTCTCTATGTGTGTATCTCCTCTTACTTTACTGATCAACAGAAGCAAAATAAGAAGCTGCTCACCCTTTCTGGGGTGTCCAGTCGGGGGCTGGAAGCAGAGCGCTTGATTCCTGGCTCTTTGAAGCTACTGTCCTCTATTCTGGCATCCTGCAGAGCCCCGAAGCTGCCAGTTTTCCGTAAGCCTGCCCTCAAGTTGGAAAAGGAAAGCTGGCATCTCTCTGTGATGCTGCTCGGTGCCCCAGAGAACTACAGATATGGAAGAAGGGTATGTATGGGGAATTGTGATGGATACATCTCAATTTTGCCACTTAATTAAAAAAAAAACGAAATCACCTCTGGCATATACATATAGAAAAGAACAGAAGCACCAGCGGACGCATACAGGATAATAGAAGGCAGCTATCACCTTATAAGACTGGTGGTACATGTATATAAAGACAAAAATCATTGAAAGCCAAGGAGGTAGCAGCACGATGGTCAAATAAACGCTGAAATGGATGGAGGCAAATAAGTATAGTCATACATCCAATCATACAAAAAGAAAAACGCCCCGGAGTAGAGGCAGCATCATCTCTTTTTCAGCAGCATTTTCTTTAGCTCAGTGAGAGTCAGAAAACAGATTTTTTTTTTGCATATCTGTAGACTAAATTATAAATGTATCATGATGTTTGTCAATCCAAAGCAGCCAGTGGTGGCGGAAAAAGATGGGAGAAGAAGAGTGCAGAGCACTGCGGCCTCTGGTGGCGGAAAAATAAGGGAGGAGAAGAGTGCAGAGAACTGCAGCCTGTGGTGGCGGAAAAATATGGGAGGAGAAGACTGCAGAGCACTGCAGCCTGTGGAGGTTGAAAAAGATGGGAGAAGAAGAGTGCAGAGAACTGCGGCCTCTGGTGGTGGAAAAAGATGGGAGAAGAGTGCAGAGAACTGCATCCTGTGGTGGCGGAAAAAGATGGGAGGAGAAGAGTGCAGAGCACTGCGGCCTGTGGAGGTTGAAAAAGATGGGAGGAGAAGAGTGCAGAACACTGTGGCCTGTGGAGGCGGAAGAAGATGGGAGAAGAGTGCAGAGCACTGCGGCCTGTGGAGGCGGAAGAAGATGGGAGGAGAAGAGTGCAGAGCACTGCGGCCTGTGGAGGCGGAAGAAGATGGGAGGAGAAGAGTGCAGAGCACTGCGGCCTGTGGAGGCGGAAGAAGATGGGAGGAGAAGAGTGCAGAGCACTGCGGCCTGTGGAGGCGGAAGAAGATGGGAGGAGAAGAGTGCATAGCACTGCGGCCTGTGGAGGCGGAAGAAGATGGGAGGAGAAGAGTGCAGAGCACTGCGGCCTGTGGAGGCGGAAGAAGATGGGAGGAGAAGAGTGCATTGCACTGCGGCCTGTGGTGGCGGAAAAAGAAGGGAGAAGAGTGCAGAGAACTGCGGCCTGTGGTGGCGGAAAAATATGGGAGGAGAAGAGTGCAGAGCACTGCGGCCTGTGGTGGCGGAAAAATATGGGAGGAGAAGAGTGCAGAAAACTGCGGCCTGTGGTGGTGGAAAAATATGGGAGGAGAAGAGTGCAGAGCACTGTGGCCTATAGTGGCGGAAAATGATGGGAGAAGAGTGCAGAGGACTGTGGCCTGTGGAGACGGAAGAAGATGGGAGGAGAAGAGTGCAGAGCACTGCGGCCTGTGGAGGTTGAAAAAGATGGGAGGAGAAGAGTGCAGAGCACTGCGGCCTATAGTGGCGGAAAATGATGGGAGAAGAGTGCAGAGCACTGTGGCCTGTGGAGGCGGAAGAGGATGGGAGGAGAAGAGTGCAGAGCACTTCAGCCTGTGGAGGCGGAAGAAGATGGGAGGAGAAGAGTGCAGAGCACTGCGGCCTGTGGAGGCAGAAGAAGATGGGAGGAGAAGAGTGCAGAGCACTGTGGCCTGTAGTGGCGGGAAAAGATGGGAGGAGAAGAGTGCAGAGCACTGCGGCCAGTGGAGGCTAAAAAAGATAGAAGAGTGCAGTGCACTGCGGCTTATAGTGGCGGAAAATGATGGGAGAAGAGTGCAGAGCACTGCGGCCTGTGGAGGCGGGAAAAGATGGGAGGAGAAGAGTGCAGAGCACTGTGGCCTGTGGAGGCGGAAGAAGATGGGAGGAGAAGAGTGCAGAGCACTGCGGCCTGTAGTGGCGGGAAAAGATGGGAGAAGAGTGCAGAGCACTGTGGCCAGTGGAGGCTGAAAAAGATAGGAGGAGAAGAGTGCAGTGCACTGCGGCTTATAGTGGCGGAAAATACGGAATCTTATGTTACTCACCGAAAAATCCTTTTCTCCGAGACGCTCATTGGGGGACACAGGACTGTGGGTGTATGCTACTGCCGCTAGGAGGCTGACACTAAGTAGATATAAAAAAAAGGTTAGCTCCTCCGCCGTATACACCTCGACACTGGCCACAGGCGAACCCAGTTTAGTGCAAAAAGCAGTAGGAGGACAAAAGGTAAATCAATGTCAACACAGGTACAATATATCCAGAAACAAAACCCACCGGAACAGACAAAAAAAGAATTAAGCTAAAAAACGAAGCCATCTGGCTATCAGGGTGGGTACTGTGTCCCCCAATGAGCGTCTCGGAGAAAAGGATTTTACGGTAACACAAAGATCCGTATTTCTCCTTCGTCTCATTGGGGGACACAGGACTGTGGGACGTCCCAAAGCAGTCCCTTGGGTGGGATACCGACTCCACAGTATAAGTCGTAACCAGGCATTGCCTATAGGTGCGCTACCGCGCCCTGAAGAATCCTTCTACCTAGACTTGCATCCGCTGAAGCCTGAGTATGGATATTATAATGTTTAGAGAAAGTATGCAGACTGGACCAGGTTGCCGCCTTACAAACCTGTTCCGCCGAAGCCTGATGCCGAAGAGCCCAGGAGGCACCCACTGCTCTGGTGGAGTGAGCCTTGATTCCTGCGGGAACCACAGCGCCTCTGATGCGGTAGGCCTCCTGAATGGTTAACCGTATCCATCTAGCCAAAGTTGATCTTGATGCAGCGAGTCTCTTCCTGCGACCTTCGGGGAGGATGAACAGCGTGTCCGTCTGCCGAAAGGATGCCGTCCGAGATACATATCTCCTGAGTGCTCTCACCAGATCCAGCGTATGGAGAGCTTTCTCCACCCGGTGCATCGGCGCTGGGCAAAATGAGGGCAAAACAATGTCCTCATTGATATGAAATAAGGACACGACCTTAGGGAAAAAAGGTGGTGTTGGCCTGAGCACCACCTTATCGTGATGAAAAAGTAAGTACGGAGCTCGGCAAGATAGTGCCGCCAGCTCCGAGACCCGCCTTATGGATGTTATGGCTATCAAAAACACCACCTTCCAAGAAAGGTATGTCAAGGAAACTTCCTGAAGAGGCTCAAATGGAGATTCCTGCAGAACTCCCAGAACAAGGTTGAGATCCCAGACGTCTAAGGGAGCCCTGTAGGGGGCACTATATGGACAACCCCCTGGATAAAGGTCTTAACCTGTAAATTAGGAGCGATTCTACGCTGAAAAAGAACAGACAAGGCTGATATCTGTCTTCTAAGAGTGCTTGGCGCTAGGCCTGAATCTAGGCCTGCTTGGAGAAATGCCAGAATGTTGGGAATCGAAAACTGAAGTGGGGAATAACCATGTTCCCTGCACCATGTAAAGAAGACCTTCCAAGTATGGTGGTAGATACGAGCCGAGGCGGGTTTTCGGGCGCTAGCCATTGTGGCAGCGACCTTCCAGGAGAATCCAGCCCTGGTCAGGATCCAAGATTCAACGGCCAGGCCGTCAAACACAGGACCGCTGAGTTCTGGTGGTAAACTGGGCCCTGGGAGAGAAGGTCCGCGCGTTCTGGCAGACGCCAGGGTGCGTCGGCGAGCAACTGTACCAGCTCTGCGTACCATGAGCGACGCGGCCAATCCGGAGCGATTAATATCGCTGGGACCCCCTCTATCCTGATCTTTCTGATCACCCTTGGTAGCAGGGCTATCGGTGGAAACAAGTACAGGAGGTGAAACTGATTCCACGGTAGAACCAGGGCGTTAACTGCAATTGCCTGCGGATCCCGGTACCGGGAGACGAAGTTGGGTACCTTGGCGTTTATCCTGGAGGCCATCAGGTCCACATCTGGGGTTCCCCAGTGTAGGCATATCTGCTGAAAAACATCGGGATGGAGTGACCATTCCCTGACGCTATACCCGGACGGCTGAGGAAATCCGCTGCCCAGTTCTCCTCGCCCGAAATGTGGACCGCCGATATCATAGAGTGATTTCTTTCTGCCCAGGTCAGAATATGTTTCACCTCGTGCATGGCCGCCCTGCTGCGGGTACCTCCCTGATGATTTATGTATGCCACAGCCGTGGAATTGTCCGATTGTATTCGGACAGGGCGGCCAGCCAGATGATGGTGAAAATGCCTCAGAGCCAGTCGAACAGCCCGAATCTCTAGAATACTTATCGGGAGGGTTGATTCCTGCAGGGACCAAGATCCCTGGGTTGTGTAGTGGCGAAACATTGCTCACCATCCGAGAAGGCTGGCGTCCGTTGTGACTATCAGCCAATGGACTGGGGGAAAATATTGCCCTGTTGAAGAGTGGTGCTCCTTGTCCATCAAGTAAGTGTCTGTCTGACCTGCAGAGCCAGACGGCACCGGAGATTGAGAGAGTAAGGGCTCCCGTCCCATGCTGCCAAGAGGGCATGCTGAAGGGGGCGGAGATGAAATTGTGCAAACGGAATGGCCTCGATTGCGGCCACCATCCTTAAGACCCTCATGCAAAATCGGATGGTGTGAGGAATGGGCTGGCGAAGGATCCGTACCTCCTGACCGAGAACTAGGGCCTTGTCCCGAGGGAGAATTATCAAACTTAGAGCGGTGTCGAAAATCATCCCTAAAAAGGTGATCTTCCGAGATGGCACGGGAGATGATTTTTTCAGATTCACCAGCCACCCCAGGCGAACCAGGGTGTCTAGCGTAATGCTGACACTTTCCTCGCAGGCTTGAAAAGACGGACCCTTGACGAGAAGATCGTCTAAGTATGGCAAGATAACTATCCCCCGGGAGTGCAGAATGGACACAACGGCAGCCAAAACCTTTGTGAACACCCTGGGGCTGTGGCTAGCCCGAAGGGCAAGGCTGGGAATTGAAAGTGAAGGTTGCTGATGGCAAACCGTAGAAATCTCTGATGAGGGGGGAATATGGGGATGTGAAGATAGGCATCCTGGATGTCTATTGACGCTAGAAATTCCCCCTTTTTCATGGCTGCAATCACCGAGTGGAGAGACTCCATTCGGAAATGTCGAATTCTGACAAACCTGTTCAGACGTTTTAGGTCCAGAATGGGCCTTACAGTGCCGTCCTTCTTGGGTACTATGAACAGGTTGGAATAGAACCCTTGACCTCTCTCGATCTCCGGTACAGGAATAATAACCCCGCTGCGCCGAAGAGAATCGACCGCCTTGAACAAGGCGCGAACCCGGGATTCTTCTTTGGGAAGGCGCAAGGGAAAAAAACGATTTGAAGGAAGGCTGATAAACTCTATCTTGTACCCCGAGGAGACTACCTCCCTGACCCACTTGTCGTGAGTGACCGATAGCCTGGTGGGGCGAAACCAGAGTAGGCGGCCGCCCATTCTGGATGAATTGACCGGATCCTGCCTCCCGTCATTTGGCCGAAAATCTTTGGGACCTAGACCCTCTAGATCTTGGCTGTTGAGATCGCATCCTTTCCAAAGGGTTGGTCTTGTAGGAGACCTGACGATCTCTGGCCTAATTAGGTCGGCCTGAGCCGCCGGAGCGGCTGCCGCAGCCCAACCTGGGTTGCGGAAGGCCCTAAACCGAGGCTGAAGCTGTCGGCGAAAGGGCTGTCTAATTTTCTGCTGAGGAAGGAAACTGCTTTTCCCTCCTGTAGCATCAGATGTGAGCTGATCCAGTCTCTCGGCAAATAACCGTCCACTCTGATAAGGTAAGGACGTAATTGACTTTTTTGAGGTTGAGTCTGCCCGTCAAGTCCTCAACCACAAGGCTCTCCTAATAGCAATCGCGCAGGCCGCAGCTAGTGCTGCGCAATTTGCCGCATCCATGGAAGCATTAATCAAAAAGTCTCCTGCAAGAGCGATCTGATTAGAGATCTCAATTACCTCTGACGGCACCTCCATACCGTGGAGGGCTCTATTTAGAGACTCCGACCAGGATATCATTGCCTTAGCAACCCAAGTCGCTGCAAAAGAGGGAGAGAGGGCAGAGCCTGATGCCTCAAACACCGAGCGAGTTAAGCTTTCAATTAGACGGTCCGTTGGATCTTTGATCGAGGAACCGTTGGGGAGAGGAGCGTCTTAGACGCTAAAAGCGACACCGGAGGGTCGACCGCAGGAGATTCCGCCCAGTTCTTAAGAAGCTCAGGGGCAAAAGGATATCTGGTATTGAGAGCCCTTTGTCCTGAAAAGCGCTTGCCCGGCTTTTCCCGGTGGTGCTGCACTAGGTCCTCAAACTCAGGGTGATCGCCAAAAACCTTATGAGTTTGCCTGGCTCATTTGAAGGACACCTTATGACCAGAGGCCGAGGTGGATTCATCATCTACCCCCGGGGTTTGATTGATTGCTTCAATGAGACTGTCAATTGTCTCTTGACAATTCGGTGCCTCTAGATTGAGGGACCCTTCGGAATCAGAGTCTGAACTTTGGTCACTCGCTTCCACAGGTGAGGGAGAGCGAGAAACGGAACTGATAGATGCCGAGGCCCTGGACGGCACAGGCAACGCAGTGTGGGTTCGCTTCCCCGCGTCTGCCTGGTGAGAGCGCGGCCCCTGCAGCTCGGAGGTTCCTGAGACATGGCCAAGACGGGTGAACCACTGTCCCTGCTCCTATCGGGAGCTTGAAGGGACTCGATTGCTCTCGTTAATGATGCCATAGATTAAGACAGAGACAGGGCCCATTCCGGGGGACCTGATGCACTGGGCTCAGTTATAGGGGAGGGCTCCTGGGCACGTTCGGAGTCACAGGCTTCACAGACCCGATTAACCTGGGCATCCGGAAAAGGGAACCTACAGGCAATGCATGCGGTATACAGCACCGTGTGAGTTTTAGCCCTTCTGGACATACTGGATCTGTGCCGCAATGCAGCGTGCAGAGGAGCGGAGCTTCCAGGCTGGAGGTAGTAGCACTTACACCAGTCCTGTGTCCCGGACGACTTTCAATGGCCCGCTGTCAGGTACAAAACTCCTGACTTCAAAAAAGCGCGCCCAGTTGAGGGAGGCGTGCCTAAATAAGCTGAGCCTCTGGGGGAGGGAACCCGAGTCGCGGCCTAGCGCAGGCCGAAGCCGGGGACTAAATTTCAAGCTGCGGCCTTGCGCCGGCCGAAGCCGGGGACTAAATTTTCGGAGGTGGCCGCCCGAGAGTCGGGGGGCGGGCCCGCCGGAAGGTCTTGCTGCTGGCGGCGGAGCCTGAGACCGCGGCCTAGCTTCCAGCCGAAGCCAAGGGCTAAATTTCCGGCCGCGGCCTAGTCTCCGGCCGAAGCCAGGGACTAAATTTCCGGCCGCGGCCTAGCGTCGGCCGAAGCCGGGGACTAAATTTTTGGCGGTGGCCGCCATTGAGTCGGGGGGTGGGCCCGCCGGAAGACGATGTACCTCAGGGGGCGGGACTCAAGCCGGGGACTCGCCTGTGGCCTGGCTGAAGCCAGGATCGAATCTGTCTCTCCTGACCACAATCCTGGGCTGGCTCACTTCGCTGCTCCTCGCCCCGAAGTTGCAAGAGCTTGCCGCACTCCCGGCCCCCAATCTACGACCGGCTTCTGTCCTCAGGTTAGAGGGGGGCTTTGTAGAAAAAAAAGGGACGGTGCAGGCACCCTAACTCCATCATCCCTTCAGGGGAAGAGGAGAGGGATCGTCCGCCTCCTTGCAGCACCGCAGTCTAGCATTGGTGGTGCAGTGGGGGCCCCACGGACTACCTTTTGCCTCTGTACAGCCTAGGGTTTCAATACTCTAGGGTGGTCAGGGCTGAGTCCGGCATTCGTGTCCCACGTTGCGGGAGAGGATACGTGGAGACGACACTCCAAGTGCTCGTCCGTTGATGGTTTGGGGAGATCGGACCCCTTCAAATGGGTCCATCGCCCCTATCTCGTCTCCGTGGGAAAGGAAAAAAAAATGGTCTGGAAGAAACCAGACGTGTGCCTACATCAGACACTAAGCATGAACTGGGTTCGCCTACGGCCAGTGTCGAGGTGTTATACGGCGGAGGAGGAACTAACCTTTTTTTATATCTACTTAGTGTCAGCCTACTAGCGGCAGTAGCATACACCCACAGTCCTGTGTCCCCCAATGAGACGAAGGAGAAATGATGGGAGAAGAGTGGAGAGCACTGCGGCCTGTGGAGGCAGGAAAAGATGAGAGGAGAAGAGTGCAGAGCACTGTGGCCAGTGGAGGCTGAAAAAGATGGGAGAAGAGTGCAGAGTACTGCGGCCTGTAGTGGCGGGAAAATATGGGAGGAGAAGAGTGCAGAGCATTGCGGCCTGTGGAGATGGAAGATGGGAGGAGAAGAGTGCAAAGCACTGCATCCTGTGGAGACGGAAGAAGATGGGAGGAGAAGAGTGCAGAGCACTGCGGCTAGTGGAGGCTGAAAAAGATGGGAGGAGAAGAGTGCAGAGCACTGTGGCCTATAGTGGAGGAAAATGATGGGAGAAGAGTGCAGAGCACTGCGGCCTGTGGTGGCGGAAAAAGATAGGAGAAGAAGAGTGCAGAGCACTGCGGCCTGTGGAGGCGGAAAAAGATGGGAGGAAAAGAGTGCAGAGCACTGCGGCCTGTGGTGGTGGAAAAATATGGGAGGAGAAGAGTGCAGAGCACTGCGGCCTGTGGTGGCGGAAAAAATATGGGAGGAGAAGAGTGTAGAGCACTGAGGCCTGTGGAGGTTACAAGAACACCCATACATACACTATATGGACAAATGTATGGGAGCACAGCTCGTAATCATTGAAGTCCGGTCTCTCCATCCACGCCTCATTACCTCCACTGTATAATATCTGGCCATCCACACACCCCAAATGCATAACATACGGTGTCCTTCCCCCCCACCACTGCAAGGAGTAAAATGTCCGATCCTCCTCCTGCCCCCTGGTGTAAAACATGCGCGTCCCTGCATTGTAGAACATGGATCACACTTCTCCATCTGGCGTTTGCTGGATGAGTCTGGGTTTGAAGAACGTTGCCCCTGACTGCATTGTGGAGGGATAATTCTATGGGCTTGTTTATTAGAGGTCAGCCTCAACCTCTCACTTCCAGTGGAGGGCAATCTTACTCCTACAGCCAATAAAATATTTTGGGTAATTGTAACTTGCAATTTTGTTGGAACTGTTTTGGGGAAGGCCCTTTCCTGCCCCAGTGTACAAGCTCCAAACAGTCATGGTTGGGGGAGTTTGGTGGGAAGAACATGAGAGTCCGTATAGAGCCCGAACTTCAACCCCATCCAACACCTCAAACGGAGATTGTGACCCCGGCCTCCCCAACATCAGGGTCTGACCTTACAAATACTCTTCTGGATGATTGGGCAAAATTTCCCACAGACACCGCCAAAATCTTGTAGAAAACCTTCCTAGAGGAGTGGAAGAACAACTTCATATCAATGCCCCAAGCTCTTGTAGGACATTTGTCCATATAGTGCACGTCATGGGTGACAGGGGAGAAGCAGGAAAATATTCTGCTCGGGATAAACAACCAAAACACTAGGGGGAGATTTATCAGAATTCTGGGGGGAAAAATAAAAAATCATGTGTCAGTCATCCAAAAAAGCCCAACCAACATCACATAATGTAACCAAAGCTGGTGGCCCCGAGGCGGCCATCACTGATGTGTCGGCTTTAGTGGATACTTCTATTTTTTTCTTTTTCCTTGCATTGTGCGTTACTCTGTTCTTTTCAGTGGAAACAATCTGAAAAGATCAACCGTAAAGGGAGCACTCACAAAAAACATAGAAAAGAACAAAAATGGCTGTAAATTAATAGTGGCTTCAGGATAATTTATTTTTAAGGAAATCAGAAAAGGAAGGCGATGAGAAAGAAAACTTGACGCTAAGGGTTTGCGTGCATTTTGCAACAATAAGGATGGAAAGGACTAGGACCATACATACTTGCACCAATAGGGATCTGACAAATGTACAGCAAAAAAAAAAAAAAAAGTAATAAAAAAAAGCCAAAAGAGTCTACAGTCATCGTGTGTAATTGTTCGCTCTCACCGAGATCACATTCAGCTTAAAGGAATTTTATGGCAAGCATGAACGGTCTACCCAAAGCAAAATCCATAGGCAAAACACAAAATAAAGGGATGTCTGAATGTAGCCTATAAGCACGCATGAGCTGTAGTGAAAGAATGGGAGAGCTGAGCCATGAATGATATAGGTCGCATGAAGCTGCCCGCATGCAACCTGCCCCCTGATGGAGGATGAGGCGAAACGTCCCTGGGTCTTATATTTGCCGTTTTCTATGATGATAAAGTGGATTCGTCACTTGAAGGTGATGATTTTTCTTCAAAAGGACAACAAACAGGACAGGTCGTCTGTAATACTGGTCCAAAAAGCACAAAATATAAGAAGCCTAAAAGCTTGGGTTTAAAAAAAAAAAAAAAGAATTACAAATAAAAATAATTTTGGTCTGGAAGGTTTTTTTATGTTTTGATGAAGATTTTGCTATTTGGGCAATATCTTTAAAAAAAAAAAAAAAAATTATCAGTCCGCTATAATAATGAGGAGCTCTCCTCTGTAGCGCTCACTCGTGACCGTCCATCGCCTGGAGGCCCTTGCAGTGGAGCGACGAGGCGGCCATCACTCTCTGCTCTCCTTGTCAATACCACAGGCTGTTTATTTTACAGGCCCTGTATTCTGCATTAGCCAATACATTTTGCACCATATGGACTAGTAATAGTTTGGACCTCTCCCCATGCTATAGTGACAGATCCATTTTAGAGGCAGATCTGGGTGACCGGACATCTGCACTCTCCGCTCCCCTGACTTCTCAGTTTTAGCAAATACTTTTCAATAAGGGGATAATCAAATGTAAGCAAGTTATCACCTATCCACTGGATGGGTAACGAGTGCTGGAATTGGTATGAATCAATCCGAGCCCTGTAATCTGTGGCCGCGGGACAGGAGCCCCGATAACAGACTCCTACTTGGCTCTAATTAGCCGGATGGGGGCAACATCATGAGAGTTCAGGTGGACGGGCGATACCTTGCTTAGCCCGCTAGACTCATTTTTGAGCAACCCCATTCCTTTTGTTACTGCCCCTGGAAATGTATGATAGATTGGATTGAAAAAGAGAATGGTAACACCCAATTGTCACCCAGTCTCAAAAATGTCAGACGGCAAAGACACACCCTACTGATAACACAAAGTTGCCAATTCATTCATGCATTTCCAGGAGGAATAACAGAAGGACAAACAATTTTTGAGAAAACATGCTCTAGAATTTTTGTAAATTCCTATTTAACCTGCAGAAGAAACACAAAAATATTTTACAGGGAAAATTTAACAAACCAAAGTTTTTATTTTACTTTCTAAAACAGAGTAACAAGAGGAAAGAAATGAGGGGAATAAAGAAAAAAAAAAAGAAAAAAAATAATACAACAACACAAAAACGAAAACGCACAGGCGTACACTACAAACAAGACAAATGTTGCTCACCGCAGCCTTTTGGCCTCTCTGGGGCACCAGAATGATGCCGGTTTTGCGCAAGCTCTGACGCCACATGGAGGGACCTACTGGTCCAGCAAGGGGCAAAATGGGAGTGACAAAGGTGAGAAGGGGCTGGCGGGATGGAAGGAGACACACAAGCAGGCGCACAGAGACAACCATGCGGTAAGAGGGAGCAAGTCGGGAGGCCATGGGGAAAATGGAATGGAAAAATTAATAGAGAGAAATTAAAAATCAGCAGAAGAGTAAGAAAAAAGAAAATAAAAAGACCAGTGGGACAAGGTGCCAGAGGAGGAACATGAAAAGTGGTTAGACGGAAAGGGAAAAGACAAAGACAGAAGAGAGATCGGTCCAGAAGTAGCAATATATCTGATTAACATAAGCACAATGTGACAGAATAAGCCCATTAGCCTAAAGCTTCCACCCAGCGTCAGTAAGCTCTCACCAAGCCCTCCACACATAGCCTAAAAAAAGCACTTTAAAGTGTAGCTCCAGATCAAAGCCAAAAATGCCTTTAAAGTGTAAGTTCCCCAAATGGATATTAAATCCCCAAATACATATCCTATTGCCAGGATCCTTCCTAATAACATTATTACCTTGCACAGAACTCAAATGGGCCTTAATTTTATTTTTTATTTAAAAGGTGAGCACTGCATCAGGAGGTACTACAGACGCGTCGTCCATTGAGCCTTTGCCAGGTTTTTCAACACGAGTTACGGTATTCCAAATAATAGGGTAGTCACTCAATGCCTGCCAGCTGTGCCCAACGCCATGCAAACAGCTGATGGAAACCAGGCCCCTAATGCATTTCACCATCTAATGTTGAAATGAAATGCTGTATTGAAAAGCAATGGGCTGGAAAGAGGTGGCTGGTATGTTAAGAGTTAACCCCTCTTTTGGAATGGAACTACTGCCACTCCCAGCCAGGATTAGGGCAGGCACCAGTGGTTGAGCATTTTGGAAACCAGTTGTACACTATGCAAGATAAAAGCTCATTGCATGAGAATGACAGCCGACAGAAAAAGTAAGTCAACTGCAAACTTGATTATTTTCAAGCAGTCTATTTAAAGCATTTTAATAACTTGAGAATACCCCTTTTAACATGGGGTATTGCAGTATTGGGCTGTAATGGTTGACTAATATGCACTGGGCCCCAGAGTCTTCTCTGATTGCAAATGCCTGGGGAGAAGGACACGATGGACTTTAACATTATGTATAGTAGGAGCTACACTTTAAAGATGAATGGCTCTGTCACTCCACAAGCTGGAGATGTTTGCTGCACTGAAACATGCATGGGGCCAATGAAATAATGGGGGAAAGAAGCAAAATCCTAAAACGACAATGTTTTAACCTAAAAGTCATGATGCCAATAACCGATAACGGCAGTAAATAAAGATATTTGTTGTACAAGTAAATTAAGAGTCCACTGTTCTATTAAGTACCAATGTGGATGGGAACTATTTTCAGATACACCTTACATGCAAGATATAGTCATCATACAATCCTAACGCAAGTATTAAAAGGGTTGCGACCTTTTATTTACCCAATTGCATGTATTTGGAGCTTAAAAAATATATATGTATATTTTTTGTTTAATTGAGCTTCATTAAACATTTTGCCTTCTATAGCTTCTGTGCTGCACTGTCTTCTGCTGGTTGCAAAATGAGTTAACCGAGTTCCATCAGTGAGCTCATTGTAACGGTCTGATAGAAGAGAGGATTTTTCTTTTATCTGTCTTTTCCTGAGCTCTTCCTACCTGATTTATGACCATAGTTTCTCTGCACACTTGAATGTGCAGTGAAACCAAGAGTGTGCAAAGGACAAACGGTGCAAAATTTTTTAACGACACCAAACTGCAAACCCCAAATGCATGCATTTAAGCACTTTGTCGTATCCATTTAGTAGAGTTGTGGAGATCTTGTGACAACGTTGCACACGGTCTATATCTTATACTACACAGAACATCTCTCACCAGATCGTCATCAATATTAGCGCAGCAATACTACACCATACCTGTCGGTCTTAAAGTGACCCTATCACTTCTGAGGGAAAAACTCAAAAAGTCACAGAGGATGAAATTCGAAGACTTTTCTCAAATACATATCATCAGCAATTCAGATGATTTGCCTGATTATTAGCCTCATTATTACAGAGAAACGGGTTTTACTTTTATTTTAATCAGAGTGAATGTCTGCTCTGGGATGTACCATCTGTAAGGGGGGGGGTGGTAGTAGCGAATTCTGTACAGCAGCAGAATGTTAAATGCGGCTTTTGCTTACAATTCAGTGAGAACAAATCAATTTTCACCATTTTGTCTAAATGCTGGTCTTTAAGATAATCAATTTACTTGGCTTTCTAATAAACACATGAAAAGTGAAGCACAAACATAGTAACTGAATATACCAGCGCACCCTGATGGAAAACAACTGCAAATCAGGTGAAAATTCTCCTAGCTTTCCTTCAGTCAGGAGCCAGAACTTTACTACATATACAATGTTGATATATATCAGGCATGAAATAAGATGTTCCCGTGTATTCTGCAACCCAGATAAAGAAGGGCGGATACTGCTGTTTCTAATGGGTTACCTTGCATGGAGGCTTCTAAAGTGTTAGTCTACTAGAAGAGGAAACAGCAGCTTGTAAACGGTAAATCTACTAGGAGGACATAGCTGCTTGTAAACGGTAAATCTACTAGGAGGACATAGCTGCTTGTAAACAGTAAATCTACTAGGAGGAGGACATAGCTGCTTGTAAACGGTAAATCTACTAGAGGAGGACATAACTGCTTGTAAACGGTAAATCTACTAGAGGAGGACATAGCTGCTTGTAAACGATAAATCTACTATTGGAGGACATAGCTGCTTGTAAATGGGAAATCTAGATGACATAGCTGCAGACAAAGGATTAATATGCAAGAGAGCATAGCTGCTTGCAAATGGTCAATCCACTAAAAGGACACACCTGCTTCTAGTTAGCCTTAATCACTCACTAAATACAAAAAATGAGCCCAAAACAAACATACTGACAAGTTTTAGCTCCTTCTCCAAGGTACACAAGAAACCATCTTATGTTTCTTCATATGTCTCTATTTCCAGTATACCAACACAGATATCATGCTGTCAAAGAGACAGCCAAACCTCAGCATGCCTCTCAAAGGGCCAGAGCTTTTATTAATAAACTAAAGCAGAAATGTCTATCATGGCTATGAAGACCTACCTCTTAAACCCATCGCTCCACAGAGAGGTTATTCCCTTAGACAATTCTTTAACATACATAGAGGACACATTTAAGAATGCACTAAAGCAAGGGACATATGAATATTGATAAAGATCTGGTGAGAAAGGTTAATAAAAATAGATGTACAGGAAAGGAAAAACCATGAGACAACTACTACTCAAGTAGACACTTCCTACAGAATGCTAGTAACAGACTTGGTTCTACCTTCTGGTCAGGTGAAGGCGGTCTCACAATGCTGTTCTGTGGCTCTGGTTGTAATCCATTTTCATTGACCTCCACATTTGTTTTAGGATCTGAGAAAAGAAAAAAATACTGTTAAATGAAAATGTTACCTGAAGACAAAGGGAAATCCGAATACCCCTGCACTGAAATGATTAGGACGATGCTTAGAATTTTAGAAATGTCTCCGCGCAACACAATTTGTTTTTATTGGAAGTCTGAAGAAGATCGTTCTCGCTCTCTACATCTGATATATCTTCAGAGTATGTGCAACTGAGCTTTTTTTTTTTTTAAGTTTTTGGAGCAGAAACTTTATAACTTCCAAATCTTCCTAAATAATTTGGGCGTTTCTGCTCCAAAAATTCAGGAAAAATACCCATGGGCTATGAGCACTCAGAGCTTTTCAGCAGAAACAGGGGGGAAATTCTCGAAAAGCTCCTCCAAACTAATACTTTTATTACTGATTTTGTCTGTGATTTACATCCAGCAAGTTACAAGCAACCAGCATGACTTTTGTTATTAAACATGTTCATTATCGAGAGTACAAAAATGTTAGTAGGGAGGTGGTGGCAATCTGAAATGTTCCTGGATATGGAGTTCCATAATGCACAAAGTACAATATTTATTTTCTAGGTGGATCGGCTCCATTTTGTCCAGTAGATGGCGGCATTACACAATCCAGAAACCTGGGAGGGTCAATTATGGGAGGCTATGGAACCATTTTCCATTTCCAACTACTGAAGTATTAAGTGAACACAATATGTTTGATTTAGGTCTATGCAAAAGGGCAGACAGTTTACTAAATGTGTGCTGGCCAAATATCAGAAACCCATTATGAGCACCGATATTGCTGCTCTGACTTTTCTAGAAAGCTGTACACTCCAATTCGAACTGTGGAGGATGAGTAGTTCACATGCATGCTGAAGAAACAGACTAGATGATGCAGAACATTGATCAAAGGCTAAACTCCCCAAGGGATACGAATATAAAAATAAAACATTTATTTATATAGATATATTTTATATATACAATCATGGCCGAAAGGGTTAACCCCCTAGGAATTGTTTCAGATAATTAAGTATTTCTTCCAGAAAATTAATGCAATTAGATGTTTTGTTATACACGTTCATTTCCTTTGTGTGTACTGGAACACAAAATGTTTAGTTACTTACGGGAGCCCATGACAGCACCACGAGAGAAGGGGTCTGCCCTTCAGGGACAGGAAACCTACAGACATGAAAGGGCGGCACCTCTCTCCTGCATCAGCTGGATTACAGAGTATGAGAAGACCTCCCAGGTTAGTAGCGATATATACACAATATTTCGTACAAAAATAACTCTCCACACGTGATTATGCTAAGGCAAAAAGAAGTGCTCACCCACACGTGAAGGGAGGGAATATAAGGGTGCTGTCATGGGCTCCGAAAAACACCGTTACCGGAAAGTAACTAAGCATTTATTCGGTCTCCCATGACAGCTCCACGAGAGTATTACAGAGAAGTAAGGAAATTAGGGAGGGACCACAGCCTGAAGCATCTTTGTCCCAAATGTGAGATCGGAGGAGGCACCCATATCAAGTCTATAATGTTGGAAGAAAGTGGAGGGAGAAGACCCTGTAGCCACCTTACATATCTCCTCAATCGACACCTCCGATCTCTCTACCCAGCAAGTTGCCACGACTCGTGTGGAGTGAGCTATCAGACCCTCCGGGACTACCTCACCACTAGCTGTATAGGCCAAAGAAATTGCCTCCCTGATCCGCCTAGCTTAGGTGCTTTTTAAGACTCTACATCTACAAGGAGTTTGTATGTTCTCCCCGTGTTTGTGTGGGTTTCCTCCGTGTACTCCGGTTTCTCCCACATTCCAAAGACATACTGATAGGGAATCTAGATTGTGAGCCCCATTGATGACAGCGATGATAATGTGTGCAACTGTAAAGCGCTGCGGAATATGTTAGCACTATATAAAAATAAAGATTATTATTATTAAGCCCCTTCCTAGCTCCCTGAAAGGAGACAAAGAATTCTTCTTCCAAGGGTCAGTTATCAAAATATATCTAAGTAGGCATCTCCTAACATCTAGTGAATGGAGCCTCTCTTCCTTTTGATTCCCGGGGTTGGCACAGAAGGAAGGAAGAATTATCTCCTGCAGCCTGTGAAATTTAGAGGCTACCTTTGGTAGATATGAGGGATCCGGCTTCAAAATGACTCTATCCTCCGAAACTGGGTATATGATGGATTCTAGACAGGGCAAGAATGTCACTTAAGGTACTGCCACACTAAACTATCCCGCTAGCGATCACGATAACGACGCATACTAATGCGATCGCTAGCGGGACAGTTTCAATATCGCTAGTAGCGGCTTAATTTAGCGATGTCGTTAAGGACGCTATCGCGGTTAGCGATCTCCTTAACGACTTTATCGGTACAAAAATACCGCTAAATCGCTAAAAAAAGGTGCCACACTCAGCGATATATACTTACCAGCGGGACGCCGACGATAAAAATAGGGTCCGGACCGATGTCAGCGACGAACGAGATCACAGCAGGATCCCAGCAGGGGCCACGTCGTTGCTACATGCCACACTGAACAACGTCACTAACGAGATCGCTAAATAGTGACGTTTTTTAGCGATCTCGTTAGCGACGCTGTTTAGTGTGGCATACCCTTAACCCTACGGGCTGATGTTAAAGGGAACCTGTCACCCCCCAGGGCCTTTTTAAGTAAAAGAGCCACCTTCAGCAGCACTAAGGCTGCAATCTGTGAAGGTGGCTCTTAGGTTAATGATCGCTAGGAACGCTGAAATATACACTTTTATAATCTGTCCGACGTACCTCTATTGTGTCAGGGAGGTATGTCTTCTCCCCCTGTGTCAGCGGCCTCAGCGGTGTCAATCATCCCCCTCTTGTTTCCGGCCCCCGCCTCCTCTCCTTGCGACGTCACCGGTGGCGCTTCGTGTAGCGGCGGCCCCAGATCCCGCCCCGCAGTGTGTTATAATGTATTCACACTGCGGGGCTGGGAATCTGGCGCCTGCGCAGTGAGGAAAGCGGCGGAGGGAGATGAGGGACAGGCGCAGAGATCCTTTTACTTACAAAGGCCCTGGGGGGTGACAGGTTCCTTTTAATGCAATGAGAAGAATTTTTATTAGGGCTACCTCAGTGGGCTCAAAGGGAGACTGTCAACGCCGTTATAACTAGGTTCAAATCCCAAGGAATTAACCTCTGTCTAAGGATGGACCTAGACCTAACCTAGGAACGCGACACCAGAGCACATATACCGCCAATTTAAGACAAAGGAAGACCAATCACGATCAGAAAAAATGTCATGTGATTTTTGACAAGTCCTTTAACAATTTGCACATAACGAATAAAGAAACAAAAACAATATTTGCACAAATAAAATCAATGCAAAGAAATAAAATTAATAATGGAACATCAATTCGTTTCTTTTGTTGAGACCAAATGGATGTCTGGTATGTAGATTAAAGATCCAGAAAGCTTCACGTGTGAGGAGTCGCTGACGTGCATCTCCACCTCGGGCAGACAGGTTAACACTTTCAATACCTGTGACTTGGAAGGAAGAAACATTGCGAGCATGCTGAAAAATAAAATGTTTAGCAGCAGCAGAAATATTGCGATTTGAAGAGACATTCTTTACATCCTGCAAATGTTCAGCGATCCTGATTTTTAATTTCCTAGTGGTGCAGCCTATATAAGATAAATTGCAAGTAGTGCACATAATTTTATATACCACATAGCATGAATTACAATTGATATATTTGTTAATGGTATAAATCGCAGTGCTGTCATTATTTTCAAAGGTTTTCGTTACACAAACATATTTGCAAAGTGCACATCTATTGTGGCCACATTTATAAAAACCTTTATGTTCTAACCACGATGTTTTATGAGAAGAGAAATTATTACTGAACATGCTTGGAGAAACTTTGTTACCAATAGATGGCGCTTTCCTTGAAACAACATTAATACCTGATGAAAGAATGTCAGCAAGAGAGGGATCTTCATATAAAATAGGCAGCGATCTCAAAATGATTTTTTTGATGTCCCCAAATTGAGGACTATATTGAGCACAAAAATATGGTTTCACTGCAAGATCATTTTTTTGTTGTCGCCCTCCACTAATGAGATCCTCTCTGTTTTTATTACTTACAATTGTTCGTGCTCTTTTTAATGACCATTTAGGATAATTTCTGTTTTTTAATTTTGTATTCACACAATTAAATTCCGTTTCCAAAGCTGTAGGATCGCTGCAGTTTCTCAAAATTCTGGTATATTCACCCAAAGGAATCGATTTGATAGTATGTTTGGGGTGACTGCTTGCTGCATGCAAGATAGAATTACCAGCACAAGGTTTGCTGAACGTTTTAGTAATAATAACAGAGTCATGTACCCCATATAAATCAAGATCCAAAAAAGAAATTTTGTTATGATGAAATTTGTGAGTAAAATGTATGTTGAATGAATTAGAATTGATATAATCAATAAATCCGGATATGGCAGGTACATCACCACTCCAAATGATGAGTAAATCATCAATATATCTACCATACCAAGCAATCGAGTCAATAAATGGATTAGTAGCTGAAAAAATAAATAAATATTCCCAATATGACATAACAAGATTAGCTAGGGATGGTGCAAATTTTGCACCCATCGCCACGCCAGATTTTTGTAAAAAAAATTTGTTGTCAAATGAGAAAAAATTGTGGGTTAATAAAAATTGAATAACTTGTAAAATATAAATAATGAGATCCTGGGAATAATTACTGAATTTCGTTAAGACAAACTGCAGCGCTGTCATGGCAACATTGTAAGGTATACAGGTATATAAAGAAGTCACATCACAACATAACCAAGTATATTCTTTAAACCAGATTTTCTTGGAAAACATTCTCAACACTTCTTTAGAATCTTTAATATAACCAGGAGTGATTTGTACTAGTGGTTGAAGTAGTGAGTCAACCCATTCACCCATTCACCCAGATGTTCATTTAAAGATCCAATCCCTACAGCGATCCTACAGCTTTGGAAACGGAATTTAATTGTGTGGATACAAAACTAAAAAACAGAAATTATCCTAAACGGTCATTAAAAAGAGCACGAACAATTGTAAGTAATAAAAACAGAGAGGATCTCATTAGTGGAGGGCGACAACAAAAAAATGATCTTGCAGTGAAACCATATTTTTGTGCTCAATATAGTCCTCAATTTGGGGACATCAAAAAAATCATTTTGAGATCGCTGCCTATTTTATATGAAGATCCCTCTCTTGCTGACATTCTTTCATCAGGTATTAATGTTGTTTCAAGGAAAGCGCCATCTATTGGTAACAAAGTTTCTCCAAGCATGTTCAGTAATAATTTCTCTTCTCATAAAACATCGTGGTTAGAACATAAAGGTTTTTATAAATGTGGCCACAATAGATGTGCACTTTGCAAATATATTTGTGTAACGAAAACCTTTGAAAATAATGACAGCACTGCGATTTATACCATTAACAAATATATCAATTGTAATTCATGCTATGTGGTATATAAAATTATGTGCACTACTTGCAATTTATCTTATATAGGCTGCACCACTAGGAAATTAAAAATCAGGATCGCTGAACATTTGCAGGATATAAAGAATGTCTCTTCAAATCGCAATATTTCTGCTGCTGCTAAACATTTTATTTTTCAGCATGCTCGCAATGTTTCTTCCTTCCAAGTCACAGGTATTGAAAGTGTTAACCTGTCTGCCCGAGGTGGAGATGCACGTCAGCGACTCCTCACACGTGAAGCTTTCTGGATCTTTAATCTACATACCAGACATCCATTTGGTCTCAACAAAAGAAACGAATTGATGTTCCATTATTAATTTTATTTCTTTGCATTGATTTTATTTGTGCAAATATTGTTTTTGTTTCTTTATTCGTTATGTGCAAATTGTTAAAGGACTTGTCAAAAATCACGACATTTTTTCTGATCGTGATTGGTCTTCCTTTGTCTTAAATATGTGCCTTTGTCTGAATATGTCAGCTGTGATAAAGATCCCTGTGATCGAAACGCGTAGCCTTGTCCTGAGCTTGTCCAGGAGCATGCCATTATTCATGTTTTTATGAATCAATAAAGATGAAGATTTTATTGAAGCTGGATCCCTTTTTCCTTCATTTTCTCATGTATCTTCACGTTTGATCAAGCGGAGGATCCGTGCTTCTACAAACCGGTGAGCTGGTTAGCGTTCTTATATTTCACATATACCGCCACCAGCCCGGCTTACTTACCTGCACCTAACCACCCAATAATTGCCAGCCAGATCACAATTATATAAGGCTCCCAGAGCTGAAACCTGGACTTTGAAGGTGTTTGTGGATAATCCTATCTCTAGGCCCTTTTGTAGGAACTCCAACATTTGGCCTATCTGAACCTCTCCTCCAACCTCCGAGCCTGGGGTTGACAGAAAATTGTTCCAGGTTCTGGCATATATCTTTGTTGTGGAAGCTTTCCTACTCTTAAGTAAGGTGGTTACTAGGTTATTAGAAAACCCAATCCCCATCAATAGCACCCTCTCAAATTCCACGCCTTTAGATGTAAACTGGACACTCGCAGATGGAAGATTGGTCCCTGGGAGAGGTCTGGGAGCTCCGGAAGAACCCATGGGTCGGTGATGGCCATCCTCCTCAGCCAGGAAAACCACGGCCTCTTGGGCCAAAAGGGAGCGATTAGAAAAAAACATGCCCTGTCCTCCCGAATCTTCCTCAACACTAACGGAATTGGGGCTATCGGGGGAAAGGCATATGCCAGATTGAAGTCACACGGGATCAGCAGAGCATCCACTGCTTACAGACCTTCTCTGGGGTTCAGGGAACAGAACAGATGCACCTTCCTGTTTCCTCTGTTGGCAAAGAGGTCTACGTCCGGACAACCCACATATGCACAATCTGGATAAAGACGGTTTGGTTCAACACCCATTTTCCCTGTCTGACCTGTTTTCGGCTTAGGAAGTCGGCCTTGATGTTCTACTTTCCTCTTATGTGCAGGGAGGTCAATGACAGCACATGCACTTCGGCCATCTGAAATAGACAATCCACCACTTCCATCAAAGACCTGGACCGGGTCCCCCCTGGCGGTTGATCCTTTCGATTTCCCATGTCCTCAAACGGCAGTGAGGCTTTTAGAAGCATTAGCAACCGCCGCATCCAGCTTCGGGGCTTTATCCTACGAGGACAAGGCAGACTCCTCGAACAGGCACTTTCGTTTGAAGGCTGGAGGTAGGGAGCCTTTCCTTTCTGGTCTCTTCCATTCTCGTAAAATAAGAGAGTGGCTTTTAGCATTCAGCGGGAAGGACCTGAGAGTTCTCTGATCCAGAACCCCGAACATCACATCCTGCATAGATTTTTCATGCCGAGACAATCTCCCCTGAATCACTATCCGACACGGGGATCTGAGCTTTTTATTTTTTCCTTACGGACACATTCCTGGGAAAGGGATCTCACTAATTCCCTTAGCTCATCCCTAACAATCTCCCTCAGGCTAGATGCAAAGTCTGGTGTCTCTTCCGCTACAGTCTGCTGAATGCATGGCTGGCACAGTCTTTTCCCATAGGAATTCGGTAGCAAGGCCCTGCAAATTGCGCACTCTTTATATGCTTGGCCTTACAGGTACACTTCTTCACCTAGCAGAAATTAGGGAGAGACAAGGGGTCAGCAGGTCCTCCACGTGGCCTGTCAGGTGCTTCTTTCCATGGACTGTCGGCCGTGCCCCCGCCCCCCGCCACTCCAGCGACACCCCCTATCCCGCCAATGATACTGACCCACATGGCCCCGACCAGCGCCGCCTGCTACCCCAGATGCGCCTTCCCATAGTCCCAGGAACCGCGCCCTCCCGGACTTACAGCTGCGGCAGACCACGACATCCCCGGCGTCACAGGGGGCGCATCCCAGCCACGTCACAGGACGCGCCCCGGCCGCATCGCGCCGGCCGCCAGAGGTACTACCGCCGTGCACCAGGAACGCTGCCGCCAGCCCGGTATATTACCTGCACCTTGAGCGTCGGACCACGACCAAGCCAGTCATCCTACTCGGACACTGCTTGCCAACTACCGCTCACTATCGTGCATCCCCTTGGACCCACTGTGGTGCTTCCAGGGCACCGAACCTGCAGGTGACCCCCGCTGCCTGAGCCGACCGGCCGGGCCTGGGAATACCGTCTATTTTTTACCTTCTTTACAGGTATGTCTGAAGAGGTTCACCTGTCAAGGACAGTAAACCAACTGATGCAGCAGAGAGGTGCCGCCCTTTTTTGTCTGTAGGTTTTCTGTCCCTGAAGGGCAGATTCCCTCTGTTGAAGTGCTGTCATGGGAGACCGAATAAAACAGAGAAACAAAGGCAAATTGGACATACCGTATTTTTCGGACCATAAGACGCACTTTTTTCCCCCAAAATTTTGGGGGAAAATGGTGGTGCGTGAGAATATATAATAGGTACAGAAGGGCTTCAAAACCAAAATCATAGAATCATGCCCTATAGGCAATCCTTTATTGATAAAATACCTCAATGGGTAGCACCCAAACACAACCGTGATATAAAAAAAACAAAAAAAAACAAAGTGTATTCCTAACTTAAAAACTAAGGGGATAGCCTAGAGTCCCTGATGTAGGTCTGGGCTGTCACCTGCCTAACAGCGGAGGTTGGCACCCTAGGGGGAAGCGTTGTGGCGCCCCCGCTCCACGATGGCTGACCCTAGGGTCCCTGTTAGGCCCTTACACCTTAGGGG
>JARQOD010000003.1:453251799-453286344 GCA_033576555.1 Oophaga sylvatica | reverse complement strand
GTGAACGCATACTTTTAGTATCTCCTAGTAACGATTGATATGGGCACTTGGACACTGGAAGAACCGTGCTCTCCAGACTGATGCCCACAGTCATGAAATATTGACTGTGTGTTCCACAGTGTGACGCACATGGTCCGGGTTATGCGCATTTACACGTTCCAAACTTCTGCCCGGACTTCCGGTTATTCCGACACCCTGTGGGCTGTATGCGTTTCACAGAGGAACACACGTGGTTCCAGCCATGCGTACGAACACTCATTGTCTCACTCTTTACATGACTTCCCGAAATGTGCAGGTGTATGACGGACCTCTAACGATGGGTTATTTGGCTCTTGTGCGTTATCATGGGGCAAACCTATATACCTTTTAACATTAGTAGTATTTCCCTATTTGTACAGGAACTACCTGGTCCATATGAGAAGGAGCTGCAATTATATGATCTATTTAAACAGGGTCATTAGTCTTCAGACACACAGAATTTCATCATTATTCAGTATCAATCTATGTGGCCTCCTGATGGAGCTGTACAGGTGAAACGCATTGAGGGTATGTGCACACATTGCGGATTCAGTTGCGGATTTTTCCGCGCGGATTTTGCTAAATCCGATTGTAAAATGACCTGCTTTTTAACTGCGGGTTTAGTGCAGATTTACTGCGGATTTTCTGCAGATTTTGTGCGGATTTCCCCTGCGGTCTTACACCTGCGGATTTCATAATGGAGCAGGTGTAAAACCGCTGAGGATTCCGCACAAAGAATTGACATGCTGTGGATCCAAATCCGCAGCAAATCTGGGCGGAAAAATCCACAGCATGTGCCCAGTTTTTTTTTAGTTTTTTTACATAGTTTAGAATGGTAGTGTGCAATGCAACAGAATCTGCTGCGGATCCGCATGGCCAAATCCGATGCGGATCCGCAGCAGAATCCGCAGCTTGTGCACATACCTTGAGGCAGGGTGGATTTGATTTAAATCAAACTGATTTAAATCACGATTTAAATCACGATTTAAATCACTAGTCAGTAAGGCTTGATTTAAATCAGTGATTTAAATCAAAGTTTCTACCAGACCGGTATATCTAATTTCATCATGTGTGATACGCCCCAGACTGGTGTATCTAATTTCATCAAGTGCGATATGCCCCAGACCGGTGTATCTAATCCCATAATGCGATACACTACACTCAGCCCTGTATCTAGATACATGCAGTGTGTCATGTGCTGTGAATAATCCCAGTGTGTGATACTCTCCACGTATCTGTGCTCAGTTTATAATACAGCGAGCAGCATGGACTAACAGAATAGATGCTGCCGGTCGTCCTCAGTGACAGCCTACTTGTCAGTATCACTGGCAGTCCCCAACAAAATGGCTCCGCTCTGTGAGCCTAAACTACATCCTCTGTTATTACAAACACCTAGTAACGGAGGAGAGAAGTCACACGTGATCATTTTCTTGTCTGCTTGCCCTTCCTCCTCCTCACACTTAGATTCACATTCTTCTTGTGTTGTGCAGATCTATTACACTCCAAACAATCAGAAACATATTGTCTAACTTCTTGGACTTGGCACTGAAGGGGTTGATTCTGTATTCATAGGTTTGTAGAACAATAGGATTAAGGTCTTTTTCTCAACTCTGTTCATGTTGTAACATTTTTGCCGTGAAGAAGAGGCTGGAGTCAAATTCCGCTTTTGAGAACTGCGTAAGTAAAGCGAGCGTCTGTGATAACATAGGAGAGAAACTGCCCACTAATCCTACAGAAACCTCTGGAAGAGCATGGCATTGTGAATGTTACACATATACAGCCTTTATTCTACTGAGTTAAACAACTCAGCTTTATCTCATGATGGAAGAACCTTTGGATGGTAAAATATTTTCCTCAAAAAGCAGTTTATTGAAAAAAATCCAATTTAAATCAAAAAAATCCGATTTAAATCAAAAAAATCCGATTTAAATCAAAAAAATCCGATTTTTTTGATTTTTTTTAAAAAAATCATTGATTTTTATCCACCCTGCCTTGAGGCTGATCTGAGACATGTCTGGATAAGTGCCAATACTTTTTCTTTTACACTGTTCTCATGTCTTTCAGGAGTATCCAGACGCTATAATTTGAATACTTATGCAATTTACGATTTATCTAGTCTGCTTACATGTTGTGATACTGTATACACTATTTTTATAGGGCAGTGTAGGCTGTCTTAGCGTGCACACGTTGCAGATTTTTCTAAATCCGCAGGTAAAATGACCTGCGTTTTACCTACGGATTTAGTGCAGATTTACTGCGGATTTTGTGCGGATTTCCCCTGCGTTTTTACACCTGCGGATTTCTATAATGGAGCAGGTGTAAAACCAATGCGGATTCCACACAAAGAATTGACATGCTGCGGATTCTAATCCGCAGCAAATCTGTGTGGAAAAATCCGCAGCATGTGCACAGCGTTTTTTGTTTTACATAGATAAGAATGCTACTGTACAACGCAGCAGAATCCGCAACGTGTGCACAGACCCTTAGGGACAGCCGCCGTTCATCGGGGGCGCCATACTTGCATTTATAGGGTACCAGCCTCCGCTGTTCAGGCAGGGACTCAGACATTAGGATAACGATTTGCCAAATATGTGATTTTTTTTTTTTTCTTGATGAAGCATGCTCTTGGTTATAATCTCTACAGCATTACCTGATTGTAGCCCCTCTGCTCATTATATGTTTGTGTATCTGGTGGAGCATTTTTTTTGGTAACTAATTTGGTTAATACTGAGGGCATACTAGGGAGATAAGGGATAGCCACCGAGGAGCGGGGGCGCCATTGACGCATTCTAATGGTGCCAATGTCTGCTGATAGGCAGGTGATCAGGAAAGGATATTACAGAGGATCAATCCAGGGTTATCTAATTTTGTGTGTCTTACATGTTGTCTTTTTTATAAATATATATTAATAAAAGTTACATTTTAATTAGGGGCCTCTAGGTATTTGAGCCTACACAGAAGAGTTATTCATAATTAATGTACCGTAATTATTTCTAAGGATTCCTTTAGTTATTTGGCTGATAAACTCATTCATGCCAAAAATGCCAACAATCTACATAACCATGCTGCAGTTTTTCAGATCCACAGAGTTCCCACAAATTTTACCAGTTTCTATTGATTTTCAGTTGCGATATGAAGATCTTATTTGGTTATTGAATCAGTTTATCATAATACAACGTCCACACTGTACCTCTGCGTAACTCTGATTTCTTAAAAAAAAAAAATCTTTTTTTTTTTTCTTCAACAAACTGCACTTAATTCTTTCTGTCACCAGATTTTGTAATATGGACCACTTACAATATTAGAAGGTTCTCATACCTAATGCAGTTGGTGTACATTGATACATTGATTAGCCATCTATCCTGATTGACAGCTCCTCATTGTCCCTCCTCCCTGCTGAGTTCTCACACTGATCTGATGCCTCCAGTCTGTGTCAGCAGAGACTGAATACACTTGGGCTCATGAGCTTTCTCGCTTTACACTTACACAGTGTAACATCACTGATGTCAGCAGAAGTTTATTTTATGTATTTTACACTCTTTTCTGAAAAGTGGGCAACCCCTTTAAGAATGGCTGCAAATTTTAATAAGTAAAGTACTGCAGAATGTTGGTGCTCTATAAATAAAAATTATTATTAATAAGCTGAGAATTTCTAAAAGTTCATATTTTTTGCATGCACAATCTGAGAATATCCTTCTATGAAGATGGGATTAACTGTTTTCCCAGTTGCGCTTGACTTAGTGGGCCCCTAAGCCACCTTTCCCTGCAGCAGTTTTTTTGTGGTCTGCAGCATGTATTTTTGCTTATGGATGGGATATTGCGAGGCTCCCTACAGTGAATGTGAACAGGCTCCAGAGTTTAGGCTGCTCCACGTCCTCTAAATAGGACAATCTTAATGATGATCCCCAGGGCTCTTTACTAATGATGAGGAAACGTGCTTGTGTGCTAACAGTGTCTTCGGCGTGCTGGAGAAATATGTCTTGAGTCCCCGCGTCTGCAAGGATTTTCATATGTTGCCATTCAGAAGCAAGATTTTTGACTGCTTGGACAAGCGACATCTTTGAGCCGCTGGCCTCAACTTTGCGCTCTGCAATACTGCAAACAACTTTGCCTATGCAGCAGAGTGCAGTGGCACTGAAGTGGGCTACACCTGGTCAGTATCAGAGCTGTACTTACAAGCTGTAGAGCAAAGAGCTTGTAAGCGCTTCTCTCTTTGCCTAGGAGACCGACCACCCACCCTCCCCCAGTAAACCGCAGAGGTGGCTTGATAAACAGGCCTGCGAGTGCAGTATACTGTAGGATCCAAGCTCTTCCTTCTTGATAACGGAGAGGATTTTTAGTAAGAAGTAAATTTAAAGTTTCTTGCTTTAGAGAAGAGTCAGAATGCCTAATAACTCGGACGAGGATCGCAACGGAATGCTCGGACTGGCTGGTGACTCTCCCGACCCGAGCGTTACAGTTGCATAGAAATATGTGCTATCCCGACGGCCAGTCCGAGCATTGTGTTGCAATCCTCGTCCGAGTTATGCGGCCTTATGACTCTTCCCTTACAGTCACTTTGTAATGTTACCAATTAAAGATAGAGAATAGCCCTTTAAGGCCTAACCACATGACTTTTTTTTTTTTTTTTGAGGGGGGGGACTGATACCCACCAAATTAGTCCAGTACCAGTTGCTAAAGGATACTTGAGAAATCTCTTCAACGTCCTGATGTTTTTTTTTATGTATATACAATTGGATTATACACGATTCTACAAATCTAGATGAGTGGTTGATTCACAGGACACAGGCTACATCAGTAATCCATGGCTGTTGGGCTGGATCCCAGCAAACCTCCTCTTACCTGACGGCAGCTTAGGCTCCTCTTTTGATTATCCAGCCTGGCATGACACACCTAATGTCACTCAAGGCCATCTAATCAAAAGAAGAGCCGCGGCTGCTAGTGGGTGAGAGGTTGCTCAGGTAGCGAATGCTGGTGGGAGAGAGGCGGCGGATTCTGGTGGGAGAAAGGCGACAGATGCCGGTGGGAGAGAGGCGGCTCAGGCAGCAAATGCTGGTGGGAGAGAGGCGGCAGATGCTGGTGGGAGAGAGGCGGCTCAGGTGGCGGATGCTGGTGGGAGAGAGGCTGCTCAGGCGGCGAATGCTGGTGGGTGAGAGGCGGCTCAGGCGGCGAATGCTGGTGGGTGAGAGGCGGCTCAGGCGGCGAATGCTGGTGAGTGAGAGGCGGCTCAGGCGGCGAATGCTGGTGGGTGAGAGGCGGCTCAGGCGGCGAATGCTGGTGGGTGAGGCGGCCGATGCTGGTGGGTGAGAGGCTGCTCAGGTGGCGAATGCTGGTGGATGAGAGGTGGCTCAGGCGGCGAATGCTGGTGGGTGAGAGGCGGCTCAGGCGGCGAATGCTGGTGGGTGAGAGGCGGCTCAGGCGGCGAATGCTGGTGGGTGAGGCGGCCGATGCTGGTGGGTGAGAGGCTGCTCAGGCAGCGAATGCTGGTGGGTGAGAGGCTACTCAGGCAGCGAATGCTGGTGGGTGAGAGGCGGCTCAGGGGGAAGATATTTTATAGATATACAGGTCCTTCTCAAAAAATAGCATATAGTGCTAAATTTCATTATTTTCCATAATGTAATGATTACAATTAAACTTTCATATATTTTAAGGTACTGCCACACTGAGCTATCCCGCTAGCGATCTCGTTAGCGTTGCATACTAATGAGATCGCTAGCGGGATTGTTTCTATAAACGCTAAATGCTGCCGCATTTAGCGATATAGTTAACGACGCTATCGCCGTTAGCGATCTTCTTAACGACTTTAGCGGTACAAAAGTACCGCTAAATCGCTAAGAAAAGGTGCCACACAGCGATTAGATACTTACCCAGCGGGAGCGCCAGCGATGAAATAGGTCCGGAGCGATTCCAGCGACGAGCGAGATCACAGCAGGAAGCTCGTCGCTGGAAGCTGCCGCACTGAACAATATCGCTAACGGGATCGCTAAATAGTGACGTTTTTTAGCGATCCCGTTAGCGATATGTTTAGTGTGGCATACCCTTTAGATTCATTACACACCAACTGAAATTTGTCAGGTCTTTTATTGTTTTAATACTGATGATTTGGCATACAACTCCTGATAACCCAAAAAACCTGTCTCAAAAAATTAGCATATCAAGAAAAGGTTCTCTAAACGACCTATTACCCTAATCTTCTGAATCAACTAATTAACTCTAAACACATGCAAAAGATTCCTGAGGCTTTTAAAAACTCCCTGCCTGGTTCATTACTCAAAACCCCCATCATGGGTAAGACTAGCGACCTTACTGATGTCAAGAAGGCCATCATTGACACCCTCAAGCAAGAGGGTAAGACCCAGAAAGAAATTTCTCAACAAATAGGCTGTTCCCAGAGTGCTGTATCAAGGCACCTCAATGGGAAGTCTGTTGGAAGGAAACAATGTGGCAGAAAACGCTGTACAACGAGAAGAGGTGACCGGACCCTGAGGAAGATTGTGGAGAAGGACCAATTCCAGACCTTGGGGGACCTGAGGAAGCAGTGGACTGAGTCTGGTGTAGAAACATCCATAGCCACCGTGCACAGGCGTGTGCAGGAAATGGGCTACAGGTGCCGCATTCCCCAGGTAAAGCCACTTTTGAACCATAAACAGCGGCAGAAGCGCCTGACCTGGGCTACAGAGAAGCAGCACTGGACTGTTGCTAAGTGGTCCCAAGTACTTTTTTCTGATGAAAGCAAATTTTGCATGTCATTCGGAAATCAAGGTGCCAGAGTCTGGAGGAAGACTGGGGAGAAGGAAATGCCAAAATGCCTGAAGTCCAGTGTCAAGTACCCACAGTCAGTGATGGTGTGGGGTGCCATGTCAGCTGCTGGTGTTGGTCCACTGTGTTTCATCAAGGGCAGGGTCAATGCAGCTAGCTATCAGGAGATTTTGGAGCACTTCATGCTTCCATCGGCTGAAATGCTTTATGGAGATGAAGATTTCATTTTTCAGCACGACCTGGCACCTGCTCACAGTGCCAAAACCACTGGTAAATGGTTTACTGACCATGGTATTACTGTGCTCAATTGGCCTGCCAACTCTCCTGACCTGAACCCCATAGAGAATCTGTGGGATATTGTGAAGAGAAAGTTGAGAGACGCAAGACCCAACACTCTGGATGAGCTTAAGGCCGCTATCGAAGCATCCTGGGCCTCCATAACACCTCAGCAGTGTCACAGGCTGATTGCCTCCATGCCACGCCGCATTGAAGCAGTCATTTCTGCAAAAGGATTCCCGACCAAGTATTGAGTGCATAACTGAACTTTATTATTTGATGTTTTTTTTGTTTGTTTTTTAAAAACACTTTTATTTTATTGGACGGTTGAAATATGTTAATTTTTTGAGACAGGTTTTTTGGGTTATCAGGAGTTGTATGCCAAAATCATCAGTATTAAAACAATAAAAGACCTGACAAATTTCAGTTGGTGTGTAATGATTCTAAAATATATGAAAGTTTAATTGTAATCATTACATTATGGAAAATAATGAAATTTTGCACCATATGCTAATTTTTTGAGAAGGACCTGTATATGAAGCTGTTATGGTCGGGAGAGCTGTAGCCCGTCCATGCATTGCGCTCTGAGATCGGACATATAGGCATGGATGTCTGCATGAGCCCTAACAATGATGTGTTAAATGCTAACTAAAAAAAAGAAGTCTTATGGTCAATAACTTATTTAAATTTAAAAAAGAAATGTCCTTGAAACAAAACCTGTTGGAGAATTCACATTACAATTTTTGGATGGCTCTCCGCTGCTGCAGCCAGCCACTGTCAGAGGTAGGTGGCACGATACAGCTGAGACTGCACAGTGACTAACTACAGCAGATGACTAAAAAAAACTTGTGGTCAAAAATGCCATTTTTGGGCACCTCTTTAAGTTGCCATGTGTACAGTCATGGCCAAAAGTTTTGAGAATGACACAAATATTATATTTTCACATGATCTGCTGCCCTCTGTTTTTTATGTGTGTTTGACAGATGTTTTTATCACAGACAGAAATATAATAATTGCAAACATATGAGTAACAAAAGCTTATATTGACAGTTAGAATGAGTTAATGCAGCAAGTCAATATTTGCAGTGTTGACCCTTCTTCTTCAGGACCTCTGCAATTCTCCCTGGCATGCTCTCAATCAACTTCTGGACCAAATCCTGACTGATAGCAGTCCATTCTTGCACAATCAATGCTTTCATTTTGTCAGAATTTTTAGGTTTTTGTTTGTCCACCCGTCTCTTGATGATTGACCACAAGTTCTCCATGGGATTAAGATCTGGGGAGTTTCCAGGCCATGGACCCAAAATCTCTGTTTTGTTCCCTGAGCCATTTAGTTATCACCTTTGCTTTATGGCAAGGTGCTCCATCATGCTGGAAAAGGCATTGTTGATCGCCAAACTGCTCTTGGAGGGTTGGGAGAAGTTGCTCTTGGAGGACATTCTGGTACCATTTTTTATTCATGGCTGTGTTTTTAGGCAAGACTGTGAGAGAGCCGATTCCCTTGGCTGAGAAGCAACCCCACACATGAATGGTTTCAGGATGCTTAATAGTTGGCATGAGACAAGACTGGTGGTAGCGCTCACCTTGTCTTCTCCGAATGAGGCGTTTTCCTGATGTCCCAAACAATCGAAAAGGGGATTCATCAGAGAAAATAACTTTACCCCAGTCCTCAGCAGTCCACTGCCTGTACCTTTTACAGAATATCAGTCTGTCCATGATGTTTTTTCTGGAGAGAAGTGGCTTCTTTGCTGCCCTCCTTGAGACCAGGCCTTGCTCCAAGAGTCTCCGCCTCACAGTGCGTGCAGATGCACTCACACCTGCCTGCTGCCATTCCTGAGCAAGCTCTGCACTGCTGGTAGCCCGATCCCGCAGCTGAAACTCTTTTAAGAGACGGTCCTGGCGCTTGCTGGTCTTTCTTGGGCGCCCTGAAGCTTTTTTGGCGACAATGGAACCTCTCTCCTTGAAGTTCTTGATGATGCGATAGAGTGTTGACTGAGGTGCAATCTTTCTAGCTGCGATACTCTTCCCTGTTAGACCATTTTTGTGCATTGCAATGATGACTGCACGTGTTTCTTTAGAGATAACCATGGTTAACAGAAGAGAAACAATGATGCCAAGCACCAACCTTCTTTTAAAGTGTCCAGTGGTGTCATTCTTACTTAATCATGACAGATTGATCTCCAGCCATGTCCTCATCAACACCCACACCTGTGTTAATGGAGCAATCACTGAAAAGAGGTTAGCTGGTCCTTTTAAGGTAGGGCTGCAATGATGTTAAAATGTGTTTTGGGGGATAAAGTTCATTTTCTAGCCAAATATTGACTTTGCAAGTAATTGCTGTTAAGATGATCACTCTTTATAACATTCTGGAGTATATGCAAATTGCCATTAGAACAAGTGAAGCAGTAGACTTTGTAAAAATTAATATTTGTGTCATTCTTAAAAACTTTTGGCCATGACTGTATGTGATGTAGCGTCTGAAAGTGCTTTTTGTAGTAGTCTTAGGTGGGTGGTGCTCTTTCTCGTCCCCCCACCCCTCTGCCTTTTTACATGCCTGCCTCGCATTAGATCCCGCACACTGATTAGGGATAGTTTAGCAATGTATTAGGAATGTGTGCTGTGTCCTCCATGCTGGCTGATAATCAGCACATAGCAGGGCTTCCTTCCTAGCACTGACATATTCTAATATACCAGGGAGGGGTCGCTCCACCGATAAAATTGCCCAACTTCACTACTGCGATCAGTAGAAATGCCAGACATAGGGTTTTAAAATGTGTACATTTCTGTATTCTCTTAACAAATATCCCTGCGACATTCACTTGGCCAAAGCAAAATTGGCATCTGTGTGTTTTGTAAGAACAGGTGAGATAAGTGGCTGCCAGACTTGTGCTAAGCCGCCTATTTCACAGGTAGACCAAGGATCGAATGTCTAAAATCCAACTTACTGACCTATATGCCCTCTTACGTGGCTTATCTCGCTCCCAGGTAATAGGGATTGCGAATAGAACCTGATCTGCTGCTAATAAACAGTGTGAAGGAGCAGTGTGCTGTACACTGGCAGTCACCAATCTGATATTGATGACCTATTTTCATGGTAAGTACTCCAGCCTCATCAGGTCTAAGAACTTATTTAATAATGTCTTTTTTGTTAAAACTGGTGACAGATCTTTTTATTATTCCTTATATTCTGGTTAATAAAATTGCATAAAATGTCAGTGTAGGCCAGGACTGGAACGTCCTGCTTCACAGGGGAGTAAAAAATATGCAGCATAAATTACCGTATATACTCGTGTATAACCCCTTTATTCCATCAGACGTACTATTCCGTCCATGTGACCCTGGACCTAATTCCCATGGACGGAATAGTACGTCATGGGCGATCAGCTGCGCTCCGGGGGGAGCGCAGCTGATCGCCGCCGGGTGTCAGCTGATTATCACAGCTGACACCCGTGACTGTGTGTCAGGAGCGGTCACGGACCGCTCTCGGCACATTAACCCTTGGCACCACCGCGATCAAACATGATCGCGGTGTACCCGGGGCACAGGGGAGGATCACGCAGGCAGGGGGCTCCCTGCGCGCTCCCCTGAGACCCTCAGAGCAGCGCGATGTGTCGCGCTGTTCCGAGGGTCCGTCCTCCCTCCAGGTCCCCGGATCCAAGATGGCGCCGGGGTCCTGCAGGGAGGCGGCTTCCTCAGTGCCTGCTGAGAGCAGGCACTGAGAAGCCTGCAGCTATGCCTGTGCGATCGCTGGTGTGACACAGTGCTGTGCACACTGTCACACCAGCGATCTGCTAAAATACAGTCATGTCCCACCCTGGGACAAAGTAAAAAAGTTAAAAAAATAAAAATAAAGTGGTAAAAAAAATCATAAAAAAAAAAAAAAAATTCCCCAATAAATTAATTTCTTCCTGTAAATAAAAAAAACAAAACAATAAAAGTACACATATTTGGTATCGCCGCGTCCGTAACGACCCCCCCTATAAAACTGTCCCACTAGTTAACCCCTTTAGTGAACCCCTTAAAAAAAAAAAAAGAAAACGAAGCAAAAAATCAATGCTTTATCATCATACCGCTGAACAAAAAGTGGAATAACACGCGATCAAAAAGACCGAGATAAATAACCATGGTACCGCTGAAAACGTCATCTTGTCCCGCAAAAAACGAGCCGTCATAAAGCATCATCAGTGAAAAAATAAAAAAGTTATAGCTCGCAGAATAAAGCGATGCAAATATAATAATTTTTTATATAAAATTGTTTTCATTCTATAAAAGCACCAAAACATAAAAAAAATGATATAAATGAGGTATCGCCGTAATCGTACTGACCCGAAGAATAAAACTGCTTTATCAATTTTACCACACGCGGAACGGTACAAACGCCTCCCCCAAAAGAAATTCATGAATTGCTGATTTTTGTTCATTCTAACCTCCCAAAAATCGAAATAAAAAGCGATCAAAAAATGTCACGTGCTCAAAAATGGTACCAATAAAAACGTCACCTCGTCCCGCAAAAAATAAGACCTCACATGACTTTGTGGGCCAAAATATGCAAAAATTATAGCTCTCAAAATGTGGCGATGCAAAAAACTATTTTTTGCAATAAAAAGCGTCTTTTAGCGTGACAGCTGCCAATCATAAAAACCCGCTATAAATAGTAAATCAAACCCCCCTTTATCACCCCCTTAGTTAGGGAAAAATAATAAAATTAAAAAAATGTATTTATTTCCATTTTCCCGTTAGGGTTGCGGCTAAAGTTAGGGTTAGGTTAGGGTTGGGATTACGGTTAGGGGTGTGTTAGGGTTAGGTTTGTGGTTAGGGTTGGGACTAGGGTTAGGGGTGTGTTGGGGTTAGGGTTGGAGTTAGAATTGGAGGGTTTCTGCTGTTTAGGCACATCAGGGGCTCTCCAAATGTGACATGGCGTCTGATCTCAATTCCAGCCAATTCTGCGTTGAAAAAGTCTAAACGGTGCTCCTTCACTTCTGAGCTCTGCCATGCTCCCAAACAGTAGTTTACTCCCGCATATGGGGTATCAGCGTACTCTGGACCACAAGAGTTATTGTGCAATTTGTCATATTTCTTCTGTTACCCTTGGGAAAATAAAAAACTGGGGGCGACAAAATCATTTTTGTAAAAAAAAAAAAAATGATTTTTTTGTTTTTACGGCTGTATGTTATAAAACTTCTGTGAAGCACTTGGGGCTTCATAGCGCTCACCACACTTCTAGATAAGTTCCTTGTGGGGTCTATTTTCTAAAATGGGGTCACTTGTGGGGGGTTTCCACTGTTTAGGCGCATCAGGGGCTCTCCAAATGCGACATGACGCCCCCAGACCATGCCATCAAAGTCTGCAATCCAAAACATCACTACTTCCCTTCCGAGCCCCGACGTGCGCCCATACAGTAGTTTACTCCCACATATTGGGTATCAGCGTACTCAGGACAAATTGGACAACAACTTTTGGGGTCCAATTTCTCCTGTTACCCTTGTGAAAATAAAATATTGGGGGCGAAAAAATCATTTTTGTAAAAATAAAAGGATTTTTTATTTTTACGGCTGTACGTTATAAACTTCTGTGAAGCACTTCGGGGTTCAAAGTGCTCACCACACATCTAGATAAGTTCCTTGAGGGGTCTATTTTCCAAAATGGGGTCACTTGTGGGGGTTCCACTGTTTAGACGCATCAGGGGCTCTCCAAATGCGACATGACTCCCCCAGACCATTCCATCAAAGTCTGCAATCCAAAACTTCACTACTTCCCTTCCGAGCCCCGGCGTGCGCCCATACAGTAGTTTACTCCCACATATTGGGTATCAGCGTACTCAGGACAAATTGGACAACAACTTTTGGCGTCCAATTTCTCCTGTTACCCTTGTGAAAATAAAATATTGGGGGCGAAAAAATCATTTTTGTAAAAAAAAAAAAGAGATTTTTTATTTTACGGCTGTACTTTATAAACTTCTGTGAAGCACTTTGGGGTTCAAAGTGCTCACCACACATCTAGATAAGTTCCTTGAGGGGTCTAGTTTCCAAAATGGTGTCATTTGTGGGGGGTTTCCACTGTTTAGTATAGATCAGGAGCTCTCCAAACACGACATGGCATCCAGCCAATTCTGCGTTGAAAAAGTCAAACGGCGCTCCTTCCCTTCCAAACTCTGCCATGCACCCAAACAGTGGTTTACTCCCACATATGGGGTATCAGCGCACTCAGGACAAATTGCACAATAACTTTTGGAGTCTTGTTACCCTTGGGAAAATAAAAATTGGGGTGAAAAGATCAATTTTGTGGAAAAAATATGATTTTTTTAATTTTACGGCTCTACGTTATAAACTTGTGTGAAGCACTTGGGGGTTCAAATTGCTCACCAAAGATCTAGATAAGTTCCTTAGGGGGTCTAGTTTCCCAAATGGGGTCACTAGTGGGGGGTTTCCATTGTTTAGGCACAGCAGGGGCTCTCCAAATGCAACATGGCGTCCAATCTCAATTCCAGCCAATTTTGGTTGGAAAAAGTCAAATGGTGCTCCATCCATTCTGAGCTCTGCCATGGCCCAAACAGTGGTTCCCCCCCACATATGGGGTATCCGCGTACTCAGGACAAATTGGACAACAAATTTTGTGGTCCAATTTCTCCTGTTACCCTTGGGAAAATAAAAAATTTGTGACTAAGATATAATTTTTGTGGGAAAAAAATAGGATTTTTATTTTCATGCCTGGGCATTATAAACTTGTGTGAAGCACTTGGGGGTTCAAAGTGCTCACCAAAGATCTAGATAAGTTCCTTAGGGGGTCTAGCTTCCAAAATGGGGTCACTTGTGGGGGGTTTCCACTGTTTAGGCTCATCTGGGGCACTACAAACGGAACATGACCCCCATCAATGTTTGCATTCCAAAACGTTACTGCTTCCTTTCCAAGCCCTGCCGTGCGCCCAAACAGTTTCCCCCCCACATATGTGGTATCAGCGTACTCAGGACAAATTGGACAACAACTTTTGGGGTCCAATTTCCTTGGGAAAAATCAAAAATTTGGGACTAAAAAATCATTTTTGTGGAAAATTGTTTTTTTTTTTTTTTTTCACACCCAGGCATTATAAACTTTTGTGAAACACTTTGGGGTTCAAAGTGCTCACAACAGATCTAGATAAGTTCCTTAGGGGGTCTAGTTTCCAAAATGGTGTCACTTGTGGGGGGTTTCCACTGTTTAGGCATATCAGGGGTCTCCAAACACGACATGGCGTCCAATCTCAATTCCAGCCAATTTTAGTTTGAAAAAGTCAAACGGCGCTCCTTCCCTTACGAGCTCTGCCGTGTAGCCCAAACAGTGGTTTTCCCCCACATATGGGGTATTGGCGTACTCAGGAGAAATTGCACAACAACTTTATCTGCCCATTTTCTCCTTTTACCCTTGTGAAAATAAAAAAAAGTTTGTAAAAGATCATTTTTGTGGCTAAAAAGTTAAATATTCATTTTTTCCTTCCACGTTGCTTCAGCTCCTGTGAAGCACCTGAAGGGTTAATAAACTTATTGAAGTGATTTTGAGTACCTTGAGGGGTGCAGTTTTTAGAATGGTGTCACTTTTGGGTATTTTCTGCCATATAGACCCCTCAAAGTGACTTCAAATGTGAGGTGGTCCCTAAAAAAATGGCTTTGTAAATTTTGTTGTAAAAATGAGAAATCACTGGTCAACTTTTAACCCTTATAATTTCCTAACAACAAAAAAATTTTGGTTTCAAAATTGTGCTGATGTAAAGTAGACATGTGGGAAATGTTATTTCTTAACTATTTTGTGTGACATATCTCTCTGTTTTATGGGGAAAAAAATTCAAGGTTTGAAAATTGCAAAATTTTCAAAATTTTCGCCATATTTGCGTTTTTTTCAAAAATAAACGCAAGGTATATCGAAGAAATTTTACCACTAACATGAAGTACAATATGTCACGAGAAAACAATCTCAGAATCGCAAAGATCCGTTGAAGCGTTCCAGAGTTATAACCTCATAAAGAGACAGTGGTCAGAATTGTAAAAATTGGCCCGGTCATTAACGTGCAAACCACCCTTGGGGGTGAAGGGGTTAAGCCGAGATTTTCAGCCCATTTTTTAAGACTGAAAGTCCCCCTCTCGGCTTATACGTGAGTCATATACAGGGGGTCGGCGGGGGAGAGGGAGCAGGGTGTCAGATCATGCTTACCCTCTCCCCGGAGTGTCTCTGCAGCCCCCCTGCTTCTCCCACAATCTCAGGCAGCTATTCCTTCCTTCAGCGGTCACGTGGTACCGCACATTAAAGTCATGAATATGCGCATGTGATAGCTGCCGGAGACTGCGGGAGAAGCAGAGGGGCTGCAGAGACGCTCCAGGAGGGGGTAAGTATATGTGATATTCACCTGTCCCCAGTCCACCGCTACACTCCTTTCTATCCTCTGCGTCCTCTGGCTGTGACATTCAGGTCAGAGGGCGCAATGACGTAGTTAGTGCGCGCCGCGCCCTGTGCCTCAGCAGTCACTGACGGAGGACCCGGAAGACAGAACAGTGCGCAACGGTGGACCGGGGACAGGTGAATATCGCAGGTGCTGGGGCCCTGAGCCAGCGGTGACACCGGCACCTGTCTCCCATAGCGCGCCGGTATCCCCGCCTGCTCAGGACACCGGCACCTGGCCCCCAGTGACCAGAGGTGAGTATGTCATTTTTTTTTTTATTTGCAGCAGCATATGGGGCATAATCTATGGAGCATCATATGGGGCATTTTCTATGGGGCAGCATATGGGGCATATACATCTATGGGGCACCTTATGGGGGCATAATCTATTGAGCATCTTATGGGGCATAATCTATGGGGCATTTTATGTGGCCTATTCTATGGAGCATCTTATGGGGCATAATCTATTGAGCATCTTATGGGGGCATAATCTATGGAGCATATTATGAGGCATAAAAGATATGGAGTATCTTATGGGGCATAATCTATGGAGCATATTATGGGGCATAGTCTATGGAGCATAATCTATGGGGCATAATCTATGGGGCATTTTATGGGGCCTATTCTATGGAGCATCTTATGGGGCATAATCTATTGAGCATCTTATGGGGGCATAATCTATGGAGCATATTATGAGGCATAAAAGATATGGAGTATCTTATGGGGCATAATCTATGGAGCATATTATGGGGCATAGTCTATGGAGCATCTTATGGGGGCATAATATATGGAGCATTATATGGGGCATAAAAGATATGGAGTATCTTATGGGGCATAATCTATGGAGCATATTATGGGGCATAATCTATGGAGCATTTTATGGGGCAGCATATGGGGCATAATCTATGGAGCATCTTATGGGACATAATCTATGGAGCATCTTATGGGGCCATTATTAAGCTTTGTGCAGCATTATATGGGGCGTATTTTGTATGGAGCATCTTATGGGGCCATCATGAACTATATGGAGCATTATATGGGGCTCCTGATTCAATATGGATATTCAAAAACATTTAACCTACTGATGTCTCAATTAATTTTACTTTTATTGGTATCTATTTTATTTTTGAAAATTTACCAGTAGCTGCTGCATTTTCCACCCTAGGCTTATACACGAGTCAATAAGTTTTCCCAGTTTTTTGTGGCAAAATTAGGGGGGTCGGCTTATACTTGGGTCGGCTTATACACGAGTATATACGGTAATTTGAAATTCGCAATGAGTAAACTGACACTGACTTTCACCTTTTGTAAGATGGTTAAATGTGCGGAAAAACTGTAGTTTTTTTTTTTTTTCTGCTGCTATGTGGTTAAAACATAAGGATATATTCACACTTTACGTTTTTGCTACTAAAGAATGCAGCGCTTTACTTTACCGGCAAAGTGAATGAGATTTCTTATTTTTTTCCTTGCAGATTTGAAGCAGTGTCATATCTGCAGGGTGTCACTTTGTGTTCTTGCAGCGTTTTTCACTCATGCAATGAATGGAGGAAAAAATTGCATCAGCGACATTTTATTCTTCTGCTGCAATTACTGAATGTCTGCACATACCCTAAAGTTATGTTCACACCCAGGTTTTTGCATACATAAAAAACACAGGTTTTGCTTGATTTTTGCGTGCGGATTTTACGTGTGATTTGTCTGTAGTACATGTTTTAATAAAGTTAGTTTTATTCCACAAAAATCTTGTTTTTTGCAGTGTTTTTTTTCACTTTCTCATTTCTTTCTAAAGGTGAAAAAAATGCAAGAATTGACATGAGGCGGTTTTTCTCGTAAATCTCAGCTTTTACTGTAAAACACAGCTTATTTGCATAAAAAATTTGCAAAATGAGTATGGTCTAAGGTTTCTTTTGTGTGGTGATCTGTGTAAGACCTGACTTGTATTTTCTCTTGTATAGTATAGAATTAGACTTGTATTTCTGACTTTGATTACTTTTTGCTTATTTAGCCTTGGACATAGTCTTGGCGAAAAGTGTTGGCACCCTTGAAATTGATCCAGAAAATTAAGTATTTCTCTTAGAAAATTATTGCACGTTTTGTTATACACAGGTTTATTTCCATTGTGTGTATTGGAACAATGCAAAAATAGACATAAAAAGGCAAATTGGACCTAATTTAACAAAAAAAAACCCAAATGGGCCTGACAAAGTTGTTGGCACCTTCTGCTTAATATTTAGTTGCACCCCCTTTGGAATCAATAACTGCAATCACTCGCTTCCTATAACCATCAACAAGCTTCTTACACCTCTCAGCTGGAATTTTGGAGCACTCTTCTTTTGCAAACTGCTACAGATCTCTCATATTTGAAGGCTCCTTCTCATGGGATTTACATGCGGACTCATTGCTGGCCACTTCAGAACTTTTCAGCGCTTTGTTTCCATCCATTTCTGGGGGCTTCTTGAAGTATGTTTGGGGTCATTGTCCTGCTGGAAGACCCATGACCTAGGACATAAACCCAGTTTTCTGACACTGGGCAGTACATTGCGACTCAAAATCCTTTGGTAATCTTCATATTTCACGATGCCTTGTACACAGTCAAGGCACCCAGTGCCACAGGCAGCAAAACAACCCCAAAACATCTTTTACCCTCCACCATATTTGGCTGTAGGTACTGTTCTCTTTTCTGTGTAGGCCTCAGTCTGTTCTTGGTAAACAGCAGAATGATGTGCTTCACCAAAAAGCTCTCTTTGGTCTCCTCTATCCACAAGATGCTTTCCCATAAGGATTTCGACTTACTGGCGTACAATTTGGCAAATTGCACGCTAGCTTTTTTGTGTCTGTGTCAGCAGTGGGGTCCTCCTGGGTCTCCTGCCATAGAGTTTCGTTTAATTCTAATGTTGATGGATAGTTCGTGCTTACACTGATGCACCCTGAGCCTGCAGGATAGCTTGATTTTCTTTGGAACTTGATTGGGGCTGCTTATCCACCATCCGGACTATCCTGCATTCCAACCTTTCATCAAATTTTCTCTGCCGTCCATGTCCAGGAAGATTAGCTACAGTGCCATGGGTTGTAAACTTTGTTGATTATGTTGCACACCGTGGACAAAAGAACATCAAGATCTCTGTAGATGGATATGTAACCTTGAGATTGTTGATGTTTTTAAACAATTTTGGTTCTCAGTCCTCAGACAGTTCTTATCTCCTCTTTCTGTTCTCCATGCTTAGTGTGACACACACAATGCAAAGATTGAGTCAACTCCTCCCCTTTTTATCTGGTTTCAGTTAAGATTTTTAATATTATCCACACCTGTTATTTGCCACAGGTGAGTTTGAACGAGCATCACATGTTTGAAGCAAAGTGTTTTACCCGCAATTTGGAAACGGTACCAACAATTTTGTCCAGCTCGTTTTTGGTGTTGTGTGTGAAATTATTCAATTTGCCTTTTTTTTTTTTTTTTTTTCGTTCCAATGCACACAAAGGAAATAAACCTGTGCATAACAAAACGTGTGTACACTGTGTTCCAAATTATTATGCAAATAATATTTTCTCAGATTTTCCCAAATTACCTATATGAATTGCAGTCATTGTAATTTTCCAGTCAAATAACTATTAGAGTACAATAAAAGGTTTTTGTACAAACTGCCTATGATAACAGTATTTTTAAAAAAAAATAAAACACTCAAACTGCACTCAAAATGCGTGTTGTAAATTATTATGCACAGCAGAGTTTTCAACCTTTTCATTTTAATAAAGAACAAAAAAATGGTCATTTTTGAAATTATAAGCATTAGCAGGTTATTACAAACTGAAATCAAACATTTTTAAACTCAATACTTTATTCTAGGTGATGTTACATTTGCACATAGGACCCCTTGTTCGAAAGGAGCTTCTGAACTCTCTCGTCCATTGAATTTATCAGGTTTTGGATGGTTTCTGCTTCAATTGTTTTGCATGAGGACAGAATACCCTCCCAGAGCTGTTGCTTAGATGTGAACTGCCTCCTGCCATCATAGACACTCCTTTTGATGATGCTCCAGAGGTTCTCAATGGGGTTGAGGTCAGGGGAGCATGGGGGCCACACCATAAGTTTGTCCCCTTTTATGCCCATAGCAGCCAGAGATGCAGATGTGTTATGTGCAGCATGAGACGATGCATTATCATGCATGAAAATGATCTTGCTGTGGAATGCACGGTTCTTCTTCTTGAACCATGGCAGGAAGTGCTGTTTGAGAAACTCAACATACACTATGGAGTTCATCTTTACCCCTTCAGGGATCCTAAAGGGGCCGACAATCTCTCTCCCCATGATTCCAGCCGAAAACATTACCTCCTCGTTGGCGCCGTAGCCGTGTTTGCATGGAGTGTCCATCAACCAGCCATCCTCCACTCCATCCATCTGGACCATCGAGCGTTGCACGGCACTCATCGGTGAACAAAACAGTTTTGAAGTCAGTCTTCATGTATTGTTTGGCCCACTTGAGCCGTTTCTGCTTGTGTGCAGTGGATAGAGGAGGTCGACAGGATGGCTTACGCACAGCTGCAAACCTCTGAAGGACACTGCATCTTGTTGTTCAGGGGACGTTGGAGGCACCAGCAGCTTCAAAAACTTGTCTGCTGCTATGACAAGGCTTTTTTGCCGCTGCTCTTTTAACCTGACGTAATTGCCTGTAGGAAAGAGTCCTCAATTTTCCCTTATCAGCATGCACACGTGTGTACTGTGAATCAGCTACATACTTCTTGATTGTGCGATGATCACGATGAAGTGTCTTGGCAATGTTGATTGTAGTCATGCCTTGACCGAAACACTCCACAATTTGTTGCTTCTCAGCAGCCGACACATCCTTTTTCTTTCCCATTTTGGCAGAAAATGTAGGCTGCTTAATAATGTGGGACAGCCTTCTTAAGTAGTCTTGCCTTTCATTGGACACACCTGCCAAACTAATTAGCACAGGTGTCTGCAATTGCTTACAGTGATATAAAGAGCCCTGACACACATCATCATCAATGAGTTTAACTGACAAACAAAAAATTCTTACCTTATCACTCCTAAACAATTTTTGCATAATAATTTGGAACACAGTGTAATTGCAACAATTTTCTGGAGAGATACTTAATTTACTTGAAAAATTTAACCCCTTAACGACCGCCGATACGCCTTTTAACGGCGGTCATTAAGGGTACTTAAACCACAGCGCCGTTAATTAACGGCGCTGTGGAAAAAGTGAATAGCTCCCCCCAGAGGCGCATTTTCTCCAGGGGGCTCGGCTACCGGGGGTAGCCGGGACCCCAGAGAACATGAACCGGGTCGGTTTTTACCGACCCCGATGTTGCGATCGCCGTTATTAACCCTATAACGGCGATCGCAGCAACAAAAAAATGGTGTGCCATTTAATTGCCTCTCCTCTGATGTGATCGGACATCAGAGGAGAGAGAAAAGGGTCCCTGATCCCCCCCCTTGTGGCCCCCGATCCCCTCCATGTGGCCCTCCGGTGTCCGCCGGTGGGCGCCGCCATCTTTGAGGCCTAGAAAATGGCGGGCACATGCTCAGTGCGCCCGCCGGATCATGTTCTCTGGGGTCTCGGCTGCCGAGGGTAGCCGAGACCCCAGAGAACATGATCCGGGTCGGTATTTACCGACCCCGGTGTCGCGATCGCCGTTATACTGAGTATAACGGCGACCACAAAGAAAAAAAGGTTTCTCTCCCCTCTGATGTGATCGCACATCAGAGGGGAGAGAATTAGGGTCCCCAGTACCCCCGAAACCCCCCCGTACCTCCCGGTGTCTTACGGCAGGTCCCCCTGTGCTGCGATCCTCCCGGGTCTTCTTCCTGTAAGAAAAAATGGCGGGCGCATGTGCAGTGCGCCCGCCAAATCTGCCTAGCGGCAGATTCAAAAAAATTTTCATTCATTCTCCTAAAAGTACATTTTGATCACTGTGATAAACTATCACAGTGATCAAAATAAAAAAAAACAGTACATAACCCCCCCCCTTTATCACCCCCTTAGTTAGGGACATATAATAAAATATAGAAATTATATTTATTTTCATTTTTCGGTTAGGGTTATAATTAGGGTTAGGGTTAGGCTGGGTTCATACTGCGTTATGGCAGTCCGTTAACGCTGCCATTCACCCCCATTTGAGGGCGCATCACGACGCATGCCGTAAAGTGGCATGCGTTTGCGACGTGCCATAATTCAGTGACGGAGCCTCGGATGCAGCCTGCAGCGTCTGGGCTCCGTCACCGCTAGCGTAGATGAATCATCTGCTGATTCCTCTGCGCTAGCGGGTACAGCATAACGCGATCGCGTTATGCTATACCGTTACCAGCCCGTCAACGCTATGTGTTGAACGGGCTGGTAAAACGCAAAATGAACTTAGGATTAGGGTTACAATTAGGGTTAGGGTTACAATTAGGGTTGGGATTAGGGTTAGGGTTGGTATTAGGGTTAGGGGTGTGTTGGGGTTAGGGTTGGAGCTAGAATTGAGGGGTTTCCACTATTTAGGCACATCAGGGGTCTCCAAACACGATGTGGCGTTCAAAAAGTCAAATGGCGCTCCCTTCCGAGCCCTGCCGTGCGCCCAAACAGTGGTTTACCCCAATATATGGGTATCAGCGTACTCAGGACAAATTGCACACCAATTTTGGGGTTCTAATTTCTCTTGTTACCCTTGGGAAAATAAAAAATAGCTCGCTAAAAAAATCATTTTTGAGGAAAAAAATATTTTTTTATTTTCACGGCTCTGCGTTTATAAATTTCTGTGAAGCACTTTGAGGTTCAAAGTGCTCACCACACATCTAGATAAGTTCCTTAGGGGGTCTAGTTTCCAAAATGGGGTCACTTGTGGGGGTTTTCCACTGTTTAGGCACATCTGGGGCACTGCAAACGGAACATAACCCCCATCAACGTCTGCATTCCAAAACGTCATTACTTCCTTTCCAAGCCCTGCTGTGCGCCCAGTTTCCCCCCCACATATTTTGTATCAGCGTACTCAGGACAAATTGGACAACTTTTGGGGTCCAATTTCCTTGTGAAAAATAAAAAATTTGGGACTAAAAAATCATTTGTGGAAATTTTTTTTTTTTCACACCCAGGCATTATAAACTTTTGTGAAACACTTTGGGGTTCAAAGTGCTCACCACAGATCTAGATATGTTACTTAGGGGTCTAGTTTCCAAAATGGTGTTACTTGTGGGGGGTTTCCACTGTTTAGGCGCATCAGGGGCTCTCCAAACGCAACATGGTGTCCAATCTCAATTCCAGCCAATTTTGTTTTGAAAAAGTCAGACGGCGCTGCTTCCCTTCCAAGCCCTGCCGTGCGCCCAAACAGTGGTCCCCCCCCCATATATGGGTATCAGCTTACTCAGGACAAATTGGACAACAACTTTTAGGGTCCAATTTCCTTGTGAAAAATCCAAAGTTTGGGACAAAAAATCATTTTTGTGGAAAATTATTTTTTTTTTCTTTCACACCCAGGCATTATAAACTTTTGTGAAACACTTGGGGGTTCAAAGTGCTCACCACAGATCTAGATAAGTTACTTAGGGGGTCTAGTTTCCAAAATGGGGTCACTTGTGGGGTTTTCCACTGTTTAGGCACATCTGGGGCACTGCAAACAGAACATGACCCCCATCAACGTCTGCATTCCAAAACGTTACTTCCTTTCCAAGCCCTGCCGTGCGCCCAAACAGTTACCCCCCCCCCCCCACATATTTGGTATCAGCGTACTCAGGACAAATTGCACAACAACTTTTAGGGTCCAATTTCCTTGTGAAAAATCAAAAATTTGGGACTAAAAAATCATTTTTGTGGAAAAATTTTTTTTTTTTTTCACACCCAGGCATTATAAACTTTTGTGAAACACTTGGGGGTTCAAAGTGCTCACAACAGATCTAGATAAGTTCCATAGGGGGTCTAGTTTCCAAAATGGTGTTACTTGTGGGGGTTTCCACTGTTTAGGCGCATCAGGGGCTCTCCAAACGCGACATGGTGTCCAATCTCAAATCCAGCCAGTTTTGGTTTGAAAAAGTCAAACGGCGCTGCTTCCCTTCCAAGCCCTGCCGTGCGCCCAAACAGTGTCCCCCCCTCACATATGGGGTATCAGCGTACTCAGGACAAATTGGACTACAACTTTTGTGGTCTAATTTCCTGTTACCTTTGGGAAAATAAAAAATTGGGGACTAAATGATCAGGTTTGTGGAAAAAATATGATTTTTATTTTCACGCCCGGGCATTATAAACTTCTGTGAAGCACTTGGGGGTTCAAAGTGCTCACCTCACATCTAGATAAGTTCCTTAGGGGACTAGTTTCCAAAATGGGGTCACTTGTGGGGGGTTTCCACTGTTTAGGCACATCAGGGCCTCTACAAACGCGACACGACGTCCAGCCAATTTTGCGTTGAAAAAGTCAAACGGTGCTCCTTCCCTTCCAAGCTCTGCCATGCACCCAAACAGTAGCTTACCCCCACATATGGGGTATCAGCATGCTCAGGACAAATTGCACAAAAACTTTTGGGGTCTTTTACCCTTGGAAAATAAAAATTGGGGTGAAAAGATCATTTTTGTGGAAAAAAAATTATTTTTTATTTTCACGGCTCTACGTTATAAACTTGTGTGAAGCACTTGGAGGTTCAAAGTGCTCACCACACATCTAGATAAGTTCCTTAAGGGGTCTAGTTTCCAAAATGGGGTCACTTGTTGGGGGTTTCCACTGTTTAGGCACATCAGGGGCTCTCTAAACGCGACATGGCATCCAGCCAATTCTGTGTTTAAAAAGTCAAACGGCGCTCCTTCCCTTGCGTCGTCTGCCGTGCGCCAAAAAAGTGGTTTACCCCTACATATGGGGTATCGGCGTATTCAGGAGAAATTGCACAACAAATTTTGTGGTTCATTTTTTCTTTTAACACTTGTGAAAATAAAAAAAAATTGGTTCCGAAGTAAAGCTTTTGCAAAAAAAGTTAAATGTCAATTTTTTTCCTTCCACATTGCTTCAGCTCCTGTGAAGCACCTGAAGGGTTAATAAACTTCTTGAATGTGGTTTTGAGCACCTTGAGGGGTGCCGTTTTTAGAATGGTGTCACTTTTGGGTATTTGCTATCATACAGACCCCTCAAAGTGACTTCAAATGTGATGTGGTCCCTAAAAAAAAATGGTGTTGTAAAAATGAGAAATCGCTGGTCAACTTTTAACCCTTATAACTTCGTAACAAAAGAAAATTTTGTTCCCAAAATTGTGCTGATGTAAAGTAGACATGTGGGAAATGTTATTTATTAAGAAATTTGTGTGACATATCTCTGATTTAAGGGCATAAATATTTCAAGTTTGAAAATTGCGAAATTTTCTAAATTTTCGCCATATTTCTGTTTTTTTCATAAATAAAAGCAAGCCATATAAAAATTTTTTTACCACTAACGTGAAGTACAATATGTCATGAAAAACAGGCTCAGAATCAGCTGGATTCGTTAAAGCGTTCCAGAGTTATAACCTCATAAAGTGACAGTGGTCAGAATTGTAAAAATTGACCCGGTAATTAAGCTGCAAAATGGCTCTGTCACTAATGGGTTAAAGGGTGCCAACACCATGACTGTATACAGTGTTTGTATATAATTTAATAATTTTTTTCCCCAGCCAATGTTGTGTCTGTCCCACTTGGAAGCCATTGTGTCTCCTTTATCGGTGTCTGATATACTCTGGGATGCAGTTAGGCTAGGTTCACATTAGCATTTGTGTGCGCAGCGTATCATCTGGATGCACAAGGCATGCTAACGCAGCGTTTTTTTTATCCGCATCAGCTTACACATGATGCCAAGAAAAAGCTGCGTGTGCACGCGTTTGCGTTATTTATGTGCATGTGTTCGATATTTCCAGGTGCTGTAATCAGTTCCTGGACATGCACAGTCTGAAGTCCGCATGCGCATCGAACGCATCCATGCATATGCCCTTGCGTACCAATGCGTTCCCATACACAGTAATGTGTTGTTTTGACGCACTCATCCGCATGCGCATATTTGATGGATTTTTGATGCTTCTAAAAATGCAACATGTTGCGTTCGCCGGACACAAACGCATTTGCCTGCATACACCATGTTAAAGATATGTACGCATGACGCATGCAGATCAAACTCTGTGCACAGATACGCAAATGTGAAACCAGCCTTAGTGAGAACTGTCGCTGTATCCGTTGTTTTGCTCGCTTGTTTCTCGGACTTTTACAGTCATACAGAGAATAACACCGGGGTCAGGATAGATCCTTTGGGAAATTATCTGCCCAGCAGTCAGATGTCTCACAATCTGAAGTCAGAAGGCTTTTATCTAATGACTCCCCCGTTACTTTTCCATAAATGTTTGTTTTCTGTAGCCTTCACTTCACGTGATCACTTCCTCTCCGGTCCTCGCTACAGATGTTGTGCGGTTTACGCCAGCTTCTATGGGAATACGATGCTGTAATTTGTAGTTGTGGTTCCTGCGCTGAACTTCTTATATCCCTTTCTAGAAAAGTGACTACATTGTGCAATCGCTTTACTACGTGTAAGGCTGATCTGTATCCAGATTTCTCAATACAAGCTGCATAATAACCTGATTTAAAAGAAATGACAAAAAGTTTAATTTTCTTATTTAGATGGTATCTCAGTCCCTCACATTTCAGGACCTCTGCTTGCTGTCGCAAGAGAACTTTCCCTTGTTAATTCCAAATGTTGGAAATCTGTTCTGTGTTGATCGCAGAGGTGCATGGCCCAGACATAAAGGTCTGATCACATTGTGCGAAATACGTGAATAGGGCTGAGCGGAGTAGTATCAGACACAATCCATGGCGAGGCTTCCAGGAAGAAAAACTGACTTTTTTTTTTATTATTATTTTTTTTCTCCTTTATTCCAGATAACCTTTTTGTAAAGTTTCCATCACATGTAGCTTGGAGTGCACATTTCTCTGTATACTTTGAAAAAGCTTCCAGTGCATGCTGCAATGGTATACATAGGACCCCGTTCACGTAGTGTATGCCAAAAGTTTGCTCTTTTGGCATACATCGAGGAGGTATACATCTGCTTACCATTTTAAAGTGGGTAGAATGGTCTGGAGACTGCAGTCATCTGTGTGATGTCCACATTACACACAGAGGGCATATCAGGCCTATTCCTGGTACATGTCCCTCCTATCTAGTGCGCTGATTAGTAAGGTTCATCTGTTGAGAAAGCTGTAACCTCTTATCTCGGTTACTCGGTGACTTTCTGTTGAAACTGTCAACACTTTGTCTAGTAGCACACAGTCTGTCTGATTTCCATTAAATTATGGCTACACCGGCTCACGGTCTGCTGATTCATGGTATCGGTAGCCTTTTCTCTGCGTCACCACCTGGGATTTGTAATCGTTGACACTGGCTGACCTGAGGCCGTAAACAACCACTAATAAAAGCCGATTTAGGAGCTCATTTAGGCAGGCCAACCGCGCTTCTGATGCACAGAACGACCGTTTTAATAGGTTCTGTGGGTTATTCTTGGCGGCACAAAGTGCTGTCAAGAAGAATTATTTTGAAGTCCCCTTAAAAATAATTTCACCGGTTGAACGAGAGCTTTGATTGGCAGCCTGCTGATACTGGATGATTATGAACGAGCCCTGAGAATTGGCCAGATTAAGTGCACCCTAAAGAGTATGCCACACTAAGCGAGATCGCTAACGAGATCGCTACTGCGTCACCATTTATGACGCAGTAGCGACCTCGTTAGCGACTTAGCTGTGTGTGACATGTAGCAGCGATGTGGCCCCTGTTGAGATGTCGCTGATCTCTTATGAACGTTCTGAGACGTTTTTTGGTCGTTGATATCCCGCTGGTGAACCTGAATCACTGAGTGTGACACCCTTTATGAACGACTTTGTCGCAGGCGGGACTAGGTTTTCCCAACGACCGCAGAGGTCGTTATACAGATCGCTGATGAGTTGTGTTTGGAATCTAACTAGCGATCGCACTAGCAATCTCGCCAGGTTAAGTCGTTGTTGTGATCGCTGGTGCGATCGTGTGGCAGTGCCTTAAGGTTATGTTCACACGTTGCATTTTTGATGCTTTTTTTTTCCCCGCAAGCAAAACATACTCTCTTAGCAGTAAGAAACTTGCTTCAAAAATGCAGATTTTGCTGCGTTTTTTGGTGCGTTTTTTTTGTCATGCTACATTTGTCTCTTGTGCATGCATAAAACAAAAAAAAATCTATTTCATCAGGTTTTTGGCAGCAAAAACAGATGTGTTTTTTCAAAAAAAGAAAAAAAACAGGCATCACCATCAATACTTTTAGAACCTAGTACTTTTCCTGTTCAGCTATAACCAGTGAGGTTAATATTCTGATTCCTTGCCCCGGCAGCTCAACATCAGAAACACAACTAATTTTCTATACGACTTCTGCTACATCTCTGACGGTCCCTGTGGGGACGCTAATGGCTGCAATATTGAATCTACCCCAATATAATAGTGCGTTATCTGCAGAGGTGCCGTGTAATTCATGTGTCCGGATCCTGCACAAGTATGGCTGTGAGGGCTGCAGGCGTCTGGGATAGTCATTACTCCGTACGGGGACGGACGACATGCAGAGTCTCCCTTGTTTTTCCATGACTTCATGTTTTTTTGGCCCAGGCAGCTTCCTAAGAGTTCGGATCCTCTCCACACCCCATTATTTATGTATCGACCCGTACACGCAACATTCTGCTTCATATTATTTGAGAATTTCATGTTTTTTGAGAATTTATTAAGGCGTTTGGTATAGTCCAATATAGTAGAAACCAGATAGTATGAGGCCTTATTGACATGATCAGAATTATGTCCCGATTTATAAGCCCCAGATTGACCCTGATGACCTATAATGAGATCAATCTGTGGCCCGTTTTTGATAGAAATTGGCCTCTGATTTTTGGTCCGTGGCAGGTGCTGAAGGTAAATCCAGTTTGTGTGACCATAGCCCAGCATTTGAGGTATAGCTACAGTATAAGCTGTCCGTACACTCCCAATGGCTGACGGTCTTTTGGCCGACCATGATCTGTCCCAAATCCCCCCCATTTTCAACCTATAGGGGACTCTGTCCCTATACATCTCAGTCCTACAATATAGATTTACCTTCTTAAATTATGCAGAAAACCATTTTTATTCAATATGCGAATGGGGCTTCACGGCACACCCTTGACATGGCCTAGGGCTCAGTGCACCGTTCTGACCTCTTAATTATTGTGCGAGATTGACAGCGCTTGCTAGCTCAGAGTGAGCACTGCCTGAACGCCCAGTGCTGCACATCCGCACGCTCTCCTTTCTGCGGCACTCACTCAAGCCATGTCTCTGCCAAGGGCAGGCGTGCATATACTTTATGAATCACATTTTTTTGCAGTGTTTCATTTACGTTTTATTGGCAAATTACGCTGTTCCTTTATTTTTATAAAATCTTATTTGTTACCCAGCCTCCATTGTAGATAGCGACCTGGAGTCCATGAAAAGCTTGTGAATGGGTTTCTAAGCAGGGGAAAAAATGGCAACAAAAAATAAGTATATCAATATAAATGGACAAATAAAAATAAGTCTTGTACAAATGCATAGAGCGGTATGGAGTTTCCTACAAGGACAGAAGTGGCTTCAGGGTCCGTCCTTGGCCCTTTGGTTCTGGTATAAAGCTGTCTATGGTTATTTGTCACAGCTCAGTAAAAGTGCTACAGGACAAATGTAACAGATCTATGTATACAGCGGGCGCGGGGCAGACTTTGGGGTTATAATACATGTTCCCTTTGGAGCCGAGCAAGGACTTGAGACAGTTATGGCAAGGCAGGACTGGCAGCCACTGTATAAATAACGTGTCTATCTTATGACGATACAGAGTAGTCATTGCCCGTCACCCACCAAAAAAAAAAATCCTAGAATGGCTGATGATAGGGAAAAGTAGAGATGAACATTAGTTTTCTGATCTCTGTAATCTAAGGGGTGATTTTCTCCTTTTCTCCATGCATGCTGCTCTAGGAAATTAAATATGCAAATTGCTTCTTCAGAGAGCAAGAGGACTAGAACTCTAGCGCCACCTATTGGAAATAGCAATTCTGAAACTCAATATCGACCCTTTAACGAGCCTTGTCACATGACTTAGGATAAAAGCCAAACAAGAATCTCAATTTGTAGACACGTGTTTCAGGATGTTGCCCCCTCATCAGTGCAAAGTATGTGATCTGTTCTACATATGGGGTCTAAGGTCACCTTGCGTAGGCAGAGATGTTTGTGTGCCCGTACACATAATATTTGCAAAATACGCATGGTTTCATAGCAATTTGCTGCATGACTGGCAAAACGCATTAAAACCCAGGCACATGGGTCTTTGGTGAGTTTTTGACATTGTATATTTTCACTGCTGTTTTACAGATCAGACAAAATTACACAGCTCACTTTTCCATCTGTTTCATCCATTTTTAATTGATCTGTCACAGGTCAATAAAGAGAATCATTGATTAATAAAAGTCCAGTTTTAAAAAAATAAATGAAAAAAAAAACTGATAACCCAAGAGAAAAACGTTCCAGTTTCCACGGTTTGAGAATATAGCCAGGCTGTGGAGTCTAACCCAGTTTCCCTGACTCGTGACTCCGGCTCCACAACTCCGTTCTGTGACTCCTTGCAAAATGTGGTTGCACAACATGTGGCGGTGCAGCCCTGGCCTTTGATGCTGGGTTTTTGACTTGCTATATACAGTCCACAGACACTAAGGAGGACTCTTCACTCCCCGGGCTGTCGATTATTGACCCCGTTTATTGCAGGAGTGACTATCCTATATGTGGAGAGACCGGAGTGTTTTAACTCTTTCACCTCTGACTTGTATTGGGATTATCTATTAAGGAAGTGACGGAAGTGATGTAATTGTGGCGTGAAATAGACATTGAACTCTTCAGGTTTTTTTGTATGGTGTAATTTCTCTCTTTAGTCTCAGATCTCGGTAGCCGTGTTTCAGACTGTAGACACACATGAGCAGATATGTAGCCAGTGGGCATTACCTCTCCCTACAGATTTCTGGACCAACGTGTAATAGTCCTCATTCCCTGCGGTACATGAATCGTTGTAATTGAACATTAGACTTCATGCAGACATTTACCGTATTTATTTTATTTTATTTTTTTGCATATGAAAGAAACTGTCCTCTGTATTTTTCATACTATAAGAAGAACCTCAGGTTTAGATAGCAGAAAATAGGAAAAAAGTAGATTTCCTACTACCGTAATTGAAACTTCCCTGGTGGAGGAAAGGAGTGGAGGGGTAAATTTTGCTAATTTTAATGCACATGGGTAGAATAGGGAGATTAGACAGCTGTTGTTAAAGGGGCTATCCTGGACTATTTTGTTTTTTTATCTCGTATGTCTAAGAACTTACAGGCAGGTGGTTGCTAACTACTTGTTCTGCCATTGTCAGCTCAGTGATCACAGACCGCTCTTGCCTACTGCATTTAACCTCATGTCGACAGAGCAGCTGTTTCCCTTCCAGACTGCTGCAGACATCGTGCTGATTGACAGCCGACTGTCAATCAGCATGACGTCTGCAGTCATGCCTTGTCCGCAGAGCAGAATGGAAGAGAAGCTGCTCTGTCGACATGTCAACGGAAGCTGCAGAATCGCTGGCACGACGGTCTGTGACCTCTGCTGGCAGAGATCGGTGCTGGTGCAACAGTTAAATAGGTAGAAACTACGTCCCTGTTGGTGCTTAAGACCATAGGAAAAGAAATAGTCTCCGATATCCCCTTTAAGTGTTTCTTCTGCAGCATGGGCATTATATACATATAGCATTACAACACGCACATTATGCAAGTACATATAAAGTGCATGCACACTCTGCTCTCCTACATAGTCAGTTGTCAGCCGCTGACAAACAGCTGATGCATCTTTTAGACTCGTATAATTCTTCACTTCTCGGCAGCATAGTCCTCGCATGTAATTAGGCCCGTGCTGGCAGTAATAATGCAGAATGCATATTTATCGGTTAATTTCCCATCGTCCGTTAATGTTCCCCTCTGTGTCTTTATGGATTAATTCACAACGTTTTATCTCTCCGAGTTGTTTCTTGCCTCATGGACGCACCATTTCTGTAGGGAGTCCCTGCACTTTGGGTACAGGTCAAAAATAGGCGCACACTCTGCAAAAAAAAAAAAAATGCTGCAAATCTTTTCTGAATCTGCAGCGCAATCCTCGTGTCAAACGTGTAGATTTTTCTGCGGATTTGAAAGGAGTGACCTCTGAAATGTAAACCCTTGTGGCAGACTGAAATATCCACAGCACGCAGTAAACCAGCACAGAAGATATTCCACAAGCTTGTTCATCTTTCATCCACTTGGCTGGCGCTGCTACCTGCTGAGGGTTTGTAATGCACATTTCTGTTCCCGGTGCATTTATCCTAAGTGCGGACCCGCAGGCTGATAATGACCTATATGTCCATATTTGCAAGATACGATACATATTGCAGACAGAATTTGCAGAGGAAATAGAAGACTATTTCCATTCCTCCTCCTCCAGAGCGTTGTCTCCATTGTGCAGAGCGTTTTCCCATGCTATCATTAGGCAGTGTGTTTTATCACATTGTGCTATATATGTAGGTGTAGTGGGAATCCTGCTCTGCAGAATCTGTCACCGCAATCATAGTCGCACTTCTGCAGACTTTTGGCAAGTTTATTCTTGACACAAACTGTGATCTCCTCCTGGCTGAAGACAGGAAAGCCTTAACAATAGAAGACAGGCAGTACCGAAATAACCCGCTGACTGTTAAAGGGAAAGGCTCCTCCTTTGGACTAGTGCTCAGTGGACCGACCCTTTAAATAAAATATTAGTGGGTGTCACGCTGAATCGCCTACATAGCCGTAACTTTATATTAAAGGAGAACTTTTGAGGAAAATGCAGCTTCCTAAGGTCATTTATTGGTTGTGCAAATAGTATTTTGACTCTCATAAGGCTGAATAGGCTTGTGTGGTTTAACAGTAAGAAACGAGGCCAGCAGACGTCCTTGTTTGATCGCCATTTACAAAGTTGTCTCATCAGTATAAATGGGTAAAATTTAAAGCTCTTGTTAAAAACAAGCAACTTTGCAATTTACTTTTTATTAAAAATCCTTTCCGTTGCCAAGAATGTAGGGATTTGTAATTTCTGATTATTCGCTGCTTAGGTTACTTCCCATCTCTGTGGTTTCAGTGGAGGCCTGTCTCCTCACCCAGCGCTTGTTATAGAGCTGCTTGTTGCCCCTTTGTATTGCTGGATCCACACGGCTTTAGTTCCCCTGCCCTACGCCCTTGTCTCAAAGGCAATGAGCAGCCTATAGCAGCATCGGAAAAGTGCAGTTTGGGCCAGTGCCGTCACCATGCCTCTAGTCCGAACATTCATCAGGAGCGCTCTGCCCCCCGGCAAGTGGGAAGGTGAGTGTAGGGTAGAAGTGCGTTCCTGAAGGCATTTAAGACAACCACTTTAAATGAAAATGAACCTACATGTGGTTGTTTATTGGGGGTCTCCTCAACTCTAACTAGTATTTTGAGCCCTGACAGTCTGAATAGGTTTGGCTGCGGGTCAGCAGTATGAGTCGAGGTCAGTGGATAACCTACAGGATTATTCAGATCTCCACTCATTTAAAGGGTTTATTCCCATTGTCATAAATGTACAGGAATCAATGGTATTTGGCTCACCTAAGCCTAGCTGATTGCGTGGCTGTTTGCTAGGCAGTACACGAGGAAAGGGAGATGAGCCAGCATCCAAAATACAATCTCCCAGTTTTTTTTTTTTTTTTTTAAAGAATACAAACATATTGTTTGTTTCCACAGGCAGGAGATTCTAAGCATACGTAACCATTTCAGGCACAACCGGCCCTTAAGCCCCCGTCACTAAGCGAGATCGCTAGCGAGATCGCTGAAGCGTCACCGATTTGTGACGCAACAGCGATCTCGCTATGTGTGACACGCAGCGGCGCTCAGCCCCCCCTGCTGGGTATCGCTGATCGCGCTGAATGTCCAGGACCATTTTTGATCGTTGTCTCCCCGCTGGCCAGCACGCATCGCTGCGTGTGACAGCGGGAGACCACGATCAGGGAGCTGGTATCCAATGTACATATCGGGTAACTAAGCACTGCTGGCACCTAGTCTGCTGTAGAGCGCTGAGAGCCGGTATCCAGGGCAGGGTGGATTTGATTTAAATCAAACTGATTTAAATCACGATTTAAATCACTAGTCAGTAAGGCTTGATTTAAATCAGTGATTAAATCAAAGTTTCTACTAAACTAGTCTGCTACTTTAACATGCAAGTAGATGAAGATTTTAGAATCACTTTTTATATTACTTTTTTCTCCCCAGTTTAATGGGTTAATCTTCATATTTGGACACCACTGTTCTGTTGTACTTAGGAAGGAGAAAAATAATCCTGACCTTAATAACAATTTTAAATAGATTTATTCAACTGAAACAATAACAACATTACAGCATAAGTTTTTGCTTAAACAAACATCCATGTTTGTTAACTAATTTGGCTAAACAAATATATATATATTTTTAAGAAACTTAGACTGTCAGCCCAGCCGACACATGAAAAACTTAAATACTACTGTCCCTGCTGTCCTCTGTAGCTCACTCGTCATCATCTTCATCATCATCTTCTTCTTTGTTCCTATCATAATCTGGAAAAGAAAAACAAGCTTTCCTGCTTTATTGGGTCCCAACCGATTTCTCAATTTAGAATGAATGAGTCCAAAGGAGAGAATATTCTTTCAACGCCTGCAGAAGAGCTACTGCTGTTAAAAGTGAAATCATAATTGAACAGTCTCTAAATCCAAGCGCTTAAGTGACTTCACCCAGTTTACTGGTGTGACCTTCCTTAAAATATCTTCAGCAAACATATTTTCTTGAATGGTTCCCCCTTAGCTCTGAAGTTTATTATAGTTGGCATTAAAGATGGATGATTGCTGGATACCCATGTCATAGCTAACTCCCTTCCTCGCACTTAGGTTTTGACCCTGATATTGGATATTGACAATATTTGCCAAAAATGAGCTGGAGTCAGTGCTGTCCCATTCGTTTGTTTATGCTTGTAATTTAATTCTGTCCATGTGTAGTTCTGTTTTTAAGTGTT
>JARQOD010000003.1:453153689-453251699 GCA_033576555.1 Oophaga sylvatica | reverse complement strand
CAACCTCCACTAACTTCCACAGAAAACACCTTAGAGAACGGGGAAAGTGTACCTGGGGGTCTGGTAGTTCCTCGCTGATACCCAACCTGTGTTTCCCGCCGAGGGGTTGGGGGAGGGCAGACAGGACACCCCTTTTTTAAAAATGCCCATTTTTTAACCGCAGTAAAGCCAAGTCTTCCCGACGTTTTCCTCCTTTTCCCTTCAAGTAAAGCGCCCACACCCTGGGCTCAGAGACAGTCCTTTTTTCCCTTTGGGGGAACATGTAGTCCCAACCTGCTCACCCCCCTGGCCGAAACCCTGCGGTCCACCCGGGACGGCCGGGGTCATGGCGTCCCAAAGGATTTAGGTGGGGGTGTAACGCCAAGGATCCTGCGCCGCTCGACAAGCCTCTGGGAAAAGTCCTGGGAGGGGGGCGTCCTCCCAAGAAACTCTGCACCGCGGCGGAATCAGTACAAAACCACTGGGCCGAGTTTTTTCCCCTGACAGCGCTCATCACCTGTCCCTGCAAATCCCACTCGGTCGGCTCAGTATATGTGCCCGGGGCCTAAAAGAATGCTTCACTGACATCCTCGGGGCAGGGGAGGAAGGAAAAATGCCCTGCTGTGGGGACCCTTTTAAATAAAGCATGAGACCCCTACCCTTGACTTTCACCCCCAAAGGGACCGTGGTCTCAACAAAAAAAAAAGTTTGCAACCCCCAAAAGTCCAAAACTCCTTTTTTTTCCCAGAAAAGAAGTCAGGAGTTTAACAGGTGGTTCCAGGGCACCCGTCAACATCATCGCCATAGCCTCAGAGAACCAGCGAAAAGCCCCCCCGGGCCCGTCTCAAAACCTTTCCGCTGTGAACCGACAGCGCTTGCTGTTCCAAAATAAAATCCTGAAAAACAACTCGATTTTTATTGTACGGGGACGTATGGAATCCTAAATTCTGCCAAACCCGCGCCCCAAACCAGCCGGAAGCAAAAAAAAAAAACAAAAAAAAAAAATTAGGGCAGTTATAATATCACGGAAAATTGCAAGAACTCACCGGCAATCTCCCGAAGACGTGTGCGAAAAAAGCTTCCCCGGCTCAGGCCAGGGGGCAGGGAGGGAGAGATGGGTTTCAGGGGGCCCGTCACCTGCAGTTGGGGGGGTGGCTTCAGCTCCAGTGGTGAACTGGGAAAACTCCCAGAAAAGGGAACACGGGGCGTTCCCCCCGGGGGACGCGAGACGTAAAATTAACAAGCCCAAAGGGCAAACACGGAAGACAGTAAAGACAAAGGGTGAGACAGAAAGGGGTAGTCGGGGCCAGGAGGTCAAAACAAAAGAAGCGAAGGTCAGAAACAGAATCCAACAAACAGTATCCAGAGAACAGACGATCAAAAACCAAAAAATCAGGCAAACCAAACACACCAAAAAACACTCAGGGGCAACACACTCTGCCCGGGCGAAAATAATGACAGGGATTGGAGCTTTCCCCCGGGGTATAGAACCTCCCCCAAACCCAAGGAAGGCCCCAATAATAAGCCCCAGGTGTGCAGGGGAAGAGCTTGCACTGGGGTCAAAACCTTTAAACCCCGCGTGCAGGTAACCCGCACTGGGATCATGACATTTTTTGGCCAATGAACCCTTGTCTTAAAATTTTTGGAGATGCAACCTTCATAGGGATTTTCCCTTGAGGAAAACCAAACCAAGCCCCCCCCACTTTTAAAAACGAGGACCCATCATCCTATGCCCGGTTGGCAACCGTGGATTTTTTCTTGAGAGAGAGAAAACCCTCCCATACCTGTCCCAAAATTGCTGATACGCTGACAAGAGTAAAAACCCCCGGCAGCAGAAGCCCCCCGCCTTCCTGAAGAAAATTGAGGGGAAACCCCGAATTGCAGAAAAAAGGGAAAATCAAAGGGGGCAGAGCTAGCCCCTTTTTTTAAAGCAAACTAGCCAAAGGGAAAAAAAAAGGGGCCCAGTCATCTTTTTCAAACAGACCAAAAAAAATCCAAGTAAATCTCCAAAGGGTTGGGTTTTTTCTCTCGTTTGTCCATTTTCCTGGGGTGAAAAGCAGAGGAGAAAAACAACGAACACCCAATTTAGAACAAAATGTCCTCCAAAATCTGGAAAAAAACTGGCTCCTCTGTCAGACACAATGTTCCCCCCCGGAATGCCATGAAACCCAAAACCACGTGCTGAAAGAAAAAAGCCCAATTTCGGAGGGGGAAAGGGCAACTTGGTAATGGCACAAGATGTATATCTTGGAAAACCTATCACAGATTCCCCCAAAACGGTCATTCCTGAAGACAGGGGGGTGGGAAAATTTTAAAATCCATAAAAATATGGGTAGGCCCTCGGGGGTACAGTTAAAATAAAAAACCACTAAAAAACGAGAGCAAGGTTGGAAACAGGCAAGCCCACAGGATGCAAACAAAAGCCCGACGTCACGAGAACAAATTGGGGCCACCAAAAAGGACCGACTCACCAAGTCTTGGGGTTTACCAAAAAAATCCCGGGTGACCAGCCAATGTGGAACAATGAAAATCTCAACTCAAACACTCTTCTTCCACTGGTCTGGGACAAAAAATTTCCCCAACAGGAAAAAAAAAAACGCTCAAGTTTATCCTCCTGCAAAAAAACCCCCTCCAGAGTCATCTCAAATTTGGGGCGAGTTGGCGGAAGAATAATCCTCTTTCAAAAAACAGCGGGGTAGATAACTCGGGGAAAATCCGCAAAGAAACCCCTCGAGGGGGCACCCCGCCTTAACATTTTGGCCCCGGGAAGAAAAAAAAACCCAAAAATTAAAAGTGTGAAAAACAAGGCCCACCGGGCCTTCTAGGTTTTTGTCGCTTGGCTATTCAGAAAACCCAGGTTCTTTGGGTCCGTGAGGACCATCCCCTATTTTTGGCTCTTCCACCAAATGTCTCCACTTTTCAAAGGCCCACTTCATGGCCCAAAACCCCGTTCCCACGTCTAATTACGTTCAGTTGGAAAAATGTTCGAGGAAAAGGGACAAAGGGGTTTCTCTTAGAGGTCCTGGGTCTCTTTGGGGCAAAAAAAGCACCTCCCCAATCTCAGATGCCAACCCCCACCTGAAACGGCAGAGAAAAATAGGGTGCCGTAGAACAGGTAGAAATTAATCTCTGCTAAGTTCAAAGCAGAAACTGACTAGGAGCCAAATTCCCCCCAGAACCCTTTTTGGCCAATCAGTCAATGGTTTAACATCCGGAGAAATGCAATAAATTTACGAAAAAATTGGAAAACCCAAAAATCTCTGAAAAACCTTCATTTAAGTAGGTTTAACCCCAAACACAGTGGGCCCGAACCCTTTACGGGCCATTTCAATCGAAGGGGACAAAATGAATCCCAAAAAGAGACTTTCGTACGCCAAAAAGACACTTTTATCCCTTTTAATACAGGGCTTCTCTCTCAAATTTTGGAACACAGTCCCAAATGTTTCACAGAAGTCCCAGTCGCTGGAAAAAATCAAAATATCTCCAAATAAACAATCGAAATTTTTCCACAAAACCCGAAAATATCATTCATGAAGGATGTAAGACGGGAAGGGCATTAGTAAGCCCAAAGGCTCCTAGTACTCAAAATGCCCCTCTGGGGTTTAAACGTCTTACATTCATCCCCCTGCTTAATGCGAATAAGGTTTACCCCCCCTGGGTCAAGCTTGGTAAACCAACAGCACTTTTCACTCTGGAAAATAGGTCAAAATCGAGTAACAGAAATTGATTTTTAACATGATTTTATTAGGGGCGATAATCTACACGCCTAAATAAACCCTCCTTTTTGGCCAAAAAGAAAAAAACGGCCCCCGGGGTGAAGAGGAGGTTGAATGACCCTTCTCCAAAGCTCTTATATAAAGTATAGAAAGTGTTCAGGGACAATAAATTAAAAAGGCGCCTTTAGGAAATTTACCCCCAGCACTAAATCAAAAGCGCAATCATAGCTCCTGAAGGAAGGAAGGAGCAGATTACTTTACTAAAACATCCGAAAATCTCAAAAAATCAGGACTCCGAGACTGGGGGGAGGCCCGAAAAAACAGGAGTGTCAGTATTAACACATTGGCAGCCCCAAAGGTACAGACACAGATTTCCAATCCAAAACAGGATTATGAGTCTGTAACCAAGGGAAACCCATACAAAAATGTCAGCAGATTATGCAACACCAAAAATTTTAACTTCTGATGATCTGGTTCAACCCCCTTATCATAACAGAAAGGATTTAACGGGGAAAAAAGCAAAGTACTACATCTGGGCAATAAAAATGAAAAAAGCATATACAAAATGGGGGGAATAGGGCAAAAAAACAGCACATTAAAAAAAACTTGGGTAACAAAATTTATCCAGATTAACATAGTCAAAAGGTGAGCAGCAGCAAAAAAGGCAAATGCAATTCTGGATTATCAACAGAAGCATACAGCTAGATCACGTGAGGTCTTATTGCCCTCTACTCCCCTTTGGTCAACCCATTGGAATCTTTGTCCAGTTTTTTGGGGACCACATTTTAAAAAAGACATCAACAACTGGAGCAAGTTTAAGAAGAGCACCAGAATGGGGACCGGTCTGCAAAACCAGTCCTATGGGAACGGTTGCAGGGTTTGGGAATGTTTAGTTTAAAAAAAGAAGACGAAGGAGACTTAAAGCTGCTACAAATATCTCAAGGGCGCCTTGTAGAAGGATCATCTTTATTCTCATTTGCACGGGGGAAAGACTGAAGAAGGGGATGAAACTAAATGGGGAGACACAGATTAGATATTAGAAAAAACTTTTTGACAGTTAGAGTGTCAATGAGTGGAACGGGCTGCCCAGAGGTGGGGGTTTCCCTTCAAGGGAAAGTCTTCAAACAGGGCTGGTAGAATTTCTGGGGGAAAATTTTGAGAATCCTGCTTTGAGCAGGGGTTGACCAAAGGGCCCCGGGGTCCTTCACTCTAACCTTCTATGATTCATACCCTTGTAGAAAACGGGGTTTATTCTCCCCCAAAGGGGGAGAACATGCCAGTAAAGGAATAACTTCCCGAGGGGGACATGGGAAACCCACAATGTTTGGCAAAGTCAAATCCACATTAATAGCTGCCCTATCAACAAAAGCCTGAGCGAAATGTGGGCAGGGGGCAAACAGGGAACGTCAACAAAATTTATTGAAAACTGCCCCAAAAAACGGAGCGCGCAAAACGTCTTCCCCCCTTTTGGGGAAACGGAAATAGTGGGAAGCCACCACATAGAAACACAACCCCTTTCGCTTTCGAAACCAGACCTGCCCCAAATCACTTTCCACAACTGCATGGGCTCAGGGCTGGCTCACAAAGGGGAACACTTCTCACGCATCCCCCGCGCTCCCGCAAAGCGTCAATTTGAATAGCCAAAATAGAATCATTTAGAGAGAGGGAACGGGAAACCCCCCATAAATCCTTACTTTTTGAAGACCCTTCCGAAAAAAGGGGTGCCAAAACTGTCATTCCATTGGTCAGGCTCCCAACATTTCGAAATTTCGACATACCCCTCATGTCTTCCGACCCTGATTTTTTCCAACAAGGTCTTTTCGTTTGACGTGACTTTGGTTCATATAAAATAACCCCAGAGCCTAAAAAAAAATACATAAACATTTCAAAAAACGGACCCCGGTGTCAGGGAAAAACCCCAATCCTGGGATCGGCGCACGAGAGATGACAATTTAACCTGCTGTGCGCTTTCCCCTGAAGATTTTAGGTTTTAAGGAAAAAAAACAACTTACGTTATTTTGAAATTCAGAATTTGCCGCCCCCAAAAAAAAATTTGGTATGGGACCGGGTTTCCACAACCGGCAACCCACAAGTAGGTAAAATATCCGGGAAATCAAGGGAAGCTGCTCCACAGGCCCGACAACTGTGCAAACTCCATTTTAGAGAAAAAAAAAATCCTCCTCCGCCCTAGAGAAAAAAAGGGAAAAAAAAGCAAAAAACAAGGAAAAAAAAGATTTCTGACAATCCCTTTTTTTTTTTTTTTTAAATATTTTTCCCCTTTTGGAGTACCCTATAATTTTTAGTTTGGGCCGGTGATATGTTATGTTTGGGAGCTGAGGGGAAATTGCAAAAAATAGCCAAAATATAATACACCAAGAGGCTGGAAAAATATTTGGGTTGCATACACTAAACTAACCGCCAAGTAGAATAGCCGTAGGCATCCTATGGTGATTCCCAAAACGCCTCGTCACAGCCGGGGAGATAACAACACTAAAAGGGAGAAAGATGAAAACTATCTGCCCCGGGCAGAATCCCCAAAGAAATGGAACCCTCCAAACTGAAATGGCGGTAGACAAGAAAAAACACGGAACAAACAAAAAAATAGAATGAGAAAACCGGGGCCCAATTTTTTAGAAGAAAAGTTAGAAAGAATTCTGACTGAACCCAAAAAAAAACCCTGACAAAAATACCAACACTTCTTTTTAAAAAAAAAAACTGAGATCACAGATCTCTCCCCTAAATCGATCTTGGTGAAACACACAATTCAGAAATAAAAAGTGACAAAGGAAAAAGAAAAAGTGAAAACACAAAATAAACACAATTGCAGGGCGACCCCAAAAGGGGGACCGGGCTGTAGTCCACTGAAAACGCAAACCAGCAGTGAAAATTCAAACAGGGGAAAAAAAAAAAACAAAACACTTATCTGAATGAGAGCGGGAAAAGCAAGCTGTGCCCAAGCAAGCCCAGGAGGAAAATTTGATTACCGGCAAGGCTGATGGAACCGGGTCATTTATATCTCATACCATTCAGAGCCAGTGAAGGCCCCTTTCGTAATTAGTTATTACCCCAGCAACCACTGATTGATCCCCCGCTCAGAAGTCGCCTCCAAATATTCACAAAGATACCCCGGGGAGAATCAATGCGTCTGGGCCCGTGGAATAGACGGGAAAAGTAAGACCCCCCTAAAGGATCCCTTAATCACCATCTAAACTGTACGTAACTTATATTTTTCTTAGGACTGGGATCTAACCATACGACACTGTTTTCAAATTTTTGCAAAAAAATTTTCTCGATTTTCCCAAATTTTTAATGAAAGCAGTCATTTTTAATTTTCCGGAAATAATTAGAGTACAAGAAAGGTTTTTGTACAAACCCGTATGAAAAAGTATATATTTTTAAAAAAAAAAAAAACACTCAAACTGCATCAAAATGCATGTTCCAAATTATTAGCACAGCAAGTTTTTCAACCTTTTTTATTTTAATAAGAACAAAAAAAATGGTAATTTTTGAAATTTTAAGCATTTGCGGTTATTACAAAATAAAAACAAACGTTTTTTAATCAAAACTTATTCTAGTGATGTTACATTTTCACAAGGGCCCCTTTTCGAAAGGAGTTCTGAATTCTCTCGTCCATTTCAATTTGTAGGTTTTGAGGTTTCTGCTTCAATGTTTTGCATGTGAAAAGAATACCCTCCCAAGCTGTTGCTTAGATCTAACTGCCTCCCCCATCATAGACACTCCTTTGATGTGCCCAGAGGTTCTAAAGGGGTTTAGGTCAGGGGGGCATGGGGGGCCCCACCTAATTTTTTCCCCTTTTTTTCCCTAGCAGCCAGAGATGCAGATTGTTATGTGCAGCAGAGGGTGCATTACAGCATGAAAATGATCTTGCTGCGGAAGCACGGGGGTCCCTTTTAACCAGGCAGGAAGTGTTTTTGAGAAACTCAAAAACACATGGAGTTCATCTTTACCCCCTTAGGATCTAAAGGGGCCCAAATCTCTTCCCCCTGATTCTAGCCCAAAAATTACTCCCCCTCCTCCTTTTTGGCCCGTAGCCCCTGTTTGCATGGGTGTCCACAACCACCACCTCCCTCCATCCTCTGGACCATCTAGCATTGCAGGCACCTATTTAAAAAAAAACAGTTTTGAAGTCGTCTTCATGTATTGTTTGCCCACTGGACCCTTTTTTGCTTGTGTGCATGGATAGAGGAGGTCGACGGGATGGTTTATGCACAGCTGCAAACCTCGGAAGGACCCTGCATCTTGGTGTTGGGGGATGTTGGAGGCACCACCACTTCAAAAACTTTCCTGCTGCAAATGACAAGGCTTTTTCCCTTTTTTTTTAACCTGACGAAAATTGCCTGTAGGAAAACCCCTAAATTTTTCCCTTATCACAACACACGGTGTCTGTGAATCAGCTAAATACTTCTTAATTGGCGATGACCCACGATGAAGTGTCTTGGCAATTGAATTGAAAAGCCCTCCCTTTGACCACAATTTGTTGCTTCTCAGCAGCCGACACACCCTTTTTTTTTCCCATTTTGGGAAAAAAAAAATTGGGGTTTTTTTTTTTTTTTAAAAAAAAAATTTAAAAAAGGGGGGGGGGGTTTTTTAAAAAACCCCCCCAAAAAACCCCCCCCTTTTAAAAAAAAAACCCCTTTTTTAAAAAAAAGGGGGGGGGTTTTTCCCCCGGGAAAAAAAAAAATTTTTTTTTTAAAAGGGGGTTTTAAAACCGGGTTTTTTTATTCCCCTTTTTGGAAAAGGAAAAAAAAAAAACAAGGGGGCCCCCCAAAAAAAGGGGTTTTTTCCCCCCCAAAACCTTTTTTGCAAAAACCCCCCCCCGGGGGGAACCCCCTTTTCCCCCCTTTTTCCCCCCCGGGGGCTCCTTTAATTTCCCTTTGGGGCCCCTTTTTTTTTTAAAAAAACCCCCCCCAAAAAAAGGGGGGGGGGGCCCCCACCTTTTGGTTTTTTTTAAAAATTTTTTTTTTTTTTTAAACCCTTTTTTTTTTAAAAAAGTTCTTTTTTAAAAAAGGTTTTTTTGGGGGGCCCCCCCCCCCCCAAAAAATTTTTTTTTCCCCCTTTTTAAAATTTTTTGCCCCCCTTTTTCCTTTTTTTTCCCCCCCCCCAAAAAAAATTTTTTTTTTTCTTTTCCCCTTTTTTTTTAAAATTTTTTTTTTTCCCCCCCAAAAAAAGGGGTTTTTTTTAAAAAATTAAAGGGGTTAAAAAAAAAAAAAAAACCCCCTTTTAAACCCCCCCCCAAAAATTTTTTGGGGGGGGGCCCCCCTTAAACCCTTTTTGGGGGGGAAAATTGGAAAAAAACTAAAAATTTTCCCCCCCCCCTTTTTTTTTTAAAATTTTTTTAAAATTTTGGGGTCCCCCCCAAAAACCTTTTTGGGGAAAAAAAAAAAAAACCCCCAAAAAAAAAAAAAAGGGAAAAAATTTTTTTTGGGGTTTTTTTTCCCCCCTTTTAAAATTTTTTTAAAAAGGGGCCCCCCCCCCTTTTTTTTTTTCTTTTTTCCCGGGGTTTCCCCCCCTTTTTTTTTTTAAAAAAACCCCCTTTTTAAAAGGGGGCCAAGTTGCCCCAATGATAGTCCTACGTTAGGGGCCCACTCAGATGCTTCGCCCCCTTGAGCTGAACCCCTAGCAACGCCTCTGACCGGGTATCAACTGAATCAGTATAAAGGCAGCAACCTGACACTGTCTGTCGGTTACTGAGCACAATCCTGCTGACAGGTTCCCTTTAATGGTTTTTAGACATAAAGATGTGACTTCCTTCCTCTATTTTTGTATAATGAAGTATGACTTTTTGTCACGCTGTAGCTGTACATGTTTAGGGAAAGGGCCCCTTAACCGTCCCTAGAGCTGAAACCATAACTATGCCAGCTCGCAAAGGTACCTCTAAAGGTGAGGAGGTTTGGGTCACCAAACTTACTGTTCTTCTGTAATACCCTATGCTGTCCCCTCCCCCAGTAGGCCTGGAAAATATACAGGTGCTTTTCACAAAATTAGAATATCATCAAAATGTTATTCTTTCTATTAAAGTGCTTTATTCTTGGTGTCTGTGTTTTTATACGATATGACCTCGGGGATTGATGTCACCTGACAATACAAAGGTGACATGAACCCCCCCAACTATCACCCCACTTGCCACCACTACAGGGTAAGTGGGAAGAGCGAGGCTCCTTAAGTTCCTTTTCCGTGTGTTTAAATTCCGTAAAGTGTTTAGAAACTGGAAGATCTAGCCTCTTCTTTCGAATGGTGTATTTATGTTGACTAATCCTCGTTTTAAATTCACAAGTGGTCTCACCTATGTACCATAGTTTACAGGGACATTCTAAAAGGTATATTACATAATCGGAATTGCATGTCAGAAAACAGTCAATTTGATATTTCTTGTTTGTTACAGGGTGTATAAATTCTGATCCCTTCATCATCTGGCTACAGTTAATGCAATTTAAACATGGGTAGCATCCCCTCCTAGTTATACCTGTCAATGACATCTGTATTTTCCTTCTGCTAGGTCCTATATCGGATCTGACTAAATAATCTCTAATATTTTTTCCTCTCTTATATGAAAATAGGGGGGAAGTTTAAATGCCTCTATTTTTGGGAGACATTTTGTCAACATCCCCAATATTTATGAATAATTTTGGAGATATTGTTGCTTTCTTCAGTGTATTTAGATACAAACGGGACCCTTATTAGTTCATTCTTCGGTCGTTTCATATTCAACAAATCTAATCTATTCTTATTTAACACCTTCTCCCTTGTTAAACTTAGAAGTTTTTAGGGTATCCTCTCTTGAGAAATTTGTCTATCATTTTATCTAACATGAAGTCCACATCCTCAGCCTCACTGACAATACGTCTCACTCGCAATAGTTGACTAAGTGGAATTGAGTTGATCATGTTCCTTGGGTGTTGGCTGCTATATAGTAACAAATTATTTTTATCCGTTTTTTTTGACAAATAAGGTGGTTTCTAATCGTCTAGTACATCCAAGAATTGGATTTCATCCCTAGAGGAACTGATAGTGAACTTAATAGTTTCGTCCATCTCATTCAAATATAGATGGAAAGCTTCCAAATCATCCTGAGTCCCTGTCCAAAGGAAGAAAATATCGTCAATGTATCTCCACCACCCCAATACATATTGGAAGTGGTGGGACACATAGACGAATTCCTCCTCCAGTACCCCCATTACCAAATTAGCATACGCAGGGGCCATATTCGCCCCCATCACAGTACCTCTACACTGCAAAAAATATTCATCCCCAAATAAAAAATAATTTTTCCTCAAAATTATATTTAATAGCATGAGGATAAATTCCTTGCCTTCTTGGGAAATATTTTCCTTTGTTCAACATCTTCAATACCGCCGCTGTGCCTCTATCATGGTCTATTGATGTATAGAGGGACACTACATCAAAGGATACAAGGGTCACTTCATTCCCCTTTATTGAGAAAATCCGTTGACATAGTGTGTGCACAGCTGAACAGAGTTGTCAGATTTTGATTCAATAACATGCTGGATGGATTGTTTAGTGGAAACACCCATATAGTATTATTATTATTATTATTACTTATTTATATAGCGCTATTAATTCCATGGTGCTGTACATGAGAAGGGGTTAAATACAAAGTAATAGATATCATTTACAGTGAACAAATTTGCAATGACAGACTGGTACAGAGGGGAGAGAACCTTGTCCTTGCGGACTCACATTCTACAGAATAATGGGGAAGAGACAGAAGGTCGGGGGTGTGGCACCTCGGGTGGTGGTGTAGAAGTCACATCTACGACCACCACGCTCTCCAATTGACACCTCTTGAAATGCAGCCGAAATGTCTCAAAATCTCTAGCTTCTGTTCTAGAAAATGCAGGAGCTCCTTTTGACGTCATCGTCCAACCATTTCAGTATTAGTAGGTGATGAATTGTCTGAATCCGGCCCAGGAACACCAGGCTTCAGTAGTTGCGAGTCCTGGCCCGTGCTCTTCCACGTGCTCTTGATCTGGTCATGATTTAATCTACAAGATTTTGCCTTCATAATACAGAGACAGAGTACAACAGCGCCGAACCGTTCACCCTCTGCTCCTCAGACTTTCTATCTGCGCAGTGACTGCCTCTAGGCAGAAGATAATGATGGTGGTAGTAGTTGGAGCATTTAAGACAGTCATGAAGCAGCCATAAGGCTAAGTTCACACGTTGCGGAATTGCCGCGGAAATTTCCGCGGCAATCCCGCACTTCTCCCGCAGGAAATACGCACTTTTTTTATGCTGATTCCCGCCAGAATAATAGTGTTTTGCAAGCGTAATTAGCTTGCAGAATGCTAGCGTTTTCCTAGCGATCTGTAGCATCGCTTGGAAAACTGATTGACAGGTTGGTCACACGAGTCACACATAGTGTTTGACACGTGTGACCAACTTTTTACTATTGATGCCGCCTATGCCGCATCAATAGTAAAAAGATCTAATGTAAAAATAATAAAAAAAATAATGAATAATGATATTCTCACCTTCCGGCGGCCCCCGCAGCCTTCCCGCCTCTCAGCGACGCTCCCGGCAACTCGCGGTCCCAGGAGTGCTTTGCGACAAATCACACCGATGACGTAGCATCTCGCGAGACCGCTACGCCATCTGGGTGATTCTCGCAAAGGACTCTTGGGACCGGAAGTTGCCGGGAGCGTCGCTGAAGGCGGGAAGGCTGCGGGGGCCGCGGGAAGGCTGCGGGGGCCGCCGGAAGGTGAGAAATATCATTATTTTTTATTTTAATTATTGTTTTACCAGGGATATGGTACCCAGGGCCTGGAGGAGAGTCTCCTCTGCTCCAGACCCTGGGTACCATCCGCACATGAACCGCTTACATTGCGCATAGTGGGCATAGCCACATGCGGAAAGTAAGCGGTTCAATGCATTCCTATGGCGGCGGAATCACCGCGGTTACGCTAAATTAATGAACATGTTGCTTTTTTTTCCGCTAAGCGTTTTTTTCGCGGAAAAAAAACGCAACATGTGTACAAAACATGCGGAATCAATTAAAACGTATAGAATGCTTAATGCTTGCGTTTTGTTCGCGGTTTAACCGCGGAAAATAGCGGAAAAACCGCGAAAAAAACGCAATTATTCCTGATCGTGTGCACTTAGCCTAATAACTTGAAACAGAAGTATTTTTTCCCGAGATACCTCACTGTTCAATATGTGGCCTGTATTTTTGTACCCAAAAATAGTGTAGAAAACTAGGGTAACAGCAAATACAGTGGAATGTAGGCCTGAAATGCCACAATTTGTAGGCCACAAATACATCAGACGTCTGACAGTGATGCTAGACTGTTCAATATTTGGCCTGTATTTTTGTACCCCAAAATAGTGTAGAGAACTAGGGTAACTGACAGCAAGTACAGTGGAATGTAGGCATGAATTGCCACAATTTGTAGGCCACAAATACATCAGACGTCTGACAGCGATACCAGACTATTCAATATGTAGCCTGTATTTTTTATTTTTAAAAAATTCTTAAAAATAACCAGACTCAGGAAGACCTAACATTTGGACTGGCAACTTCCATCATGCTGGTGTTACGGGGAACGGTTGCGTGCCTTCTCTCTGCAACCACCACATGGCTTCTTCCTGCCTGAAGGAGTGCTATGCCTCCCTCCCCCTGTATGCTGCTGTCCTTGCTCTGCATGTCCTCCTGCCAGGTTGGGTCAGTTACAGCATCATCCACCATACCTGAGACCCAGTGGTGCCACACTCCCCAGAGAGTGGCACCACTGGGTCTCAGGTATGTGTTCGACCTCTATTTCTAACTGTGAATGCATGTCTTTAAAGCGGCGTACAGCCTGTGTTTAGACTTGTGTCACTATTTGCCTGGTCATTGGCAGAAAGACTTACATATAGTCTCTTGATACGGACTTTTTGGCATAGTATTAGTATGGTCGTTCTTACTCTATGTGCATCATAGCATACTAGTTTTATATTGTCATTGTACTTGAGTACCTGTGTGGTTCCACTCCATTTCTGGTTACCACTGTCATTTTGTCTATCATACGTGTTTTTTTAAAAAATTGTCTAATAAAATGTTTCTACTTTTATAATATATTCTCTGTGTGCAATTTTCCTTTATTTGAGCTGAGATTATTTTTTGCACTGAGTTCTTCTATCTAGGCACTGTGATACTACTATCTGTATCTTCACAAAAAAGGTGCTAGCCTTGTATAGGTTACACATAGAATACATATATATATATATATATATATATATATATATATATATATACAAGTCATTGTGACATATACACTACCGGTCAAAAGTTTAGGGTCACTTAGAAATTTCCTTATTTTTGAAAGAAAAGCAGTTTTTTTCCAATGAAGCTAACATTAAATGATTCAGAAATACACTCTATACAGTGTTGTGGTAAATGACTATTCTAGCGGCAAACGTCTAGTTTGTAATGCAATATCTTCATAGGTGTATAGAGGCCCATTTCCAACAACCATCACTCCAGTGTACTTATGGTACTTTGTGTTCGCTAACTGTGTAAGAAGGCTAATAGATGGTTAAAATACCCTTTAAAACCCTTGTGCAAGTATGTTAACACAGCTGAAAACCGTTTGGTTGATTAGAGAAGCTATAAACCTGACCTTCCTTTGAGCTTGTTGAGAATCTGGAGCATTACATTTGTTGGTTCCATTAAACTCTCAAAATGGCCAAAAAAAAGAACTTTCTTGTGAAACTCGACAGTCTATTCTTGTTCTTAGAAATGAAGGCTATTCCATGCGAAAAATTACCAAGAAACTGAAGAATTCATACAATGGTGTGTAGTACTCCCTTTAGAGGAGTGCACAAACAAGCTCTAACCAGAGAAGAAAGACAAGTGGGAGGCCCCGCTGCACAACTGAGCAACAAGACAAGTACATTAGAGTCTTTAGTTTGAAAAATTGACGCCTCACAGGTCCTCAATTGGCAGCTTCATTAAACAGTACACATTAAACGCCAGTGTCAACATCTACAGTGAAGAGGCGATTTGGGGATGCTGGCCTTCAGGGCAGATTGGCAAAACAAAAGCCATATTTAAGACTGGCTTAAATGAAAGGAAAAGATTAATATGGGCAAAAGAACACAGACATTGGACAGAGGAATATTGGCTTTTGTTTTGCCAATCTGCCCTGAAGGCCAGCATCCCCAAATCGCCTCTTCACTGTAGATGTTGACACTGGCGTTTAATGTGTACTGTTTAATGAAGCTGCCAGTTGAGGACCTGTGAGGCGTCAATTTTTCAAACTAAAGACTCTAATGTACTTGTCTTGTTGCTCAGTTGTGCAGCGGGGCCTCCCACTTGTCTTTCTTCTCTGGTTAGAGCTTGTTTGTGCACTCCTCTAAAGGGAGTACTACACACCATTGTATGAATTCTTCAGTTTCTTGGTAATTTTTCGCATGGAATAGCCTTCATTTCTAAGAACAAGAATAGACTGTCGAGTTTCACAAGAAAGTTCTTTTTTTTGGCCATTTTGAGAGTTTAATGGAACCAACAAATGTAATGCTCCAGATTCTCAACAAGCTCAAAGGAAGGTCAGGTTTATAGCTTCTCTAATCAACCAAACGGTTTTCAGCTGTGTTAACATACTTGCACAAGGGTTTTAAAGGGTATTTTAACCATCTATTAGCCTTCTTACACAGTTAGCGAACACAAAATACCATAAGTACACTGGAGTGATGGTTGTTGGAAATGGGCCTCTATACACCTATGAAGATATTGCATTACAAACTAGACGTTTGCCGCTAGAATAGTCATTTACCACATTAACACTGTATAGAGTGTATTTCTGAATCATTTAATGTTAGCTTCATTGGAAAAAAACTGCTTTTCTTTCAAAAATAAGGAAATTTCTAAGTGACCCTAAACTTTTGACCGGTAGTGTATATACATATATTTATAGTTCATACACTTCTACATAGTAAAATAGCCGCTAATTCAATTGCCGGCTTTTGTGAAATTACAGAACCACCCGACATGAAATGACACATGGTTTACATACAGTTAACCATGTCATTTCATGTAGTTTGATATATGGTTTTCACTAACAATTACATGAGTGTATGTGTGCAAAATTTCATACAGCTAGGGGTTAATTAAAGGTGTAAATTCGTTGAAAAAAAATGCGTGGACTCCCGCGCTATTTTCTCAACCAGACAGACAAAGCCAGCGAGTGGGGGCAGATAATAATAGCCAAGGGAGGGTGCATTTATTTTGTGCCCCCCCTGGCTACTAACATCTGCCCCCAGCCACCCCAGAAAAGGCAAATCTATAATTAGATGCGCCCTTTCTGGCACTTTGCCGGTCTATTCCCATTGCCCTGTAGCGGTGGCTAATGGGTTAATAATGGGTTAAAGCCACCTTGCTATTGAAAGGTGAGTTTAAGCCAGGTTAATAATTGAGAGTTGTCAATTTGACAACTCTCAATAATTATTAATCGTATTGAAGGAGATAAAAAAAACACACACACATGAAAAATAAATAATTTTAATGAAATAAACACACATTTTTTTGACCATATTTTATTTAACTGTTAATCCTTGCAAAGCCCTTGCTCTCCTGTAATAAAGAAAAAATAATAAAACAACATTATTCTTACCTATCCGCAGCTCTGTCAGGTCCCACGCTGTAATCCTTCACAAAGGGTTAACTAGCTTTCAGCCAAGCAGCGCAGCTAATCCTGCCTGCTCAGCTGTAAGCTCCCGAATGAATGAGTTCCTCTCCCGGTGACAGGAGAGGAACTGATTACTGTGGTAAGCTTAATTGATTGCTTCCCACTTTCACTTCAGTTCAGCCGGGATTCCCTCTGACGTCACTGATGCTGTGCGGTGTCCCCGGCTGACCTGAAGTGAAAGTGGGAAGCAATCAATTAAGCTTCCCACACTAATCACTTCCTCTCCTGTCAGCCAGGAGAGGAGATGATTCATTCGGCGGTTTACTGCGAGGCTGGCAGCATTAGCTTCGGTCCCTGCAGTAAACATTAACCCTTTCAGAAGGATTACACCCTCCCATCCTATATACATGGCTCCGCTCCACCCTCCCATCCTTGTATACATGGCTCTGCTCCACCCTCCTATCCTGTATACATGGCTCCGCTCCACCCACCCATCCTTGTATGCATGGCTCCGCTCCAACCCTCCCATCCTGTATACATGGCTCTGCTCCTCCCTCCCATCCTGTGTACATGGCTCCGCTCCCACCCTCCCATCCAATATACATGGCTCCGCTCCCACCCTCCAATCCTATATACATGGCTCCGGTCCCCCCTCCCATCCTATATACATAGCACTGCTTCCCCCTCCTATCCTTGTAAGCATGGCTCCCCTCTCCCATCCTGTATACATGGCTCTGCTCCCACCCTCCCATCCTATATACATGACTCCGCTCCACCCTCCCATCCTGTATACGTGGCTCCCCCTCCCATCCTTGTATGCATGGCTCCCCCTCCCATCCTGTATACATGGCTCCGCTCCCACCCTCCCATCCTTGTATACATGGCTCCGTTCCCACCCTTCCATCCTTGTATACATGGCTCCGCTCCCACCCTCCCATCCTTGTATACATGGCTCCGCTCCCCCCTCCCATCCTTGTATGCATGGCTCTGCTCCCCCCTCCCATTCTTGTATACATGGCTCCGCTCCCCCCTCCCATCCTTGTATGCATGGCTCCTCTCCCCCCTCCCATCCTTGTATGCATGGCTCCGCTCCCCCCCCATCCTTGTATGCAGTCTGGCTCCCCCTTCCTTCCCATCATACTTACCCTGACACCGTTGCTGAACGTCCCTGCATTTCTATCCCTGCGCTTCAGCTTCTTCCTATGTGGTGCGGTCGCGTGTTGCCGCTCATTAAGGTCATGAATATGGACACCACGCCTATGGGAGTGGCGTCGCGTCCATATTCATAACCTTAATGAGTGGTACTGCGTGACAGCTCAGCACAGGATAGAAGCAGACGCACCGGGACAGGGATGCAGGGACCGAAGGTGAGTATGTACATGGGGATGACCCGCGGCTACCGTCTGGAGATCAGCGGCTAGCACCGCTGCTCTCCCGACGATAGCGGTGGTGTGCCTGTCGCTGATTGGTAGCATCCAATCACTTCCGGACGGGGCGACCAATCAGCGACACAGGATTTCCGTTACAGACGGAAGTGAACAGTTAGACAATTATATAGTAGACTAGATGGTGGCCCGATTCTAACGCATCGGGTATTCTAGAATATGTATGTAGTTTATTTATGAAGATTTAAGAATAAAGCAATGAATACACAGGATTTTTCGGGTAAAATATATACATTATCATTAAATGTTATTGCTCATAGAACTTAATACAACTGAACAAAATTATTAAACAGATCATCAAAATATATCGACTATTACATGGTATTACCCGTGTTCAGTAAACGTGACAGAAGTACATCAGACACTGTGACTGACAAAACATGTTCAGTACATCATGGGCAGTTGGTGAGTCACATGACCACATAGTTGAGTTAGCCCTGCGTCGCTGATGTTACTGTGTATTACCTCATGTCACGGTGTATTACCTCATATTACTGTGTATTACCTCATATAACTATTGTAAGGTTTCACTCACTCGGCTGCTTCAGAGGTAAATCAGGACGCACTTTTATCAAAAGTTCATCAGGTTTATTACATCATAAATCTCAAAGTACATACAATACAAATCTTCAATGCTTCAGCTCCAGCCTGGAGCCTCGCTCCTCAGACACAGAGTCCTCTCTGTAACGTCCTGCCTGGACACATGGAAGTCTGTCCACACTGGTAGACTCCCACACACTCTCCTCCAGGTGCCAAACACACTCCATTACATAGGTGTAACTCCACCCACAGGTGAGGTCAGGAATCACATGGTTAGGTCACATGGTCATGACCTCACCACAGGTCCTTCAGATACACACCATTACATACAGGTTTTATCCCGGGTATTCAGACACATACCCCTTGGGTGGGTTTGTAGGTGACTGGACCCGCCCAGCTCTCCAAGTCACCTGGAAGCCTTCCAATGTATGGCACAACTCTCAGCAGTAGATCTGCTGAACAAAACACGCCCAGGCTTCCATCACAGGGCCACCCACCTCTGCGATACATACCGTCCATCCATGACATGCCTCCATGCATATCCCGAGGAGCATACACAGTGCCCCCTAGCTGCATCAGGGGTCACTACACCACATACCTCCCCCCTCTGTTCAAACTTGTGGGGTTGAACACTTGTTACCTGACCAGAGATCCTTCTCGGTCGTCTCTGCCAGTCAAACCGTCTCTCTAAGTCGGACCCTGCTACTGATCTCTTTGGTAGGCGTCTGTCCTCCGATTCTGTCACATATTTTGCTGATGAGGCCCCCCCTGTCAGACCACCTGCATCCCCAGCGGTCAGTACGGCGTCGCAATTCACTTGCACCCATACGTCCTGTCTGGTCTGAGACCTTTTTATTTAGTCCACTACAGGTTCTCCTGCTTAGGTCACTCATCACTGAGCTAACTGAGGCATCACTACTTCTACCTCTTGCATCAGGCGACCTATTTCCTGTATTAGCTCCAGCTTGAGTACTTGTAGTCTTAAGCGAACCTCTTCGCCTCTCAATACCAAGGGGTGAAGGTGCCGGCCATCTTCTTTCCATTTCTTGTAGGTTTCTGTTGACCTGCTCCCTCTCAAGTCGTAGCTGCTCTACTTCTCTCAGGTACGACACACGATACTCCAGGAGCATCCGGATATTCCCAAGGCTCTCCATGGATCCGACAATGAGGAACGGAACCATCCCGTCTTCACCACGACCTGGACTTCGTCATCAGCCGGAATCCTGACTCTCGTCACACCGGACTTATTCACCATCTCCTGCATCATTTTCCCACTTCTTCCGATGACTTTCTTCACCAGACCTCTGGGCACTTGAATGATGTCTTCCACCAATCCAAGCCGACTTTGAGCCTTTCTTGCTTGCTCCAGACGTCGAGTGGCTTCGTGATTTCTCAACAGGATCATTTGCTTTGTGCGGAGACAATGTAGGTGCATGTTCCTCAGGATAGCCACCCGCTTCATTGTGACTTCCCTAGTCGACAGTATGACTAACTGTTTCATCTCTGGCACCCAGTTCACACTGCATGCTTCTACCGCTTTTCTAAAGGCCTCATGTACATCCTCACTGGCACAAGCTTCTTGCATGTCTTCGGGCACCTCTATTATACACTTGAAAAGCAATGTCTCCTTTTCCTGAACATGCGGTTGGACCTCCTCATCCTGAGCATCAGCGCAGTTTTCCAAGACCTCGGCATTTCTTGTGTGGCCAACTGCTTGGCACTTCCTTTTGGATTTCTTCTCCCGTAGATTTCTGGAGCTGGACACCAGTCTCCTCCTGTATCTTGAGCATACGGAGAACTTTATCTCGCTCCTCTGCCAAACAGCGACACTCATCCTCCCTCCGGAGAAGCTCCTGCTGGTGCTTCACTTGGGCCTCCCTGAGCTTAGAGACTTCCTTCTCCAGCTCCTCCATTCTGTGCTCAATTATTCGTCTCAGGACCCTTTCTTGCTCGACTGCCTCTTTCACTGTTTCTTTAAACAGTTCTATCTCCCGGTCCTGCTCTCTTTTAGCCAGCACCTGTCGCACCATTACTTCTTTAATTAAATTTTTGGCTGAGCACTCTTGCCCACGCACACTCTGCGTCTCCAGAGTTCCACCTGTTCCTGCATCCGCAGTTTCCACTGTCTCACGACTCCCGGTAACTTCAGAGAGCTCCAGCTCTGCCTCCTTATCAAGGACAGTCACCTGACCGGTACCTGACCCTGACTCTTCCTCATCATTTCTCTTCTTAGAGGATGTAGCCTGTCCCGCCTTTCCGCGGCCCCTGCGGCGAGAGGAAGATCGGCCATTTTTACTCGGCTCCACCTTACTGTACTCGCTTTCCCTTGCAGTCGAGTCACAGTCTGCACAGGATTCACTCTCGGGGACCCTCCCGTTACCCTCTAACCGGGTGTCCGTTCTAGAGGTCTTATCTACCACATCGTCATTGGTTCTACTGTCATACATTTCAGAGGACATCATGTCAATAAGTCGGGCAGACGCATCCTTTCCTCCCGTGTCACCGTCTGACTCGTCAGTTTTGGGAGGTGTCACTGTCCCAATGTCTGCCACCCCAACAGTAGAGAGGCCTCCCTCCTGCAGTAGAGGAACTCCCCTGTCCCACAAGCCAGAGAACAGTTTAGAGTCCCACCCTATGACCACTGGACACGACAAATTAGGGATTATAGCGACATCCTGTCCTGCAATGTCCCAGCCTGTCTCAAAGACCACCCTGGCCACTGGATAATCCCTAGTGTCCCCATGGATACAGGTGACCCCGACCTTTCTTCCAGGTATTTGAAACCCGTCAGGTGCAACCCTCACTAGAGTCACCGGACTCCCCGAGTCGACCAGACCCACCACCTCTTCATCGTGTATCTGCAGGGTACACCCCCGTAGTAGTGTGCCGGGTGGATAGTTCCTAAGGCAGACTGGACACATATAACATATTTGCCCCGGGCAACAGTTGGTCTGCACCTCCCCTTTAACGTTGGGATCCTCCACCCCCTTTTTGCCAACTATCCCCTTTTGGGTTGCCGCCCCCTTTTGGGACTCCGCCCCCTTTTGGGCCATCAGCCCTTCTTGGGTTATACACCGTGGACTCTGCCACCGCTCTACCAGACCCCAGTTCGCACAGACCCTTATGTCTCTTTGGGCTGGTACTGTTCCTTTAAGAGGTCACCCACTCTGGACCTCTGATGTCCTTATGGTACCTCACCAGCTCCTGCTGGTACTGCCACCGCTTTGGTTGCAGCCACCAACAACCAGCACCTCCAGATGCTACTCCTAAGCTGCTGTGGCTGTTACTGCAGCTTCGGCTGCTGCAGAACCTCTTGCTGCAACAGTCACTTTAGCTCCTGCTACCACAAGTCTCTGCACGCTGCGCTGTCTTGCCGCTTGTCACCTTCGTGACCCCACGAGTCACAGCCAGCCGCTTGTCACCTTCATGACTCCTCCGAGCCACAGCAAACACCTCACAGTGTTCCAGAGAAAAAAAAAAAAAACTGTTTCTCACTGACCCGTCGGCACAACACAGACTCCTGTCTGTCACACTCTCGGCCACAGAGATTTCCGGACACCTCCTCTCCAGAGGCATCCCACAAAGGAAAACAGTATTTCACTGACCCGTCAGCACACCACAGACTCCTGTCTGTTACACTCTCGGCCAGAGAGATTTTCCGGACACCTCCACTCCCAGAGGCATCCCACAAAGGAAAAAAAAACAGTCTTTCACTGACCCGTCAGTACAACACAGACTCCTGTCTGTTACACTCTCGGCCAGAGAGATTTTCCGGACACCTCCTCTTTCAGAGGTATCCTATCAACATGCTTTTTCCTCAATTTTCAATGACCCCGGTCAACATAACACAGACTCCTGTCTGTCACCACTGCTTAACAGCTTCTTCAGATACCTCATATCAGAGGCACCACATAAACATAAACACAGTTTATTCGTGACCACTGGTCACACTCACGGTTTTCACAGACCGTCCGTTCCTCCTCTGATTCCTGATTCCCAGTCCTGGAACATGTGCTCCTTGGGCCGCTGGCCGCATTCTCCACCAATTGTAAGGTTTCACTCACTCGGCTGCTTCAGAGGTAAATCAGGACGCACTTTTATCAAAAGTTCATCAGGTTTATTACATCATAAACCTCATAGTACATACAATACAAATCTTCAATGCTTCAGCTCCAGCCTGGAGCCTCACTCCTCAGACACAGAGTCCTCTCTGTAACGTCCTGCCTGGACACATGGAAGTCTGTCCACACTGGTAGACTCCCACACACTCTCCTCCAGGTGCCAAACACACTCCATTACATAGGTATAACTCCACCCACAGGTGAGGTCAGGAATCACATGGTTAGGTCACATGGTCATGACCTCACCACAGGTCCTTCAAATACACACCATTACATACAGGTTTTATCCCGGGTATTCAGACACATACCCCTTGGGTGGGTTTGTAGGTGACTGGACCCGCCCAGCTCTCCAAGTCACCTGGAAGCCTCCCAATGTATAGCACAGCTCTCAGCAGTAGATCTGCTGAACAAAACACGCCCAGGCTTCCATCACAGGGCCACCCACCTCTGCGATACATACCGTCCATCCATGACATGCCTCCATGCATATCCCGAGGAGCATACACAGTGCCCCCTAGCTGCATCAGGGGTCACTACACCACACTGTGTATTACCTCATGTTACTGTGTATTACCTCATATTACTGTGTATTACCTCATATTACCGTATATTACCTCATATTACCTCATGTTACCTGTGTATTACCTCATATTACTGTGTATTACCTCCTGTTACTGTATATTACCTCATTTTACTGTGTATTACCTTATGTTACTTATGTATTACCTCATGTCACCTGTGTATTACCCGTGTTCAGTAAACGTGACAGAAGTACATCAGACACTGTAACTGACAAAACATGTTCAGTACATCATGGGCAGTTGGTGAGTCACATGACCACATGGGCAGAGTTAGCCCTGCGTCGCTGATTGGCCTCGGCCGGACCAATCAGCGACGCGGGAATTTCCTGGACAGACAGACACAGGATAAGACGATTATATAGTGGATTATGTATGTTCTCCTTTATCTGCTGTAACCTGCCTGTTTTTATGCACTGTTTCTAGGTCAGGGACAGCAAGAGTTAACAGTGTGGGCTGTGCTTACAGCCACAAAGTGGAAAGGAAGCCCTCAGAACTGCCTGTGACTTTGACCAGAGCAGATGTATGTTGGACAATGGTTGCTCTTTTTTGCCCAGAATACTGCGGCTGTAACAAGACCAAGGTACGTCATGAGGAAGTTTGTATTGGTCCCAACTGTCTGTGTGCAAGGGACCAGGGGAGTGCTTGCTGACCGTTTGCTCAGTGGACTCTATCGGGTACTGTGCCTTTAAGAACTCGGCTCTGACTACCCTCCCCTGGTTGCCCCTTGTCACATTTTGCATAGTGGCGGCAGGATAGACCCCCAGAGTCTAAAGACTTGTGATTTTGAAGTGACTATTGTGGAGATGGCAGCTGATTGGGACTATGAATCTGAAATGTGTGAAGTGCTGCCTGAACTCGAAGATATGGAGCTGTCGGCTGACAGCGATTCTAAATTTTATGACTGTGAAACTTCTGCAGACAAATCTGCAATGTGTGCACATACCCTAAGAAGCTTTGCCGGCTTTTGTATGCGCGGTGATTTCACATGTGTCATTGAACCGTGTGGAATCACCGCATCCTATGCATAGGACGGTGTTATTTATCTTGCGTAGACTGAGCGTCTCCGCGAGATAAATAGACATGCTGCGGTCTAGAAAGACGCTCCACATGTGCATATATGCAGGTCTGCCACCTGCATCTTTGTACGCATAGTGGATATGGGATTTCATAACATCCCCTCCACTATGCTGTAACATTTAGACGCTGCGGATTGGACTCTGCGGCTGTTCTCAGCGTCCACCCCGCAGCGTTTCCTGAACGTGGAAACGTACCCTAAATATATCTCTGCCTCTGGACAATATACAGTATAGATTTGCCTGGACTGTACATTATTATAAATCTACTACCTGAGCATTATATATTATAGATCACCCTGGACATTATATATAATAGATTGTACATCATATATTTCTGGACATTTTATACTATAGGTCTCCTTGTACAATATATATTATAGATCTATAATAAATAATATACCGGGAGATCTGTAAGATAATTGTCCAGATTTATATGTAAGTATCTATTTACTCCCAGACATATGAATAAGGCCTTAGTCAGAGACTGGGCAGTAATAGAATAATAAAATCCATCTAGTAATCCTCCAATGTCTGCTGGACATGGTAAGGGGAGAGTTTCTAGTTCAGTTAGTACACAGACACCAGACTTCTTGCTGTTAACCAGTTAATGTTTTCTTGTCCATCACACTGCAGTGTCAAAAGAGGAAGACAGCGAGACAGGCAGCAATATCGCATCAGAGAGCTCTTGACCTCGAAACAGAAAATCCTCAGATCCTGGTATTGTAACCTAATATTAAGAATAATATTTATTCATTGATATTGCGCTATTAACTCCACAGCACTATACAGACATCATCAACACTGTCCCTATTGGGGCTCACAATCTAAACATCCTATTTGTATGTCTTTTGAGTGTGGTAGGAACCCACTGTCTTTGAAAGAGCTACATGGGCATACACATAGATTCGGCCTCATTCATTCCCTATGGGACTTGCATACATGTGCAGCACTTGCGGTGAGACAAAACAACACTGCTAGTAGCGTTTTTTTTTCCGTTGCTGCAAGTATCGGATTTGCGGGATCGCGTCAAAAACCGCAAGTGTCGCACATGTCTGCAAGTCGCATAGGGAATAAATGAGGCCGAATGCAGTGTTGCCATAAGTGATCCGTTACGTGGCAGATGCGGAAAAACTGCTGGATCTGCCGCGAATGGCAAAAATCGCTGATGTGCAAGTAGCCCAAGTCACTGACAACAGTGTCTGCATTAGTCATACTCACCAATGGGGGAGGCAGAAGGAAAAGTGCCTAGGGCAGCAGAAACTCTAAATACGGCCCTGAGTTTATACGGTAATTGTATTTCCGATATAGCAACCCGTTTCTCATGAATAGCCTCTCCTATTGGCTCAGGATCTGCAGGGTGCTTGTGTCCTGATTGAGTTTCTTCCCCAGGATGACCCATTTACTGATCTCCGTTAATTCCCCAGTTTCACGTTTTTCAGGTGGGCAAGGCTATTGTTATCAGTCCGCACATGTATTTCTGGCCCTGACAGGTATTCTGCAAACTTTTCAATTATAGCCTACACCAACGCCAGCAACTCCAATTTGAACAAACTGTAGTTGTCCGCGATATTCTTGGATTCCCTCAGCGACCAGCTGACACATGCGATCACTCTTTTTCATCCCTCTTGTACCTGTGCCAGCGCCGCCTCCAGCCTGTACAAGCTCCCATTGGTATACAACACTAAGGGCTGGGAGAAATCAGAGTAGGCTAAGATAGGAGCACCCATCAATGTCATCTTCAGAGCCTGGAAAGCTTATTCTTGCCTGGGGCCCAACTGGACTGGCCCCCTAGATCTTTTTGTAGGGTCTGCCAGAAAAAAGCTTGGCTTTCCCATTGACTCCCATTATACTTGTTACTAGAAACGAGCATGCGAGTATTAGGAGTTGCTCACCCGAGTATTTTAATGCTCGTTCATCTGTAATCTAGTAGTCTACAGTGCTACCCACTGAGCCTCTATGTTTTCAGAATTTTTCAATATGTCACGGACATTATATGATGCTATGCAAGATGGAATTGACAGATTTCAGTTGATTAACATAAACTGGTTTTGTGGTACAAATTGAGACAAAAAAGCCACAAAGCCAGTTCTTTAATATTCAGCCCTCGCTGTGACTCGACCCTTCTAAATGACATAGGACAATATGAGAGCAGGGCCGGCATCAGCACCCGACATACCCGGGCAAGTGCTGGGGCCCTGAGCAGGCGGCGCAATACTTACCTCTCCCGTGCCTCCGCAGCTCCAGGCTCCAGGGGGCGCCTGCAGGACGCCGGCGCTTCCTCTCTCACAGCAGCGCCACTGAATGACGTCATCATTCAGCGGCCGGCTGTGGCAGAGAGCGCGTGGATGCCGGACAGGTGAGGTGTGTGTGTGTGTGTGTGGTGTGAGAGCCGGGGTCCGGAGGCAATGATCATAATGATGGGGAGGCGATGATGATGATAATGGGGAGGCAATGATGATGATGATGATGATGGGGAGGCGATGATGATGGGGAGGCGATGATGATGGGGAAGCGATGATGATGGGGAGGCGATGATGGGGAGGCGATGATGATGGGGAGGCGATGATGATGATGGGGAGGCGATGATGATGGGGAGGCGATGATGATGGGGAGGCGATGATGATGATGGGGAGGCGATGATGATGATGGGGAAGCGATGATGATGATGATGATGGGGAGGCAATGATGATGATAATGGACAGGCGATGATGATGGGGAGTCTTTCAACAGCGCCCTTTCCTGAGCCGTAACAGCGCAGAACGCAGCAGCGGAGAGCTCCATATTTTGTATGGAGCATTATATGGGGACCAGTATCCTGTATGGAGCATTATTTGTGGTCCAATATTCTTTATGAAGCATTATATTTGGCCCATAATACTGTATGGAGGACTATGTGGTGCCCATAATATTGTATGGAGGACTGTACTGTCCGGTCTGTACTGTGCGCTGTGAGGATTTGGCGGTTTCTGAGCTATTGTAGAATTTACAATAGATATCACTCATGTAATGGAAGAAGTGAAGTATTTGGCATTGTACTATACCCATATTTCTCTGCCGTATCTGTGCATCATGAATCGTGGTCTGTTAAAGGGGCCCATTGAGACTCTTTTGCCCAGGGCCCATAAAAACCTGGAACCGGCCCTGTATGAGAGCAATAAATAGAAGCACATAGTCATGGAATGGTGATGACGAACACTAGAATACAATTGATGGACACGAGAAGTTCAACATCTGATACTGAATCAAAAAAAGAGGACAACTACAGATGGAAAAATTGACCAATAAATACAGCATACAGAACTATGCGATACTAGTAACATGCTATTATACAGTTTACCACTGGGTGTCAGTATTGTAACATTTCTATTCATACATTGTGCAGCTCCACTCATGGCTACAGTTGGGATGGAGAGGGGTTTTACACCAAGTTTAGCATGTTTTGCATGCTATTATACAGTTTACCACTGGGTGTCAGTATTGTAACATTTCTTTTCATACATTGTGCAGCTCCACTCATGGCTACAGTTGGGATGGAGAGGGGTTTTACACCAAGTTTTGCATGTTTTCAAAATTCAGTGGATAGGTTATCATTTACAAGTCTATAGTAAAAATGTTCAAATGTCCACACAGAAAATGCAACATAAAAAAATTGAGCTGGAGTATAAGTTGGCAAGCATGCAACGTCTAGAGCATGTTCAATCTGGTCATCTAACAGACGAGAAAGAAACAAAATAGACATATACCCTGCTGCATGTAAGTTAAAAGTAATATTGCATATAAATAACATAGAGCACTTAGTAAAAAAAAAAAGGCGTAAAAGTCATCCCACCGGGACAAGGTGTAACCAAATTGATACAATCCTATACCATGTCTAATATTAAAACCTTATCATTTGTCAAAAGCGACCTCAATGTGAATAAGGGCAGAAAATACTGCATGCCTGAGTTATGGAGGTTTTTTGTGATTGTTTTCTCTATGGAATTTAAAAATAGGGAAAAAAATACTGTATGAAATGTCACAAAATAAAAATAAAGACCTCCAAACATAAAAAAAAACTTACATTCTAAACCGCAGGAAAAAATTGCATTTAAAAGAGTTGTCTCAACTTCTTATATGGGTAAAGACAACAGACCACCTCTGGCAGTTGGTGGCCGGTTTCCTAGGAAAGCAGAGCCCACTTGTAGAGCTTGCAAGAACAGCTTTGCAGCTGGTTGGATTTGGAAGATCCAGCCAGCTTCAGTGCCCCTTGTATCCTCCGAGCGCAAACATGCCGCTGGGTCTGAATTTTCAATTTCTGGGAGCGCACTCCCCCCCCGGTAGAAAGGAAGGTCTCCTACACAACCAATATCCCAGATTTTGTGGATTATATGATCCAAAAATAGAGGTGCATATGTTCAACAAAGAATAAGTAAATAATATAGGGACTGAAAATATAGTATATATCTCCTTAGAAAAATGTATGTATATATGTAAGTAAATAACTATAAATACAAATAAATACAAATAAATATCATGGACAATTTGCTTACATATACACATACATTTTTCCAAAGAGATATGTATGTATTTATGTAATTAATTTGTCCATGATATTTAATTGTTTATTTGTCTATATTTATTTACTTACATATATACATACATTTTTCTAAAGATATATATACTATATTTTCAGTCCCTATATTATTTATTTATTCTTTGCTGAACGTATGCACCTCTATTTTTGCTGACCATACAATCTTGTGATACACCAATTGTCATTTATTAAAATTGACCCATTGTTAATTTATATGATGTTATTTTATTTTACTTTTATTAATAATTATAGATCATTTTATACATCTGTTTATCCCTGTTAATTTATGGAATAACTCTCTGGGTCTTTGATATTTAGTACAAAATAAAAAAACTTTATAATTGATATGTACCGTATATAATTCACGTTATTGTGACCCCACTTACTGAAAATTTTATTCTAAGGCTACTTTCACACTTGCGCCTTTTTGCGCTGCGTTTCGAGCGCACATGAAACGCATTGAAAAAACGCGTGCAGACGCTTGTAAACGCTGCGATATTTTGTCGCATCAGCGTGCGCGTTACGACCAAAAACGCAGCGTTTGTATGCGATTTCAAGCGTTTTTGCATGCGTTTGCGTTTTTTATGCGCATGGGTTGTCTACGTGTCACATTTCACAGGAGAAAAATCCTTGAAAAATTGTTGCAACAGACTACACCAATGGACACCAGTGGGCGTGTGTTATGGAAAACCTTTACATAGAGCCTGTTTACAGCCGAATTCTTCACATTTGCTTGCATTTTCCTTTGTGAACATGGATCTGCGCTGGAAGAGTTTTCACTTTAACTTGGATCTGGACATGGCGATGGCTCAGGCTTATGTAGTGGCTTGCCATCAAGAAAGGGAGAGAGAGAGACAGCGAAGACGGCAGCGGCGGCGTTTGTGGGTACATCCCATTGTTGAACTCCGGGAGAGCCGTGGAGCGTACCACACCCTCTATAGTGAGCTCCAGGCAAACCCGGAGAAATTTAGTGACTATACCCGGATGTCCCAACAAACCTTCAGGGATTTGCTTGCTCTGGTCCAAGAATTCATTTGGAGACAGGACACACAGCTCCGTCGTGCGATTCCTCCAGAGGAAAGGCTCCTGGTGACATTATGGTACGTAATATGGCGAAACCAATGCCTGCATTATTTCATTTGTTCTGCCATGTACTATTCCAAAGTTCTCCAGAGAGAACAAACAAAAATCCCTAAAAAATACATTTTAATTCATTGATTAAAACCATCATTAATAGACACATAACAAAAAGACTGGGGGATACCAGGAAAAATACATAAAGCTTATAATCAAAATATCGCAATGTATTACTTATTTTTGGGGGCCAAAAAATCTAGGATAACCCTAATGGGCCCTAATGAATCCCTTCCTGATACGAGATTAGTATCTTTGCAGCATATGAGTATTTTTGACTATGAGATAAATTGATTAGTTGGCTGCATTTTTTCTCAAAGATTGTGTCCTTTTTTCTGCAGCAAAATTTTTTTTTTTCTACGAGATAAGGCTACTTTCACACTTGCATTTTTTAGCGCTGCGCATCGTGCGCTATTGGTCGCATGCGCAATGTTCCCCTATCATTAACATGGCGGGCGCAGTGTCTTGCGCTTGCACGCGCTCATTAGCGTTTGGCGTGCGCAGCGCATTTTCCAGGTGTGCGCCCAGACGCGCTAGACGCTACATGTTGCATTTTTTTTTTCAGCACACCAATTTAAAAATGCGCGTGCGCACGTGTGCGCACGTTATGCGCATAAAAATATCATTGCTGTCTATGTGGGCGCTGGCGTGCGTGTGGCTGTGCGCTTGTCAGCGCTTGTGCGCGCACGCGATTTTTAAGAAAACAATGTCTAGACACTTGTCCAATTACCCCCTAGACAAGATACATTGTTTGTGAGTAGTCTAGATAAAATGAGTATAGATAAAGGAAGGTGTCAGTGCCACACAGACCCCTACGCAGACTGCCTGGAGACTGCCTGCTGATAAAGAGACCTGAAGATACAGCCTGGATCCCTATAAAAAGGCCTGCAAACAGCGTGCACCATACTACAGTGCCTGGAGACTGGAGCTGGAGACTGGACGATCCATCTTGGACCCATACACTGCCTGGAGACTGGACCTGGAGACTGGAAGATCCACCTTGGACCCATACACAGCCTGGATATTGACTGGAGACACTGTGCCTGGACTCAAGACTGATCCAAAGTACAAGAATGTGAGTATTCTTTAAACAAATGACAGGCTGTCCTTATAATGTAATATGTGCTCATCATTATTTTTTATTTTTGCAGCATGTCTTCTGGATCCGAATATTCACCATCCCGGCAAGAACTGGCGGAAGCTCAGCATGATGTGAGTATCTTCCTGCCTTTGAGTAAGTATAGCTGCTGAATCTACAAATATCCTAATTGTGTTCCTTTTTCAGACATCATCGTCGGACACGGCCATTGAGGAGTCTCAGGAGCAGTCGCAGCCGAGTCAAGTCCCGGTGGCGAGACGGAATGTAAGTATATAGCCTTTGAATGTATTTTCTTTTGTACTCCTATTGTTATTTTCTTTATAAAAATTATACAAGATCGTAATTTTTATTTTGTTTCTTCTAGGTTCCACAACGGGACGACGACCTGTATGTGGACAACGAGGCCCTCATCTGCCAGGTCCATGAACGTGTCCCGTTGTGGGACAGCCGTGATCCGCAGTACAAGGACAATGTGGTGACCCGGCGTCTATGGAACGAGGTGGCCGCAGCGTTGATGGATGGCTGGGACAGCGCCTCTCCAAACCTGAAAAAGGCGTTTAGTAAGTATTTTCATTCTCTGTACTGCTCACTGTTGTTCCTGATGGCACTGATGGGTTTGCTGGCAGATATATTCTACCAGCAAACACAACAGTGTCATGTGGTTCAACAGTGTCTGCCTTGTGGTTTCTTGAGCTATGTGTTGTGCATTGTATTGATTTTTTTATTGCCCAGTCACTCTTCTTCCTCATGGTAATGTTGTTTTTGCTGGCAGATATATTCTACCAGCAAACACAACAGTGTCATGTGGTTCAACAGTGTCTGCCTTGTGGTTTCTTGAGCTATGTGTTGTGCATTGTATTGATTTTTTTATTGCCCAGTCACTCTTCTTCCTCATGGTAATGTTGTTTTTGCTGGCAGATATATTCTACCAGCAAACACAACAGTGTCATGTGGTTCAACAGTGTCTGCCTTGTGGTTTCTTGAGCTATGTGTTGTGCATTGTATTGATTTTTTTATTGCCCAGTCACTCTTCTTCCTCATGGTAATGTTGTTTTTGCTGGCAGATATATTCTACCAGCAAACACAACAGTGTCATGTGGTTCAACAGTGTCTGCCTTGTGGTTTCTTGAGCTATGTGTTGTGCATTGTATTGATTTTTTTATTGCCCAGTCACTCTTCTTCCTCATGGTAATGTTGTTTTTGCTGGCAGATATATTCTACCAGCAAACACAACAGTGTCATGTGGTTCAACAGTGTCTGCCTTGTGGTTTCTTGAGCTATGTGTTGTGCATTGTATTGATTTTTTTTATTGCCCAGTCACTCTTCTTCCTCATGGTAATGTTGTTTTTGCTGGCAGATATATTCTACCAGCAAACACAACAGTGTCATGTGGTTCAACAGTGTCTGCCTTGTGGTTTCTTGAGCTATGTGTTGTGCATTGTATTGATTTTTTTATTGCCCAGTCACTCTTCTTCCTCATGGTAATGTTGTTTTTGCTGGCAGATATATTCTACCAGCAAACACAACAGTGTCATGGGTCAACAGTAGTACTGTTTTGTGGCTTTTATGAGCTATTGCAGTTTGACATTTTATTCATTTTGTTTATTTGCCCAGTCACTCTTCTTCCTCATGGTAATGTTGTTTTTGCTGGCAGATATATTCTACCAGCAAACACAACAGTTTCATCTGGGTCAACAGTCACTGACCTGTGTATTGTATAGCTTTTTTATAATGCTGCATTGACAGTTTGACATTTTCATTCAGGTATGTGTGTTGAGACTGATTTTGCCCTGACTGCATTGTATAATTTTTTTATTTTTTTCTCAACAGTGAACAAAGTCCGCACACGATGGCGCTCGATGAAGGACCGCTTCAACACTGATGTTCGAGCAGAGGGACAGGTTCGCAGTGGTTCTGCAGCAAGGCCCAGAAAGAAATATCGCTACTATCGCGAGTTGGCGTTCCTGAGACCGGTCCTTGCCAGCAGAGCGTAAGTTTTTGGTTTATTTTTGTATTGTGTATCTTCTAGTTCTATTTGCTTGATTTTACCTTTTTGTCTTCTTGCCAGCCAGCAGCTTGATCTTCACGTTTTTTAAAGGCTTTAATTTTATAGTAAATTTTGAATTTTTTTTTGTTTTTTTTTTTTTTTTTCCACAGCTGATGCTTCTGTTAAAGCATATAGTAATGTTTTTGTTTTCTTTCCACAGCACCTGAGCAGCCCATGCAGCCTTCCCTGAAGAGGTCCTTCCGGACGACCTTGGACTTGTCCCAGCCATCCGACAGCACTTGCAGTCACAACACGGACAGCTGTGACCAGGAAGCTGGTCCATCAGGTCTTCCCCTCTCCCAGGTCTCTGCCACTGGTTATGCGGGCACTTCCCGCCAGCGGCAGAGGGCCATGGAGAGGAATGTCTTGCCCGAGTTTGTTCACTTGAGCGAGGCCTTTCAAGGCAATATGAAGACGCTTGGAGGCACAGTTGGAAGCGGTTTTTCACTTATGGAACGTGGTTTTACCCACATGGATCACCGCTTCAACGTGTCGAACAGCGTCTTGATCGCCTGGAGGCCGACCTCAACAGACCAGCGCACCATTTTTTCAGTAAAATTGAACGGGGCATGGCGGAACACCTTAGTCCTGAGCAACAGCTGAGTGTGATGCAGGCCTGCAACACTGCTTACTTGCAGGCTATGCAGCAGAATCGGTACGTGCAGCAGTCAGTGGTTGCATATCCAACAGTGCCACCACTGATTTGCCACACATCACTACCGACTTCTGCTGCATACCACTGCACGGCCACCAGCATTCCGAGTCACCACTACACCACCACAAGTCCGAGTACTGTTGGACACTCCACCGTCGCCACCACCATGGCAAGCGCTGCTCCTGTGTGGAGCAACACCCCCACAGACACTGGTCCACAGTCATGGACTCAAGCCACCGCAGTACCTGCTTGGGCCACCGCACCCACTTCTCCTTCTAGGAGTACTGCCAGCAGTCAGCAACCATTTGTCACCGCACCAACTTCTCCTTCTAGGAGTACTGCCAGCACTCAGCAACCATTTATTGTTACCGCACACACTTCTCCTTCTGGGAGTACCGCCACCAGTCGTCAACAATTTCCGGCCACAGCACCCACTGATCCTATGAGTACCGCCACCAGTCAGCAACAATCGATTTCAAGGGCACCCACTTCTCCTCCTTGGAGTACCGCCACCAGTCGTCAACAATTTCCGGCCACAGCACCCACTGATCCTATGAGTACCGCCACCAGTCAGCAACAATCGATTTCAAGGGCACCCACTTCTCCTCCTTGGAACACCGCCAACCCTTGTGGTACTCAGAGCACTGCCAACACTTCCACCGCCACTGCCACCACCGAGCATGAGAGCGGTGACCCACATTCACTCTTTTTTGGGTCAAGGCCACGGTCAACCAGCTCAAGGCGGACACAGAGAAGTCGGTCCATGCATGGTACTCCTGTCCCCAAGAAGAAACAAAGAAAATCTTTGTTGGTCCATCCACCCTCTCCTCCTAATGTGTCTCAAAGTGCCTCTCATTTGATGTCTGATCTTCCTTCACCCACTACTTTTGTTGCCCCTTCCCCTCGAACCCCTTCATCGCTTTCCAGCCGCTCTTCATCTCTGCACACCCCCAGAGTATCGAAATCACCACCAAAACGTCCGTCGCAATAAAAATTTGTAATATTATCTGGACAAATCACATTTCTCTACAACTTCTGGGGCAGTGACAATTAAACTGGTAATGTTGTACACATATTGTACTAATCTGATTTCTCTACAACTTCTGGGGCAGTGACTATACCAATGGCATCTTGGACACATATTGTACTAATCTGATTTTTCTACAACTTCTGGGGCAGTGACAATTAAAATGGTAATGTTGTACACATATTGTACTAATCTGATTTTTCTCTAACTTCTGGGGCAGTGACTATAATGGCATCTTGTACACATATTGTACTAATCTGATTTTTCTACAACTTCTGGGGCAGTGACTATACCAATGGCATGTTGTACACATATTGTACTAATCTGATTTTTCTACAACTTCTGGGGCAGTGACTATACCAATGGCATCTTTGACACATATTGTCCTAATCTGATCTATCCAAAACCTTTGTGTGAATATACATATTTTCTTTTTGTACTCAAAAAAAGTACTAATGTGATCTATACAAATGTCTTCAAAAAAATCATTGCAAATTAAAAATTTGTTTTCCTGTTGTAAAAAATAAATGTGCCAATCTTCTTTTAGTAATTTTGGTTTGCTTTGTGTTTATTTGCCGCCTACACACTGCGCCGTACACACACTGCGCCGTACACTTTGCGTTTTTGACTACACATAACTACAGGAATGACACATGTTTGTGTACTTCATGGAGATATGTTTACTCAAAAACACAAATATATTCCTTTTTTTTTCACCACCAGTCTGTCTGTCTGCTAATATTGCACAGACTGAATAGAGGATGGTGTTGAGTGCAAGGCATATCTATTTACCTTTCCAGATATACTAAAAAGTGAAATGAGTCTGGTGTGTTTTTGACATTATTTCACTTTATGATACAAGGCCATGTATTCTAGATATAGATTGTAATTTAGCACATCCTCTATTCAGTGTGTGTTGAAGAAAGTGAGGTGATGATGGTGAAAATACACTTTATATGTACAATACCCTGGCCTTGTATCATTACTATCACACCTGGCCAGGTGAATAAACATGAGTTTTAACCAGCAGCGTTGCTTCAGTCTGCATTTATTTGAAGCATACTGTAGCGATGCTGCTGTTTATAACTCATGTGTACTCACCTGCCCAGGCCTGATACATTCTGAAGTGACGATGCGTTATTTGGGGCATCACCACTTCAGCATGCCACCAGCCCTTGGTATTGAACAAGATGTATAATCTTTATTATCTCTGCGTTCCAAATCAAGTCAGTGATGAAAATACAAATTATATTTATAGTCACATGATCAGGACTAAAAATTTCCAGATGCTTGTGCATCCCCAAATCAATTTTTGTAAACAGCAGGCCAGGTGACACAAATAATTGTTGTGTTATGTCCACCGTCACTGAAAATGGAAGCAAAAGTGGAGAGATAATCAAGGTCATACAACTTGTGTGCATGTATAGTTAACTACCTAGTCAGGATTACAAATAAATTCATGATGCACCCAAATATATGCATCATGAATTAACTGGTAAACCTGGCCATTTCATAATTGTTTTTTAATTTAAAAACAGAGAGTGCACGTGGTACAGGTATAAACAGAGGGATTTTATTACCATCCAAAAAAAAAAAAAAACGTTTATTAACATACAGACAAGAACATTATTTTACACCATTTGATCTTGCCAATCCACCTGTCCTACATCTGAGATGAAGTAGGCCGCAAATTGGTCTCTCATTTGCCCTACTTCAACAGAAGACCTGAGAGGGTGCTGAGTGAACTCAGGCAATGGGTTAGGAGCTGCATCATCAAGTTCAAAGTTTGGGTGCTCTTTCGCCATGACAAAGTTATGTAGCACCACACAGGCCTTCACAACTTCATCCACTGTTTGCACTTTAAGATGAATAGCTGTGCCCAGAATGTGCCATCTTCAAACCAATATACCGAAGGCACACTCTACAGTTCTTCTTGCCCTGGTCAGCCTGTAATTAAAATTTTTTTTGTTGTGGTCCAAGTCCCGGCTGGAGTAGGGTTTAAGCAGGTGTTGGCTCATCTGGAATGCCTCATCCCCAACCATTACAAATGGCATGGGTGGACCTTCGGTGTGGGGAAGAGGCCGTGGCATGGGGAAATTAAACTGGTTTCCATACAACCTCCGTCCCATGTCCGAGTTCTTAAACGCCTGTGAGTCATTCCCACGGCCAAATGCCCCAATGTCCACCGCAACAAACATACAGTCTGCATCCGCAATGGCCATGAGAACTGTAGAGAAGTACTTCTTGTAATTGTAGTACTCCAAGCCTGTTCTTTTAGGTTTGATGATGCGGATGTGTTTCCCATCAACTGCTCCCAAACAGTTGGGGAAATTGCAGGTTGTCCAGAATTTGTCGGCTATTTCTAGCCACTTTTCTGTGGTGGGCAGGGGCATAAATTCCGGACAGAGAACAGTCCACAATGCCCGGCAGGTGTCAACAACAATTCCTGACAACGTGGAGATACCAATCCGGTACTGGAAGTGGAGTGAAGACAGGCTCTCTCCAGTAGCAAGGAATCTAGAGAAAGAACAAAAAAAATATTATTGTATATGTTTTTGTAAAACATTTTGAAACAAAAAATGCCATAACAATAATTCTGCAGGTCTTTGTTTACTAGGTGGCAGAACAATAATTCTGTCATCTTTGGAATAGTACATGGCATAAGTAATACAATGATGCAGGCATTGGTTTCTCAATATTACGTACCGTAATGTCACCAGGAGTCTTTCCTCTGGAGGAATCGCCCGATGGAGCTGTGTGTCCTGTCTCCTTATTAATTGTTGAACCCGAGCAAGTAAATCCATGAAGGATTGTTGTGACATCCGGGTGTAGTCGTTAAATTTCTCCGGGTTTGACTGCAGCTCACTGTAGAGGGTGTGATACGCTCCACGGCTCTCCCGGAGTTCTACAATGGGATGTACCCACAAACGCCGCCGCTGCCGTCTCCGATGTCTCTGTCTCTCCCTTTCTTCATGGCAAGCAACGGCATAAGCCTGAGCCATAGCCATGTCCACATCAAGGTTGAAGAAGAAAGTCTTCATAAGCTGATCCATGTTCACCAAGGCAAATGCAAGCAAATGTAAAAAAGGGCTGTGAACAGGCTCTATATAAATATTTTCAATAAGACACGCCCACTGGTGTCCCATTGGTGGGTTCTGTTGCAAGAATTTTTCAAGGATTTTCATCATGTGTTTTGCACAGAAAAAACGCAAACGCATACAAAAAACGCTTTAAATAGCATACAATCGCTTACAATCGCTGCGTTTTTTTTAAAGCAATGCGCACTCTTCGGCTGCAAAATATCGCTGCGATTACACGCGTTTTTTTCATGCGTTTTATGTGCGATCGATACGCAGAGCTAAAAAACGCAATTGTAAAAGTAGCCTAAGTCCCAATATAGCTGCAATTTCTTCTCTGACACTAGTCCTGATTTAAGGACGTTCCGATAAGTTTACAGCACCTGAGCACTTTATTTGAGACAATTAGGTCTCTCCACCTTGATATTTTTCGGTGTTATATGTATGTGTGTGTTTTTCTGTGTATCCCGTTTTTTGGACCTAGGGTGATACAGGGTTTACTAGGGGCACCGACGTTGAGCGGGGCGCCATGTCGTCAACAACTAGGGTGCCAACCTCCGCGGTCAGGAAGGGATTCATTAGGGCCCATTAGGGTTATCCTAGATTTTTTGGCCCCCAAAAATAAGTAATACATTGCGATATTTTGATTATAAGCTTTATGTATTTTTCCTGGTATCCCCCAGTCTTTTTGTTATGTGTCTATTAATGATGGTTTTAATCAATGAATTAAAAGGTATTTTTTAGGGATTTTTGTTTGTTCTCTCTGGTGCTTTTCTTATTTTCCCTATATATTTTTTATAGAGGTTTTTTTTTACTATTCCAAAGCTGCCAGAATTATTGTTCTACCATGTAGTAAACAAAGACCTGCAGAATTATTTTTATGCCATGTACTAATTTTTTTTTTGTTCTTTTAATGTTTTAAAAAAACCAATATACAGTAATATATTTTTTTGTTCTCTCTCAGATTCCTGGCTACTGGAGAGAGCCCTCTTCACTCCACTTCCAGTACCGGATTGGAATCTCCACCTTGTCAGGAATTGTTGTGACCACCTACCGGGCATTGTGGAACGTTCGTTGTCCAGATTTTATGCCCCTGCCCACCACCGAAAAGTGGATTGTAATAGCCGAAAAATTCTGGACAGTATGCAATTTCCTCAACTGTTTGGGAGCGGTTGATGGGAAACACATCCGGATAATCAAACCCAAAAGAACAGGCTCGGAGAACTATAACTACAAAAAGTACTTCTCTACAGTTCTCATGGCCATTGCGGATGCAGACTGTATGTTTGTTGCAGTGGACATTGGGGCATTTGGCCGTGAGAATGACTCCCAGGCTTTTAAGAACTCGGACATGGGCCGGAGGTTGTATGGCAACCATTTCAATTTCCCCAAGCCGCGGCTTCTTCCCAACACTGAAGGTCCGCCACTGCCATTTGTCATGGTTGGGGATGAGGCATTCCAGATGTGCCAACACTTGCTCAAACCCTATTCCAACCGGGACTTGGACCACACCAAAAAAATATTTAATTACAGGCTGACCAGGGCCAGAAGAACAGTAGAGTGTGCCTTCGGTATACTTCTTTCCAGATGGCGCATTCTCGGCACAGCCATTCATCTGAAACTGGAAACAGTGGATGAATTCGTGAAGGCCTGTGTGGTTCTACATAATTTTGTGATGGCTAAAGAGCACCCAAACTTTGAACTCGATGATGCAGCTCCTAACCCATTGCCTGAATTCACTCAGCACCCTCTCAGGTCATCCATTGAAGTTTGCCAAATGAGGGACCAATTTGCGGCCTACTTCATCTCAGATGTAGGACGGGTGGAATGGCAAGATGAAATGGTGTAAAAAAGTTTTCTTGTGTGTATGTTAATAAAATAACTGTTTTGATACCTGTACCGAGTGCAAATACAAATACAATAATCAACTGGCCAGGTTTTCCAGTGAATTCATGATGCTGTGTTTTTTGTGCATCATGAATTTGCTAGTAATCCTGACCAGGTGACTATACATCCACACACGCACAAGTTGTATGACCTTTATCATCTCTCCAGTTTGGGTTCAATTTGCAGCGACAGTGGAGATAAAACAACTAATATTTGTGTCACCTGGCCTGATGTTACAAATAGTGATTTGGGGATGTGTGGCGCCCCTGAGGGTTCAGTCACCACAGAGGTGTTGCATCTCACCCAGAGGTGTGACACCTGACTCTCAGGTAAGGAGGAAGCACCCCTAGGACTCCACACTTGCATCCAACACACCATGCCAGCTGAGCATACAGACATACCCTTAGGCCTCTTTCACACACCAGTTTTTCGGCGTCAGACGCGATGCGGCGTCTCACCTGATCACCGGATCCGGTTTTTGATATGTAAAACCAGATAAAACGGATCCGGTTTTTTGCCGGATTATTCTAACGGATCCGGCGGAAAACCGGATCCGTCTCATCCGGTGTATCCATTTTTTTGACGGATTACACCGGATCCGGTATTTAAAAATGCCCTTTTTGGGGTTAAAAACATGATTGGCTACAGAAAACCTATATATACACTGTTCCTATAGCTCATCTTGTTGCATAGGAGCAAGTGCCGGTTGGAGAGAAGAGCAAGTTTCTGCTGAAGATGGACGTTGTGATAGGAAACATTCTGAAGAATTTGGTGGATTTCACGGTGGAGGCGAATCGTCTGAAAACGATTGTTCTGGAGAAGGAGAGAAAGAGACTGCAGCGACAACGTCGACGACGCCGTTTCTGGATCCACCCCATCACAGCCCAGAGAATGACATGTAGGGTGTTTTCTACACTATACGTGGAGCTACGAGGAAACCCTCAGAAATTTTTTGCGTATCTTTGCATGAAAATGGAGAACTTTGATTTGTTGGTGGAGCGTGTTGGAGACCTCATAAGAAGATCGGACACCTATTGCCGCTTCTCCATTTCACCGGCGGAGCGTCTGATGGTGACTCTTCAGTAAGCCATATTTATTGCATCTGCTTGCTTCAGAGCACACTTGTCCTGGAATGTTGTTGCTGGTAGTTTGTATACGGCCATCTGACTCAGCTTGAACAATTGGAGATACTATAAAAATACATTTATTTTATAGTATCTCCAATTGTTAAAGCTGATGTGTGGTATGTAATGCTGTGATTTTAAACTTTTTTTTTTGTTTATACACAGATTCCTGGCAACTGGAGAATCTCTTTCCTCACTGCATTTTCAATACAGACTTGAGATTTCCACCATCTCTGGAATTGTGAAGCACACATGCCGTGCATTGTGGGACTCTCTAGTTGCGGAATTTCTACCAGACCCCACAACAGACAATTGGATTGCAATTGCAGAAAAGTTTCTTCAAATATGTCAGTTTCCTAATTGCCTGGGCGCTGTGGACAGGAAACATATCAGGATTGTCAAGCCAGCAGGATCTGGATCCTAATATTTTAATTACAAGAAATATTTCTCCATTGTCCTCATGGCCATCGCTGACACAGAATACAAATGTATTGCCGTAGATATTGGGGCCTATGGCCGCTCCAATGACTCTCAAGTTTTCAAACTGTCAGCAATGGGCCGTCAGCTGTATGGAAACAACTTCCATTTCCCACCCCCTAGACCACTGCCTCAAAAATCTGGCCCACCAATGCCTTTTGTTTGTGTAGGGGATGAAGCCTTCCAGCTGTCAGAACACCTGCTAAAACCGTACTACAGCAGAGGATTGACACACACCAAAAGAATTTTTAATTACCGCCTCACAAGAGCCTGAAGAATGGTGGAGTGCGCTTTTGACAGCAAAATGGCGTGTTCTATTGACCGCTATCAACCTAAAAACTGAAACTGTGGACGAGGTAATCAAAGCTTGTGTGGTTCTACACAATTTTGTCATCAGCAAGGAACAGATTTCCATTGAGGAACACTGTGAAGAAACCACCTTGCATGATTACCAGAACGTTACCAATAGAACTGCTGTGACTGTTTCCCGAATGAGGGACAAATTTGCCGAATACTTTATGTCTCCTGAAGGAAGAGTAGACTGGCAGGATGACAGAGTTTAATAAACTGCTCTGTGACCTTTGTACCTTCTGTACCCACATTTTACCTTTGACAACAAAAGTTGTCTACCTTGTAGTGTATTATGTACAGTATGTTACCTTTTGTCCAAAGTTGTGTCCCTGGTTGTGTATTAGCAAAGTATTTCACCTTTTAAACAGAGTTCCGTACATTGTTAGGTAATCCCCAACAAGGTACAGAACTCTGTTTGAAAGGTGAAATACTTTACACAACCAGGGACACAACTTTGGACAAAAGGTAAAAATATTTTACCTTTTACCCAAAGTTATGTGCCTGCTTTTGTATAACCAATAAATTTTACCTTTATTTTACCTTAGAAATAAATGACAGACCATTTTAATCAACCAAATAAACTTTTATTTTTTGAAAATGTTTAACAATGTCAAAAATGTTTAACTTCTTTGTTTTCAATGAGAAAAAGCTTTATTTTTTTCAATGTGCAAAGAATTTTTTTTTTAATAAAAATTTTTATTAAACACAAAATCACAGGTTTGTGTACTGTGGGGTGGAGATACTACTGGAGGGGCTGTGGGACCCTTCGACAGTGGGAGTGTGGAGAGCGGACTGGGATGGTGTTGGGGAAGGATCAGGTAAAAGAGGTGAAGGGGTTGAAAAAGAAATGGAATGGGTGGAGAGGTGGGAGCCAGAACAGGTAGGTGGTGGAGAGGAGGATTGGGCAGGTAGTACAGGAGCAGATGTGGTTGGGAACTGGTATTGGGCAGGTTGTTGGTATGGGGCAGGTTGTTGGAAGTGGGGAGGTTGCTGGAAGTGGGAAGGTTGCTGGAAGTGGGAAGGTTGTTGGTACTGGGGAGGTTGGTGGTATTGAATGGGAGGGGGAGGAGGGACGGTGGCTGGAGGGGGGGCAGGTGTGGGAGGAACGACTGGGGTGGGTGTAGGTTGGGTGGTAACCTGCGCTAGAGCACCGTGGCACATATGCATTACATGCATCTGCTGGCTAGGAGATAGCGTATCTATGCGCTCGGTTACAGACCGGAAAAAACTGTGGTTTGGCGAACTTCTTGCTTCTGAATGCATCGTTTGCAGAAGTGTCTTAAGCTCCAGAATGCTGGAGCTGAGCTGATTAAAGCCTGCAGCCATTTGCTCTGACAAGACTTTAAGACAGTTCTGAAATGATGCATTAAGATGCAAGAATTCGGGCGCATAGTTCTTTTCCTGACCCCTCTGCCGCAGCCGCCCAGTAGCCACAGGTGTACTAGAGGTGGCGGCAGAAGGGTGGGGTTAAGGGAAATCTATCTCCTGACCAGCAGCCTCATGCAATGCACTCGGCCACGATGCTGCAGCACTGGTGGAGGGTACAAAGGGCTCACGTGTCTGGGAAGGTGCGGATCGGCCGGGGCTGTCAAAGGGTCCCTCGGTGCCGGTCTTCTGAGGGATCGCCCCAGAAGGGTACAACTCTGCGGGTGCCCGAGTGCTGGTCACCGTTCTGTGGAATAAAGAGAAAAAATACAATTAATATACTGTTATTGAATGGCCCTGGCTGAAAAAAAAATTTAGTTAGACATGTTATCATTTTGTAAAACTTTGGGTGGGTAATATTTACCTTCTGGTGACCATTGTTACCCGGAGGAACGACAGGGCTTCAGCGTACTTGTATGTTCTCCTGCGTCCTCCAGATCCACTCGGGGCCCGCATCTCTTTGTTGAACTCCTTCTTGAAGCGATCCCTCACAGACCGCCACCGCTTCACAATTCTGTCCCCTGAAACGAGATAGCAAACATTGGTTAATATACAACATCAGTGTTTCCCAAACTCCAGTCCTCACAGATGACATTGGTTATGTTCTCAGGATTTCCAGTGTTGCACAAAAGTAAATCATGAAAACATGACCCGTGGGGGCCACGAGGACTGGAGCTTGGGAAACACAGCTTTGAGTCCAGCAACCTGAACTGTATATACTTACGGTGTTCAATCTTGGCCCGAGCGTCAAGGTCCTCCCAGCGGTCCACGAGTTGTGAAAAGATCTCCTCCCAGAGCTGCCGGGTCACTATGACATCAGCATGTCTGCGGTCCCCATGTTCCACAGTGGCTCCCTTTCTCGGACCAGATCAATGAAGAGGTCCACGTTGAGAACCCCCTCCTCACCGTCCGAGGCGGGAGCACGCTGTGAAGCCTGTTAAAGAAAAAGAGAAAAAATATACATTAGTTTCCAAACTACCAAGGAAAAAAAAACATGTAAATAAAAAAGTGAAACAAAAAAGTTTACCAAAAAAAAAAAAAAATTGCTTACATGATGGTAACCGCCGCGTTGCTCACGCTAACGACCCTGGGAGGCACTGCGAGGACCTCTTTGCCGAGCACCATTTCCGGAACACTATAAAAAAAAAATATATGTGCTTGGATGTAGGCATATGTGTTTGGGTGCAGTGTGATGTCTGTACTAAATTGTTTTCTATGTGTTGTGTGTAGTGTGATGTTATGTTTGAGCGATGCATGCAGGAAACTTACGAATTGCGAGCCCACTCCGGGTATCTCTCCACCCCTTCGTTCTTCTCCTGGGAGCTCCTCTACAGGTTCCATTTCCTGTTATAAATAAAAAGTAATGCCATTAATATATAAATAACAGAGATTGTGCAATAATAAAAAAAAAAATTCTAAACGCTGACGATGCGTTGGAGAGCAACCAGAAGAAGAAGTGCCCTGTGCTGGTGGCGTTGATGGCCGTCTTCTGCTGTGGAATAAAGACAAACAAAGGCCATGCAATATCAAGTGATATTGCATGGCCCTGGCTGGAAGGGGTAGTGTGTGATATTTACCGTCTGCTGTCTCTTGCCGTGGTCTCCTCACTCCCAGACGAGTCCTGTTCTGCTGGCGTTGAGGGCCGTTTTCTGCTGTGGAATAAAGAGAAAGAAAGGCCATGCATTATCAAGTGATATTGCATGGCCCTGGCTGGAAGGGGTAGTGTGTGATATTTATCGTCTGCTGTCTCTTGCCGTGGTCTCCTCACTCCCAGACGTGTCCTGTGCTGCTGGTGTTGAGGGCCGTTTTCTGCTGTGGAATAAAGACAAACAAAGGCCATGCAATATCAAGTGATATTGCATGGCCCTGGCAGGAAGGGGTAGTGTGTGATATTTACCGTCTGCTGTCTCTTGCCGTGGTCTCCTCACTCCCAGACGTGTCCTGTGCTGCTGGCATTGAGAGCCGTTTTCTGCTGTGGAATAAAGACAAACAAAGGCCATGCAATATCAGATGATATTGCATGGCCCTGGCTGGAAGGGGTAGTGTGTGATATTTACCGTCTGCTGTCTGCTGACGTGCTCTCCTGCTCTTCTTGGGCTGGTGGTGGTGGTGTTACTGCTGGCGTCGGCGTTGTTGGTTGGCTTGTTCTGTGGAATAAGGAGATAAAAAGGCCATGCAATATCAATGATATTGCATGGCCCTGGCTGGAAGGGGTAGTGTGTGATATTTACTGTCTGGCCTCTGCTCCCATGGTCTCCATCAGCAGCCGCATCTGTTGGAGTCCTGGGTGTCATGGTTTGCTGAGTTTGTGGGAAAAGGTAGGTTAAGGGTTAATTTGAATGGCCTCACTCTGGGATTCTGGGAGGCTTCTTATAGCCTCATTGTGGGGCCATTCCTTGTCGCTTATACTTTGACCCTTGGCCCAGTGTGTGTGACCCTGTGTTTTGTGCTTGTGATTCTTTATGCTTGCTTGGTTTTGATTTGGTTCTGTTCTCGTTATGAGTTCTGCCTGCCCCTCCTGTACTGCGTTGCTATCTCGTGTATGACCTCTTGCTTTTGTCCTGACAATTCTCTGCTTATCCCTCCTGTACTGCGTTGCTATCTTGTGTATGACTCCTGGCTTATGTTCTGACTATTCTCTGCTCGCCCCTTCTGTACTGCGCCGTCCTCTCCGTGTATGACCCCTGTTTGTCTGACCTGAGTTTCCCTATTCACTAATCCAGGGTCCCTGTAAAGTCCTGCACTCACCTCCAGCAGCAGAACGCTAGGCCCCGCCCCCTGTGGTCACATGATCGCAGGTCCTTTTGCTTACTGCTACTCTCACCACGCTGCTCTGGTCCCGTCTGCCGGAGCCCCCCCTGCGGCATCTGACCCCGGGCCCTTCCACAGTGTGGGTGAGTCACCCTGCTCAGCCGTGGAAGTTCGCTGGCGCTGACAGGGTCGTTACACTGGGGGTGTAGGTGCTCCTGGTGACCGGCTTTTGCTGTTGAATAAAGAGGAAAAATAAGGGCCATGAATATATAGATATTGCATAGCCCTCACTGAAAGTGCTTGTCTGTGATATTTACCATCTTGCATCTGGTCCCGGCTGCATCATGGCCACAGATTCTTTGGGTCGTGCTGTTGGTGGTGGTGCTGGTCTGGCCTCCTGTCCTCCTCTCCTGCGGCTGGCTCCTCGGCGGCTGGCTCCATATCTTGCTCCTGCTCTCTTCGATGGCTGCATGGTTATGGCTGAGGGTGGTCCCACAAACATTGTTTATATAGGTTGGCTGTGGGCTGGGCTACAAAACCCAAACCAGACAAAACAAACGGATCCGGACGCCAGATCCGGCAAAAACTGAATCCGGCGCATTGCGGCGCTCATAGACTTTCATTGTAAAAAAAGGCGGAGCATCCGGCCTTTTCGCCGGAGACAAAAAACGTTACATGAGATGTTTTTCCCAGACGCCGGATTGAGATGGCAAAAAACGGACGTGCCGCATGCTAATGCGGCGCGATCCGGCACTAATGTTAGTCTATGCTAAGCATGCCGGAACTCACCTGATTGAAAAAACCTGATGTGTGAAACTGGCCTTAGGGAGGATGGTCTGACTCAGACTGGTTAGCAAAGGGTGTAGACATGGGTGGGTGGAGTTAGCTGCAGCTCTTAGGCTGCCTGGTAGAATAGAGAGCAGACAGTCACTGACTGAGGCTTCGCATGAGTACACCTCAGGAAGCAACTGCTAGAGTAGCGAACGCGTCCCAACAGGCACAGAGGTTGGTCTATCCATCCGTGGCCCCCATCCTGAAGAAGGAAGGACCAAGGCCATCAGGGAGCGGCCCCTAGGCTAGTGGGAAAGCTTCATGCCCTGCTAGTAAGCCGACGGCGGTGATCACTTTATGGGTCATTGCCACAACCACCAGCATCTCTACAGAAAGGCAGCACTACGGGGTCAAGTACGCACAGACATAGGATTGATCTGTTGACCGAAAGGGCTCACAGCTTCTGGAACTGGGAGTTTGTCTGGTGAGGTGCTAGGAAGTGAAAGGAGAAAGAGCACAGAGAGTGAAAGCCAGAAAGGAACATACTGAGAGGGAGTCCTGGGAAGTGCGACCAATCTACCTGGGGGTTGCTGGACCACTCACCCGGAGGACGCAGTGCCAGGCGGGCATCTGTCTTTTGGCCAAAGATCGTGAGTAAAAACCCTGAACTGCACTTGGACTGTCTCCTAGAATTATTCCAGCGTCACACACTCCTCTCTGCTACATCACAAGCACCATTCCTGCACTACCACATCTACCTGCCCTGGAAGGACACAGCCTCACCTGTAGGAGGCTTATCATCTAGCTGCACAACACCATCCCTTCCAGAGGACCTGCACAGCAGCGCTGGTCATCCTAACCAGATACTACAGGTGGCGTCACGAATCATCATATGAACACTAATCCCTGTAAATATCCCCTTTTTGGTGAGCACCCAGGGCCACGGACCGAGTCGTGGCCGCCGTGACATCCCCCATAGAAGACGACTGGCTCGGTGCCGAGTACCCACGGCCCTGGCAGGCGGCTCAGATGCACTAGCATCCGTCACTCTTTATTACACCTGACCATGTGACTATAAATATTATTTGTAGTATCATCACTGTGGCTTGATTTTGAACACAGACTGGAGAAATGATAAAGTTTATACATCTTCTACAATCCCCAAGCCTGGTGTCATGCTGAAGTGAGGATGCCAAAAGTAACGCATCCTCACTTCAGAATGTATCACACCTGGTCAGGAGAACACACATATGAGTTTTAAACTGCAGCATTGCTACAGTATGCTTGAAATATATGCAGACTGAAGCGACGCTGCAGGTTAAAACTCATGTGTATTCACCTGCCCAGGTGTGATAGTAATGATACAAGGCCAGGGTATTGTACATATAACGTGTATTTTCACCATCATCTCCTCAGTTTATTCAACACACACTAAATAGAGGATGTGGTTAATTACAAGGTATATCTAGAATCCCTGGCCTTGTATCACAAAGAGTTAAATGATGGTAAAAATAAACCATACTCATTTAACTTTTTATGATACCTGACAAGGTAAAATAGATATGCCTTGCACTCAACACCATCCTCTATTCAGTCTGTGCAATATTAGCAGACTGAAGAGACTGGTGGGGAAAATACAAGTCATATATTTGTGTTTTTGACTACACATATCTCCAGGAATGACACAAGAAACATGTGTCATTTCTGCAGTTATGTGTAGTCAAAAACGCAAAGTGTACGGCGCAGTGTGTGTACGGCGCAGTGTGTGTAGGCAGTGAAAGACACATTAATCAAACAGTATTTAGTAAAAGCAGAATTGCACATTTATTTTAAAACAAAAAAAAATTTTTTATTGTGAAGGACGTTTGGGGAAGATTGGGATACTTTGGGAGTGTGGAGAGACGAGGAACGGCTGGAAAGCGAGGAAGGTGTTGGGGCGACGAAAGTAGTGGGAGAAGGAAGATCAGGGATGGAAATAGAGGCAGGTTGAGACACATTAGGAGGAGAGGGGGGAAGGACAAACAAAGTCTTTTTTTGGTCTTCTTTGGGGCAGGAGTCCCCTGCATGGACCAACTTTCCGTGTGACCGCCTTGAGCTGGTGGACCGTGGCCTTGATACATAAAAGAGGGAATTTCGGTCACCCCTCTCATGCTCTGTGGTGGCGGTAACGGTGCTCCTAGAAGGAGAACAAGTGGTGGCGGTGCTCAGAGGAGGAGAAGTGGTGGCGGTGGTCCCAGACAGAGAAGTGGTGGCTGTGCTCCTAAAATGGTGCAGAGTGGTGGCGGTACTGCTAGACGGAGATGTGGCTGTGGTCCTTACAGGCGAATAGGTGGCGGTGGCCCAAGCAGGTGCTGCGGTGGTGGTAGTCCAAGAGCGTGTACCAGTGTCTGTAGTGGTGGTGCTCCAGACAGGAGCAGCGCTTGCCATGGTGGTGGCGACGGTGGAGTGTCCAGCAGCACTCGGACTTGTGGTGGTGTGGTGGTGTCTGGCTTGACTCGGAATGCAGGTGGCTGTGCAGTGGTATGTAGCAGAAGTCGGTAGTGAGATGTGGCGAGTCAGTGGTGGCACAGTTGGAATGCTACCACTGACTGCTGCACGTACCGATTCTGCTGCATAGCCTGCAAGTAAGCAGTGTTGCAGGCCTGCAACACACTCAGCTGTTGCTCAGGACTAAGGTGTTCCGCCATGCCCCGTTCAATTTTACTGAAAAAATGGTGCGCTGGTCTGTTGAGGTCGGCCTCCAGCCGATCAAGGCGAAGGTCGACAGAGTGGAAGCGGTGTTCCATGTGGGCAAAACCGCGTTCCATGAGTGAAAAACCGCTTTCCACTCTGTTGGACAGCGACTTCATACTGGCATGAAAGGCCTCGCTCAAGTGCATGAACTCGGGCAAGACATTCCTGTCCAAGGCCCTCTGCTGCTGACGGGAAGTGCCCGTATAACCAGTGGCAGAGACCTGGGACAGGGGAACACCTGATTGACCAGCTTCCTGGTCACCAGCTGTCCATGTTGCTGACCTGCAAGTTGCTTCCAGGCTGTCGGATGGCTGGGACGGGTCCGAGGTCGTCCGATGAAGGACCGCTTCAGGGACAGGTTGCATGGTGCTGCTCCAGGTGCTGTAGAAAGAAAAGAAAAACATTACTATCATGCATTTACAAGAAGCATCAGCTGTGGAATAGAAAAGCATTGATTAAAAACAAAAAAAATAAATAAAAACTTACGCTCTGCTGGCAAGGACCGGTCTCAGGAACGCCAACTCACAATAATAACATATTTTCTTCTGGTCCTTGCCGCTGAACCGCTGCGAACCTGTCCCTCTGCACGAACATCAGTGTTGAAGCGGTCCTTCATCGAGCGCCAACGTGTGCGGACTTTGTTCACTGTTGGAAAAAAATATATATACAATGCACTCAGGGCAAAATCTGTCTCATCACACACACCTGAGTGAACATGGCAAACAGTCAATGCAGCATAAAAAAGCAATACAATACACAGTGCAGTCACTGTTGAACCAGATGAAACTGTTGTGTTTGCTGCTAGAATATATCTAGCAGCAAACCCAACAGTGCCATCAGCAACAAGAGTGAATGCAGCATAACAAAGCAATACAATGCACAGTGCAGTCACTGGTGAACCAGATGACACTGTTGTGTTTGCTGCTAGAATATATCTAGCAGCAAACCCAACAGTGCCATCAGTAACAAGAGTGAATGCAGCATAACAAAGCAATACAATACACAGTGCAAACACTGTTGATCCAGATGACACTGTTGGGTTTCCTGCTAGAATGTATCTAGCAGGAAACCCAACAGTGCCATCAGTAACAAGAGTGAATGCAGCATAAGCAATACAATACACAGTGCAGTCACTGTTGAACCAGATGACACTGTTGGGTTTGCTTCTAGAATATATCTAGCAGGAAACCCAACAGTATCATCAGTAACAAGAGTGAATGCAGCATAAGCAATACAATACACAGTGCAGTCACTGTTGAACCAGATGACACTGTTGGGTTTGCTGCTAGAATATATCTAGCAGGAAACTCAACAGTGCCATCAGTAACAAGATTGAATGCAGCATAAGCAATACAATACACATTGCAGTCACTGTTGAACCAGATGACACTGTTTGGTTTGCTGCTAAAATATATCTAGCAGGAAACCCAACAGTGCCATCAGCAACAAGAGTGAATGCAGCATAAGCAATACAATACACAGTGCAGTCACTGTTGAACCAGATGTCACTGTTGGGTTTGCTGCAAGAATATATCTAGCAGGAAACCCAACAGTCCCATCAGTAGCAAGAGTGAATGCAGCACAAGCAATACAATACACAGTGCAGTCACTGTTGAACCAAATGACACTGTTGGGTTTGCTGCTAGAATATATCTAGCAGGAAACCCAACAGTGCCATCAGTAGCAAGAGTGAATGCAGCATAAGCAATACAATACACAGTGCAGTCACTGTTGAACCAGATGACACTGTTGAGTTTCCTGATAGAATATATCTAGCAGGAAACCCAACAGTATCATCAGTAACAAGAGTCACTGCGGCATCACAGAGCATGGAAATACTTACTAAACGCCTTTTTGGTTGGTTGTAGAGGCGCTGTCCCAGCCATCCATCAACGCTGCGGCCACCTCATTCCATAGTCGCCGGCTCACCAAATTGTCCTTGTACTGCGGATCACGGCTGTCCCACAACGGGACACGCTCATGGACCTGACAGATCAGGGCCTCATTGTCCACATAGAGGTCCTTGTCCCATTGTGGAACCTAGAAAAAACAAAAAAAACATTACAATCTTGGATATATTTCAGAAGTAAAATGAGAAAAAAATAAAAAGAGACATTCAAAGACTATATACTTCCATTCCGTCTCACCACTGTGACTTGTCTTGGCCGCGACTGCTCCCGCTGTTCGGACTCCTCAATCGCCGTGTCCGACGATGATGTCTGAAAAGAAAATAAAATATTACACATTTGTAGATGCAGCAGCTATACTTACCCAAAGGCAGTGATTTAAAATGTTCCACAACCACACACATAAAATAAATCGCATGATAGTATACGCATATGTGTGCAGGAAAATTGTGCTGGACACACGAAAAGTCAATATAGATGCAAAAAAACTGCACAAGCAGCAAAAACGTGTACTAGTCCATGAAGTATATATAAATAGCAAGTTTGTCATCAATACAGTTTTCCCATTGTTGTTTCCAACACAATATATGCCTCATAGTATTCTGTTCTCCCTGTACATTTGTGTGATAAACTGTTTTATATACATTCTTGTTAATAAACTTGCTATTTATATATACTTCATGGACTAGTACACGTTTTTGCTGCTTGTGCAGTTTTTTTGCATCTATATTACCCAAAAGCAGGAAGATACTCACATCACGCTCTGCTTGGGCCAGTTCTTGCTGGGATGGGGAATAGTGTGATCCAGAAGAAGACATGCTGCAATAAAAAAAATACAAAGCATTAGTACATATTACATTTGAAAGGACAGGCAGTCATTTGGTTTAAGAATACTCACATTCTTGGTGATGCACCTTGGATCCAAAATTTCTACTGTCTTGGCTGTGTCTTCCAGGCAGTCCTTCCAGGCTGTGTCTTCCAGGCAGTCTGAGTGTCTTCCAGGCTGTGTCTTCCAGTCAGTCTGAGTGTCTTCTAGGCAGTCCTTCCAGGCTGTGTCTTCCAGTCAGTCTGAGTAGGGGTCTGTCTGGCACTGCAGACACCTTTTACCTACACTCCACACAAACAATGTTGCTTGTGTAGGGGGTGGTTTAGACAAGTGTCTAGACATTGTTTACTCAAAAATCGCGTGCGCGCAAAAGCACTGACGAGTGCACAGCCATGCGCCCGCCAGCGCCCCCATAGACTGTAATTTTATTTTTTGGCGCATAACATGCGCACGCGCTTTTTTAAAGTGGTTGGGCGGAACAAAAAGTGCAACATGTAGTGTTTAGCGCGTCTGGGCGCGCACTTGAAAAATGCGCAGCACACGACAAACGCTGATGAACGCGTGCAAGTGCTAGACCGTACGCCCGCCATGTTAAAGATAGGGGAACATTGCGCATGCGACCGATAGCGCACGATGCGCTGCGCGATAAAACGCAAGTGTGAAAGTAGCCTAATTTTGGATATTTTTCCCTTACTCATTTTATCATTACTTTGTTGATTTGCAATAAATAAAGAATTGATATTTTATTATAATAATGTAGCTGTATGCCATATATATATAGGTTTTCTTAGCATTTTTTGTAAGCGAAAGTGATGATGGTTGGTGCAGATTTCCTGTTGCTGGTTCTGATTTTTACTTACCCTTAAGGGTACGTTTCCACTGTAAGGAATGCCGGCGGTTTGGACGGAGCGGAAACCCCGCTCCGCCCAAAGTCCCCGCCCCTTCTGATCCGTGATTCCGGATGTGTTCATTGACCGCATCCGGAATCACCGCACCCCTACATAGGACTCTGTTATTTACCTTGCGGCGACGGATCAGGTTATAGCTGTTACCCATAATTGAACAGAGAGGAGGAGAGAAGAGCTGCAGAAAGATAGAGAAGGCACACAGACTCTACTGCTTCTACAAAGTGACAATTAGCGATGGAACCTAAAGAGAGTAAAATTGCTGAAAAATGCAAGATACAAATTAAATGGAGAGAAATAAACCTATTCCTTGTGTATATACAGGAAAACTTATTCAGAAAATTCGCCCAGAATGAAAGGTCCAATTTAATAATTCCCGTGCCATGATTAAGCTCTAGTCTAGTCTATTATTCTCATCCAACAATAAAACTTTGATGCTGCTCTGCCAGAAGAATAACTTCGGAAGTGAGTTTTGTGCTGTTCTTAGGCTCACAATGTCACAATGATATTTCCTTCTGAACATGAGCAGTTAATCCAAAGACTCGCTTTGATGTATTTGTTCACAGCTTGTGGCCAGTACAAGCTCTGCAAGGTTCCATGTGTGGCTATGAATCCCTGCCGAGGGAAACCATCGGGTCAGAAGAACATTCAGTATTTCAGATGATTTTTTACATACCGGAAATAAAACCTGAAAGAACAGTAAACAGGTTGATTAGTTGTCACTTGTAATGTTCAAATATGTTTAAATATCACAAGATACCGTCTATACAAACCATCATTTATTGTTGCCAGGCACAAACACAACATATAAAAATAATACAATTGTTTCATGAAGATGTCTTATGTACCTAGCCATAAAACAACCTCCAACTTGTATAGATCTTTATTATAGGCCTCACAGAAGTCAATGAGGCTCTGTTCTCCGTCTGTATGAAGTTGAAAGAGGCAAAGGTCTTGCAGCCAGGGTCTCCAGATTAAAGTCCTACAGCCAGGATCTCCTTTACCAGCAAGGATCTCCAGATCAAGATCATGCACCAGGGTCTTTGAGCTGAGGTACTGCAGCTAGAGTCTCCAAGGCTGAGGTCCTGCAGCTAGGATCCCCGAGCCAAGGTTCTGCAGTCAGAGACACTGTGAGCAGGTTGCAGGATGCAGTGACGGACAGGAGGCAGAGCAAGGGTTAACAGATTTATTAACAGGGGAATACTCCACGCAGGGAAGTAATGGGTTAAACAAGGGGAAAACAGTATAATTGCAAAAAGGATATGCAGAGTTCAGGAATAAAGAATCAAGTAACGTCAGTCCCTGTGACGCACTTATGTCAGAACTTCCTCAAACTGGTCCTGCTGGAAAGTCAATAGCGCCGGCAAATGCTGGTGCGGTGTCTTTTCAATAGGGTCCTGTAGACAACAATGCCTGGTCTTCTGGCAGGTCTCCGGTACCTTCCACTGAGCCCTAGTCCATATACTGCATTGGCTGACAAGGGTATGGGCCATAGTCCTGTACGAGCCCAACGTGGCTCTGCAAATATACTCTGGTGAAGTGAGGGCGCTAGTATCTGGGCAAATTTTCGCTGGCAACATCAGAGCGCAAGTGTCAGTCCTGACTTAGCGTGCAGCTCCTTTCTCTCTGGTAGTCACCGACACTCTGCACCTTCTCTCTGTAGTCACCGAGCACACTACACGACTTTGGTCCCCGCTGTTGGCGGCAGGGCTGCTGCATGGACGCTGGCCTGAATAATGCTGGTGCTCCCAGGACGGAGCACTTCTCTTCCTGGCTTGTGCTGCGCACACCTGGCTCTGCACTCTCTGCAGTGGTCCCTCTCTGGACTGCTGCAGAACGCTGTGCTCCTTTCCTGGCAGCAGTCCCTCTCTGGACGGTAAGGCCCTGCTGCAGCGCCGGTACTCTGTGGTGGGGGAAGGGGCAGCAGAGCTCGCCACTCTGCGTTCGCGCCAAAACTGACCTGCTGCGCTTGCTTTTCTCTTTTATCCCCTCGCTGCTGTGCGCGCTTTCCTCCTGTCTCTCCCCGCCCTCCTGGGTCTGCAGGAAGGTCCCACTGACTCAAGCTTCCCTCTGGCAAAAGGGGAAGGTCCGCCTCACTAAAGCTTCCCCCTGGGAACAGGGGATGCAGCCTTTTCAGTTCCGGACACGGAACGCAGCTACTCACGGTTCGGTCGTCCGCCTTACAACACTGGGATAAGGTTCTGCATCCAGGCACTTCAGCCCGAGGTCTTGCAGTCAGGAACTCTGTGCAGAGCTCCTACAGTCAAGCACTCGAGGCAGAGGTTCTGCAGCCAGGCACTTGAGGCTAAAATCCTGCAGCCAAACACTGCGAACAGAGGTCCTGCAGCCAAGGATTCGAGGCTGAGTTCCTGCAGCGAGGCACTCCGAGCTGAGGTCCTACAGCCAAGCACTCGAGGCCGAGGTACTGCAGCCAGAGCCTTTGGGCTGCGGTTATGCTGCCAGGGTCTCTTGGTCAAGGTCATGCAGATCGGAGTGAAGCAGGTGACACAAGTTCCCTATTCTGGCAATCAGATCCACCTAAATATAATATCCATTCACTGGATAGGTGATCAGACATGTAGACCAGAATACCCCTTTACAAAAAGTAGAAAAAAAGTCAGCTTATCAGACTCAGTCTTTGACCTCCTTCTTACACACCAATGCCGCGCATGGATGAGGGTGAGGCAGCCACAGCAGAATCCTAGCAGGGAAAAAAATCCATCTAATTGCAGAGGTGACTAAAATTTAACTTTTATTCCTGGTAAATAAAATGATCATGACTAAGACGAAATGTCAAAACGCATTGATCGCTGATTCTCCCTGCTAGTGTGTACAAACACGGGATGCTATATGTTGGTTCATTTCATTTACCAGGAATAAAAGTTAAATTTTAGTCACCTCTGCCATTCGCGGGATTTTTTTTCCTTCTTAGAATACCCCTTTAAACGTGAATAGCAGCAATTGTAATTTTCAACATGGCTTGTTATGTAACTGAACCGTCTATAGATGACTAACAGCAGAATACAGCTGCTCAGGGGATGTCCAGAATTGGACACATGGGATAAACCTCTGCTGTGTAATATAGAGCCATAGCAAGCAGATGCCTCAGCAGCATATTTTGTTGTTTTTTACACTACTACTACACTTATACAGTCATGGCCAAAAGTTTTGAGAATGACACAAATATTATATTTTCACATGATCTTCTGCCCTCTGGTTTTATGTGTGTTTGACAGATGTTTTTATCACAGACTGAAATATAATTGCAAACATATGAGTAACAAAAGCTTATATTGACAGTTAGAATGAGTTAATGCAGCAAGTCAATATTTGCAGTGTTGACCCTTCTTCTTCAGGACCTCTGCAATTCTCCCTGGCATGCTCTCAATCAACTTCTGGACCAAATCCTGACTGATAGCAGTCCATTCTTGCACAATCAATGCTTTCATTTTGTCAGAATTTTTAGGTTTTTGTTTGTCCACCCGTCTCTTGATGATTGACCACAAGTTCTCAATGGGATTAAGATCTGGGGAGTTTCCAGGCCATGGACCCAAAATCTCTATGTTTTGTTCCTGAGAGATTTAGTTATCACCTTTGCTTTATGGCAAGGTGCTCCATCATGCTGGAAAAGGCATTGTTGATCGCCAAACTGCTCTTGGAGGGTTGGGAGAAGTTGCTCTTGGAGGACATTCTGGTACCATTCTTTATTCATGGCTGTGTTTTTAGGCAAGACTGTGAGAGAGCCGATTCCCTTGGCTGAGAAGCAATCCCACACATGAATGGTTTCAGGATGCTTAACAGTTGGCATGAGACAAGACTGGTGGTAGCGCTCACCTTGTCTTCTCCGAATGAGGCGTTTTCCTGATGTTCCAAACAATCGAAAAGGGGATTCATCAGAGAAAATAACTTTACCCCAGTCCTCAGCAGTTCACTGCCTGTACCTTTTGCAGAATATCAGTCTGTCCATGATGTTTTTTCTGGAGAGAAGTGGCTTCTTTGCTGCCCTCCTTGAGACCAGGCCTTGCTCCAAGAGTCTCCGCCTCACAGTGCGGGCAGATGCACTCACACCTGCCTGCTGCCATTCTTGAGCAAGCTCTGCACTGCTGGTAGCCCGATCCCGCAGCTGAAACACTTTTAAGAGACGGTCCTGGCGCTTGCTGGTCTTTCTTGGGCGCCCTGGAGCCTTTTTGGCAACAATGGAACCTCTCTCTTTGAAGTTCTTGATGATGCGATAGATTGTTGACTGAGGTGCAATCTTTCTAGCTGCGATACTCTTCCCTGTTAGGCCATTTTTGTGCATTGCAATGATGACTGCACGTGTTTCTTTAGAGATAACCATGGTTAACAGAAGAGAAACAATGATGCCAAGCACCAGCCTCCTTTTAAAGTGTCCAGTGGTGTCATTCTTACTTAATCATCACAGATTGATCTCCAGCCATGTCCTCATCAACACCCACACCTGTGTTAAAGGAGCAATCACTGAAAAGAGGTTAGCTGGTCCTTTTAAGGCAGGGCTGCAATGATGTTGAAATGTGTTTTGGGGGATAAAGTTCATTTTCTAGTCAATTATTGACTTTGCAAGTAATTGCTGTTAAGCTGATCACTCTTTATAACATTCTGGAGTATATGCAAATTGCCATTAGAAAAAGTGAAGCAGTAGACTTTGTAGAAATTAATATTTGTGTCATTCTCAAAACTTTTGGCCATGACTGTACACTTGGTATAAACTCCAGACCATTTTTCTCAGTCAATTTTCTTAGTCAATCAACCAATTACTTTTGAGTCTGTGAAAATGGAAGTACTATGTAAAAACAGCTATAGTGTATAAATGGATAATGCAAAATTTTAGTTAAATCCCAGTCCACTCTTCAATAGCATCCTAATAACTTTGGGTTAAATCTATTGTAGTGGTGTATAGAGGCTGAATTATAAAAAATACTGTGTCAACATCAAAATACTTCTGGACTTTTGTATTTTACAGCTATAGTTTAGTTTTTATACTGGCTTGTGATTATGTAAGGAGGTTGCGGGGACCCTCATTTGCCCCATCTCTCTCTCGCCTCATGTGGTACCCAGATGGTGTACCTGTATGTTAAAATGTAATGTTATACCAATGTGATGTGCTGTGTTTGTATTGCCTTAATTTGAGCATTGTAATATACCACATGTATATATTAGATTAGGGCTAGTAAGGAGTTAATTAAAGGGGCTGGGTCAGCAGCCTCAAAGGGACAGGAAGTTCTGTCTCTGAGTCAGTGCCCGGGCAGGCTTGCCCAGGGCAGGAGGCTGGGCAGCGTCGGGAGTCGAAGACTCCCCTGGATTGGAGAGAGTGCTGCCCCGGACCCTCGGGCAGTGAAACGGGCACCAGGACTGTGGTAATGCCCCGCCAAGAACTTTAAGCGTCCAGATACTGGCTGTGAACTACTACTACTATTGCCTCGGATGCTGCAGTGGATTTTGCTAGGGAAAGTACAGGAAGTTATATCTTGTTCATTGCATCTTCATTAAAACGTTTTCCCTGTTGGATTGAAACCATGCCAGAGTGTTTTCCTGGACCCTCATCACTAGCGACTGCATTGACTGTGATGGAAAGGTAATTGCCTGGGATCGCATCTGTCTGTTCTATGTGTCGGGGTGTTCGTGGACTGTTACTTTAAATAGATTCGGTCATGGCTACCACCCCGTGCCACCTTGTTACATTTACATTAATAGACAGGCCCCTCTGTTTTTGAATATTTACCTGTCACTAAATCATGCTACCTGCAAGTAGGGTAGTGTAAACAGGTACGCGGATTCAACAGCACAGACAGCGAGGAGACTCGTACTACATAAACAACTTTTTTATGTGTCTAACACAAGGTTAAATATATTATATATATAGAGAGAGAGAGAGAGGGTACGGAAAGTATTCAGACCCCTTTACATTTTTCACTCTTTGTTTTATTGCAGCCATTTGCTAAATTCAAAAAAGTTAATTTTTTTCTCATTAATGTACACTCTGCACCCTATCTTGACTGAAAAAAACAAAAATGTAGAAATTTTTACAAATTTATTAAAAAAGAAAAACTGAAATATCACATGGTCATAAGTATTCAGACCCTTTGCTCAGTATTTTGTAGAAGCACCCTTTTGAGCTAGTAAAGCCATGAGTCTTCTTGGGAATAATGCAACAAGTTTTTTTTACACCAGGATTTGGGGATCCTCTGCCATTCTTCCTTGCAGATACTCTCCAGTTCTGTCAGGTTGGATCGTGAATGTTGATGGACAGCCATTTTCAGGTCTCTCCAGAGATGCTCAATTGGGTCTAGGTCAGGGCTCTGGCTGGGCCAGTCAAGAATGGTCACAGAGTTGTTCTGAAGCCACTCCTTTATTATTTTAGCTGTGTGCTTAGGGTTATTGTCTTGTTGGAAGGTGAACCTTCGCCAAGTCTGAGGTCCAGAGCACTTTGGAAGAGGTTTTCATCCAGGATATCTCTGTACTTGGCCGCATTCATGTTTCCTTCAATTGCAACCAGTCGTTTTGTCCCTGCAGCTAAAAAACACCCCCATAGAATGATGCTGCCACCACCATGTTTCACTGTTGGGAATGTATTGAGCAGTGCCTGGTTTTCTCCACACATACCACTTAGAATTATCACCAAAAAGTTCTATCTTTGTCTCATCAGACCAGAGAATCTTATTTCTCATAGTCAGGGAGTCCTTCATGTGTTTTTTTTTAGCAAACTATGTGGGCTTTCATATGTCTTGCACTGAGGAGAGGCTTTGATTGGGCCACTCTGCTGGAGGGCTGCAGTGATAGTTGACTTTGTGTAACTTTCTCCCATCTCCCTACTGCATCTGTGGAGCTCAACCACAGTGATCTTGGGTTCTTCTTTACCTCTCTCACTAATGCTCTTCTCCCACAATTGCTCTGTTTGGCTGGATGGCCAGGTCTAGGAAGACTTCTGGTGGTCCCAAACTTCTTCCATTTAAGGATTATGGAGGCCACTGTGCTCTTAGGAACCTTGAGTACTGCAGAAATTCTTTTGTAACCTTGGCCAGATCTGTGCCTTGCCACAATTCAGTCTGAGCTCCGTGGCCAGTTCCTTTGACCTCATGATTCTCATTAGGTCTGACTTGCACTGTGAGCTCTTATATAGACAGGTGTGTGAATTTACAAATCAAGTCCTATCAGTTTAATTAAACACAGTTGGACTCCAATGAAGGAGTAGAACCATCTCAAGGAGGATGACAAGGAAATGGACATCATGTGACTTAAATATGAGTGTCTGAGCAAACGGTCTGAAGACTTATGACAATGTGATATTTCAGTTTTTCTTTTTTAGTAAATTTGCAAAAATTTCTACATTTCTGGGTTTTTTTCAGTCAAGATGGGGTGCAGAGTATACATTAATGAGAAAAAAAAGAATTTTTTTGAATTTACCAAATGGCTGCAATGAAACAAAGAGTGAAAAATTTAAAGGGTCTGAATACGTTCCGTACCCACTATATATGCAAGTACATGATCAAGGGTAACAATGAAAATACAGTGAAATATAGCACAATCAGAACATAGTAACTCAGTAACACAGAAACACAGATATTCGCAAGTTCTAAGTCCCCAACCTAAAGGGCATTACTCTCACTACTGGACCTGTCACTGTTATTTTACTCTAGTAGGCGCCAAACATCACACAGGCCCTAACATGGGTCACCAGTATTTCCCGCTAGGCCGAAAGTTACTTGGCACACAGTATGTTTGTCACACTGCCGTATTCATTCATTGAAGCATGGCCACTGGCCCACAGTCTGTACCATACGTCTATGGCTCATGCGAATATTCCCTTCTACAGCCTGGTCATCTTCATCGCCCTTACTTGGCTCGCTCTATTTGGATCTGACAGCCCTGAGCTCTGGTCACTCGGGTCTTGTCACCTGAACCTTCTCCCGGAGCTGGGTACTCGCTACTGGCTTGGCTCACTAGTAATGATGGCTGTAAGCCAACTCCATGGCACCTCACATCTGTCATGCTACAGGTCCAGGTGTCGACTCCTCCCCTTCCCTGGCCACAGCTGTCACCTGACCTGATGTCATCTTCAATCTGCTACCTACGGGAACATGCACTTCACTTTTGGGTTCCTACTACTGTAATTATTTTTGCTTTCACTTTCTCTATAGTGTTTGCTTGCAGCTACTCTGCCAGGCATTAACTGCATGTGTCCTCTCTCTTGTTCATCTCATTACAGCAGCATGAAAGTCACAGGTTTCTTTTAACTATGAACAAACCCATTAGAATGGATTTTTCCTGTCCAAACCTATCTCATCCAGTTTAACCAAACCATAGAATTTTTAGAATCTGTTGTATGTTTCAATGTCCATGACCATAATTTAATATGCCCAATAATAATTTTCTGCAGCCAAGCAAATAACATAATGTCATTTATGTGTATGACACCTAAACAACTAGATGCTCAGAACAACTAGATGCTCAGAAAGATGAATGATGTCAGTTTTATGTACACACAGAATTAATCATTTATTCCAATACAACCTATGTTTAAATCTCACGAAAAACCTTGCCGAGTGTAAAAAACACAGGAAAAGATCAAAGAATATATTTAAACAAACACGTCAAATTTATTAAATCAACCACATATAAAATATAAAATATATCAATTCAGAGTAGCACTAACCAAGCAGGAAAAATGGGGGGATAATAAACCTGAGTATGGCAAGGGCACAAAAAGCAAGTAGAAATGTGCACAGGAGAGATTAATTATGAAGAAACATTATACCATGAAAAAATATATACATGAAGCACCATAAAAATCTGTAAAGAAATCAAACTTGCATTTATGCTCCAATTGTCCTATGGGGGATACCATGCTCTAGTGAGATGGAGATTCAATGCAATAGTTTGCTATGAAGGTGCTATAATGCATGTTGTGCAAATAAGCAGTGAGTAAATAATAAAGTGCATGTGCCTGGCTATAAAGCCTCCGTCTCACATAGCGAGATCGCTGCTGAGTCACAAGTTTTGTGACGCAAAAACGATCTCCCCAGCGATATCGCTGTGTGTGACACGCAGCGACAATCAGCCCCCCTGCTGGGTATCGTTGATCGTCGCTGAATGTCTTGGACATTTTTTGATCGTTGGTCTCCCGCTGGCCAGCACAGAATGGATTTTAACAGGGAAAAATGCAAAGTACTACATCTGGGCAATAAAAATGAAAAAAGCATATACAAAATGGGAGGAATAGGGCTAAGTAACAGCACATGTGAAAAAGACTTGGGTATACTAATTGATCACAGACTGAACATGAGTCAACAGTGTGATGCAGCAGCAAAAAAGGCAAATGCAATTCTAGGATGTATCAACAGAAGCATACAGTCTAGATCACGTGAGGTCATTATTGCCCTCTACTCCTCTTTGGTCAGACCTCATCTGGAATACTGTGTCCAGTTTTGGGCACCACATTTTACAAAAGACATCAACAAACTGGAGCAAGTTCAGTGAAGAGTGTCCAGAATGGTGACCGGTCTGCAAACCATGTCCTATGAGGAATGGTTACAGGATTTGGGAATGTTTAGCTTGCAAAAAAGAAGACTGAGAGGAGACGTAATAGCTGTCTACAAATATCTCAAGGGCTGTCACATTGTAGAAGGATCATCATTCTCATTTGCACAAGGAAAGACTAGAAGCAATGGGATGAAACTGAATGGGAGGAGACACAGATTAGATATTAGAAAAAACTTTTTGACAGTTAGGGTGATCAATGAGTGGAACAGGCTACCACGAGAGGTGGTGAGTTCTCCTTTAATGGAAGTCTTCAAACAGAGGCTGGACAGACATCTGTCTGGGATGATTTAGAGCATCCTGCTTTGAGCAGGGGGTTGGACCAGATGGCCCAGGAGGTCCCTTCCAACTCTACTATTCTATGATTCTATGAAGTGATGGAGAAGAGAAATGACAAAATAAATATATCTAATATATAATTACCTTGTAATGTCTTCACATCCTGTTCTGTCCAGATGTGTCTGGTTCCCAGAATTCCAAGCAGCGGAAGTTCACTGAACGCCATATTGGGAGACCCAAGTGATGGCTGTCTCAATATGGAAACTGATGGTGGTACCAGCCTCTTGTGTAGTACCACCAGCGGAACACCGTCGCACCACACACACACACTGTATACGCCGTACGCACCACACACACACACACACACACACTGTATATGCCATATGCACTACACACTGTATACGCCGTACGCACCACACACACACACTGTATACGTTGTACACACCACACACACACAAACACACACTGTATATGCTGTACTCACCACACACACACACATACACACTGTATACGCCGTATGCACCACATACACACACACACTGTATATGCTGTACACACCACACACACTGTATATGCCGTACGCACCACACACACACACTGTATACGCCGTACGCACCACACACACACTGTATACGCCGTATGCACCACACACACACTATACGCTGTACACACCACACAAACACTGTATATGCCGTGCACACACACTGTTAACGCCGTACGCACCACACACACACTGTATACGCCGTACACGCCACACACACACACTGTGTACGCCGTACACACCACACACACTGTATACGCCATACACACCGTACACACACACACTGTATAAGCCGTACGCACCACACACATACACACACTGTTTACGCCGTACGCACCACAAACACACTGTACACACCATACGCACCACACACACACTGTATACGCCGTACACACACACACTGTATACGCCGTATGCACTACACACACACACTGTATACGCCGTATGCTCCACACACACAAACTGTATATGCCATATGCACCACACACACACTGTATACACCGTATGCACCACACACACACTATATACGCCATACGCACTACACACACACTGTATAAGCCATACGCACCACATACACTGTATATGCAGTACGCACCACACACACACTGTAAATGCCATACGCACCAAACACACTGTATACATTGTACGCACCACCACACACAAACACTCTCTATACGCTGCATGCACCACACACACACACCACTCTGTATATGCCGTACGCACCACACATACATACTCTGTATATGCTGTACGCACCACACACACTCACACACACACTGTATATGGCGTATGCAGCCTCTTGCGCGGTACCACCAGCAGAACACCATCGCGAACACACCACAACCGTTATCAGCCAAATGATTCACTGACCACCGCCATTTTTGTACAGGAGGAGTGCATGCGCAGTTTTAAAGAGAGAGTGAATAGGTGGGTGAGCACATGGGGGGAGAGATTCTCAACGTTGCAAAGCCTGCCCCATCGTGACATTACTGCCCTCGTTATGCTATAGCATCGGGCCTCCATCTAGTACACATACAGTACAGACCAAAAGTTTGGACACACCTCATTCAAAGATTTTTCTGTATTTTCATGACTATGAAAATTGTACATTCACACTGAAGGCATCAAAACTATGAATTAACACGTGGAATTATATGCTTAACAAAAAAGTGTGAAACAACTGAAAATATGTCTTATATTCTAGGTTATTCAAAGCAGCCACCTTTTGCTTTGATGACTGCTTTGCACACTCTTGGCATTCTCTTGATGAGCTTCAAGAGGTAATCACTGGAAATGGTTTTCACTTCACTGGTGTGCCCTGTCAGGTTTAATAAGTGTGATTTCTTGCCTTATAAATGGGGTTGGGACCAAAGATGTCAAATTTGGACTCATCAGACCAAAGCACAGATTTCCACTGGTCTAATGTCCATTCCTTGTGTTCTTTAGCCCAAATAAGTCTCTTCTGCTTGTTGCCTGTCCTTAGCAGTGGTTTCCTAGCAGCTATTTTACCAAGAAGGCCTGCTGCACAAAGTCTTAACAGTTGTTGTAGAGATGTGTCTGCTGCTAGAACTCTGTGTGGCATTGACCTGGTCTCTAATCTGAGCTGCTGATAACCTGCGATTTCTGAGGCTGGTGACTCGGATAAACTTATCCTCAGAAGCAGAGGTGACTCTTGGTCTTCCTTTCCTGGGGCAGTCCTCATGTGAGCCAGTTTCTTTGTAGCGCTTGATGGATTTTGCAACTGCACTTGGGGACACTTTCAAAGTTTTCCCAATTTTTCGGACTGACTGACCATCATTTCTTAAAGTAATGATGGCCACTCGTTTTTCTTTACCTAGATGCTTTTTTCTTGCCATAATACACATTCTAACAGTCTATTCAGTAGGACTATCAGCTGTGTATTCACCAGACTTCTGCACAACACAACTGATGGTCCCAACCCCATTTATAAGGCAAGAAATCACACTTATTAAACCTGATAGGGCACACCTGTGAAGTGAAAACCATTCCGGTGACTACCTCTTGAAGCTCATCAAGAGAATGCCAAGAGTGTGCAAAGCAGCAATCAAAGCAAAAGGTGGCTATGAAGAACCTAGAATATAAGACATATTTTCAGTTGTTACACACATATATATATATATACGTATATATATATAAAATAATAAATAAGCAAAATAAAAGGACAAAAAGGTTTTTTTTTGTTAGATACATAAGTGTATCTTCAATTATTAGGTACCAGCCTATCACAAGTTAAACAAAAGGGATGTTAAATAGATAACAAATTTATATGAGGATACTCTCACAATCTATTCTAATCCCCCATGTACCAAAACCAAATGGAGGAAGATGCACAGCACCCAAGATAGAGGTGAAACACGTCGCTGCCTGGAGAGATCATCAGACCCTAATACAGGTAAGTTAAAAATGTGCACGTTCAAACAAGCACAAAAATTCAAAAAATTCAAAAAAATATTTTCTTTCCCCTTATAATAAATACCCGATGGACTATGGGCAAGAGCCTCAACATGCTCACAGGATTATTCTGTCTCTTGGGTCTCCAAATTGGTCGAAAAGTATATAGAGGCCCATCACACAGAGAGTCAGTGTGGCTCCAGGAAGTGTCCAAAGTATGTATAGATTCTCAAGACTCTGGATATAGTATGTCCTTACGAATGAAAGTGTTCAGCCCAAATTTCTCATTGTTTCATTGGGAAGACGGTTCCAGAGATCCCCGTGACGAGACAGCAACGTGCAAACTCCAGCCTCAGCAAGCGAATGAAAAGGGTGACCACCAAAGCAGGTAAATCAATAAATTATTCTGAAAGGATATAAAGAAGTTAAAATCACATTAATTAAGAAACATACCGAACAATATTAAAAACATATACTAGACACACATTAAAAACATAAGCCCATAGTATAAAAGAGACTAAAGAAAAGACCCAAATCCATGATTTTCATTTGATCCACCCGGTACCAAAGTGTTGAGCCTGAAAATCCACCAACTCTCCACTTGGGATAAGACTTTGAATAGGTTCCCACCTCTCATACCTAGAGTTACCTGGTCTATAGCGATAATTTGAAGGCCTCTCCTCGCATCAGAATTGTGAACTGCTTTGAAGTGTCTGGGAAGGGTCTTGAGTTGTTCACCCTTCTTCACCTCCTTGGATTTTTCTATATCACGCACATGTTCACGTATTCTTATGCGGAGCTCCCTGGTTGTCATGCCGATATAGATTTTGTTGCAAGGGCAATGTGCAAAGGAGATCACTCCTTGAGATGTACAGGTGAGGTACTTTTTGATTTGAAATATTTGAGTCTGATCCGAATTATGGAATTCTTTGCCCTTGACAGTATTGACACAAGCTTTGCATCTTTTACAAGGAAAAAAGCCTTGAATTTCCCCCAAAAAAATTGGTTTGGGAAGGTTTTATAGGGGAATAGTGGCTCCTGACAAGTAGATCCGATAGATTTTTTGACCTTTTAGCTGTTATAAATGGTTTTGGAGTAAGGGTTTTCATCAAAATGGGATTAACAAGTAGGATGTTCCACCGATTATGGATAATCTTGGTTATGGATAATTATGGATAATCTATTTTTAAATCTGCACAGATTTGTAGATATTACATCTTTAATGATGACTATCCCCCACTCCTCCCCAACAGGACACCCTGTGCCCTCCCTTGCCACTGGACCCATCCTCCAGTAGTTCTAATGCTGTTGGTCAAGCATGCTCAGATGCACCTAATAATTTTCTTTCAATAGCGTTAACATATTCTGCAGCATTTTACATTTAAGAGGGGACTTGTACAGACAATAAAGACATAACAGAATAAACACATAACTCAACAGATACCGAAAATGCCCTGTTCGCAAGCTTACAATTTATGAAAGTTAGTTCAGCTATGCTTTACTAAAGATCCCACTGATACACCTAATGACCCTATCTAATTCATGAAAAACAGATGCACCTATGACCCTATCTAATAAAACATCTCCCAGACCCTCTCAATGCATCCTCATTGCCCTGACAGCTATGCTGTAGTACAGCTAAGCTATTCTATGTTCTCCAATGCAGGAGAGAGCATGATTATACTCTGAAGATCACCAGGAGCTACCAATGAAATGTAACATTTCAATGAATATGGTCAAATAGTGGTCACAGTTGCTACCTTCAAAACAAACAATGGTCACTTCATTCATATAAATAAAGATTATATGAAGATCTATCTTTATATTAGGGAGCACAAAGGTGAACAGATGCAAGGCCTGCAGAACTTAACTGGAGCAGGGTGCTGCTGGGAAATGTAGTTTTAGCAGATAAGATTAGGAGTACCCATTCAGTTCTGTGAAGCCGGATGCGCCGAGGGTCAGAAACAGATGACAACAGACATAAAAGAGTATAGTATATGTAAAAGTCATGCAGATACTGCGCTTTGCAAAACATATTTCCATTGTGGGAAAAATGCTAAGATATTGGATGGCTTAGTCATCTTTTTCTTTCACATTGTTAGATTGTGTGGTCATTGGGTTACTGTATGATACAAAGTGAAAAAAGCAAGAAAGCAGAAGTGGCATGTGCTGTACCCCCTTAGCCTTCCCTGAAAGTAGAAGTGATTTGTTTTCCCATGTAAATGTTGTGTAAGTCCTAATTGAGCATTTTGTGTTCTGATTGCCAATTGCAAAGAAAATAGAAATGCTGACAATCTATAAGTTCTTGACTCCTATATCATATAGGTCATGTCACAATTATGCAACATATACAGTAGATCAAGAGTGTCACATAAACGTAAAATAAAATCCAATATACTTTATTTTAAAATATAAAATATCAATAAAAAGCTGGAAGGAAAGTAAAAGCGCTATAGGGTCTTTTCTGGGTATTACGAGATACCTCTAATCAGATTTTACTCACCAGATAGAGCCCAAACACAGGCTCATAGAAATAATAGCTGCTGCAGATCCACCGGTCTCCTCCTGACCAGCCAGAGTAAAAAAAATTTTGAATAAAAAGGTGGATTAACTCCGCGCTGTTTGAAAGATAAAGTCCAAATGGATATTCAGATGAAAAAGTGGCTTTATTCAATGCGTTTTGGAGTACTATGACTCCTTCATCAGGAAACCTCAAAAATATAAAATAGTACAGACATGACAAATATAAAAGGGTTTGCCTCAAACCAAATAACACATAAACGGGGAGAACAGGCTGCAGCAGTAGAATATTAGATGTATATACAATTAGCCACATTTGGCATTCAAAAAATGTTATTCATGCCCTTATATCCAAACTGCACAGATAAATTTATATTAAGAATAATAATTCCACATTTGCGCGAGGTCTGAATAATATTACACATGTTAGTAAGAAAGGCAGTATAACCATTCCCTGTCACACTAAAGGAATCTTTTTCTTTGGTCCACATTGCACTTTTTTATTAGTGAGCTATCACACTAAATATGATCTTATAGCCACCATTTACCAAATGTAATTTATTAGCTAATGTTGAAATGCACCCCCCCCCCCTTCAGGACGCCCTTTGTGGTTTTTTATATATATGATTGTTACCATATTTTTCAGACTATAAGATGCACTTTTTTCCTCCAAAAATGTGGAGGAAAATGGGGGGATGCGTCTTATAGTCTAGACGTACCGGCTTTGACTGTGGTGGGGAGGTGGGGGAGCTGTTTCGGCGGAGCAGTGGGTCACAGAGGCAGGAGACGGCTGCTGCGGCTAACTGTGCCCACTGCTGAAGAGAAATGAATATTCACTGCATTCCACGCCCATGGACGTGGAGGGCAATGAATATTCATTTCTCTTTAACGGCATCCTGGTATGATTGGCCCCCATCCCGGTCCTGGTATGCATGGTCCCATCCTTTCCTTATCCTAGTATGATTGGCCCCCATCCCCATCCTGGCATGCATGGCCCCATCAGAAAACATTAAAAATAGCAAACATTACACTTACCTTCCCGGCGCGCCCTCGCAGCGTCCTGCTCCAATGACGGCAACTGCTTAATGCTTGTAAGCAGCGCATAGCAGGGATGTCATGCCCTGCTTGCAAGCCGACGGGCAGCTGCTGGAATACTCATTGCTCTTCTGCACGTTTGGACTATGTGCGCAAAAAGCAGTGAGTATTCATTTATTCAGTATTCACCCCAATTCCATGAATATTAATTTCTCTTAAGTATCAGCACGCAGGAAGGCTCCGGCTGACACTGTGCTCACTAGAGAGCAATGAATACTCAGTGTGTTATGTGTTATTTGGTTTGAGGCAACCCCTTTTATATTTGTCATGACTGTCATATTTTATATTTTGAAATAAAGTATTTTGGATTTTATTTTACGTTTATGTGACACTCTTGGTCTATATGTTGCATAATTGTGACATGATCTATGTGATATATCAGTGTAGCCCACTCCTGGTATGAGGAAAATGGGTTTGGGTATTAAGCTTACAAGTTCTTAACTTCTTTAATAGACTGGAAAAAAATTTACAAACAGCTTGAAGATATTACAATTAGCGATGAGCGAGCGTGCTCGGATACGGTGTACGAGTGCTAACCCAGTGTATTCGACGTGGTCAAAAAATATGTTTGAGTCCCAGTGGCTGCATGTCTCGCGGTTGTTCAACAGTCACAACACATGCAGGTATTGTCTAACAAAAAGGAAACCCCTGCATGTGTTGTGGCTGTCTAACAGCCGCGAGACATGCAGCCGCTGGAACTCGAACATAATATTCGAGCACGCTGAAGACACTGTTAGCACCGAGCATGCTCACATAGCATCTTATCCTGCCACGCTCGCTCATCTCTGATCACAATACCATTTATAACTTTCTGGGTGATATTCTACAACCAGTTTTAAAAATAGAAACTTGTTTTTAAAATGGAACCAGGAGTCATACTGCTCTAACCTCGACATCTCGATTATATACATATATATGCGTGAAAAATGGACATGTCATTTCTTTTAACTGAAGCGATTAAAAGACGTTCAAGTGACAGAACACAGCAAGTTGTCTTTACATGTTTTTACATACATGATCATTCTTTTGAGAGTTTTCTGATTGTTTTTTCAGATGGTTTCAGTGGCAGAATCCGCCCTAAAAAAGACATTGTGTGTACACCCATAATGGAAAAATAAAGCTGAAAAAAAATGCTCATATGAACAGCGAAGTGGATTTCCCATGGAAATGAGTTAGAAGCTGTTTTTGAGGAAGATTTTGGTTAGCATCTGCTCCAAAAAACTCTTCAAAAAACTCTATGTGAAAATAGCCTGCACACAATGCAGTGTATCATCACGTACAGCCGAAATTGGCCGTGCCAGGGCAGATCTACGCCTGCTCATAGTTGACGTCAATTTCTGGGGTAAGAGCAGCCACATATGGCAGATTTTTCAGGAGATTTGCACCTCTTAATTAATTTGGAGAATTTTACTCCTGTGTATCAGTATGGGATTAAGACAGGTATATGACATGCCAGTTCTTGGTAAATCTGCCTCATTATGCTCATCATTGCAGTTTCTCAGCAACTGGTGCTCCACACTGCCCCTTCTGACATGTGTTGTGTATAGCTTAGTGATTGCTCTTTTGTAACTGTGATTGTAGTTATCAGATTCCACTGTAGACTCTTTTGGAGCAACCAATCAGATCACTTATTTTATAATCTCACCCACAGTCACAAAATGAAAGCCTGAATCTGATTGGTTGTTATGGACAACTGCCCTTTAGCTTGTCCGCCTCTCAGTGGTTGCTATAGGTTACAAAATAGACAACAGCTCTAGGAGAGCCTAATGCAACCAATGAGATTACTTCTTGCATTATTTAACCTCAGTCACAAAATGAAAACTGAATTCTAATTGGTTGGTATGGACAACTGCTCTATTGCTTGCCCATCTCTGATTGGTTGCTGTAAAAAGGTCTCCCATGGCAGCCAATGAGATCACTTCTTCCATGACGTGCAGTCACAAAACAGAAGCTGAAAACTGATTGGTTGTTATGGACATCTGCGCTGACTCCTGTCTACACTGGTATACACAGCATACACCAGCCTTCTTGTACGTTTTAGGTATTTTGTAAAATCTGGGCCTGGTACCAATGAACTGGAGACATTGTTTTTCAATTTTAGACATTTCTTACATTTTCATGAATAACTCTTTGAAACTGACATTTTAAACATAGTCACCCAGTTGGCGACTTTCCGCACCTTCAAAATGATGGTATGACTGCCAGAATAACAAAGCATGTGCCCTATAAACAGTACCAGCCAGAGAGCACCCACATAAACCGTGTACAACCTCCAGGCTGCATCACCACAATGGCTCGATAAACCCCTGTACTGTATACAGGCCCCATTAAACAGGCCCATACAGAAAGTGCACCAATAAACTGAACCCCAAAACAGACTGTGACCCCATAAACAGCGCCTTTGGCCCCATTCACACTTCCAATTTTCACGCACCAGTACTATCCTTTTTTAATAACATAGCATGTCTCCCATCCATCACAAATTCTCCATATTTAGGGAGATGTCCTGAGAGGTCAGTGCTGTGCAGTGTCAGACTGAAGAACATTGGGCCCAACCAGAGGATTTGAGTCTGAGGGCCCACCTTTCTCTCCCACTCAAGAGACCCATAGCAGCTGCAAGGTTTGCACTATGAACTTTCCTGAAGAAGAAGCCAGGGCCCACCGGAGGATTCTCCGGTTCTCTGGTGGGCCAGTCCAACCCTGGTTTCTGAGTTCTGCTTGGAACTACTGTATATCTGCATTTTTAGGATGCAGTTTAATATATTGGTGAGTAGTGAGGACAATATTGGGGCGAATAGGGGGCAATGTGGGGCATCATACTTTGAGTGACCATAGACTGTGGGGGCATTATTTTGTAGGGGAGTGATTAAGAGGGCTTCATGATACATATGGGAGGCACACGCATAAATGTGTGTGTGGAGAGGCATTATGGAGGCAATATAAGGGGTATTAATTTGTGTAGGGTTAATAATGGACTTCACTAGGGAAAATTATTTTGGGTACAGTCAGATGGCAGTATAAATGGGACCAATATGGGGACACAATGCTCGGATTGGCCAGCTGGATATATGGTTTTCAGCACATTTAGGCCAATTTGGGAGTGAGACACAAAAGTATTCATCCATGACAGAAAGTTATACATGACCTTACCTAAAGATTTGGTGAGCACCTTCAAACTTCAGGTGCTTCACAGAGTTTTATAATGTTGAGCTGTGAAAAAGAAAAAAATAAATTTTTCTTGCAAAAATGTTGCTTCAACCCCAAATTTTTCATTTCCACAAGGGTAACAGGAGAAAATTGACCATACAATTTGTTGTGCACTTTCCCTTCAGTACACCGATACCCCATATGTGGTGAAAATCTACTGGTTGGGTGCACAGCAGGGCTCGGAAGGGAAGGAGCGCTAATTGAATTCTGGAGCGCAACTTTGGTTGGAATAAATTATGGAAGCCATGTCATATTTAAAAAGCCCCTGACATGCCAAAACAGCAGAAACTCCCACAAGTGACCCCATTTTGAAAATTACACTACTTTAGGAATTCATCTAGGGCTGCAGTAAGTTTTTTAACCTTTAGGCGATTCACAGAATTGTATAATATTGGGCAGAGTCATTGGAAAATTACCATTTTTTCCACTAAAATGTCGCTTTGAACCCAAGTTTTACATTTCCAAAAAGGATAACAGGAGAAAATGGATAATACAATTTGTTATGCAATTTCTCCTTAGTATGCCAATGTCCCATATGTGGCCAATAACTACTTCTGAGGCACAGTGCAATACTCAGAAAGGAAGAAGCGCCATATTGCAATTCAAATTTGGCTGGCATTGTTTGAAGGTGCCATGTCACATTAGCAGAGCCCCTGAGGTGCCAGGACAGGAGAACCCCCCATTAAGTGACCCCATTTTAAAAACTACACCTCTCAGTGAATTAATTAAAGGTGCAGTGATCATATTGACACCATGGGTGTGTCACATAATTTTTTACCACTGGGCAGAGAAGAAAAAATAATTACATTTTTAACACAAAAATGTTGTTTTAGCCCCAGATTTTACATTTTTACACTAGGAAATAGGTAAAAATGGCCCCACAATTTGCCACACAATTTAAGCTGAACACGGCAAAACCACATATGTGGCTATACTGTGCTGCTTGGCCACACGAAGAGACTCTGAAGGGAAGAACCACTATTTGACTCTTGGTGAATAAAGTATCATAGAATAGTTTTATACAGTGCCCCTAAGTGCTCAAAGAGCAGAAACAGGGTCGGACTGGCCCACCAGAGAACCGGAGAATCCTCCGGTGGGCCCTGGCTTCTCCTTCAGGAGAGTTCATAGTGCAAACCTTGCAGTTGCTATGGGGCTCTTTGGTGTGAGAGGAAGGTGGGCCCCTAGAATCAAATCCTCCGGTGGGCCCAATGTTCTTCAGTCTGACACTGAGCAGAAACCTCCCTCAAGTGACCCCATTTTGGAAGTTGCACCCCTCTGGGAATTTGTCCACAGATGTAGTGATGATTTTGACTCCACGGGTGTTTTGTTTTCCAAAAACAGGTAGCAGTGTATGTTGCTGAGTGAAAATTTCAAATCTGGCATTGTAGTGCTTGTACATTGTAGTGCCCAGCTCATGATTCTGGAGACACACACCCCGTAAATTAAGTGGGCTCTTATTGCTATAGAAGTGCGAAACATGTGGACACTAAGGGTGAGTTTCCACGATCAGTAAACGCTGCGTGTTTGGCGCTGTGCGCTGGCGCAGCGCCAAACACGCAGCGTCCAGATGTTACAGCATAGTGGAGGGGATTTCAAGAAATCCCGTCTCCACTATGCGTAACAACACGCAGGTGGCAGACCTGCGTTTCCGGACATGCGGCGCGTCTTTTCAGACCGCAGCATGTCCTCGCGTGTTGCGGCGACGGTGCGTCGCCGCAACAGAATTTCACACAGGGCTATGTAGCCCTGCGTTCTTTCCGGAGGTGTTCCGGAGGTGTCCTGAACACCTCCGGAAATAACGCGCGTCACAAAGGGGGCGGGGCTTAGACGGAGCGGAATTTCCGCTCCGTCCAAAGCGCTGTGGTTCCGGACCGTGGAACCACAGCCTTAAAGTGGTTTAGGCACGCTGGTGCTCAGAAGGGAGGGGGCATTTGGATTTGGAAGTGCAGAATTCGCCTTTATCCTATCAGTAATGTGTAAGCCCCCTATATTTCCATTGACAGATGACAGAACTGAGTGGGGACTTCTTTTTTTGTGGATTGAGTTGAAGCTTTTGTTGGGAACATTTTACATAACGCTTGGGATGACATTTATACTGAGCACTTAACTGTACATTAGAGTTCCCATCTAAATTTCTGAGTGACGTGATTCAGATGAAACCCATAGGTGATCCAATCACTATAATAGGGCAGCAGAGTTCCTCTGTCCTTTATTCAGCGGTGTCCTTCTTTCCAGAGGTGCACAAAACTGTTGCCGACCGCACTTTTATGCACGCCTAAAAAGACAGACACCACTTTATCATAGGTTAGACGGCGTCCACAGTGCCTCCTATCTGCATCATTATAGGGAATCTTCCGCCAGGGATCTGGAAACAACGCTCTTCCTAGGCCTCTTTCACACATCAGTTTTTTTGTATCAGGCATGATCCGGCGTGTTGTTAAAAAAACGGATCCGGGACCGGATGCGTTTTTTTAGCAATGACTTTCATTAGCGCCGGATCGCACCTGATGTCACTGCGTTGCATCCGTTTTTGTCCGAATCCGGCGGAAATGTACATTCCGGCGGCCGGACAAAACGGTGACTGCAATGTTTTTTATTTTTTCCGGAGCCGCCTGATAGTGCCTGAAGTGGCGCATCAGGCGGCCGGAAACAATAGAAGTGAATGGAACCGGATCAGTCTTTTCTGCAAACCGTCAAAAGACTGATCCGGAGTCTGGAAATCAGGGACTACTACTACTACTACCACTACTACTAACTACTACTACTACCACATTTTCCACTGTCTCCGGACATGCAAACCTGCATTTTCTGGCTCCAAAACTTCTTTTTCCGGGTTCAAAAGTTCAGGTCGGATCCAGCAAAAAACCTGATCCGTTGCATCAGTTTTTTCATTTCAGTGCCGGATCCGTCCCTTCAGGTATTCGACGGATTATGCCTGACACAGAAAAACTGATGTGTGAAAGCAGCCTAAAATTTGTTACAAACTAGATTTGCATTGAATCAATTTGTTCATCTTTACTAGGCCTACACAGCATGGGCGTACCCACCGTGGGGCAGGGGGGGGCAGCTGCCCCTCCCTAGAAGCAGGGGCACACAATGAAAGAGAGCGGAGAGAGCAGCACTATGCCGGCTCCCTCTGCCACAGATTGCAGCGCCTGTCTGTGTGTGCGCAGTGCACGGAGCTGCTGTCTCACCACAGGAGCTTCTTCCTGGCTGCAGCAGCTGTAGTTTCACTTTCTGCCGTGCAGGCTCTGGTTGTCTCAGCCACACTGGGTCCTAGTGCCCTCTGTGTGCAGACACTGGACACTTCCTGCTCCTGCCTCAGCCACTGCCTGCAAGCTTCATGGTAAGAGGGGATGGAATTTATTAAATTCATTCAGATTGGGCATGTCATGGTCACTGTGGGGGAATGTGAGAGGATGGGGGTACAGTGGGGGAGGGGTACAGGGCACTGGGGTGAATGTAAGAGGATGGGGGTATTGTGGGGGCTAGGGCACTGGGGGGGTTAATGTGAGAGGATGGGGTATTGTGGGGGCTAGGGCACTGGGGTGAATGTAAGAGTATGGGGTATTGTGGGGGCTAGGGCACTGGGGGGTTAATGTGAGGATGGGGTATTGTGGGGGCTAGGGCACTGGGGGGGTTAATGTGAGAGGATGGGGGTATTGTGGGGGCTGAAGTGGGGGAGGGGTACAGGCACTGGGGTGAATGTAAGAGTATGGGGTATTGTGGGGGCTTGGGCACTGGGGGAGGTTAATGTGAGAGGATGGGGGTATTGTTGGGGCTAGGGCACTGGGGGGGTTAACGTGAGAGGATGGGGGTATTGTGGGGGAGGGGTACAGGGCACTGGGGTGAATGTAAGAGGATGGGGTTATTGTGGGGGCTAGGGCACTGGTGGGTTAATGTGAGAGGATGGGGTATTGTGGGGGCTGAAGTGGGGGAGGGGCAACAGGGCACAGAGAGTGAATGTGAGAGGATGGGGTATTGTGGAGGAGGGGTACAGGGCACTGGGGTGAATGTAAGAGTATGGGGTATTGTGGGGGCTAGGGCTCTGGGGGTTAATGTGAGAGGATGGGGATATTGTGGGGGCTGGCGCACAGAGGTTGATGTGAGAGGATGGGGTATTGTGAGGGAGGGTGGACAGGTCACTGGGGTTGAATGTAAGAGGATGGGGGTATTGTGGGGACTGAAGTGGGGAGGGGCAACAGAGCACTGAAGGGTGCATGTGAGAGGATGGGGTATTGTGGGGGAGGGGTACAGGTCACTGGGGTGAATGTAAGAGTATGGGGTATTGTGGGGGCTAGGGCTCTGGGGGGGTTAATGTGAGAGGATGGGGATATTGTGGGGGCTGGCGCACAGGGGTTGATGTGAGAGGATGGGGTATTGTGAGGGAGGGTGGACAGGTCACTGGGGTTGAATGTAAGAGGATGGGGGTATTGTGGGGACTGAAGTGGGGAGGGGCAACAGAGCACTGAAGGGTGCATGTGAGAGGATGGGGATATTGTGGGGTCAGTGGAACAGAACACTAAGAGTTTCATGTGAGACGATGGGGTGTGGGTGGGGGACAGGGGAGGTAGGGGGCTTTTTTTTTTACTTGTGAGCTCCTTAATACTTTAATAATAGATTAATATTTCTGTATTATTATAACAAGGGCATAGACAGACGGCCGTATAACTCATGCGAGGATCGCACTGCAATCCTCGGACTTGCTGGTACCGCTCCTGACATGAGCGCGACTGCCATGTATAATATATGGTATATACAGCGTAGTGTCGCATACACTGCTGTATTATACAATATACAACAGTTCTAATGCTCCATACCTAATATGCAGGATAATGTACAGTGTATATGATGTAACCTGTATAAGATGTGACATTGGCTTGCCCCCCCTAGTTTTGATCCTGGGTACGCCCATGCTACACAGCGGATTAGAGTTTTCGCACCCATCCTCCCCAATGTAGAACCGCAAGTTGCAGCAAGTTTCCTATGCATGTTGTTATAATGTAGGAGTGACATTGTACTTTCAATGTGACAGCGCAGCTCCACTACTTGTAAGACCAGACTGACACACAACACAGGCTGACTCCCACATTATGCATATCCGTCCCTAATAGGAGTGACTGTAGGCAGCCAGTGAGCTCTGGAGGGGGTAGTTCTGCTTTGTGAATCATTCAACAGAGGGTGAAGTCCTAAAGTTTGTAATTTACATTATATCGCAGGGACCCAGACATCTGCATTGCTGAATTTCATCCCTTCTCTTTCACCCTTTGTTACAAGGACGTTTATTGCTCTCCGGTGAGTAAATAATAGTTGTTGGAGATCTGCAACGTGAACATGTTACATGTCTGTCTGCATGTGTCTGTTTAATAATGAATGGTGCAACAATGTATTCATGTATTAGATGTCTGATTACTGTATTTACCAAATAAAGTTACGCAAACTTTTTGCTATTGCAACAGAAAAGTGACAATTGCTACATTTAGGGAAAAATTGTTGTTATTATGTGTATCAAGAATATGTTGTTTTCCTTTGTCTTGTTTCAATGTAGATACTATATTGTAAATGTCAATGAAGACGCCTTCAATATAGGTGCAAAAGGCCAAAGAAATCCAACATTGTCATTGTACCCTCTCATAGTGGATCTCCTAGCAGATCTGTCTACATTGACCTATGATAGGATACACTTTTCTCCGTCTGCCTCTTTCTGGGCAGTAAACGTTTTATTTTCACAATTGTAACTTGGAGCTAGGGACTAGGGACTTCTTCAACGCAGATTTTAAGCAAATGTCAGACCTCAGGACTTGTGAAATGTATTTCCCCAACCAGTAAATTATGATGCGAGCGCTCAAAGGCCAGTGAGTGTAAGACGATGGATGAATTATTCAAATGGTTTAATGAGTGATACAATGTCCTGGCAACATTTGCCTTGCAGATACTCATATTGAACGCCGCTTGCGTCATCCTCTCGAGAAATCCTTGATGTCTGTGTTTTATTAGAATAAGAAATGTACACATGCTTCATAGTTAGAGCAAGACATATTCGGATCATCTGAAGTTTCCTATTCCTAAGCAGTTTTTTGATGTGCCGCCATGGGGGAAAAAAAATAATGGATGCCTGTTATCAATTTTGAACTTTTTCACTGAAAGTTTAAACTTTTGTTCTGTTTTATTTTAATGGTATCCTTAAGCTTAAACACTCAATGTCCTTTTGCCAGGGCATCTGGATTTGTAAAAGTTTGCCATATTCGGACTTGACTTGCTAGAAAGCATGTGCGGGAGTGCTATGTGCTAGGGGTGAGGGCAGAGCTAGAGTAAAAAAAATATATTTTTCACCAGTGAAAAAAAAAAAATTAATTACTTCTCTGCCTTCCGAGAAGATATCAGGGCAGTAACTGTAAGGCCATGTTCACACGTTCAGTATTTGGTCAGTATTTTACATCAGTATTTGTAAGCCAAAACCAGGAGAGGAAAAGAAACACATCACTACTTCTGTATTTTTCAACCACTCCTGGTTATGGCTTACAAATACTGATGTAATACTGACCAAATACTGAACGTGTGAACGTGGCCTAACAGTGATATTTCTGATAGTTCTCCATTCAATTTATATCATTTTGTCCTTTGAGGACGTATCCCCTCCTAAAGTCTGACTGTAAGATACTTTTAGTAGCTCAGAAGCGCAGTCTAATGGGTTCAATAAAAATTAATCTTTCAAGGGCTCAGACCAAGCCCTCACATCTCTATTCCAGTCCCCAATGGTTTTTGCTTTTGGGTCCTGTCTCGATCCACCGGAAATGGACAGAAATTCTCACTCTTATGAGAACAGAAAATCCTCAAATGTGGAAAATGGCTTAAAATGTGCTAATCCTGATATCGGTGTACACATTCTGAGGATGTCCATGGCTGAGTGTTAAAGTTCATCGCCAGGCCTCCCCTTCCTTTAATATTTGTATTGATCGGGCTCTATTCTTACCGTTGGTTTAGTTATTTGTACCAAAAAAATTAGCACACGCTGGGCACTGATTTACTGGTGAGAATTTGCGATTATACAGCAGCCAAGCTGCAGTATAAAGTTTAGTGGAAATGACTTGAAGCAACCTGAGCCCCTGATGAAGCGTAGGTGGGTTTAAGATCTATGATTTGTAATGGACAATTCAGATATACAGATGGTCCAATCAATGACCTTACATGTGCCCTAATAAAGCAAAGTATGAACTCACTGTAGAAGGTACATTTCATGTTTAGGTTGTGGCACTTGGTGACTTTTGCTGCAAGAGGTCATCCAGCGAAACATCGCTGCCTGCTGCAGCTACATCTCAGCAGAATGCAAGTAAAAGAGGATGCGTTGCGACCTATAATGTACCGTGACTGTGACAAACATGTAAAAAAAAGTCAAAATCAGATTTTTATTGTGCCTTGCTTGTCTCATTACACTACAGGTTGCAAGGTGACCCAATTCATTTGCATTATGCTGCAGAGTAGTTGCGGTATATAAGAATTTTTGGTTGAGTGGCAGAGTTGACATGTAGCCTCAGCCTAAATGTTTGAGGGGTTGTTTCGAACTTAAGGTGGCCATACACATGCTCATTCTATCTTTCCTTACTCCTCCATACACATGCACTCTTTTCTAAATTAAGCATGCATGTCTTTTTTTATGGGAAGAGAAGAGTAAGCTGCTGCCAGGCATCTCTGATGGCAGCTTCTCTCCAGTGAGAAGGAAGGGATCTGGGGCCAGCACTCAAAGTGCTCAATTCTTCTCTTCCCCAGTACATTCATAGGGTAATGTACAAACCAGTAAGACCAATATGTGAACCTGACAGGTCCCTGTTTAGACTAGAAAAATCCCTTCTCTGACCCTGGTATGTCCTTGCCTATCCGCGGAGGTTGGCACTGTAACATAACACAATGGTGCCCCCACTCAACAGCGGCTTACCCTAAATTTCCTTATCAGCTCCTAGGATTGCTAGAGTAGTAACTCCCTAAGGAATAAAGGAATCACACAAAACTACTGCAACCAACACAAAGTGCAGCAAAGTGAATGAATCCAACAAAGTCTATCACCAGCTAGGGACACCAGCAGGGGAAGGTATTTAAAGCTGTGCCCGAAAGGTGATAGGGCAGATAGAGAAAATGAAAAACTCCTGCTACCTAAAACCAAGGAAAGAAAAATAACAGAGCTAATACACCCAAAGAAAAGGTGTATCTGTTGTGGCTCAGCGGAAAGAGACGCTGACTACAGAATCAAGGGTTTGACTCCAGAAACATGGCAATCCTCTGTTGGAGGGTCAGATGACTTACAATGTAAAAGATTATCTGATATATAAGCGCTGTGTTGTAATGGTGCCTCTAAGTATAATAAAGCCTTACCCCCAGGACAACCTAATAACAAAGACTATATTTCCAATTTAGCAGATGTCCTTTTTCATTTAGGTCCTATTTATATAAAATAAAAAGATCCCCTTAACTGAGAAAAAAAAATATTTTGCAGTTATTTAAACTTGTGTGCCAAGGCCAGCACTTTTATTCTGCACTAGTTTCATCGCATGAGGTCCTTTGTATTCTTGTATTTTTCCGAAAACCGAGCAGCAGATGTTTTCTCTTTATTTGCGCATATCTGTGACAGGGTGGGGGATTTCTCTGTTGGTTGCCCATCATTCGGCATCGCTAGGAAAATAGCTATGCATATGACACATGTTATCATTTGACTGTAACACTAAAGCTTCTCAGCTCCAGAGTGCTCTTAAAGGGAAACAACCATCAGAAAATTATCTGCTATTTAAATCAGGTTTTGTGCTATAAATTTATTTTTTTGCCAATATTTTTACATATTACAATCTATTGAAAATAAAGAATAAAAATGTTGTAATTTTTACTGGTGATTTATTTAGGTTCTAGCTCCCTGTTGTTTCTAGAAGTTCACATGTACATGAGCCACATTGGTCGGATCCAGTCCTTATCCTTTCTCTTGAAGCACCTAATGAAGGTGTACAAAGTTCATTGTGAACGGTGGAGGAGTAGGGTCAGCTGTGACATCACATATTGTGAATGGTAGATCCTGTGCTGTCATCTGTATAGATGTGTTATTCGTCATTGTAATCTTGCCTCTGATGATAGTGAGAATGCTGAAAACTCTTCCTAAAAGAATGAGAAGCATAAGTCTAAAAAAGCTCCACTGGCCAGAGTGAAGATTGCAAGATGACCTATTACTTTTACTAGTGTTTTTTTTCTTTTTTTATTAAGATTGTAAATTTGTAATATATAAAAAATAAAGAAAAATGTTTTTAAAATACATGTAACACAAAAATCTGATATTTTCTAATGATAGTTTCCTTTTAAAATGGCTGACCTTTCTGGACCCTTTAAATAAGGGCGATCAGCTGATTGTAAGCAGATGAGAGCTGCAATGGCCTGTGTTGGACCAGTGTAATATTACATGGCACCCTTTCAGACAAATGGGCAATTATGTAATGCATGGTTTAGTTAACAGGACCAGCTTCCCTCCATTGCTATTTACGGAGGAGGGGTTGCAACTGGGTAAGCCCTCTCTATGATGTTCATCACCCAAATTAATACACTTATCAAGGAGAACTAATTACTGAAATCAAAGTAATACAGGATGCCCCCTTCCCCAACCAAGATCCAACTTTGCAACGTGAGCCACTTTATCAATGTAATGTCTATCTCCAACAGTGATGTGCTCGTCACCAGTTACCGTTGTGCCATCATGGTTGGACATCACTAACTTCCATGAGTGATGTTACATCATTGCCTTGAACTCCCCTTTAACCTCTGGATGGTGTCAGTGGTTGCCAATCGCATTGTATCATGGCTGAGAAGATTCATAAAGAGTGTTATCGGAACGACATGTTGTGATGACATCACCCCCTGTTGTGACATTTCTCTTGAGTCAAAGTTGCTAGGAAAACTGATTCAATCCAGATGATATGGAAAAGTTTACTTGTAAGAGTAACAGCTAAAGTTCATGATTCAGTGGTGCATGCCTTCATTATACAAGAAATTGTAGATGATTATGTGCATTAGTCATGTGTTTCTGATACATGTTTGAGCATAGATGATGGTGTGACTGAAGGTCTTTTTGTTCAAAAAGGTTTTTCTATTACATTCATGGCTTATTGGTGTCTAATAAGTTGCGTCCAAGCCCTCAACCACCACTGATCCTGAGATATTGAAGCAGCTCACCTGAATCTACCATAGAGTATAGTACAGGATACCAATACAATCTCACTGACAAAAGCATGTGACTTCCATCATCACTATTTGTGGGGGTCCAAATGGCCTTGTCTCAAGTTGGACTTTCAGGAGTGCACCGGTCTCCAGCGCCTTGGCTTCTGAATATGATCGTCGGCGAATGTTGTATTTGCAGCGAATGGCACGAATATGGCAAATTCAGATTCGGCAACCAATTCCGAACATATTCACTCAACTTTACTGCTGACCACCTGATGGAGGAGCAAAATGCTTGTTCATTGGGTGAAATAATTTTTTGTGCAGCACAAAAGATCATCATTTGCAGTAGTGCATAGTCCTGTGTAAACAGGACTTGCATTGCTTAGAACCATGGTCTTCTATGCGCACTGAGCGATCTAGTATAGCTCTCTCCATGTGCATCATTTACGTTGGTCTGTCTGTGAAACAGGCATTTGAACATCCTTCAATCGGCAAAAGTTTACCAATCAGTGGTCGTATCGTTTTGCAGGTTGGTCGGTGTAAACGGACGTTAATTCTTGCTGGAGGTTCAACTATTGGGACCCACAAAGATCCAAGAACAGGACCCTGAAATGCCATGTAACAAAGGATCAGTGACCACGCAGGCGCTCCACCACGTCATTTATTGTCAATCGGACTGTCGAGTATAGAGCTTGGCCTTCTGTACACAGTCCTGTACACAATGAATAGAGCAATGGCACTAAATTTACCTTTGCTCCATTCTAAAGGGGTATTCCAGGGCTCCATTCTTTTTTTATCAGTGGTGATCAAACTATCACCTATCCTGGGGACAGATCATAGCTTGCCAATTTGGAAATAAACCTTTAACATCATTTCAAGACTTGCCGAGAAGTTGTGAACAGAAAATATTCCGTATCTCTGTCTCAGTTTTAGAACAATATATGAAACGGAAATGGTGGCATTCTTCATAGGGCATCTACACTCCTCTGTGTATAATACATAGATATAACACTGGTTCTCTAGTGTGTATGCTTTGGTTGAGTAATAAATAGCCTTTCATGTGTTTTTTAAGTGACATTTGTACTTTATGTAGTCACTTATTATAAGTTGTCACATTCAAACATTACTTATAAAATTGTAATTGTAATAAAAGTCATAAGATGTCCCGTACTGTTAGATCTGAAGCCCAGACACTGATGTCATTGTTTTACACAGACATCAAACAAACATACATTAAAGTGAATATATAGGAATATAGCTGGGAAAGTAAATACTAGACCTGGACATGTTGTAATAAAATCAGCCTGAGCGAGAGAAAAGGGTTCTGCATGGATATATTTAATATAAATTCATAATATACTGTATAAGTAAGGCTGTATTCATACTTTCAAAAAAGGATCAGCTAGGAGCCTTTGTTGTCAATCTTGGCAGATTTGGTACTGCATGTAACGTTGTTCTTCCTGCCAGAATACCATGAGCAATGATGGAACCTGAAAGACCCCATTATAAGAGAATGCCTCCATCAGTACTGGTAGTATCTACTGTATTATTGCGAGCATTGTAGGACTAAACTATTGCAAGCCAGGCAATTTAAGCAAGGATGTAGCTATGGGGCGTTTGGTAATGTCATGCACCCTGGCAGAAGCTGCTGATGAATGGGGCTGAACTAGTGATGAAGTAAAACTCTACCTAAACCACAGGGCAAGGGTAGCAAGTTCAATCTTTGTCTAGTCACATATCAACTTGGACCTCGTCTTGAGACGTCTGCTTTTGTCATCAGGCACCGCCATATTATTCTGTGAGTGGCACTGGTTATGTTGGACCAGAAGGTAGACCAGCCTCAATGGCTAGACAGAACCTACGGCACCCACAACTTCGGTCAGTATGGGAGTGTGCTGTCCAGGTGGAGTAATCACCTCCTTTCTGTGGCCAATAGGACAAAACCGCGCCCTACTAAAGCTTACTGTTCGGAGCTACCGGTTATAGCTTTTACTACTTCTGCTTCAGTTCTCTTGCTGAGCTCCTGTTCAGCCTGTTTGATTGTCATTCTAAATTTTTTACTTTTCTATTTAATGATTTTATCCCTTTTTTCCATTCCTGTTTTTTTTACCTGGCGATTTGACCATTCCTGCCAACCTACTCCACCAGCCAGTAGCTACTCTGAGTAGTTAACCCAGGGCATCCTGTACATGGGGTGAAGGGTGAAGGTAGAGGCTACCCTAGGACGTGATAGTTGAAGAAGCTAGTGCAAAGACTGTCTGTGGAAGCCCTATTTAGAGCTGCCCGGTGACCACAGACAGAGCCACATTATATGTCCAGAGGGAAGAAAAGCTTGGTTGAGACTCTGGAAAGAGCATATGCAGTACTCTATAACTTGGGCCAAATGTCTGTTCTCTTGGACAGCTACAGGAAAACTACAATTATTGGGTGAAGTTATAAGTTTCTAACATGTTTGACATCACGTAACTTTGAGGAACAAAGGATTGTGTATGCTGAAATCTAAATTGTGTGCCTTGATTTCTACCACAAGGGTAGACTCTGTCTGTCTACATTTAATTATTGGGAGATTGGAATTCAAGTGTCCATTGGCGAAGTATATGGGTGATCCTTCTCTACTGGCATACATGGCGTATGAAAACCTATAAGTGGTGTAACGTTATCTGAGACATCTGCATTCACACCCATCATCACAATGACTTTATTGTAGTAAATGACGGATGGAAAATATTCAGGCAAAAAGATGCGCTCCTCTGTGTTTCATAAACGACAGGTTACTAAAACGGACCACACTAGACAAATACAGTGCCTTGCAAAAGTATTCGGCTCCCTTGAACTTTTCAACCTTTTCCCACATATGCTTCAAACATAAAGATACCAAATGTAAATTTTTGATGAAGAATCAACAACAAGTGGGACACAATTGTGAAGTTGAACGAAATTTATTGGTTATTTTAATTTTTGTGCAGCAAACTCACTCCAGAAGTTCATTGTGGATCTCTGAATGGATCTTTGAAGCATGATATGTGGAAAAAGGTTGAAAAGTTCCAGGGGGCCGAATACTTTCGCAAGGCACTGTATGTAGACTCAAACTTTCCAAAAATAAGGTTGTACATTTCTTTTGTGGTCAAATACTAAGTATCAGAACAGATAGATGTGAAAACTCTCAAGAGACCAACACATAAGAAGGATGAATGTACATCATGAACGCAACAGTTTGTTTCCTGTCACCGGTGGTTTCCTGTTCTTTATCTAGACATAGACATTTTGTTTTCTGATTCCATTCAGTAGATCAAAACACATTTGCAGATTAAGCATAAGTGAACTTGTTCTTGAAATTTAGACAATTGCAAAAAGAGCAATTTACCTATATATATATATATATATATATATATATATATATATACAGTATATATACTGCTGTAATTGAAATTACTCCCCTAATCATAGAGAGGGGCAGTTGCTGAGAAATAAAAATTCTCGAAACCATTTAAACCAGCGAATATTCTGTTTGTGATACAGGATACACAGGCAATTTACAGACTGGATGATAACAATTTTATTTATATAGCACCAACATAGTCTGTAGCATTTTCCAATTACGCAAGGACAAGTAGAGACAATAAAGACAGTACAGAGTAATATAAATATCACCAGTTACAGGAGGAGTGAGGGTCCAGCTCACAAGCTACAATCTATAAGGAAATCGGGGAAACAAAATAGATAGAATATGCTTGTCATGAACTTTCCATCCATCATTATAGTAAAGCTGCATGAACTGGTCATCAGTCAGTATCTGTCTAAGTGCAGTCATCAAGTGCTATTGGGTCCATGGAGGATGTGAAGAGAGATGAATAGGAGGGACCAGATTCTGAAAAAAAATGTAGAAAGCGGGAGGAGGCGAGAGTTACATTAGAGAATTGAGATGATAGGACTGTCTAAAGAGATGCGTGTTTTTAAAGCACACTTAAAAATGTGGGAACCAGGTATTAGTCGTATTGTCTGGGGTAGTGTATTCCAGAAAATTAGTGCAGCATGAGAGAAGTCTTAGACACAAAGGTGTGAAGTTCGGATTATGGAGGATGTTAGTCTTAGATCAGTTGCAGAATGAAGAGCACTGGTAGGGTGATAGACAGAGATGAGGGGGGTGATGTAGGGTGGTGCGGCACAGTGAAAATCTTTGGGGGTAAGAGCGATAAGTTTGTATTGCATTCTGTAGCAGATGGGCAACCAGTGCAATGACTGGCACACGGTGAAGGCATTGATGAAGCAGCTGGACAGAAATACGACCCTGGCTGCTGCATTCAGAGCGGGTTGGAGAGGAGAAAGGTTGGTAAGAGGGAGACCAATCAGTAGAGAGTTGCAGTAGTCCAGATAAGAATGAATAAAAGCGACAGTAAGAATTTTTGCAGTTTCAAAGGTGAGATAAGGTCGGATTTTGGAGATGTTTTTAAGTTGCAGATGACATGAGCAAGTGAGTGATTGGATAATAGGAAGAAAGGAAAGTTTATTTGTCAAATATGACCCCAAGACAGTGAGCGTGCTGCTCAGGAGTTATGGTTGATCCATCCTTAGGCAATTGCAATATTGGGTATAGGTAGGTTAGTAGAGGGAGGAAACATAAGAAGTTCATCGAGACTGGCAGAACCCCAGGGCATTTGAGTTCTCCCCATTTTTGTGAATCAGGAATATGTTGATTTCTTTCTTACTAATGTTAAGCATTCAAATGAATGGGCTGCCATGTGATACATGGCTGAAGTCCTCTAGAGTGAGGGCAGGGTCTTAGCAGCCCCTTTCTTGTGGCAAATAAAGCAATATCCTGTGTAAGGCTGGCTTCACACATCCGGCGGGCGCCTTGCGGCGCCCCCGGCATTTTCCCGCAGCGCCGCATCTGAAAATCTGATGCGCCGCATGCGGCTTTTTTTCGCATTGACATGCATTAGCGCCGCATGGCGCCGCATGTCAATGCGTTGCATGCGGTTTGTCCGGATGCGGCGCAAATGTACATTGCGGCGTCCGGAAAAAACGCTGCATGTAACGTTTTTTTTTTTTGCCGGATGGTTTCTTATCTCTCCAAGCATCAGAAACCATCCGGCAAAAAACCGCATTTTGGCCGCCGGAAGTGTGAAAGCTTTTCACATGCGGCGCTGCGGCTAAATGCCGGGGGCGCCGTTTAGGCGCCCGCCGGATGTGTGAAACAGGCCTAAGGGAACCTCTATGAAGCTCATATATACTATAAGGGCATATAGACCCATGGTGCCGATAGATTAACCCTTTTCATACTACCTCCTGTAGGGACAGGCTGCCATGTTCTTCTACACAACGTACGGAGACGTACTGGCTGCGCCATACATCTCTAGCACTTGTAAAAGTGGCCACAATAAATATATCATTTATCACTATTTTAACATTTTTTAAGCATTTTGTTTCATCAAATCACAATCCAGCCACATGTGTTTGATGCTTGAACTAGATTTTGCATTCTACCCCATAAAAAAATAACAGTACTTTCTTTTAAACTGAGAGTTCGTAAAGTATTAAAACCATGGGTTTTCCATTTGGAAAGCTGAAGATTTAAAGGCCCCAAGTGAGTCTGCAGCATGAACATTCCTCTGGAAACTGGGTCAGATTTTCAACATTTCTGCGAAAAGTACAATGGTTACTATATAAGTGCAGAGCTTAGTTTACACTTCTCAAGTAAATGTGCCACAAAGAGCTGGAGGGAATTTGTAAAACTTTACTGGTTTAAAAAGCAGGGCCCCAAACAATGAGCACAAACCCCATTCATTCAGTTAGGAACCACCCTATTATTAATCATCTGTCCATTTAAAACATGGATATTCTATATCAAGTCTGACAAAAGGAAATTTGCTCCATTCAAAGCCGCTGTTGCCACCCTGTTGGTATAGTGTTAAGAAAAAGGACAGTGTCTCATCGCAAGGAAAGAAGAGAGCTGTCTGACTGCTCTGTTCAGTAGCTAAGCCAGTCCCATTCCCACAGCTGATGCATACACAGACAAGGTTTAGACTTGGCAATTGAAATGGCAGCACAATGGCTCAGTGGTTAGCATGGTGGCTCAGTGTTAAGCATGGTGGCTCAGTGGTTAGCACGGTGGCTCACTGATTAGCAGTGCAGCCTTGCAGCGCTGGGGTCCTAAGTTCACATCTCACCAAGGACAACATCTGCAATGAGTTAGATAGAAACAAAATGAGCATACAGTGGGTAATAAAGTATTCAGGCCCCTTTAAACTTTCCACTTTGTTTCATTGCAGCCATTTTTTAAATTCAAAAAAGTTCATTTTTTTCTCATTAATGTACGCTCTGCACCCCATCTTGACTGAAAAAAAACTGAAATGTAGAAATTTTTGCAAATTTATTAAAAAAGAAAAACTGAAATATCACATGGTCATAAGTATTCAGACCCTTTGCTCTGTATTGAGTAAAAGCACCTTTTTGAGCTAGTACAGCCATGAGTCTTCTTGGAAATGATGCATCAAGTTTTTCACACATGGATTTGGGGATCCTCTGCCATTCTTCCTTGCAGATCCTCTCCAGTTCCGTCAGGTTGGATGGTGAACGTTGGTGGACAGCCATTTTCAGGTCTCTCCAGAGATGCTCAATTGGGTTTAGGTCAGGTCTCTGGCTGGGCCAGTCAAGAATGGTCACAGAATTGTTCTGAAGCCACTCCTTTGTTATTTTAGCTGTGTGCTTAGGGTCATTGTCTTGTTGGAAGGTGAACCTTCGGCCAAGTCTGAGGTCCAGACCTCTGGAAGAGGTTTTCATCCAGGATATCTCTGTACTTGGCCGCATTCATGTTTCCTTCAATTGCAACCAGTCATCCTGTCCCTGCTGCTGAAAAACACCCCCCGTAGCATGATGCTGCCACCACGTTTCACTGTTGGGATTGTATTGGGCAGGTGATGAGCAGTGCCTGGTTTTCTCCACAAACACCGCTTAAAATTAACACCAAAAAGTTCTATCTTTGTCTCATCAGACCAGAGAATCTTATTTCTCATAGTCAGGGAGTCCTTCATGTGTTTTTTTTAGCAAACTATGTGGGCTTTCATATGTCTTGCACTGAGGAGAGGATTCCGTCGAGCCACTCTGCCATAAAGGCCCAACTGCTAGAGGGCTGCAGTGATAGTTGACTTTGTGGAACTTTCTACCATCTCTCTACTGCATCTTTCCAAGGCCCTTCTCCCACGATTGCTCAGTTTGGCTAGACAGTTAGGTCTAGGAAGACTTCTGGTGGTATTGAGTAGTGCTTGGTTTTCTCCACACATACCACTTAGAATTATCACCAAAAAGTTCTATCTTCATCTCATCAGACCAGAGAATCGTATTTCTCATAGTCAGGGAGTCCATGTGTTTTGTTAGCAAACTCTATGCCTGCTTTCATATGTCTTGCACTGAGGAGGGGCTTCCATCGGGCCACTCTTCCATAAGGGCCCGACTGGTGGAGTGCTGCAGTGATAGTTGACTTTGTGTAACTTTCTCCCATCTCCCTACTGCTTCTGTGGAGCTCAGCCACAGTGATCTTGGGGTTCTTCTTTACCTCTCTCACCTAGTCTCTTCTCCCACGATTGCTCAGTTTGGCTAGACGGCCAAGTCTAGGAAGACTTCTGGTGGTCCCAAACTTCTTCCATTTAAGGATTATGGAGGCCACTGGGCACTTAGGAGTGCTGCAGAATTTTTTTTGTAACCTTGGCCAGATGTGTGCCTTGCCACAATTCTGTCTCTAAACTCCTTGGTCAGTTCCTTTGACCTCATGATTCTCATTTGGTCTGACATGCACTGTGAGCTGTGAGGTCTTATAGACAGGTGTGTGCCTTTACAAATCAAGTCCTATCAGTTTAATTAAACACAGCGGGACTCCAATGAAGGAGTAGAACCATCTCAAGGAGGATCACAAGGAAATGGACAGCATGTGACTTAAATATAAGTGTCCGAGCAAAGGGTCTGAACACTTATGACCATGTGATATTTCAGTTTTTCTTTTTTAATAAATTTGCTAAAATTTCTACATTTCTGTTTTTTTCAGTCAAGATGGGGTGCAGAGTGTACATTAATGAGAAAAACACTGAACTTTTTTGCATTTACCAAATGGCTGCAATGAAACAAAGAGTGAAAAATGTAAAGGGGTCTGAATACTTTCCGAGTCCACTGTATAACCTGCTGTAAGGAAATAGTAAAAGCACATGTAAATAACATGGAGTGCTTAGTAAACACTGTTTTTAATTAAAAAAGCGTAAAAGCCATCCCACCGTGACAAGGTGCACCCCAATCGGGAAGGTTCTATCCTCTACTAATAAAACCTCACCTAGTGTAGATGGGACAGAGGAGGATTGGGGTCTAACTGGTCAGACACCTGCCCCTTGGAACGTATGTAAATGAATTGCTTAGCTCAAAAAAGGAGCCAAACCCCTGTTTGTACAAACTACAAAAAACTACAGCAAAACCAAAGAAATGAGCAAGAGCACAAGTTGGTATACATGCAAAGTATAAGAGCATATTCACACTGTGGCCATTTAACAGACAAAAGCTAAAATAAAAATAAAAAGAGCATATATCCTGTAATAAGTACCGTATATACTCGTGTATAAGCCGAGATTTTCAGCCCATTTTTTAGGGCTGAAAGTCCCCCTCTCGGCTTATACGCGGGTCATATACGGGGTCGGCGGGGGAGGGGGAGCGGGGGTGTCAGATCATACTCACCCCTCTGCCGGCGCGGTCCCTGCAGCCCCCTTGCTTCTCCCACGATTTCCGGCTCCTTCCTGCAGCGGTCACATGGCACCGCTCATTAAAGTCATGAATGTGCACATATTCATGACTTTAATGAGCGGTACCATGTGACCGCTGTAGGAAGGAAGCGCTGCAGAGAGCGCCGGGAGAAGAGGAAAGGCTGCAGGGACGCGCCGGCGGAGGGGTGAGTATAACGATATTTACCTGTCCCGTTCCACCGCTGCGCTGCTCCCTCGTCTGACTCCTCTGGCTGTGAATGATCAGGCAGAGGGCGCGATGACGTCGTTAGTGCGCGCCGCGCCCCCTGCCAGATCATTCACAGCCAGAGGAGTCAGACGAGAACGCAGCGTGCAGCGGTGGAACGGGACAGGTAAATATCTCAGGTTCCGGGGTCCGGAGCGAGCAGTGACACCGGCACCTGTCCCCCATAGCGCGCCGGTGTCACCGCCTACTCAGGACACCGGCATCTGGCCCCCAACGACGAGAGGTGAGTATGTCATTTTTTTTTTTGCAGGAGCAGCATATGGGGCATAATTGTGCAGCATATGGGGGCATAATCTGGAGCATATGGGGGCATAATATGGAGCATATGGGGGCATAAGCTGTGGAACATATGGGGCATAATCTGGAGCATATGGGGGCATAATCTGGAACATATGAGGCATAATCTGGAGCATATGGGGACATAATCTGTGGAACATATGGGGGCATAATATGGAGCATATGGGGACATAATCTGTGGAACATATGGGGCATAATCTGGAGCATATGGGGGCATAATCTGTGGATCATACGGGGGCATAATCTGTGGAATATATGGGGGCATAATCTGGAGCATATGGGGACATAATCTCAAGCATATTGGGCATAATCTGGAGCATATGGTGGCATAATCTCTGAAGCATATTGGGCATAATCTGTGGAGCATCATATGGGGGCATAATCATTTTTCACCCTTGGCTTATACGCGAGTCAATAAGTTTTCCCAGTTTTTTGAGGCAAAATTAGGGGGTCGGCTTATACACGGGTCAGCTTATACATGAGTATATACGGTAAATAGTAATTGTACAGTCATGGCCAAAAGTTTTGAGAATGACACAAATATGAATTTTTACAAAGTCTACTGCTTCACTTTTTCTAATGGCAATTTGCATATACTCCAGAATGTTATAAAGAGTGATCAGCTTAACAGAAATTACTTGCAAAGTCAATATTTGGCTAGAAAATTAACTTTATCCCCCAAAACACATTTCAACATCATTGCAGCCCTGCCTTAAAAGGACCAGCTAACCTCTTTTCAGTGATTGCTCCATTAACACAGGTGTGGGTGTTGATGAGGACATGGCTGGAGATCAATCTGTCATGATTAAGAATGACACCACTGGACACTTTAAAAGGAGGCTGGTGCTTGGCATCATTGTTTCTCTTCTGTTAACCATGGTTATCTCTAAAGAAACACGTGCAGTCATCATTGCAATGCACAAAAATGGCCTAACAGGGAAGAGTATCGCAGCTAGAAAGATTGCACCTCAGTCAACAATCTATCGCATCATCAAGAACTTCAAGGAGAGAGGTTCCATTGTTGCCAAAAAGGCTCCAGGGCGCCCAAGAAAGACCAGCAAGTGCCAGGACCGTCTCTTAAAAGTGTTTCAGCTGCGGGATCTGGCTACCAGCAGTGCAGAGCTTGCTCAGGAATGGCAGCAGGCAGGTGTGAGTGCATCTGCATGCACTGTGAGGCGGAAACTCTTGGAGCAAGGCCTGGTCTCAAGGAGGGCAGCAAAGAAGCCACTTCTCTCCAGAAAAATATCATGGACAGACTGATATTCTGCAAAAGGTACAGGCAGTGGACTGCTGAGGACTGGGGTAAAGTTATTTTCTCTGATGAATCCCCTTTTCGATTGTTTGGGACATCAGGAAAACGCCTCATTCGGAGAAGACAAGGTGAGCGCTACCACCAGTCTTGTCTCATGCCAACTGTTAAGCATCCTGAAACCATTCATGTGTGGGGTTGCTTGTCAGCCAAGGGAATCGGCTCTCTCACAGTCTTGCCTAAAAACACAGCCATGAATAAAGAATGGTACCAGAATGTCCTCCAAGAGCAACTTCTCCCAACCCTCCAAGAGCAGTTTGGCGATCAACAATGCCTTTTCCAGCATGATGGAGCACCTTGCCATAAAGCAAAGGTGATAACTAAATGGCTCAAGGAACAAAACATAGAGATTTTGGGTCCATGGCCTGGAAACTCCCCAGATCTTAATCCCATTGAGAACTTGTGGTCAATCATCAAGAGACGGGTGGACAAACAAAAACCTAAAAATTCTGACAAAATGAAAGCATTGATTGTGCAAGAGTGGACTGCTATCAGTCAGGATTTGGTCCAGAAGTTGATTGAGAGCATGCCAGGGAGAATTGCAGAGGTCCTGAAGAAGAAGGGTCAACACTGCAAATATTGACTTGCTGCATTAACTCATGCTAACTGTCAATATAAGCTTTTGTTACTCATATGTTTGCAATTATACAGTTAGGTCCATAAATATTTGGACAGAGACAACATTTATCTAATTTTGGTTCTAGACATTACCACAATGAATTTGAAACAAAACAAATCAGATGCAGTTGAAGTTCAGACTTTCAGCTTTCATTTGAGGGTATCCACATTAAAATTGGATGAAGGGTTTAGGAGTTTCAGCTCCTTAACATGTGCCACCCTGTTTTTAAAGGGACCAAAAGGAATTGGACAAATGACTCCAAGGCTATTTCATGGACAGATGTGGGCAATCCCTTTGTTATGTCATTCTCAATTAAGCAGATGAAAGGGCCGGAGTTGATTTGAGGTGTGGTGTTTGCATTTGGAAGGTTTTGCTGTGAAGGAAACATGTGGTCACAGGAGCTCTCCATGCAGGTGAAACAAGCAATCCTTAAGCTGCAAGAACAGAAAAAAACCCATCCAAGAAATTGCTACAACATTAGAAGTGGCAAAATCTACAATTTGGTACATCCTGAGAAAGAAAGAAAGCACTGGTGAACTCATCAATCCAAAAAGACCTGGGAGCCCACTGAAGACAACAGTGGTGGATGATCGCCGCATACTTTCTTTGGTGAAGAAGAACCCGTTCACAACATCAACTGAAGTCCAGAACACTCTCAGTGAAGTAGGTGTATCTGTCTCTAAGTCAACAGTAAAGAGAAGACTCCATGAAAGTAAATACAAAGGGTTCACATCTAGATGCAAACCATTCATCAATTCCAGAAATAGACAGGCCAGAGTTAAATTTGCTGAAAAACACCTCCAGAAGCCAGCTCAGTTCTGGAAAAGTATTCTATGGACAGATGAGACAAAGATCAACCTGTACCAGAATGATGGGAAGCCAAAAGTTTGGAGAAGAAAGGGAACGGCACATGATCCAAGGCACACCACATCCTCTGTAAAACATGGTGGAGGCAACGTGATGGCATGGCCATGCATGGCTTTCAATGGCACTGGGTCACTTGTGTTTATTGATGACATAACAGCAGACAAGAGTAGCCGGATGAATTCTGAAGTGTACCGGGATATACTTTCAGCCCAGATTCAGCCATATGCTGCAAACTTGATTGGACGGCGCTTCATAGTACAGATGGATAATGACCCCAAGCATACAGCCAAAGCTACACAGGAGTTCATGAGTGCAAAAAAGTGGAACATTCTTCAATGGCCAAGTCAATCACCAGATCTTAACCCAATTGAGCATGCATTTCACTTGCTCAAATCCAGACTTAAGAGGGAAAGACCCACAAACAAGCAAGACCTGAAGGCTGCGGCTGTAAAGGCCTGGCAAAGCATTAAGAAGGAGGAAACCCAGCGTTTGGTGATGTCCATGGGTTCCAGACTTAAGGCAGTGATTGCCTCCAAAGGATTCACCACAAAATTTTGAAAATAAAAATATTTTGTTTGGGTTATGTTTATTTGTCCAATTACTTTTGACCTCCTAAAATGTAGAGTGTTTGTAAAGAAATGTGTACAATTCCTACATTTTCTAACACATATTTTTGTTCAACCCTTCAAATTAAACTTTACAATCTGCACTTGAATTCTGTTGTAGAGGTTTCATTTCAAATCCAATGTGGTGGCATGCAGAGCCCAACTCGCGAAAATTGTGTCACTGTCCAAATATTTCTGGCCCTGACTGTATTTCTGTCTGTGATAAAAACATCTGTCAAACACACATAAAAACCAGAGGGCAGCAGATCATGTGAAAATATAATATTTGTGTCATTCTCAAAACTTTTGGCCATGACTGTACATATAGGGTACTTGGTGAACACTGTTTTTGATTTAAAAAAAAAGCATAAAAGCGATTCCACCGCGACAAGGTGTACCCTAATCAGAAAAGTCCTATCTTTTAGTATTACAACCTCACCTAGTGTTAGTCGACTTTAATGTGAATGGGGGCAGAGCAGGACCGGGGTCCAATTGGTCAGACACTTGGCCACTATTTACAACTGATTTATGTTTGGAAAACACTATAACAGTATCTGTGTATCTTGTATCAAGGCAAATTTTGTTACTTTTATCTAATCTTTTGTTTACATAAATATTGTTTATTAATTCTAAAAAAAATAGTTCCAACTTTCCAATACACTATAGGTTTCAATTCCTTGCAATTTTCAAGATTTTAGCTTTCAATAAATTGAATGGAAATTTCTTATTTATACCCAGAGAGACTTCTGACCGCTCAGAGTTTTCTATAGTTGTCATTCTAGGTGATACCCTGGGCGCAAATCTGCCTGGACTTGATCCTCATAAATTGTGGGAAGAAGTCAGGACAGGATAGGATTGAACTGATGCTTTTGAACTAAGCTACCATCACTTTGTCTCCATTTTTTTCTAGTCTAGGCGAGTCTTAATCTGTTCTTTACATGTTGTCAAAATGTTTTGATTCGCTGACAAGAAAATTAGATCCTAAAAAATGGCGAGGAATTTTAAATGACAGTGTACATTAACATTGCCTATATTTTAAATTTGAATGAATAGCAATTTTAACAAATAATTGTATTGTCTGAATTAGATCTGATTACCGCACGCAGGCGTTCGCCAAATTCCAACATGTCAGCATAAAACGGAGACAGGCTCTCCTAAAACAGTCTATTCCCATTGCAGCTTTCATGTACTGGGGGAAGGGTATAGGTTAGAAATGCTCCCACATTAAAATAGCCCGGGGCATGGAAAAAATGGAAACTCAGTGCGTTATGAGTCATGAAGCTGTGACAATATGCAATCAGTTATAGCATTTTTTTTTTTGCCAAACTGTGTTTAAAAATCCTTTTTAAAACCCATGCAAAAATTAAAACATGGATACAGTTTAATAAGCTATAATGGAAAACAGATCTTTTGGCCTCTATTTATCTCTTGCTCCCAATGACTTAAAGGGATTGTCTCAAAAAGCAGCAAATGTGATAAAATAGAAAATACTTGCCTTTTACATTCCTGCCGGCCCAGTATTGTCTTGAGTTGCCAAGACATGTCCGGTGAGGGCAGTGATTGCCTGCAGCGGTCATGTTTACATGAATGGCACATGAGTACGGTAGAAAAGTAAACACATGAACAGAGTGCATCCTGTTGTGAATGGACTTGAAATGAGTTCTGAGCAGAGGCTCCCTCTGGTGGTTACAAGCGGTACTGGACTGTCCAGTGAAGATTGTGAGGATTGGGAATCAGGTGTTACTGACTGGTCTTATATAAGGGAGTCGCCTTCCCATCAGGGTTGCCGGTGATCAATTGTTCTGGTCTCAATCCTTGATTCCTGTTTCCTCTGTAGCCTGCTGTGTCGTGTCTGCATCTCCTGCTAACAGATAAGACTTTTTCTTCTTTTTGTTTTTGTGCTTGATTTTTGAATTTTGTCCTGCACTTCTGTGGGGGCCTTCAGGGTCCCCTCCGGGGGCTTTTGCCCTCTCAGTTTAGTTCAGCCACTGATGTTTGTACATTTGCTTTTTCCAGTTTTTTCAGTGGCTGCTGTTTTGATTTTGTTACACCAGAGAACTAATTTAGGTGGTAGAGGTCGTGTGATCTCAGGTGTTTTTGAAATTAGTAGAGTTGGTGCTTTTCAGGGTTTTTTGGGATTGCAGTAAGTGCCCTTCCTATCCTTTTTTATTTAGGTAGTTTGGGCCCCAACGTTTGCTCATACTATTTTCTGTCTGTGTCAGTATTTCTTCTTGTCTAACCGCCATTACATGTTTGGGGGCTTTCTATGTTCTTTGGGGATCTGCTCCGGGGCAGATAGCTTTCCTCTTTCTATCTTTAGGTGTAGTTAGTTTCTCAGGCTGTGACGAGGCGTCTAGGACCAACGTAGGAAAGCTCCACGGCTGCCTCTAGTTGTGGTGGTTAGTCAGGGTACTGCAATCTCATAGATTCCAACTGCTCTGGTGTATTGCCTTTTTACCTGCACTCCTCAGCTACCGAAACATAACAGTATCACCGGCCTAAAAATTGAAAATTGTATGGTACTCACAGAAGGGAAAAATATTGTGAAAGAAAAAAGGTTGTCAGAGTTGTCAGAGATATTTTTCTGTTTGTTGCATTTTTTTTTTTCCCTCTGTATCTCTGGGTGCTGGGGAGGATTTTTT
>JARQOD010000003.1:452890459-453153589 GCA_033576555.1 Oophaga sylvatica | reverse complement strand
AAAACCCCAATTGAATTAGCGCTATTACAGTTGAAAGTCTGGAACTATAAATATAGTAATTACAGTCCCCAAGAATTTAAAAATTATGTGTTCTAGTGTAAATATCTATTTTTTTAGCTTTATTAAAGCTGTCAGTGGTTTTAAGTATAGCCGGGGATGAAGCCGGCTTTTTCTAAAAAAACCGATGCGATTTCATCGAAGTCCACAGTGGGTCCTTTGTAATCAGATTTTTCATCGCCCCATGACTTCATGGCGATTGTCGACCCGACAATCGGTGACATGGCAGCATGCGCGATTGTACACGGATTTTTAAAACGACCACAAAAAATCTTACTAGTGCTCCTGATTAACAAAGGTCCCACGCAATGCGATATTTCATCGATTGCAGTCGTCCGATTTTGCCCGCCAGGTACTCCGGCCTAAATAGCAAAGGACATGAAAAGACAGGTTCCTTGTCACCAAGGCATTTCATTCACCCCGACATGAAAACACTTGGTGACAAGGGTTAACCAGTCTTTTCATGTCCTTTGCTATTAATTTGAAACAAACAATTAAATCGACATGTGTGCAAAATTTCACACCTGTAGGGGTTAATTAAAGGTTGTAAATTCGTTGTAAAAAAAACGGACTTTTTTGCTACGAATTACACCTTTTAATTAACCCTACATTCTGAAATTTAGCACACATATACTCATGTAATTGTATGTTTCAAACATATATAAAAATACATGAAATTTACATGGTTAAATGTGTGGAAACAATGTATCATTTCATGTCGGCTTCTGTGATTTCACTGAAGCCGGCAATTGAATTAGCGGCTAAAACAGTATTAGAAGTGTAAGAACTATAAATATATGTATATAATATATGTCACAAGACATATATATATAATATATAATATGGTATATATCTATTCTTTCTTTTGGCATTTAAATACTATTCTTTTGGATCCATTATATTCATTTTGCAAGCCTGCGAGAAAATCTCGCAAGTCGGATTAAAATCGGATGTTACAAGGTACACACACATGCGATTAAATCGCATCTTTGAAGGAAAATCGGATGCCAGAAGGATGTGTGATTTTTTTAAATTTTGATCCGTTTGTCGACCGTCTAAAACGGACCGATTTTTTTGGTTTGTGTGTGACTCCAGCCTAATTTGCACAAACAATTAAATCATATGTGTGCAAAATTTCACACCTGTAGGGTTAATTAAAGTGTAAATTCGTAGCAAAAAAAGTCCGTTTTTTTTACAACGAATTTACACCTTTAATTAACCCCTACAGTGTGAAATTTTGCACACATAGTCTGATTTAAATTGTTTGTGCAAATCAGATAGCAAACGACATGAAAAGACAGGGTTAACCCTATGTACACCAAGTGTCATTTCATGTCGGGTTCTGAAATTTTCACAAAAGCCGGCAATTGAATTAGCGGCTATTATACTATGTAGAAGTGTATGAACTACAAATATAAATATATATAATATTGTGTCACAAATTCAATGACATGTAATAATATATATGAGGTTAAAATTGCTGAAAAAAAATGCGTGGGCTCCCGCCCTATTTTCGCAACCAGACAGACAAAGCCAGTGAGTGGGGGCAGATAATAATAGCCCAGAGAGGGACCATTATTTTTGCCCCCCCCCGGCTACTAACATCTGCCCCCAGACACCCCAGGAAAGACAAATCTATAATTAGATTCGCCTTTCTGGCACTTTGCCCGTCTATTCCCATTGCCCTGTAGCGGTGGCGAATGGGTTAATATGGGGTTAAAGCCACCTTGCTATTGAAAGGTGACCTTAAGCCAGGTTAATAATTGAGAGCTCAATTAGACAACTATCAATATTAATCCTATTGCATGAAATAAAAATAAAACACACACACTTTAATTAAAAATCATTTTAATGAAATAAAGACACATGTTTTTGACCATCTTTTATTTTACTGCAAAAACCATTTCCTGTAATAAAAATAAAATAAAAAAGCAAAATTATTCTTACCTATCCCATGCACAGTCAGGTCCCACGGTGTAATCCTTCAGAAAGGGTTAATGTTTACTGCAGGAACCGCAGCTAATGCTGCAGCCTCACAGTAAACCCCAAATGAATGAGTTCCTCTCCTGCCTGACAGAGAGTAAAGGCTGGGTGTCACATAACGATACACCAGCGATCCCGACAACGATATGCACTTGTCAGGATCCTGGTGTATCGCTACATGATCGCTGCTGAGCTGCCAAACAGGCAGCGATCTGGGACAGCGACACTGCGGGTAACATCGCTTAAGGGCCCGTCTCACATAGCGATATCGCTACCGAGATCGCTGCTGAGTCACTAGTTTTGTGACGCAGCAGCGAGCTCACCAGCGATATCGCTGTGTGTGACATTCAGCGACGATCAGCCCCCCTGCCGGGTATCGCTGATCGTCGCAGAACTGTCAGGACCTTTTGTTGATCGCTGGTTTCCCTCGACAGGCACGCATCGCTGCGTGTGACAGGCGGGAGACCAGCGATCCGCTGGTAACCAAGGTACACAGCGGGTTTCCAGGCACCGCGCAGCGCTTGGAAACCCGCTGTGTACCTTGGATACCAGCTCCCTGCATCAGGGCGCTGGTATCCAAGGTACACAGCGGTTTCTAGGCACAGCCCCGCGCCTGGAAACCCGCTGTGTACCTTGGTTACCACGGATCGCTGGTCTCCCGCCTGTCACACCAGCGATGTGTGCCTGTCAGCGGGAAACCAGCGATCAAAGGTCCTGACATTTCAGCGACGATCAGCGATACCCGCAGGGGGGCTGATCGTCGCTGAATGTCACACACAGCGATATCGCTGGTGAGCTTGCTGCTGCGTCACAAAACTAGTGACTCAGCAGCGATCTCGGTAGCGATATCGCTATGTGAGACGGGCCCTTAAGTGGAAAGCTTAATGATTGCTTTCCACTTTCACTTCAGGTCAGCCAGGGACACAATCAGTGACGTCAGAGGGAACTGATTAACAAAAATAGGGGTTCCCTTCGAAAAAAAAATGGCGTGGGGTCCCCCCTATTTTTGTTAACCAGCCAGATGAAGCAGACCGCTGAGGCCTGGATTTTCAGGCTGTTAAGGAGCCAAGATCCATGGACCTTGCCAGCCTGATAATACCAGCCACAGCAGTCTGTATATCTTGGCTGATTAACAAAAATAGGGGATCCCCTCGAAAAAAATTGGCGTGGGGTCCCCCCTATTTTTGTTAACCAGCCAGATGAAGAAAACCGCTGAGGCCTGGATTTTCAGGCTGTTAAGGAGCCAAGATCCATGGACCTTGCCAGCCTGATAATACCAGGCCACAGCAGTCTGCATATCTTGGCTGATTAACAAAAATAGGGATCCCCTCGAAAAAAATTGGCGTGGGGTCCCCCCTATTTTTGTTAACCAGCCAGATGAAGCAGACTGCTGAGGCCTGGATTTTCAGGCTGTTAAGGAGCCAAGATCCATGGACCTTGCCAGCCTGATAATACCAGGCCACAGCAGTCTGCATATCTTGGCTGATTAACAAAAATAGGGGATCCCCTTGAAAAAAATTGGCGTGGGGTCCCCCCTATTTTGTTAACCAGCCAGATGAAGCAGACCGCTGAGGCCTGGTTTTTTCAGGCTGGTAAGGATCCAATATCCATGGACCTTGCAAGCCTGATAATACCAGGCCACAGCAGTCTGCTTAGCTTGGCTGGTTAACAAAAATAGGGGATCCCCTCGAAAAAAAAACGGCGTGGGGATCCCCCCTATTTTTGTTAACCAGCCAAGTAAAATGCAGACTGCTGCGGCCTGGTATTAAAAGACTGTCAAGGCCCATGGATTTTGGCCCTCAACAGCCTGATAATACCAGGCTACAGCAGCCCCACATTTGGCGCATCAAAAGATGTGCCAATTGTGGCACTTTACCCCGGCTCTTCCCACTTGCCCTGTAGCGGTGGCAAGCGGGGTAATAAGGGGTTAATGTCACCGTTGATTGCACGGTGACAATAAGCCCGGTTAATAATGGAGAGGCGTCAATAAGACACCGATCCATTATTAATCCCAAAGTTATTAAATGTATAAAAAAAAGACACAGCAAGAAAAAAGTCTTTTAATGAAATAAAAGAGACAACACAGTTTTCATTTCTTTTATTATACACTCATTCCTGCGACGCCATCGATCTCCTGTAAAAAAAGAAAAAAAACAAACCAACAGTATACCACCTGTCCGACGCAGTCCATAACGACAGTCCCACGACGATCCAGCTCTGCTACATCGCAATGACAGGCAGAGCCTGTCATTGCAACGCAGCACAGCTGATTACCTGCTTCCCCGGCGGTGACGTCATCGGACTGACTGCTTTACGGCCGCGATTACCCAGCAGTCACTGCAGTTATCGCGAGAAACTGCATGTGACCGCCGGGGAAAGAAGATGGCGGCCATGAAGCAGTGCAGGACGTGACCGCCGGAGATCTTCTGCCAGGTAAGTGCCGCTGACTCCTGACAGACCCGACCGACGGACACAGACAGTGACAGTGACATCCCGATTCCGGTATCCGATAAGACGAAAATATCGGAACTCGGAATCGGAATTCCGATACAGCTAATATCGGCCGATACCCGATATTTGCAGTATCGGAATGCTCAACACTAGTCCTGACCAAATGGAATGACGACGCTTTGGCAGCCCTTTTTCGGAAGGGTCTGTCAGATAATGTAAAGGATGTTATGGTGGGATTCCCTGTCCCCTCTGGTCTCAATGATTCTATGTCATTAGCAATTCAAATTGACAGACGTTTGCGTGAGCGGCGAAGTATGCGTGGAATAGTGTTGCCTTGTGAACCTGCTTCTGAATCCATGCAGTGTGATAGAGTGGTTTCTGGGGCACAGCGTCATGAGTTTAGAAAGCGCAATGGGTTATGTTTCTACTGTGGTGATGCCTCTCATGCTATTTCAGTCTGCCCTAAGCGGGGAAGAAGTTTTGCACGCTCAGTTGTCTTGGGTAGTGTTCAGACTAAGTTTTTATTAACTGTTACTCTTATATGCTCTCTGTCCTCATTTTCTGCTCAGGCTTTCGTTGATTCGGGAGCAGCTATTAACCTGATGGATTTTGATTTTGCTAAACGTTGTGGGTTTCCCTTGATACCCCTACGGAAGTCTATTCCCCTACTGGGATCGATTCTACCCCTTTGGCTGAGAATAAACCTCAGTTCTCTACTCAGGTGATAATGAGGGTTGAACCTGATCATCAGGAGAGCTGCAAATTTTTGGTTCTGTATAATCTGCATGACATTATCGTACTGGGTTTCCCTTGGTTGCAGTCTCATAATCCTGTTTTGGATGGAAATCTGTGTCTGTAACCAGTTGGGGCTGCCAATGTGTTAATACCAACACTCCTGTTTTTTCTGCCTCCCCCCAGGCTCAGGATGTTCCTGACTTTTTGATTGATTTTTCTGATGTGTTTAGCGAAAGTAAATCTGCATCCTTGCATCCCCATAGGAGCTATGACTGCGCTATTGAATTAGTGCCTGGTAGTAAATTCCCTAAAGGTCGCCTTTTTAACTTGTCTGTACCTGAACATGACGATATGCGGTCTTATATCAAGGAGTCATTGGAGAAGGGTCATATCAGACCATCCTCTTCACCCTTAGGTGCCGGTTTTTTCTTTGTGGCCAAAAAGGATGGTTCATTAAGGCCGTGTATTGATTATCGTCTTTTGAACAATATTACTGTGAAATATCAATATCCGTTACCCTTGATTTCTGACCTGTTTTCCAGGGTGAAAAACGCTACTTGGTTTACCAAGCTTGACCTCAGGGGGGCATATAACCTTATTCGCATTAAGCACAGGGATGAATGGAAGACGGCATTTAATACCCCTGAGGGGCATTTTGAGTACCTTGTGATGCCCTTTGGGCTCACTAATGCTCCTTCTGTCTTCCAGTCCTTCATGAATGATATTTTCAGGGATTTTGTGGATAAATTTCTGATTGTTTATTTGGATGATATCTTGATTTTTTCCAATGACTGGGACTCTCATGTGAAACATGTTCGAACTGTATTCCAGATTTTGAGAGAGAATGCTCTGTATGTGAAGGGATCAAAGTGTCTTTTTGGCGTACAGAGGATCTCATTTTTGGGATTCATTTTGTCCCCATCTGTTATTGAAATGGACCCGGTCAAGGTTCAGGCCATCTGTGATTGGGTCCAACCTACTTCATTAAAGGCTCTTCAAAGATTTTTGGGTTTTGCCAATTTTTATCGTAAATTTATTGGTAATTTCTCGGTTATTGTTAAACCATTAACTGATTTGACCAAAAAGGGTTCTGATGTGGTGAATTGGCCTCCTGAGGCAGTCTCTGCATTTCAGGAACTTAAGCAGAGATTCACTTCTGCTCCTGTTCTACGGCAGCCTGATGTTTCTCTGCCATTTCAGGTGGAGGTTGATGCCTCTGAAATTGGGGCAGGTGCCGTTTTGTCCCAAAGAGATCCAGAGACCTCTAAAAGTAACCCTTGTGCCTTTTTCTCTCGAAAATTTTCTCCTACTGAACGTAATTATGACGTGGGTAATCGGGAGTTATTGGCCATGAAGTGGGCTTTTGAAGAGTGGAGACATTGGCTGGAGGGAGCCAAACATCAGGTGGTGGTCCTTACGGACCATAAGAATCTGGTTTATCTGGAATCTGCCAAGCGACTTAATCCTAGACAGCCCAGGTGGGCCTTGTTTTTCACACATTTTAATTTTGTGGTTTCCTTTCTTCCTGGCACTAAGAATGTTAAGGCGGATGCCCTCTTGAGGAGTTTCCTTGCGGACTCTCCTGAGTTATCTGATCCTTCTGTTATTTTGAAAGAAGGTGTAGTTCTTTCCGCCATCTCGCCCAATTTGAGACTGGCTCTGGAGGGGTGTCAGGAGGATAGGCCCGAGCGCTGCCCTGTTGGGAAATTGTTTGTCCCGGACCAGTGGAAAAAGAGTGTGATGTCTGAGATTCATTGTTCCGCGTTGGCCGGTCATCCCGGAATTTTTGGTACCAGAGACTTGGTTAGTCGGTCCTTTTGGTGGCCTACCTTGTCTCGTGATGTCAGGGAATTTGTGCAGTCCTGCGGGACTTGCTCTCGATCCAAGCCTTGCTCTCGCTCCAAGCCTTGCTCTCGCTCTAGTGGTTTGTTGATGCCATTGCCTGTGCCCAAGAGACCATGGACCCATATCTCTATGGATTTCATTTCCGACCTCCCTGTTTCTCAGAGAATGACCGTCATCTGGGTGATTTGTGATAGGTTTTCCAAGATGATACATCTTGTGCCATTACCTAAGTTGCCTTCCTCCTCTGAATTGGTGCCTTTGTTCCTTCAGCACGTGGTTCGTTTACACGGCATTCCTGAGAACATTGTGTCTGACAGAGGAGTCCAGTTTGTTTCCAGATTTTGGAGGACCTTTTGTTCTAAACTTGGTGTTCAATTGTCTTTCTCCTCGGCGTTTCATCCTCAGATCAATGGTCAAACTGAGAGAACAAACCAGACATTGGAGACTTATCTAAGATGCTTTGTGTCTGCTGATCAAGATGACTGGGTCTCTTTTTTGCCTTTGGCTGAGTTTGCTCTTAATAATAGGGCTAGCTCTGCCACTTTGATGTCTCCATTTTTCTGTAATTCTGGGTTTCACCCTCGATTTTCTTCAGGACAGACGGAGACTTCTGTCTGTCCAGGTGTTGACTCTGTTGTGGAGCGTATGCAACAGATTTGGGACCAGGTAGTGGAGAGGTTGTCCCTCTCTCAGGAGAGGGCCCAGCGGTTTGCTAACCGGCATAGGACTGATGGTCCTCGGTTTAAAGTGGGGGACTTGGTCTGGTTGTCCTCAAAAAATATTCCTATGAGAGTGGCATCTCCTAAATTTAAGCCTAGGTTCATTGGACCTTATAAGATCATGGAGATTCTTAATCCTGTTTCTTTTCGTTTGCTTCTTCCAGGGACATTTAAGATCCATAACGTGTTCCACAAGTCCTTGTTGAAGAGGTTTGTTGAGCCAGTGGTTCCTACTGCTTTGCCTCCTGACCCTTTTCTGGTTGAGGGCAATATGGAGATTGTGGTTGAGAAAATATTGAATTCTCGTTTTTCTAGACGGAAACTCCAGTATTTGGTTAAGTGGAGAGGTTATGGTCAGGAAGACAATTCTTGGGTGTTTGCTTCGGACATCCATGCTAGGAGACTCATCCGTGCGTATCATAGAACTCATCCTGACCGACCTGGTTGCTCAAGTGAGGGTTCGGTGACCCCTCCTCAAGGGGGGGTACTGTTGTGAATGGACTTGAAATGAGTTCTGAGCAGAGGCTCCCTCTGGTGGTTACAAGCGGTACTGGACTGTCCAGTGAAGATTGTGAGGATTGGGAATCAGGTGTTACTGACTGGTCTTATATAAGGGAGTCACCTTCCCATCAGGGTTGCCGGTGATCAATTGTTCTGGTCTCAATCCTTGATTCCTGTTTCCTTTGTAGCCTGCTGTGTCGTGTCTGCATCTCCTGCTAACAGATAAGACTTTTTCTTCTTTTTGTTTTTGTGCTTGATTTTTGAATTTTGTCCTGCACTTCTGTGGGGGCCTTCAGTGTCCCCTCCGGGGGCTTTTGCCCTCTCAGTTTAGTTCAGCCACTGATGTTTGTACATTTGCTTTTTCCAGTTTTTTCAGTGGCTGCTGTTTTGATTTTGTTACACCAGAGAACTAATTTAGGTGGTAGAGGTCGTGTGATCTCAGGTGTTTTTGAAATTAGTAGAGTTGGTGCTTTTCAGGGTTTTTTGGGATTGCAGTAAGTGCCCTTCCTATCCTTTTCTATTTAGGTAGTTTGGGCCCCAACGTTTGCTCATACTATTTTCTGTCTGTGTCAGTATTTCTTCTTGTCTAACCGCCATTACATGTTTGGGGGCTTTCTATGTTCTTTGGGGATCTGCTCCGGGGCAGATAGCTTTCCTCTTTCTATCTTTAGGTGTAGTTAGTTTCTCAGGCTGTGACGAGGCGTCTAGGACCAACGTAGGAACGTTCCACGGCTGCCTCTAGTTGTGGTGGTTAGTCAGGGTACTGCAATCTCATAGATTCCAACTGCTCTGGTGTATTGCCTTTTAACCTGCACTCCTCAGCTACCGAAACATAACAGCATCCTTTCTCTTTTGATTAGCCGACCAGGCGGGATGTCATCCTTGCTGCATTATTATTATTATATTATTATTATTATACATTTTTATAGCGCCATTTGTTCCATGGCGCTTTACATGTGAAGAGGGGCAAATATAGACAAGTACAGTAAACATGAGCAATACAAGGCACACACAAGTACAGAAGGAGAGAGGACCCTGCCCGCAAGGGCTCACAGTCTACAGGGATGGGTGAGGATACACTAGGAGAGGGTAGAGCTGGTCGTGCGTTGGTTCAGTAGACTGATGATCACTGCAGGTTGTAGGCTTGTCGGAAGAGGTGGGTCTTCAGGTTCTTTTTGAAGGTTTCCATGGTAGGCGCGAGTCTGATGTGTTGGGGTAGAGAGTTCCAGAGTATGGGAGAGGCACGGGAGAAGTCTTGTATGCGGTGGTGGGAAGAAGAGATAAGAGGGGAGTAGAGGAGGAGATCTTGTGAGGATCGAAGGTTGCGTGTGGGTATGTACCGGGAGACCATGTCACAGATGTATGGAGGAGACAGATTGTGGATGGCTTTGTAGGTCATGGTTAGGGTTTTGAACTGGAGCCTCTGGACGATAGGAAGCCAATGAAGGGCTTGGCAGAGAGGAGAGGCTGGGAATAACGGGGAGATAGGTGTATTAGTCGGGCAGCAGAGTGCAGGATGGATTGGAGTGGTGCCAGAGTGCTAGAGGGAAGGCCAGAGAGTAGGAGGTTGCAGTAGTCGAGGCGGGAGATGATGAGGGCATGCACTAGTGTTTTTGTAGTTTCATGGCCCACACATGACATCGCCGCCAGAACAGCTCATCAAAATGTCAACAGGTAGGAGGCATTTTACAGGGCTCCCATCCAGCGGCCATGAAGCACTGATTTGGCCGCTGTACCAGAGTCCTCCAAATGTAAAACACTGAACATGGGAAAGAAGTTTTCATTCGAAAGAGGTTAAAATAGACAACCCTGTTAAAGGGGTTGTCCAGGCTTGGGGTACAAATCTGCAGTCACTCTGTGTGACTGCAGACTTGTTAATATTCACAGCGTGTACAGTGTGCGCTGTCAGGATTCTCCTGTGCTGGCGCATACCTCCAGTCACATTCCGACTAGACGTGTCCGGCCTTACTCAGTTCCCTTGTATTTAGCAAGGTCATGCACGTCTAGTTGGCATGTGACTGCTTGTAGGCAAATTGGATAATTGTGGTCACGCACCAGAGAATAATGACAGTGCATACTGTGAGGATTCATGAGTGTGCAGTTACATAGGGTGATTGCATACTTGGACATCTCCTTTTGACTGTATACAAATCATTTCAAGCTTTGCTACACAATAGATAAATATGGGTGTATCGTCCTGATTTTGGAGGAGAGAAGGATTGGGCATAAAGGATTTGAGTATGTTCCATCTTCGATCGCAGCTGCCAAAGGTTTATTGCAGGAACTGATCCCGCACATAGTAGATTGTTGCAAAAAATAACTTGAATGCAGAAATCTCTCTGTGTTGCAGAAACAACCCATTAACATGTATGGGAGGAGCATGCAAAACCCGTATGTTTTGTGCCTGTCCAACAGCCGTGAAACATGAGGCCGCGGGGACTCGAACATGCCATCCGAGCACCCGCGATACTTGGTGCATACCCTAGCACCCTGGGCAAACTGGAGTAACAAGCACTCGCGCTCATCACTAAGTGGAATTAGTAGGAGAAGTAGTTAATTCACCTCTGATTCCTTATTACTCATCCTAACAGTGAATTCAGTTTTCACTTCCTTTCTATAAATATCGTTTACAATGTGGCGCTTGAAATAGAAGATAAAGAGCTTTCTGTCGCGGCGTGAGCTGTATTCTGTGAGTAAGCCCCCGCTGCTCAGAGCCGTCATTGTTGCTCCAAGAGGCCTCTTCCAGGCCTGAAGGCATAATGTGGGGAGTCACAATGTGCCTTTAAATAGCCCAAATTAGGGTAATGACGTGTTCAGCATTTTGTATTGTTCTGTGAGCATTTCTATTGGTGTCGCACACTGCAGCCAAGCCGCACCATAAACATAGTAAATAACTTTTACAAGAACACATGATTAAATGCAGAAATGCATCTTTAAACAAACAAAGGCGTGAATTAAAGTGGTATTCTCATCTCAAAGATCCTATCCCAATATGTAGTAGGTGTAATAATAAAAATATTAGCAAATACCTCTATTTAGGAATGTAGTAGAGTTCTTCTGATTGACTATGTCACTTACCTCATGTGCGGGTCATTGCAGTAGCTTAGATATCTATGGTTATGACCAGTCATATAGTAACAGACAGGCAGTTGTTAGTGGTCGTAACCATGGATGCCTAAGCTACTGCAGTGCCCCAGGTAAAGGTAAGCAATATAGCCAATCAGAAGAACTATCCTACATTTCTAATTGTTTTTGCTAATATTATTATTATTACACCTGCTACATATTGGGATAGAATCTTGGAGACGGGAATACCACTTTAAGCTCTTTAAGGGCCGCCATACAGTTTAGATAGCTGAAAGATCGTTTGGTTGACAGCTAGCTCTCCCAAGTCACCCAGGTACGTGTCCTGCCAGACATCATCTGTTAGTTCTACAACTCTGATCTTTCTTTCCCTCATATCATCTCCAGGGAAAAAAACCCATATTCTGCCAAAATCATCAGGTTCAGACAACTGTTATCTAATGTGTATGGGGGCTTTTAGATCACACTATCTGAAAAAAGTGGCACCAGCACCTACAGCTATGCCCATGCAATTACCATGAAGATAAATGTTAAATGACTGATGGCTGGGGGTCCCACCATTGAGATCCCCTCCAATAATGAGAATAGGTGCCCCAATTGAATAGAGCATGCTCTCTGTCACTCCTATTGGACTGATGGAGATAGCCACGTAAAGTGCTCGGCTATCTTTGTCACACCAATAGACATTGATTAGAACAAGACCCTCATGCTCGGGACCAATGGGGGTTTCAGTGATCAGACACCGATCACCTATCATATCACTAAGAAATAAATATTAATCTTGGGACTATCACTTTCATTTAATGTGTCCAAAGTTTTGTAACACCTGAGGTAGGCTGAATACAGGCGAAACGCATTGTAGTTTTAATAAATTTGTATATATTTTTTACCAATTTCGGTGATTTTTTTCTCTTGTAACCTTCATGGAGCATTTATCACCTGGATCCTCTATTCTTAATATATTTTTAGATTAGTCAGAACTTGGATTTTTTGATATAAGGCATCAACTCTTCAGCATAGATATAAAGTTTTGGCCACCACTAGCAGAGGACTTATTGCATATTGTTTGCTAAGTGGGCATGAGATTTCTATAAATCCCATTAACTTTGCTGGAACTATAAGACGCTGCATTTTTTGCACAGCGAAAATACGTGGCGCCAAAAACTCATCAAAAACTCATTGTTGGAACTTAACCTTAAAAATAAAACAGTATGCGGTAGGTGACTAAGGAAAGCCACAATTTTAGTCTGTAACGAAACAGAAAATCAGTTTCCACTGTGGATTTTACTTGTAGCATGTGGATTAGATTTGGTAGAATATGATCCACTTTTGCTGGTAATGTAATACGCTTTGGATTTTCTGTGAACAAATGCTGATATAAAATGTGCATATCCACCACGTGTGAGCATACCATATGGCAGTGCAATGTGTCAGGCTACTTGTATTGAATGAATTTTCTTTGCATTGCATCGACTTTGCCATTACTTTTTCTTTACTAGAAAGCAGTTCATCCTTTAAGGCCATCAATAATAGATCACAGATGGATATGTATAAATATTTAATAAGCCAATCACAATGGAATGTGTTATCTCGGTACTTAAGTCGTCCTATAATATGCCATAAAAACTGTCAGTATACTTGTAGTCACCAGATCTTTACTTTTCCTGCTATAAATGTTTATGTCGGAACCATTTTTAATACTACAAAATTACATTTTTTAGCCAACAGCTCTCAGAAAGCAGATTACCATTATTATAAATGAAAACTAATCAGTATTACCTCTATATACGTCTCAAAGACATGCGGAATGTTTACTGTCATTTCTTCTTATGACTGGTATCAGGCTTGTGCATGCTCAACCAGGACGGGAAACTGTCCGTTACTGATAACCGAAGCTTCTGCTCTAAAGGCAGCGATGGGACAGAGCTTATTATAAATTTCAGTACCATTTTACAATAAAGTGAGGGGCCCTTCTGTTTTTTCCTAGTAAACCTCGTGGCATATTCCCTGTATATTTCCTTTGACATATAAGTCAGCCTTTGGTTCTCATGCTCTCAGATGGTCTGCCTTCATGGGGTTTACCATACTCTACGTTGAGCTTATATCCGGAATTTTAAAACTTTAAGTGAAAAAAAAACAAAATTCCGTGATATGCTATATACGTCGGATGAGTGAGGGTCTCATCTTTAGGATTCTCCCCTATTGGGCTGCGAAATATTTCTAACCCCTTAATGAGCTTGTCTCAAATTTGGAAGTTATCCTCTATCCATTGAATAGTAGCTAACTGGGGATCTGACCACTGGGATCTCCACTGATCCCAAGAAGTGGGGCTCTGTAGACCCCGTGTGAATGGAGCGGTGGTCGATCATGCCCACTGCAACTCCACTCATTATTAATGAGACTGCTGCTGTGCTAGTCTTTGGGGTTTCCATATGGAGAAACAGTGTTCATGATCGACCTCCACTCTATTCACATGCGGCAAAGAACCCCGGTTCTCAGGGCCGGTATGGTTGCTCATCGATTGGCAAGTTATCCCTTATCCAATAGGTAAGGGGCAACTACCAAGCCTGAGACTACCCCTTTAAAAGATTGATCTGTTTATTGGGTGAGTGGATACCCAACAATCACCAGAACTGTGGTCCCATATGTTAGATCGTTCCCAACCACAAGACCAGTCCCATGAGGTGAGGTCCGGAGTGGAATGTAACGCAGATCGAAAATGCACCATGATTGAAATTCAAAGTCCTGGCGCTGACAGAAATGCCTTAAAGGGGAATTACACTATTAAGTAATTTTTTAAGAATAAGCTGCAATGTGTGTATATGAGGAATACGACTATTTCTGGCCATTATATAACTTGTATGGTATTTTTCCAAAGTTTTGCTCTCTCAAGGCTTTATTTGCAATTGACTCTGAGCTAGTTGGAGGAGACCAGACACTGATGTCTCCAATACACAGCAAACAGAAAAAGGGATTCCAGCTCTATTTTCCTTTGGTAGCGCTCAGACAGAAGCAGCAGAGGCATAGAGAAAATTATACAGCAGTACTGATCAGTGTTGCTGTGAATCCAGCTCTGCTGCAATCTAGTTAGAATCTACAGGATCTGTTTTTCTGCCTCTCAGTCTGCTTCTTACTCCTCCTCTTCCCCTCTCTATAAAGGAGAATAGGAGTATTAACCTGACACAGGTTTGAGCTGGGTTTTTTTCAGATCAAATAATGAGTTTAGGAAGCAGTAGTGGTAGGAAAGAAGTGGCTCATAAGTTGAGAAAGAAGCAAATTTTATTACAAATTTGTACTATCAATTTTCGCAGTATTTGTTGAAAGTACAGTGCCCAATTCATATGTCACTATTGGAAATACCCATAACTGGTGGCGAAATATTAATATACCCACCAATTTCCCACTATTATTGCAGCAAATCACCTGGAAATTTCTCTGACTTATTCTTTTGTGTCTTTTTGTGACTCATGCTGACGCAATGCTAGATTTCTAAATGAGCAAAGCATCTAAAGACAGTGAAGACAGCGCCCTAATGGGTTCTTGTAGTTTTGTAGCTTTGGAATATTATTAAAGCAGATTTCTCAAAAGCAAAAGTGCCTTAGGTTCTTCTAGATATGTATAGGGAACAAAAAATATCATTTAAAGGGGTTGTCCAGGATTAGAAAAGCATAACTACCTGTTAAAAAAAAAGCAGAGCCATCCCGGTCTACAGTTTGTGTCTCGTATTAAATGTTGCCGAGTTGTAATACCACTTACATCCTGTACACAAGGGTGGTGCTGTTTTCAAAAGCAAGTCATGTTTTTCTAATCCTAGGAAAAACCTATTTAAATAGCAAATGAGTTACATTTTATAAAATAGGCGATATTATTATATCTCTGACTGCATCCAGTAATAGCTCTTAAATGAAGAAAATACTTTTCACTGTGTTTCAAGCCCTAATCTGAGGTTTATTGTGGAATATCCCAGGATCAAGGACAGTGTAAGGAGTTGTAGAACCTGGAACGCTTCTTTTGTAGTCGTTACTCATGCGAGTTCATCCTAGGTGAATGTGTATGCTGGATGGGAAACACTTGAAATTAAGCAGTTGCAGGCTGTATTAGTAGAAAACGCATCAATCCAGAGGTACATGTCTCCGTGGCTGGGGAGAAGGGGGATTTTATATCCATCAGTTGCCAGAGGGTCTGGGAGACATTACACAGCAAATTGCTGCTGCTGACAGTGCAACTTTAGGGAAGGATTTACTACTTGCACCTTTGCAGACTTGTGACAAGGCACCTAGCAATGATCCCTAGGTGTATAGAGTTAGTGCTCAGTTCTGCTTCTTCTATTTCTTTAATTTTTTTTTAATCGCCTCTTAATATCATATGCCGAAAGAAGATTTTTTTTTCCAAACCAGAGCTTTCAGGAAGTTGAGACTGGAAAATTTCTTTTGGTAGCGTTGCTTGCCAAGTGGAAATAAGAACCAGAGGGTTCAGAAAACACGTGTCCCCCTCTCCAATTTACCCCTCCCTGATATTATATTTTCCATCGTTCAGTACAGACAAGAAGTGGTGGCTGCATAATGATCTGTGCAAAGGTGATTTAATTGTTATCATCAGCTATCAATAGATATCAACTGTATATGTCCAGATTCAAAGTGCTACTGAGTGCATGGAAGACGTGGGACCAGATGGTAGGAAGGACCAGATTATGAGGAGAAATGCAGTAAGGGGGAACTAAAAACAGTTATGGTAAATTAGTGAGGTGATGTGATAGGCCAGCCCAAAAGAAATGTGTTTTTAGGGCACACTTAAAATTATAGACACATGGAATTAATAGGACTGTATGGGGTAGTGCACTCCAGAGAACTGGTGCAGCATACTTGATCCCCCTCAAAATAGTATGATTGCCTCCAAAGACCCCCCAACACACAGTATGATGCCATCACATCCCTCCAGACACAGTCTGATGGCCCATAGCCCCCCACACATATAATGTTCCCCATAGCCCAATCACATAGTATGATGCCCCCACAGCCTCCCCACACAGAATGATGCCCCCCAACACCCATCACTCAGTATGAAGGCCCGTTAAGCCTCCCTACATGGTATGGTGACCCCACAGCCTCCCCACACAGAATGAGGCCCCACACAACACCCATCACTCAGTATGAAGGCCCGTTAAGTTTCCCTACATAGTATGATGACCCCACAGCCTCCCCACACAGAATGAGGCCCCACACAACACCCATCACTCAGTATGAATGCCCTCTAAGCCTCCCTACATAGTATGATGACCCCACAGCCTCCGCACACACAGTTTGATGGCTCTGCAGCCACCCACACACAGCATGATGGCTCGCTCAGGCTCCCTTTACAGTATGATGTCGCCATGGCATCCCACACAGTATGAAGGCCTTACATCCCACCCAACCCAACCCAGTATGATGCCACCACAGCTCTGGACTGAGGCTCTGCACAGCAGACATAAGGACATCATTGTGCCTCCTGCACTGACACTCAGGCACACAGACGAAGCAGTGAGAACAGAGCTGGCGGCTCCCTGTTCCACCACTGTATTCAACTGTATCCACATTCTGGGTATGCAGATATCATTGAAATTGTGATGTGGCGGGTGCAGTGTTTTGCGGCAAACAACAGGCCCAATAGCAGCCATGGGGCCAGCGGCTATTAGTGGTACTCCACTGCCTTTCATGGCTACTTACTCCAGGCCTCTGTTCTACAGTTTGTCTCATACTCTCCCACACTTACATCTTTGATTTCAGTCTGGGTTGACTTATTGGTTCTTGTTATAGGCAGAAATCTGCCAGTATAAAACGTCTCTAATATTAATCACGATAAAAGGGCGCTACATTTAGGGGCCCCACACCACAGACATAAAATGGCCCCTGTGCAAGAACAATATATGGGCCCTTTGCAGCCCAAGATCTCCTAAAAATGCAAAATCGCACCTGCTTTGGAGGTAGAAATGGACCCTTTTCCTCTTGGGCCCCTGTGCGGACACACAGGTTGCACCAATGATATGTCTGCCCCTGCCCCACACACAATACCTAGTTATTGGACAAGTAATGGTTCAGCCAATCATTCAGAGGGCAATCATCTCTCCCAACTTCTTCATATACTGGAGCACTTGCTCCGTTGAGTGCTCATGTGTTCAGTATAAGAGAACCGCTGCCAGACTCCAGCTTATTTTGCTTGAGAGTCAACATTTTATTCTTACGCTTTGATGGTGGCTTTGTCAGTATATAGCACAGTATGTGCACTTTGTGAGTTATCTCTGTCCATCTAGGAGAGAACTTGATCCATGTCATACCCTTAATAAAATGTTGCCTCCAAATGAAAATCTAGCAACAGGCTTTTGTGTAGCCCAGCTGCGCTTGGTGTCACATGTACCCAGGAGGATGCACAGAAAGGTAATTCACAATCACCCGATATTCATTCACACTTCACAATTCCCTATAGTGCCACCAGAGGGAGCCCTTTAGAGTATATAAGGGTGTGGAGAGACGCAGCAGTGGGGATTCTAGCAAGACAGTCTAGCTGAACGTGGTCCTTTTGAAGTTGATTTCCTGTCAGAGCAGAGCTCAGAGCAGAGTTCAGACAGACGGAGATTCCTGTCAGATGAGACAGAAGCAGAGAAACAAACTGTTACCTCAGAACGTGCTGACTGTTAGTTCCCTAGGGAAGTGGAAAGTGACTCTCGGAGTGTGCACAGATCAGTCTGACGGAAGGTCCTGATAGCTGCTTCGGACAGAGCCTAAGAAAGAAGTGAAGGAAAGGGAACTGCAGTATTTGTAACACCGAGTCAACTGAGGTATTGTTAGAGAGCGGTGAAAAGAAGAAAGCTGACACCTACTGTTGCCTGTGCTTATGTTAAAGGTGTGAGTAGGATGACAGGCAAGTGGAAAAAGGGAAAGAGAGAGTGACTGAGGAGAAATAGCAACGATAGCTTACCTCCACTCTGCACAACCGGACACCGGGTCCGAGCTTGCTAGTACCTTCACGGCTAGTGGGAGAAACCGGAGACCCTGCTGGACTTCAGGTCGCAGAAGGGCCCTTCAGTGCTGATACGTAACCGGGGTCAGGAAGAACAGGAGTCAGGCCTGATAAGCCATAGAGGACTTAGTTCTGTCCGCAAGAAGGCTCTACCACAATGTCAGCCGGGCGTAGCTGTTTCACACGGAGTTAAACTTAGCTTTATGCAAGTTAGAAACTCACACATATGAAGACGTAAGGAGGCCCTACACCTACTCAGTGATTACTGGACGTGCATCCTCCACCCTGAGCAGCTTCCCGGGACGTGCCTGCAAATATCACCAGTAAAGGTACGGAAAGAGACTCATTGTGTGTGTCTGCCTTATTGCCTGCACCCCTGCACCGCCATATACCTCGAGGGATCAGTCTTACCTGTGGAAGACTTAACACCTTGCTGCCCAGTTACAACCCCTCAGAGGATTCACCCTGCAGCGCTGGTCACCCTGATCAGAAACCACAGGTGGCGTCACGAACATTTCTAAATCCCCTGTAAATATCCCCCTTTGAATGAGCGCCCAGGCAACGGACCGAGCTGCGCTACCCGTGACCTCTCCCCCATTGAAGTGAACGGGCTCGGTGCTGAGTACCCCATAAGCCCTGGTACGTGCGACTCACTTTCCTCTTGGCTTAAACAAATAAATGCATCATTGTGTGCAGAGGAAATATCCCCAAGCGTATACAGCCTGAAGTCATATGAACACTAGCAGACAAATCTCTGAGTGTGCTCGTCATTAGATGCTGCAACAGAGACTTACAGAAAGTGAAGTAGATCTTAATCAATCTCCGACAGCACTACTTGAGGAAGGAAGACAAGGTCATGATGACGGGAGCATAGAACCACATTACAAATGCAGCACATTTGTATTGTCTATGCTAAGTCCCTTGAGTGATTGACTGGCATGTGACATTACTAGCGCCCTATTGATTCCTCCTGACCTGTAAAGGTCCTGCATGTTCAACCAAAGTGATGTTTCAATTATCAAATATCAACCTACTTTGTGTTGGGTTGGGTCACTAACGTTAAAGGGTTATTTCCATCTTAGCATTTCATTGTCGATGTGGAAATATTCATGTCTAAACACCAGATACCAGAGGTTGGGACTGTGGAAACAGTCTAGCAATCTGTGCTAAAGTGTTTCCATAAAGCCCACATACACATTAGATAAAAATTTCTCAATCCTGCCAGTGTTGCCACCTATGGTGGAGTTAGGAGAGATAGCAGTCATCTGAACGATCATTTGTCCAACAGCGGTCTAATGTCTATGGAGGCTTTAAGTCACATCTTAGACCATCCCGCTCAGTAGTTACTATAGCCCCAATCACTTGTTACATCGGGCAACGTGCTGCCGAGAACAGTGCTCTTTTTTGCAGCAGAAAAGATCATTTCATCCAATGAACAAGCGTTTTGCTCGTTCATGAGATGATCAGCAGCCTGTTTACATAGCAAGATTATCGTGAAATGAAAGTTCCTAGAAATGCTTGTTCACAATGATATTCAGTATAAATGCACCTTAAAGGGGTTGTCTGGCCTTAGGCTACAAAGTCTGCAGTCATTCGGCAGTGAATCCTCACACCACGTCCACTGCAAGGATTCTCTGGAGCAGGCGGCCATGTGTCTACACGTATGTGATTTGCATACTCCCAGCCACATTCCTACTAGACTTTGCTCAATACACTTGCATTGAGTGAAGCTGTGCATGTCTAGTCGGCATGTGACCACATATATGTGCGCCGCCCCATAGTGTCGTGGGGTACTCGGACCGGGTCGGACAACTCTTAAAGGGATGATCACGGCTGCAGTGACCCGGTCCATGGCCCTGGGTGTGCAATGAAAATGGTGAGTGGTAGTTTAAGTGAAAGTTTTGTGAAGCCACCCGCGATATTCGGCAAGGGATAGCCGACGCTGCAGTTCAAATCCTCTGGGGCCGATAGCAGTGCATCAGAGGTGTTACTGTTCCCCACGGGTAGAATGGAGACCCAGGGCAGATATGGCAGGCTGTGAGGGAAGGAGGACGTTGGGGTGCAGGACTGAGCATTTGAGGAATGACTGACGAACACAAAGACTGTTATTTCCTTTACCTTTTACTAAGTAGTGCAGCTACAGTCCAGGGCTCAGGTTAGAGATGGAACTGTAGACGGTCAGCCTGAAAGCAATTTGGGAATCTCCTCATTCAGGTGGGTTGTGAGGCCTCCTTTCTGGCGCTGTTCTCTGAGGTACTTGCTGTTACAAGCTCTGCTCAGGTCCCTCTTTCTAGCTGATTTTTAGGTAGAACTCCACTCGCATGACAGGCAGTTTGAGCCTGCTTCAGGGGTCGCTCCTGTCTAGCGGCTCCGGCTCTCACATCTGCTGTGTCGTCGAGTATCAGTTGGGGCCAGGGGATCTGCAGTCTCCTGCCCTTCGGATTCTGCTGCCGAGGCTTTAGTACCCGCACAGCCTCGGACTTCGGTGCCCGGTCACTGGCGCTCAGGCCTGGGTGAGCTCAGCTACAGCTCTGCTCCCAGGTTCTCTCCACGCGTCTTCTCTCAACCTCGCTCAGGCTCTAACTAACTAACCCCGCCTCCAGGCCAGAACTCACAAGGCAGCTCTCCTGAAACCAGGTGACAGAGCTCCCCTTCTGGTCCGGAGTTGGGAAAGTGTTATGTGCTGGATCTGTGTGGCCCAGCTATGCAGGCACACATAAAAATCCAGGAGAGTGCACAGGAAGGTAATCGCAACGCTTGATATGCATTCACTGCCACTCACTCTTTCAGACACACCCATCTGAGGTATAAGAGGGAGTGACACGTAGCAGAGATCAGTTTCAGTTTGAGAGAGTTTCCTGTCTGAGAAGAGCTCAGTTCAGTCAAGCTCAGGGAGTGTCACGTTGGATTTCAGTGAGTTAGCTTCTGTCTAAGGACAGAGCAGCCATTCAGTCTCAGTCCAGTCTGGACTTGGAGGATACTGAGAGCTGTGCAGCGAGCTCTGGGAGAAAGCTGACATTTCCTTAAAAAGCTACAAGTGCTTATGTTAAGAGCGGGAAGCAGGGCGAAGGGCGCAGTGGAGAAGACAGAGCAGTGCTACAGGTATTGGATTACCTGCACTAAATTGCCGGACACCGGGGTCCGAAGCGTTGCTAGTGTTTCAAGCATAGTAACAAGAAAACCGGAGGCATCTGGACTACAGGTCGCAGAGTGCAGCCCAAAGCGTCAATACGTAACCGGAGTCAGGGAGAACGGGGACTTTGAGTCAAGCGCAGACAAAAGTAAGAACTTAGTTCTCACCACTTAGAAGGCTCCACCACAATGTTGGCCGGGCATTACAGCTATTGAAAAAGCTGGAGAGTTCAGAGTTAACTTCGCTTCAGGCAAGTTGGACTCACATGTATATGGAAGTCAAGGAGGCCTCTAACCTGCTCAGCGGTTACCCGAATGTGCACTCTCCACCCCGACCAGCTCCCCGGGACCTGCTTGAACCATCTACCAGTAAAAGGTATGAAAAGAAGCTGCATTGTGTGTGACTGAATTCTTATCTACACTCTGCATCGTCACCATAGACTTCCAGGGACCAGTCTCACCTGTGGGAGACCCACCATCTAGCTGCCCCATAACATCCCCTGTGAAGACCCTTACAGCAGCGCTGGTACAATTGACCAGAAGCCACAGGTGGCGTCACGAACTACCTATCCTAATAATCCCCTGTAAATATTCCCCCATTGTATGAGCGCCCAGGGCCACGGACCGAGTCCTGCTGCCAGTGATAAACCCCATAGACTTTCATGGGCTCGGTGCCGAGTACCCCATTGCCCTGGTACTAAGTGCGACTCATTTCTGGCGTCACAAACAGGATACGAAGCTTGCAATTGTGAGTCCTGTGTGCCTATATTGAACTGTTTGGTGAAAAAGACTGGTTGCTGCATTTGGCGCCAAATACCGCCATTTTACCGCCATATTGGCGCCCTGAGGCGCTGGTGAAGAAGGTTGGCGTGCATTCGTGGGCGTGTACCCCCCTGTGGCGCGAAAAATATGGCCGCCCTCTCCAAATGCTACTATAATGTACGGTCCTGCCCCACTGCTAAAGAAATCCGCCTCCTCTTCATCCTCTATGCGAAGAGGAGGAGACGCAAATCCCGCCTCCACGGAAGAGACCAGATTGTTCCTGATGGAAACTACAGTCTGGCCTGGGACGAGATGGCGGAAGGACAGGAGAATCTGTGCAGAGGACCGGAGGCATACAAGTCCTGCTTACCGGAAGATTTCCTACCTGTGCCAGAGCTGTCCCCGGATCGGGACACTGACCCCGCCATGCTGGAGCTGCAGAAGGAGAACGCGGAGCTAAGAAGGAAGCTCCAGAGTCATGCAGATTTGCAGGAGACGGAGAAACACTGGCGTGCCCAGACACAGCGGCTGCTGTGGGACGCAGTGTTCTCTCCCACAAGCATAACGCCGTCTCCTGATTTCCCAAGTTCCCTGCTGAGGAAGGCTAGAGAGCAACCGGAGGCTGCCCCCAAAAGTGCTGTACCTGATCCCACCAATGCGGAGGTGGAGGAGAAGGATGCTGAGGAGGTCCTACCCGGTCCGGAGTGCCAGCCAGGCCAGGAGGCCACAGCAGAGTACGGATCCCCGGTAAGGTCACCGGAGGGGTCCCAGCCATCATTGCCGGAAATTGACTGGGATGAGATGGAGCGTCTGGACGACGTGACTTACGACCTCCAAACCGGAAACGCCTGGCAGCACTGCGAGAGAGTGAGACAGCAGCAGGAGGAAGAGAGAAACATACAGCGGTCCCGACAAAAACAGCATGAGGAGTTCATCGCTGATAAAGAAACAGTCCGCCGGGATAAAGGTACCCGACGGGAACCGCAGCGGCAGGGGTGCGTCACCGAGTTTCAGCTCCGCAAGGGCTGGGGCTTTATCCGCGAGCCGGGCCTCTATCAGGGGGTCTTTGTGAGCCGCCGGGACGTGGAGTCCCACTTGCCCATCGGTCATCCTGGGAGGGACCTGATAAATGGGGACATAGTGAGCTACACCCGTCACTGGGGTTTAAAGGGGTGGTATGCCCTGAACGTCTCCATCGTCAGTGACCCCGTCCCCGACGCCGGTACCGAAGCGTCCCAGTCCCGAGCTCTCACCGCACCAGGCCGTGCCCCAGCATCGCCCCCTGCATCGCAATCGGCGACCTACTCTGCATCGCAATCGGCGACCTACTCTGCATCGCAAACGGCGACCTACACTGCATCGCAATCGGCGACCTACTCTGCATCGCAAACGGCGACCTACTCTGCATCGCAAGTTAATGTGGCCCTTGCAGCGACGCAATCAGCGTCTTACAAAAAAGAAATACCCGTTGGGTCCCCCGTTAAAATGAGAACTGTGGCCACTCAAACGCTGATAGCGGGCCATGACTTATTTGTAATGCGTTCTAAGGAACACCGCGTCGTTCCAGCCCCAGGAGTGGAAGACGTCATCGAAATTAGCAAGAAAAGTGAAGACCGGTAGGACCCAGACAGGGGTTTACCGTATCTAAAAATTGTATAAAGTTTGATAAAAGAAGATTTGCCATTTTTGCACTTTATTACTGTGTATGATGATGTTTTACATATTGAGTAGAATACCCGGCTGGGTACAAGGGAAGAGAATTTGAAAAGTTAAAAAGTAATGTGTTGATTGCATAGTTGCATAAGAATACCCTGGTTGGGTAAAGCAAGTAAAGTGAGTTATTGAGATGTATGTGAATACTTGGTTTCTAAATTTATAAATATGTGTCTTTTAACCATGCCAATGGACTGCGTGGCTGTGGACTGTGCCAGCCCAAGAACTTGCTTTGTAAATAGTTGCGCTTCGGTGCATTATCTTGGTTTTACATGAAACCTAATTACACAACTACCTCTGAAGAAAAACCCGTATGGTGGGCCTAGAGTGAGGTCTGCAGTCAGAAGTCCTGCAGCCCACCCAGGACCCACGTGGGAGGTTTTTGGTGCGGGTCCTCCACAAGTATCCTGTATTTATGAGCATGTCTTGATATTTTGATACTTTTGTATTCTTCATTGTACAAATTGTAACGTTCAAGAAGTCGTACCTCCCGGATGGGATGAGTTAAAATGTTGATGTTAATGCAAAAACAAAAATGTTTTTTTTTTTCTCTTTTACAGCCCGGGAGTGCTGTGTTTAACCAAGGGGGGATGTGTGGCCCAGCTATGCAGGCACACATAAAAATCCAGGAGAGTGCACAGGAAGGTAATCGCAACGCTTGATATGCATTCACTGCCACTCACTCTTTCAGACACACCCATCTGAGGTATAAGAGGGAGTGACACGTAGCAGAGATCAGTTTCAGTTTGAGAGAGTTTCCTGTCTGAGAAGAGCTCAGTTCAGTCAAGCTCAGGGAGTGTCACGTTGGATTTCAGTGAGTTAGCTTCTGTCTAAGGACAGAGCAGCCATTCAGTCTCAGTCCAGTCTGGACTTGGAGGATACTGAGAGCTGTGCAGCGAGCTCTGGGAGAAAGCTGACATTTCCTTAAAAAGCTACAAGTGCTTATGTTAAGAGCGGGAAGCAGGGCGAAGGGCGCAGTGGAGAAGACAGAGCAGTGCTACAGGTATTGGATTACCTGCACTAAATTGCCGGACACCGGGGTCCGAAGCGTTGCTAGTGTTTCAAGCATAGTAACAAGAAAACCGGAGGCATCTGAACTACAGGTCGCAGAGTGCAGCCCAAAGCGTCAATACGTAACCGGAGTCAGGGAGAACGGGGACTTTGAGTCAAGCGCAGACAAAAGTAAGAACTTAGTTCTCACCACTTAGAAGGCTCCACCACAATGTTGGCCGGGCATTACAGCTATTGAGAAAGCTGGAGAGTTCAGAGTTAACTTCGCTTCAGGCAAGTTGGACTCACATGTATATGGAAGTCAAGGAGGCCTCTAACCTGCTCAGCGGTTACCCGAATGTGCACTCTCCACCCCGACCAGCTCCCCGGGACCTGCTTGAACCATCTACCAGTAAAAGGTATGAAAAGAAGCTGCATTGTGTGTGACTAAATTCTTATCTACACTCTGCATCATCACCATAGACTTCCAGGGACCAGTCTCACCTGTGGGAGACCCACCATCTAGCTGCCCCATAACATCCCCTGTGAAGACCCTTACAGCAGCGCTGGTACAATTGACCAGAAGCCACAGGTGGCGTCACGAACTACCTATCCTAATAATCCCCTGTAAATATTCCCCCATTGTATGAGCGCCCAGGGCCACGGACCGAGTCCTGCTGCCAGTGACAAACCCCATAGACTTTCATGGGCTCGGTGCCGAGTACCCCATTGCCCTGGTACTAAGTGCGACTCAGATCTACCTGGTAAGGGGACCCCTTCTTCCTTAAGGGCATGACATCGCTCCCACCTGGAGGAAGGCAAGGTCATTGTGGCAACCGAACTCCTTGGGTGCCACATATGCAAGCGCCCGCAGTTTCTGGCGCCGCGACTGGAATATCCTCATAGAGTGCAGAGAGACTATAAACTTGTAGACTAAGGCCAGACAACCCCTTTAAGTGAATATATATCTTCCACATTGTGGTTTATAACATAAATCTTGAGCCTCTAAAGAATGCTTGGAGATTTCTGTTGCGAGACCTTCTTTGTGTAAGAATAGATACTTTAGGTCCATTCTTAAGGGTATGCCACACTAAACAATATCGCTAACGGGATCGCTAAAAAACGTCACTATTTAGCGATCCCGTTAGCGATGTTGTTCAGTGCGGCAGCTTCCAGCGACGAGCTTCCTGCTGTGATCTCGCTCGTCGCTGGAATCGTTCCGGACCCTATTTCATCGCTGGCGCTCCCACTGGGTAAGTATCTTATCGCTGTGTGGCACCTTTTCTTAGCGATTTAGCGGTACTTTTGTACCGCTAAAGTCGTTAAGAAGATCGCTAACGGCGATAGCGTCGTTAACTATATCGCTAAATGCGGCAGCATTTAGCGATATAGAAACAATCCCGCTAGCGATCTCATTAGTATGCAACGCTAACGAGATCGCTAGCGGGATAGCTTAGTGTGGCAGTACCTTTATAGGAGCGTAGCAGATAAGATGATTACTGAGGTTGAAAGTAACCTTATGTTTCCTGCACTCTGATGAAAGGTTTCTTTTAATCTCTCTGCACATATGAAATCTGCTGTACAGATGTGCCTAGTAATGTGACTTCATGTCATACATTGCACATCGTGGTCGCAGAGCTGACCCATCCATTGATATAGCGAACCCGTTTCATATTTAGGGGTCATGCTACAGTTTGCGAAATATGATTAATAAGACAATTTTGCTGCCTCCATTGCATACATGTAATAGTCCTACTTATGTACGGTAAATCACCCCACATCTTTTGTACTAAAATATGTACTTATAATAGTAAGGTCATATGGCAATATCATTTATTGAAAGCAGCTTTGTAAATGCAAATATAATAATCCCATGGCAAACCGTCCTGTTTTATCATATCTTTGCATATGGTATCATTCTTGCTGATTCCAAATACCAGCATATATCTAACAATAATAAAGGAAAGGAAAACTGAATATCTGCCAAACAAAATGTAAAAGACCACAGGAGAGATTTACTGAGAGCAAGATAATCTTCTGTACATAACACTGCAAACACACATTCAATACCGTTATTGTAAGTTCGTCCATTATTGTAGCCGCCCTGTTCCAGTAAGTCTACTCCATTCACTGGTCAAAGAAAACATAGCAACTTTTTTTCTTAAAGAGGGAAAGAAGTGAAATATATTGTTCTACAAGATGCAAACATTATAAAAGTAGGGTTTTAGCTATTGTGATCACACATATGAGGATAAATCAGGACACACTTCCAGTCACTGAAGATGCGGTTTCAGGTTTTTCCTGTTGAGCGTTAAGGTGCATTTCCACTGGCCAACTCACAGCCACCAATCGGTTACACGAAAGCCAATCAGCATTTGTTTAATAGCCTGTTTTCCTGTGAAAACAGAGTAATCAGTAATAGATCATTCTGTGTGCATAGACTATCATTTTTCTCACCAGCACATGTCCTGTTTCCGTAGGACTACCAAGAAGGATGATTTTTAAGCAAACTTAAAAATCATTTCACCTAACAAGCAATTTTTAAGCAAGCTTAAAAATCATTTCATCAAGTGATTTGTGGCTTGTCTACACTGCCCGATAATAGGAAAACTAGCTCAATAGTTTGAACCCTTGGACATTTACCCTGCAGAACAACAAAGCCAAACATTTTCCTTTTGACGCCAAATGGTGCTTTAAGCAAAACCATCATTGTCTGTTAAGTCACAGTATCTCTGTACATACAGGATCTGAAGCAGCATGCTGTAATTTTTTTCATTCATAAAAAAATTCACATAAAATCAGACATATATAACTCCATATGAAATCATGTGCATACAGGGAATGGTAGTAATCCCTAGAAGTCTATGGGTTCTCCGTATTGCATCTCAGTGCAATACAGTATGTGTAATAAGGCCATAGGTAGGAAATCTAAGGTGAACTGTGCTTTTCATATTAACGTGTTATTAATTTGCTAATTAAGAGATCATTTGCCATGGGAAGTTTCCAGTCAATAAAAAATATAAAACACTTTATGAACAACTAATTCACCAGGCAGTGTTGGTTTAAGAAAGCTGTCCTACCAGGAAAACCACTGGAGCACCTATAGTGACCTTAGATAGGAGTCCTCTAAGCAAATCGAGGCTCTGGATTCAGAATACAGAGCACGTCAATAATTATGTTCTCAATCATTCTTTGGTATAAGTGACAATCTATACTACATTTTATGCCACACTTATGGTGATTACGTTCAGTTCCAGCAACCAAATGCTTGTTATCTAAGGTATTGAAGGTCAGTGTTAGATCTAACGACTTTCGGTATCAATTATAATTTCATAAATGTGTTGTCAAAAGTAGCACAAGATAAACCTTTCAAAGATATTCTATTGCAAACGGTGTCATACTTATCTAGCCTGTTCCCTTATTACCCGCAGTAGAGTTAAAGCCTCCATACACATTAAAATAACATTGGGCAAACCCTCCGATGTGACATGACCCTCCGGTGTGACAACTGTACTGGTACCTGGCCCTTGTGTTCCTGCTTCTGTCGCTGGGCAGCATTGTGCCTTAGTTTTAGGCAATGTGGAGTGACAATAAGGTGGTCCTGAGTAGGTCTCATGGACTTGTGGTGCCGTCTAGGCAAGAAGCTTGTGAGTTAACTTTTGTCTTTGGTTTGTGTTAATGCCCTGCCCTTAGCTCTGGGCTGCTGACTATTTAAGTTCTTGACTCACTGTTTTACATTGCCAGTTATAAGTTTTGCTTGACCTGGTTTGTTCCTGTTACTCAGCCCCTGTCCTGATAAGTAGATTGCTGTGATTTTACCTTCGCCGATATTTTGTCTACCTTTTTGCTTGTTGTTTCTGCTCCTGTTCTTGACCTCTTGGTATCAATTCGGCTTCCTGACTACATTTTGCCAGCATATGCCACTGGACAGGCTACCATGCATAGTGCCACCTTGACTGATCGGTTCTGCTGCCAGTCTACTGTGTATGGTGTTTCCCTGTCTCTTCTCACAACAGATGATGTTGGGGAAGATAGGTATCCAATAAACTGCCACCAGAATTGTCTGGCATTGGATTTCTCATAGGGAACCTAAGAACACTCTTGTATAAAGTGAAAGAACTGGGAGCGCAGGTGGTCTTCTCATCCATCCTCCCAGTGGATGGCCATGGAACAAGGAGGTGGAATAAGATTCTGCAGGTGAACAACTGGCTACGTCGATGGTGCCGTCAGCAAGGATTTGGATTTCTGGATCACGGAGTGAATTACCTATACGATGGACTACTTGCTAGAGATGGGGTGCACCTTCTGAAGACTGGAAAACATGTATTTGGAAGTCGCCTTGCTACACTCATCAGGAGAGCTTTAAACTAGAACAATGTGGGAAGGGAAGCAAATCGCCAGCAAAAGCCATACACTTGACAAATACTATTGAGATTTCTGCTATTAGAAGTGAAGGGGAAGAACAAAGACAAAAAAATTTACATAATAAAAATATTGAAGGAAGAGAAACCAATCACAAACTAAAGTGTTTCTATACGAATGCACAAAGCATGGGCAACAAACAAGGAGAACTGGAGCTACTAACGCAGGAGAAGAAATATGATGTCATTGGAATCACTGAGACTAGGTGGGACGATACACATGATTGGAATACAAGGCTAGAAGGATACAACTTATTTGCAAGAAACAGACTTGATAAACGAGGAGGAGGTGTTGCATTGTATGTTAGAAAAGCGTATATCTGCACAGAGATTGACGCTTCAGAGACTGGGAGTTCTGTGGAAACTGTTTGGGTAAGAATACAAGGACAGAACAATGGAAAGGACACCATTGTAGGCATTTACTACAGGCCGCCTGTGCAAGCTGAAGATATGGATGAACTCTTTATGCATCAAATGGCCAAGTTCTCCAAAAAATATGACATAGTGGTCATGGGAGATTTCAACTATCCAGACATTTGTTGGGAATCTCTCTCAGGCAAAACTAACAGGTCCAGGAAATTCTTATCCTCTCTTGCTGACAACTTTATCTTTCAAAAGATAGGGGAGAAAACAAGGGGATCTGCTACCTTGGATCTAATCCTTATAAACAGGGAGGAAATGGTGGAGGAGGTAAGAGTGGCTGGGACTCTAGGAGGTAGTGACCATGCTATTTTAGAATTTTGGATAACAAGAGGAGGAAGACCTGTGAAGACTCAGACGTCAAGGTTAGATTTCAGAAAGGCAGATTTTAAGGACTCAGAAAGAGAATTGGAGGGATCCAATGGCTGGATATCCTTAAGGACAAAAATGTCCAGGAAGGATGGAAAATCTTGAAAAATGAGATTCTCAAAGCACAATCGTTAACAATTCCGAAAAGAGGGAAGAATGGGAAGCATTTAAGGAAACCAGGATGGATGAACATAGAACTTAAACACATGCTAAAAAGGAAGAAAGAAATGTTTATCAAATGGAAAGAGGGAGGCATATCTAAAGAAGAATATAATGCCGTCTGCAGAACCTGCAGGGCACAAATCAGATTATCTAAAGCTGACAATGAATTAAGGCTTGCAAGTGACGTCAAAAGCAACAAAAAAGGATTTTGGGGATACGTCAAAAGTAAAAGAAAAGTCAAAGATGCTATAGGATTTTTACAGGATGAAAATGATGAAATGGTAAGTCAGGATGTTGAGAAGGCTGAACTTTTAAATTCCTATTTTGCATCTGTTTTCTCTCAGAAATGAAATGTACCATCAACTGATCTTCACTGTCCTATTAAAGGAATAGAAGAATCCAGGATATCTATAAACAGAAAGACAGTGAGGAAACACTTAGCTAACATAAATGAATTCAAGTCTCCAGGTCCAGATGAATTACACCCCAGGGTACTAAAGGAGATAGCAGAAGAAATTCTTGAACCACTGTCCATAATCTTTGAAAATTCTTGGAGAACAGGAGAAGTCCCAGAAGACTGGAGAAGAGCAAATGTTGTTCCTATCTTCAAAAAGGGGAAGAAGGTGGACCCAGGGAACTACAGGCCGGTGAGTCTGACTTCTATACCAGGAAAGATCTTTGAACAAATTATTAAAGAACATGTATGCAAGTACCTGGATAAGAATGAAGTGATTAAACAGAGTCAGCATGGGTTTGTAACTAATAAGTCATGTCAGACTAACTTAATTTCCTTCTATGACAGAATCACTGACTGGGTGGATCAGGGAAATGCTGTAGATATAGTATATCTTGACTTCAGCAAAGCATTTGACAAAGTATCTCACACAATCCTTATTGAAAAAATGACTAAGTATGGAATGGACAAGGCAACTGTTAGGTGGATTCATAACTGGCTTAGTGATCGGACCCAAAGAGTGGTTGTAAATGGCTGCACATCCAGTTGGAAGAATGTCTCAAGTGGGGTACCACAAGGCTCTGTTTTGGGCCCTGTATTGTTCAACATCTTTATCAATGATTTAGATGAAGGAATTGAGGGTAAACTGATTAAATTTGCTGATGACACAAAGCTAGGAGGGGTAGCTAATACTAGAGAAGAGAGAGAGAGGATTCAAAAAGATATACATAAACTGGAGCAGTGGGCAGCAACTAACAGAATGGATTTTAACAGGGAAAAATGCAAAGTACTACATCTGGGCAATAAAAATGAAAAAAGCATATACAAAATGGGAGGAATAGGGCTAAGTAACAGCACATGTGAAAAAGACTTGGGTATACTAATTGATCACAGACTTAACATGAGTCAACAGTGTGATGCAGCAGCAAAAAAGGCAAATGCAATTCTAGGATGTATCAACAGAAGCATACAGTCTAGATCACGTGAAGTCATTATTGCCCTCTACTCCTCTTTGGTCAGACCTCATCTGGAATACTGTGTCCAGTTTTGGGCACCACATTTTAAAAAAGACATCAACAAACTGGAGCAAGTTCAGAGAAGAGCCACCAGAATGGTGACCGGTCTGCAAACCATGTCCTATGAGGAACGGTTGCAGGATTTGGGAATGTTTAGCTTGCAAAAAAGAAGACTGAGAGGAGGCTTAATAGCTGTCTACAAATATCTCAAGGGCTGTCACATTGTAGAAGGATCATCTTTATTCTCATTTGCACAAGGAAAGACTAGAAGCAATGGGATGAAACTGAATGGGAGGAGACACAGATTAGATATTAGAAAAAACTTTTTGACAGTTAGGGTGATCAATGAGTGGAACAGGCTGCCACAAGAGGTGGTGAGTTCTCCTTCAATGGAAGTCTTCAAACAGAGGCTGGATAGACATCTGTCTGGGATGATTTAGAGAATCCTGCTTTGAGCAGGGGGTTGGACCAGAAGGCCCAGGAGGTCCCTTCCAACTCTACCATTCTATGATTCTATGATTCTATGATATGGGAGAGTCCAGGGATATTGCATGTCAGTCCATTGTTTGGCCAGAACTGTCTAAAGTGTATGGTGGGCCTAAGTGACAAAGTTGTCTTTAGACTTTCCTTCAACTGAGTCAAACATTAAATTTGCTAACCTAGTTCTATAAATTGGCCATGCCTGGTCACGAACCACTGGAGCACAGCCCATCAAGTCGCACTAGCCCCTCCTCTACAACTAGAGAAGCATCATATCACTATCATTTGAACCCTTGATAAGCAGAAAAGTTGTCCATGTTCTCTAAAGGTACTGTCACACTAAGTGAGATCGCTAACGAGATCGCTAAAGAGTCACCGATTTTATGACGCAGCAGCGATCTCGTTAGTGACGTCGGTGTGTGTGACATGTAGCGGCGATGTGGCCCCTGCTGAGATGTTGCTGATCGCTTATGAACGTTCTGAGCCATTTTTTGGTCGTTGGTGTCCCGCTGGTGAGCCTGAATCGCTGAGTGTGACACCCTTTATGAACGACTTTACCAGCGTCGCAGGCTGGACTAGGTTTTCCCAACGACCGCAGAGGTCGTTATACAGATCGCTGATCTCTGATGAGATCTTTGTGTTTGGAAGCTAACTAGCGATCATATAGCGATCGCACCAGCGATCTCGCCAGGTCGTGTCGTTGTCGTGATCGCTGGTACGATCGCTAAGTGTGACAGTGTCTTTAAATTGAAATATATGTAGACAATAATTATTATTTACTGATGAGCTGAAAACCTTATTTCTTGCCTAGTTGGTCATATTGTGCATGAATTGACCACTACGGTCTCCCCAAGGATCTACAGTGGAAGAAATCAGAATTAATTAATGAGTAGGTTCTTAAGACAGATTCCGGAGGTAATCACAGTAGGAAAGTGTAATGACCTCTAGGCTCAGATTAGTAAACGGCCTTAGATGTTATCAAGTACCCACATAAACAAGGATTTTATAGCTAGTAAAGAGAAACAAAAACTATGTGCTTATACTGTATAATGTTGCTGATTGCTGGAATGGTGAGGGCTTTATAGAGAATTTTCAGACTCACTGATGAATCAGTTACTATACAAGGCCATGAACCGACCCTGCAACACACCAGAAGCGTTAGGCCACATAGGTCCCGTCATATAGATATAATAGCCGCTTTCTATTTTCAGTGAGGTAAGGGTTATGTTGTCATGGTGTTTTTTCACGCTTATTTTGTTGTGGAATTTTTGCATATTATGTGTAGAAAGTTGTATGAAAAATGGCTAGAAAACACGTCCGATTGTTATCAATGGAAAAAGTGCATTGCTATTCATACAACCACATTTATTGTGATGTGGCTTCCAAACAAATTCTGTGAATTAATATATTTATAGTATTGGGACAGTAAAGATTTATAGTCCATCTCATGGAAAAATACAAAGTATAATAAAATAAGGGGAAATTGGCAGTTCCTTAAAAAGTTCCTTATAAAAGCGACTTTCGACAAGCTTTGGTCTATGTGTTTTCTATCAGTGGGGAAGTCACCTCATACAGACACCATCATGATTCATAATGTTAATGTAAATATAGGGCAACTTTCCATGATGTAATATATTCATGTTGAAATTCATTTTGTACAATTACTCTTTAAAACACAACAAATGGGTCTTGAATTCTGGTGGATATAGATCCAATTTTTTGACTTGTAACCTGATCCCACGTATACTCCACATTGGGTCACCATTTTTTAGTTTGGTGCCATGGGAGGCTCTAGATGCTGCATAATCTACAAGTGTTGCATAACATGCAATTTTGCTCGTAATGGCGGAGCAGAGTAAACCACCACCAGACACCTAGGCAACAGCCAATCTTCCTTGGGAACGAAAGGATGGGCACTTTGAAATCCAGCTGCCCAATTCTTCTTTACCCCAACATCTGCCATCAGAATACACCTCTATGTAACCAGATTTATCAAGACTTGCGTTTCGCAACACCTGTCTTAATCAGGGTGTAAGGAATAAGATACAACAAATTCATTAATAGGCACACACCACTTAACTAGTTTGACATGTCTTATAAATGGCGTGTGCCTCCATGTGCCTTACGAGAAATGTTACTCCACGTTACAACATTTCAGGCCTAAGAAGCACAGCCATTTTCCTTGAATTTGGAGGGTGGTCATAGCCACACCATGGCTTTTCCCCAGCTACCCTTAACTGTCAGAAGCAGCAAAAAGTGTCAATTTTTGCACAACTCCACGTGTTTTACACCACTTTGATATATTGGACACTAGAGGTTTGGCTTGGCCTGCTAAAATCGGTGAAATCAACCAACATGGAACAAATATGTGTGGCACCTTTAGTCCACTTCTTAGTTGAATCTAATATATGTGGATATTCTATGCAAAAGACCCATACCCATCAGACTAGCCGAACCCGACAATATCGGCAGTCTCATATGTATGTGGCTCTTTTGGCTTTCCCCTGATTGATGATGGATCATGTCGGGGGAGGTAAGGTTAGTGCAGATGCTTCATAACTGCTGAACTAAACTGATCTTTCTGAATTGTGTCGAGCAAGTTCCATGAAACACTGAATTAATCAATTTCCTTGAAGACCAAAAATAGTTGACCGTACAGTCATGGTGTTATGGTGTAATCCTCCTTGAAACTCAGACGTCTTTGTATAGTAATAGTATTGGAGGAGAACTTTGGTTTCTGAGAACAAAGAAATGTAAGATAAGAAGACTGAAACTTCCAACAACAAACACTGGGATGTATTTATTATTAGAGAAGGTTTGAGCGTATGAGCAATAATCTGTCTATCTGCCAAAGGCAATATCACAGCTGTGGGGTGGAAGCAATGGTAATGTCACAAGTACGAGTATATAATATATACATTACTGTGATGTCACATTTGCATGCAGAATGTAGTTACAAGCGGTTCAGAGATACCAGAGGCTCAAAAGTCCTATTTCAACATAAAAGTGTGTGTACAACTTCTTTTTCAGGCTCATTCTGCAAATAAAAGAAGTGACACGTCCATTCTTCTGGCATTTTCCACTGGGAAGACTCTCTGTGCATTACAATACAAGTCAATAGGACTGCTCAAAAGTCACCCAGAAGATAACTGGACACTTTTTAGAGCATTTTGCCATAAACCTTGCTTAATCAATTGCTAGTGATTTCTTCATTATTCCACAGAGAGAAAAAACGTTCAGAAAATTACAGTAAAAAAAACACAATAACCGTGGGAAAACACTCCAAAAAAAAACCCACCAGTGGCCAAAACCATAGGAAAAGCGCTTAGAAAATTCTCTGGGAAAAATAACACAAAGAATTATTCAGGAAAAAAAATATTCCAGAGTTTCCTGGAGAATTTTCTGCTTGAAAAACCTAAGTTTAAAAGACGTTGTGTGAATGTAGCCAAACTTTTTGATTAGTTTTTGGAGTAGAAAAAGGGTTTATGTACACAACGTCTTTTCCAGGCAGATCCTGCCTTGGAAACTGCCTGAAAAATCTATCAGAAAAATATTTTAAAGGATGGACATAAGCTATTGGCTATGTGCAGTCAGAGTCTTTTTGCACAGTTTTTGGGGCAGAACCTCAAAGTTTTGAGGACCTTTTAGAGGATTTGAAGAGTTTCCACTTAGTTTCTGCCCAGTTTCTGCTCCAAAAACTCCCCAAAATACTTTGTGTGCCCTTAGCTGTGTTTTGAAAAAAATCACTTGCTGTGCACATGTTCAGGCTTTTGAAGGTCTTTCAATCACTTCAGGTTTCTTAAAATGCTGAGCTGTTAAATTAAGTGACCTATCCATTCTTCTGGTGTTTTCTGCTCAGTAGATGCTCTGTATGTAACAATACAAGTCCATCGGAAAGCTCAAAAGTTGCCTGAAAGATGACCGGATGTCTTTTGGAGTGCTTAGCTGTAGTTTTTGGTTTAAAAAACGTTCAATTTTTTTTTAACATACATAGAACAATACATACATAGAACAATACGACACAGACGCCGACAACTGTGGCACACGCTGCAAACACGTTTCCTGCAGCGGTGCTCCAGGTGCGCCGAACGTCTGTGGAGGAAATCTAATTTATCCGAAGATTTCATACATTACAAGTTTATGCTTAAAACATACAACTCTGCCCTTCACCTCTCCAAACAAACCTATTTCAACACCCTCATCACCTCACTATACAATAATCCCAAACGTCTCTTTGACAATTTTCACTCCCTACAGAACCTAAAAGTGCAGGCTCCAACCACGGATCTCCACGCTGATGATCTGGCCAATTATTTCAAAGAAAAAATTGACCACATCCGACAGGAAATTATCTCCCAATCCCCTCATACCATGTACTGTCCTCCATCCCCCACTTCATCCAGCTCACTCTCTGACTTTGAACCAGTCACAGAAGAAGAAGTAATCAGGCTCCTTACATCTTCTCGCCCTACCACTTGCATCAGTGACCCCATTCCGTCACATCTCCTCCAGTCCCTTTCCTCTGCTGTCACCTCTCACCTATCAAAAATATTCTACCTCTCTCTCTCTTCGGGTATCTTTCCCTCCTCATTTAAACATGCCATCATACATTCATTACTTAAAAAATCATCCCTCGACCAAAACTGTGCTGCTAACTATAGACCTGTCTCTAATCTTCCCTTCATCTCTAAACTCCTGGAATGCCTGGTCCACACCCGTCTTATTCGCTATCTTTCAGTTAACTCTCTTCTCGACCCTCTTCAATCTGGTTTTCACTCTTTACACTCTACTGAAACTGCCCTCACTAAAGTCTCTAATGATCTTCTAACAGCTAAATCTAATGGTCACTACTCCATGCTAATTCTCTTGGATCTCTCCGCAGCATTCGACACTGTGGACCATCAGCTCCTCCTCACTATGCTCAGCTCCATCGGCCTCAAGGACACCGTTCTCTCCTGGTTCTCCTCCTATCTCTCTGACTGTTCCTTCACTGTATCTTTTGCTGGTTCCTCCTCCTCTCATCTTACCCTTACTGTTGGGGTTCCTCAAGGATAAGTCCTAGGCCCCCTCCTCTTCTCTTTGTATACTGCCCCTATTGGACAAACAATTAGTCGATTTGGTTTCCAGTACCATCTTAATGCTGATGACACCCAATTATACACTTCTTCACCCATTATCACGCCTGCCTTTTTAGAAAACACCAGTGATTGTCTTACCGCTGTCTCAAACATCATGTCCTCCCTCTATCTGAAACTGAACCTGTCAAAAACAGAACTCCTCGTGTTTCCTCCCTCTACTAACCTACCTTTGCCCGATATTGCCATCTCCTTGTGCGGTTCCACCATTACTCCCCAGCAACATGCCCGCTGTCTTGGGGTCATACTTGATTCCAAGCTTTCATTCACCCCCCATATCTGATCACTGGCTCGCTCTTGTTATCTCCACCTCAAAAACATCTCTAGAATTCGACCTTTTCTTAATTTCGACTCTGCAAAAACTCTTACTGTTTCTCTTATTCATTCTCATCTGGACTATTGTAGCTCTCTACTAATTGGTCTCCCTCTTACCAAACTCTCCCCTCTCCAATCTGTCTTGAATGCTGCAGCCAGGATCATATTCCTCACCAATCGTTATACCGATGCCTCTACCTTGTGCCAGTCATTACACTGGTTACCCTTCCACTACAGAATCCAGTACAAACTCACAAAGCACTCCATGGCTCAGCACCATCCTACATCTCCTCCCTCGTCTCAGTCTACCATCCTACCCGTGCCCTCCGTTCTGCTAATGACCTGAGGTTAGCATCCTCAATAATCAGAACCTCCCACTCCCGTCTCCAAGACTTTTCACGTGCTGTGCCAATTGTTTGGAATGCACTACCCAGGTTAATACGATTAATCCCCAATCCCCACAGTTTTAAGCGTGCCCTAAAAACGCATTTGTTCAGACTGGCATACCGCCTCAACTCATTAACCTATGGCCCATTAAAAAAAAAAAAAAAATTCTACCATAATCAGGTACCTCGTATTATGTTCTCACCCGCTTTATGCATTTAATAGCCCTCTGTGTCTGTACTGTTACATACATTGGCTGTTAACTGGTTCATGCAGAATTACATAAACATGCGATTCCAACACTATGGCTGGTCCAAACAATGAAAGCAATTGTTACCATCCACCTTTTGTGTCTCTCCTTTTTCCTCATAGATTGTAAGCTTGCGAGCAGGGCCCTCATTCCTCTTGGTATCTACTTTGATCTGTGTTTATTGTTATGCTGTAATGTCTATTGTCTGTACAAGTCCCCTTTATAATGTAAAGTGCTGCGGAATATATTGGCGCTATAGAAATAAAAATGATGATTATTATTATTTATTATTATTTATTATTGAATTGAGTGAAAAAAAAAATTACAGGAAAATGACAGTAAAATAGATGTCACAGGTAACTTGGGAAAACCCTCCAAAACAATCCCTTGTGGCCAAAACGCTCTGGGAACAACTGAATTAGAAAACCCTTCAAAAAAAAAAAAAAAAAACACGAGTTTCCTGAAGGGTCTGCTTGAAAAACTTGGCAGGTTCACCTGAGCGTAAAAGAACTTGTGTGCACATTTACTGTGGGGTCAAAAAGATGTAGGAAAATCTTTTTTAAAAGAACAAGGAGTTCTACTGCTTTTTCAACAGCTCCATTCCATTTACATTTTCTGTAAACAAGTTATGGCTCCTTTCACTTTAAATACCCTTTTTAACAAGCCAATAAATGTCCAAACAAGCTCTATTGAGAACTCTTGTCCCTAATCTTTGACCTGTGCAAACATGGCAGCGATCTGCTCGTTCATCAACTGATTACATATTTTATGCAGCCTAAAAAATATTAACTATCAATATAAAATATTAACCTGTGCCGTGGACAATATGCAAGCTATATGGTGATCAAACAATCAAATTAATAATCATTAGCCCGTGAGGTCATCTACAAGTGGGAAATTACTTTTAGCAATACCAAAGTTCAACGACATTGTAAGAATTTGTACTGATACTGATAGTCACATTCATCTGGTGTCTCCAGTATATTCATTTGTGTCTTGTTACTGTTTTATAAATCTGGGTTTCTGAAACGCTGTACCATAAGAAACCATATGTTCTATGGAGAGTAAAACTAGAAGAGTCACTTGTAGAGAAGGATCTGGGTGTCCTTGTAGATCACAGACTAAATAACATCATGCAATGTCAGTCAGTGAGAGTAAAACTAGGAGAATCACTTGTAGAGAAGGATCTGGATGGACTTGTAGATCACAGACTAAATAACAACATATAATGTCAATCAGGGACAGTAAAACTACAAGAGTCACTTGCATAGAAGGATCTGGATGTACTGGTAGATTGCAGACTAAATAACAGCATTCAATTTCAATAAGGGAGAGTAAAACTAGGAGAGTCACTTGTAGAGAAGGATCTGGATGGACTTGTAGATCACAGACTATATAAAATCATGTAATGTCAATCAGGGAGAGTAAAACTAGGAGAGTTACTTGCAGAGAAGGATCTGGATGGACTTGTAGATCACAGACTAAATAACATCATGTAATGTCAATCAGGGTGAGTAAAACTAGGAGAGTCACTTGTAGAGGAGGATCTGGATGAACTTGTAGATCACAGACTAAATAACATCATGTAATGTCAATCAGGGTGAGTAAAACTAGGAGAGTCACTTGTAGAGAAGGATCTGGATGGACTTGTAGATCACAGACTAAATAACAACATGTAATGTCAATCAGGGTGAGTAAAACTAGGAGAGTCACTTGTAGAGAAGGATCTGGATGAACTTGTAGATCACAGACTAAATAACATCATGTAATGTCAATCAGGGAGAGTAAAACTAGGAGAGTCACTTGTAGAGAAGGATCTGGATGGACTTGTAGATAACAGACTAAATAAAAGCATGCAATATCAATCAGGGAGAGTAAAACTAGGAGAGTCACTTGTAGAGAAGGATCTGGATGGACTTGTAGATAACAGACTAAATAACAGCATACAATATCAATCAGGGAGAGTAAAACTAGGAGATTCACTTGTAGAGAAGGATCTTGATGTACTGTTAGTTCACAGACTAAATAACAGCATGTAATGTCAATCAGGGAGAGTAAACCTAGTAGAGTCACTTGTAGAAGAGGTTCTGAATGTCCTTGTAGATCACAGACTTAATAACATCATATAATGTCAATCAGGGAGAATAAAACTAGGAGAATCACTTGTAGAGAAGGATCTAGATGGACTTGTAGATCACAGACTAAATAACTGAGTGCAGTGTCGATCAGGGAGAGTAAAACTAGGAGAGTCACTTGTAGAGGACTATATAAATTAATCCACAGATCCATTACCTGTGGCTATGATTGAAAGGATGTGAGGTTCATACACCGCACCTCGACAAGCGTTTCACTGCCTCTGCAGTTTCATCAGGAGGTCCACAGGACTTGTTTCCAAAATGCATCAGGCTTGTTTAGATGTTCTTTTGCATACTTCTGCTGCTGAATTTTATGGTGAAGACGCCGGAAAGGTTTTCTTCTGAAGACTATTCCATGAAGGCCATATTTGTGCAGGAGTCTCTGAACAGTAGAACAATGTACCACAACTCCAGAGTCTGCTAAATCTTTCTGAAGGTCTTTTTCAGTCAGCAGGGATTCTGATTTGCTTCTCTAGCAATCCTACTAGCAACTCTCACTGAAATTTTGCTTGGTCTTCCAGATCTTATCTTGACCTCCACTGTTCCTGTTAACTGCCATTTCTTAATTATATTTCAAAGTGAGGAAAGGGTAATTTGAAAACGCTTTGCTATCTTCTTACAGCCTTCTCCTGCTTTGTGGAACTCCACCATTTTCATTTTCAGAGTGCTAGGCGGCTGCCCTGTTTTTTGGTGCAAGGTTAGAGGAGGCTGGGTTTTTATAAAGCTGGAAAATTTGCATCACCTGGCCTTTCCTATAGGTGATAGTGAACAAGCCAAAACCCTCAGGCTATGTTCCACGGTCCGGAACCATAGCGCTTTGACGGAGCGGAATTCCGCTCCGTCTAAGCCCCGCCCCCTTTCTGACGGCCGCTCTTTCCGGAGGTGTTCAGACACCTCCGGAACACCTCCGGAAAGGAACGCAGGGCTACATAGCCCTGTGTAATATTCTGTTGCGGCGACGCAACCGTCGCCGCAATACGCGAGGACATGCTGCGATCTAAAAGACGCCCGCATGTCCGTTTACGCAGGTTTGCCACCTGCGTATTGTTACGCATAGTGGAGACGGGATTTCTTGAAATCCCCTCCACTATGCTGTAACATCTGGACGCTGCGTGTTTGCGCTGCGCCAGCGCACAGCGCCAAACACGCAGCGTTTCCTGACCGTGGAAACTCACCCTAACAGGCTAATATCTGGCGACTGCTGTAATCAGGAGCAGCTGATCGGCAGGGTGTTGTGTTATGAGTTTCACCCTGTGGAGACACAGGGGTGAGTGGGTCTACATGGACCAGGGCTCATACCACTGAACGCCGGCTGTCTCTCCCCGTGGGCAGAACACTACTTAGATAACACAGGGTGAGGGTAAAACAGTGTGGCAATAATTTATTGCACCACCAACACACAATAGCATACATAACCGTCCCAGCAAATACCCAAGATGGTGCAAATTACAGAGTCTCAGCCATCCACTGACGCCTGGATTAGAGCTGCTTCCAGTGTCACATACCCCCACCAGTGGCTCCCCACTAACCGAGAGCAGTGAGGTATGTGGCCAGGTGACTGATTGTCCCATCTGTGGGGTTTCAGTGATGGTCAGTATCGAAGAAGTATCGTTTTTCCTTGCGGAGATTGGCATGCTAAGCATGCCGAGATGAGGAGACCTAAAGCCGCAATGCTCCTCTGGGAAAAATGCAAATTGTCTCTTCAGAGAGGAAGAGGACTAGAACTCTAGTGCCACCTATTGGAAGTAGCAATCCTAAAAGTCAATGTCGACCCTTTAACGAGCCTTGTTACATGACTTAGGATAAAAGCCAAACCAGAATCTCAATTTGCAGACACTGTGTTTCGGGGTACTGACACTCGTCAGTGCAAAGTGTGAGATCTGGTTTGGCTGAGTGAGAGGTGTCTGACCGATATCCAAGGAGTATCGTTTCTCCTTGCGGAGATTGGCATGCTAAGCGTGCCGAGTGATTGTCAATAAAGCAGTCCTGTGTTCCTCCAGCCGGGGCCATAGATCCCTAAGCTGAAATCCTGAATAGTCACCCCAGCCAGAAGAAAAAGTGTCTTTATAGAGTGCACAACTGACCTTCAACTAGCATCCAGAGACCAGAGAGAGATGTGTATGAGACCAACCTGCATTGTTTGATTATGTTTTTCCTCCTCTGTTTGGGAATGCCAACAAACTGTCTAGCATGGACATTGTATGTAATCAACATATCAGCATTGCAAACATCATTGTTCAGTGGCCATGCATTACTGGTTTGCAAAGATAACAGAAAGTAAATTGTAGGAGATAATATTGGAGGTAAATGTTTGTCCTACAAGAATAGCCAATACTTCAGACAACAGTTTTTGGGCCTACACTATTTACGTCTGGCCTCATTAAGAAGAAATGCTGTGTCGTCACATAAGCAATGAATGTAAAAGTCCTGGACAACCTCTTTAAAGGGCCCGTCTCACACAACGATCTCGCTAGCGAGATCGGTGCTGAGTCACTAGTTTTGTGACGCAGCACCGAGCTCACCAGCGATATCGCTGTGTGTGACATTCAGCGACGATCAGCCCCCCTGCCGGGTATCGCTGATCGTCGCTGAAATGTCTGGACATTTTTTTGATCGCTGGTCTCCCGCTGACAGGCACGCATCGCTGCGTGTGACAGGCGTGAGACCAGCGATCCGCTGGTAACCAAGGTACACAGCGGGTTTCCAGGCGCGGGGCTGTGCCTAGAAACCCGCTGTGTACCTTGGATACCAGCGCCCTGATGCAGGGAGCTGGTAACCAAGGTACACAGCGGGTTTCCAGGCACCGCGCAGCGCTTGGAAACCCGCTGTGTACCTTGGATACCAGCTCCCTGCATCAGGGCGCTGGTATCCAAGGTACACAGCGGGTTTCTAGGCGATGTTACCCGCAGTGTCCTTGTGCTGATCGCTGCCCTGAGCTGCCTGTTTGGCAGCTCAGCAGCGATAATATAGCGATACACCAGCGATCCTGACAAGTGCATATCGTTGTCGGGATCGCTGATGTATCGCTATGTGAGACCCAGCCTTTACTCCCATTCATTAAAGGTACTGCCACACTAAACGAGATCGCAAGCGAGATCACTAACGAGATCACTACTGCGTCACCATCTATGATGCAGTAGCGATCTCGTTAGCGACTTAGCTGTGTGATTCCAAACACAACTCATCAGCGATCGGTGATTCCAAACACATCTCATCAGCGATCTGTATAACGACCTAGTCCCACCTGCGATGCTGGTGAAGTCGTTCATAAAGGGTGTCACACTCAGCGATTCAGGCTCACCAGCGGGACACCAACGACCAAAAAACGGCTCAGAACGTTTACAAACGATCAGCGACATCTCAGCAGGGGCCACATCGCTGCTACATGTCACACACAGTTAAATCGCTAACGAGATCGCTACTGCATCATAAATGGTGACGCAGTAGTGATCTCGTTAGCGATCTCGTTTGCGATCTCGCTTAGTGTGGCATACCCTAAAGGTACTGCCACACTAAATGCTCCCGCTAACGATCACAATAACAACGCATACTAATGCGATCGTTTTTGTGATCGTTTTAATGTCGCTAGTAGCTGCCACACTTAGCGATCTCGTTAACGACGCATAAGTGGTTAGCGATCTCCTTAACGACTTTGCGATGTAAAAAACCGCAAATCGTTCACAAAACGTGCCAGACACAGCGATATAGGCTCACCAGCGGGACGCCAACGATCAAAATAAGGTCCAGAACTCTAGTGAACGATCAGCGAGATCACAGCAGGGGCCACGTCGTTGCTACATGCCACACACAACAGCGTCACTAACGAGATCGCTAAATAGTGACGTTTTTTAGCGATCCCGTTAGCGATCTTGTTTAGTGTGGCATACCCTTAACAGTCACTGCTCAATTTTTGGCTGATAATGCCCCTACCCCATTATTGGGATCAATAGTAGTAGACCTGTATTAGGCAATTTTTTAGGATATGTAATATAATTAATTTTACTTGACTAAATATATCCGGTAGATTTATAAACAATGAATGGAGCAGCGGTGCACAAGCTTCACTGTCTCTTCATCCAGAAGGGGCTTTGTAGATCTCTATTTTAGGCATCTGTTGGATCCCACTGGTTGGACCCTCAGTTATCATCTATCCTATAGATAGTTAATAATGTTTAAACTCAGTACAAAACTGATACCGTCATAAACGTCTAAGTTAAAGGTACTGTCACACTAAGCGAGATTGCTAGCGATATCGCTTAAGCGACACTGATTTTATGACGCAGCAGCGACATCGTTAGTGACGCAGCTGTGTGTGACATGTAGCAGCGATGTGGCCCCTGCTGCGATGTCGCTGATCGTGCACGAACGTTCTGGACCGTTTTTTGATCGTTGGCGTCCCGCTGGTGAGCCTGAATCGCTGAGTTTGACACCCTTTATGAACGACGAGCGACCTCTTTGGCGACTCATGTAAACGGCGCAGGCGGGACTGGTTTTAACGCCCCTCAGCTCCGATTGGTGGCTACAACATCTAGTCCTTTGTGCGTTGTTGCGAGGATACTATCGTGTGTGGGGTTTTGCGATTCTGTCAGAGTTGCTACAACGCTTCATCTTTGCCATTTATACAAGACATTTTTGGGATCCTGAAAGAAATGAATCCGGGGCAAATGCAATAGCGGCACAGACTGGATCGCAGTAGCTGCAAAGCAGAAGGCTAGCAGGACGCACTATGGAACAATGCTGGAAATTCGTATGAATCACTTGCGTTGTCTTTTATGAAGCGGACGTCCAATCACTAAGCGAGAGCTGTGACCAGGGTCGGACTGGCCCACTGGAGAACCGGAGGATTCTCCGGTGGGCCCTGGCATCTGGGGGGCCCTGGCACCTGCTGGCATACAGGCGCCAGTTGCCTAGGGCTCCCGCTGCTCCAGGGGCCCCCAGCCGGTGGCGTGTCGCTAATAGCGGCACACCACGCAGCTGCCATGGGGGCCCCGTGCCAGCGGAGCAGCAGCGGGTGACAGGAGGCAGGAGCCCCTGTCCCCGCTGCTAAAGAGAAATGAATATTCACTGCTTCCCACGCCCACATGGGTGTGGGAAGCAGTGAATATCATTACTTACCTGTCACCCGCTCCAACCGCTGAGCACCGCTGTGTCATCGCGTCCTCTCTTGCTGCGATGTTCAGGCATAGGGCGCGATGACGTCATTAGTGAGCGCCGCGCCCCCTGCCTGAGCATTCACTGATGGAGGACCGAAGACAGCGGAGCTCAGCAGTGGACCCGGTGACAGGTAAATATCGCAGGTGCCGGGGCCCTGAGCCAGTGGTGACACCGGCACCTGCCACCCATAGCGCGCCGGTGTCCCTGCCTGCTCAGGACTCCGGCACCTGGCCCCCAGCGACGAGAGGTGAGTATGTCTTTTTTTTTTTTGCAGCATCTATGGGGGCACAGTCTGTGGAGCATCTATGGGGGCATAATCTATGGGGGCATAATCTGTGGAGCATCTATGGGGGCATAATCTATGGGGGCATAATCTGTGGAGCATTTATAGGGCATAATCTATGGGGGCATAATCTGTGGAGCTGCATTTATAGGGCATAATCTGTGGAGCATTTATGGGGGCATAATCTATGGGGGCATAATCTATGGGGGCATAATCTGTGGAGCATTTATGGGGGTATAATCTATGGGGGCATAATCTGTGGAGCATTTATGGGGGCATAATCTATGGGGGCATAATCTGTGGAGCATTTATGGGGGCATAATCTATGGGGGCATAATCTGTGGAGCATTTATGGGGGCATAATCTGTGGAGCATTTATGGGGGCATAATCTATGGGGGCATAATCTGTGGAGCATTTATGGGGGCATAATCTATGGAGCTTCTATGGGGGCACAATCTATGGAGCTTCTATGGGGGCATAATCTAAGGAGCATCTATGGGGGCACAATCTATGGAGCTTCTATGGGGGCATAATCTAAGGAGCATCTATGGGGGAATAATCTATGGAGCATCTATGGGGGCCTAATCTATGGGGGCATAATCTATGGAGCATCTATGGGGGCATAATCTATGGAGCATCTATGAGGGCACAATCTATGGAGCATCTATGGGGGCATAATACATGGGCAGCATATGGGGCACAATCTATGGAGCATCTTGTGGGGCATAATACATGGGGCAGCATATGGGGCATAATCTCATTTTCCACCCTAGGCTTATACTCGAGTCGATAAGTTTTCCCAGTTTTTTGTGGCAAAATTAGGGGGGTCGGCTTATACTCGAGTATATATGTATCTATTATCTATCTATACAATATATATATATAGCATTATACCCTATAAGGGGGGGCAGCATTATCCCCTATGAGGGGGCTGCTTTATAATCTATGAGGGAGGCTACCCCAACTCCTGCTACATAATTAAGACATGTACTACCTTATATTATACCCTGATATTAGTGTGTTTTACTGCACAATTTGTGGTCTTGTATTTATTTCTATGTAGCTACATAGTGGGCCCCAAGAATGATTTTCTCTGGTGGGCCCAAGGTGTTCCAGTCCGACACTGGCTGTGACTTTTGACATACAGTGACCACCAATCTGTGCTGAGGGGTGTGGAAAAGGTTGCGCTCAATCTTTAACAATACATGCTGTGTGACAGGTCCCAACGACCGCCGAGGTCGTTATACAGATCGCTGATGTGTCGTTTATGAGATGTTCCTGTTTGGAAGCTACTAGCGACCATATAGCGATCACACCAACGATCTCACCAGGTCGTGTCGTTGTCGTGATCGCTGGTGCGATCGCTTAGTGTGACAGTGCCTTAAGAAAATGCTCACAATGTATAGTTGGTTACAACAAGATGATGGTAATTGCGAGGTATCCGATAGAAGTTATCACACGATGATATTTGTGCAAAGCATTTTCTATAAAAACAAAAACAAATGACCAGCACAGTAAATCCTACCATGAATAAGGATGGGAAGATTTTGTAAATCCTACTGTTTCAAAACTAAAATCCAGCTTTCACTTAGTGTGCTTTTGCTTTCAAAGGCACATTGACCAGTCCGTTATATTTCAAAGGTCATTAAAACATGAGTGTAAGTCTTTTCTTCGCTTCCAGACCTGGGGTTGAAACAAGCAACTCCCCTTGGTCTGCATCTGCTAACATAAATCTCTAAATCTCTTTCCATTTTCCTGTTGTTCGTTCCTTTCACCATTTCCTATCATGAAGAGTTCAATAACAAAAGCAAATGGCTTGCTCATTGAGTTTAGAGCTTATAGGGGAGTTCCTCCTGTACTTAGTAGATTTGGTTGTTTTCTTATATCAAAGATAAGTTCCCCTTAAAATCAAAAAGTCTGGAAGGAAAATTTCTCATGTTCCAAGGTCGTGAAGTCAGGGTCAAGCACACAAATGGTACAATCTGTGCAGCCACATAGGGCCCAAGAGGTAAAGGGGCACTTCCACTCCCAAAGGAGCTCAGGGGCCCTTTTCTGTCTGTGTTCCGCCAGTGTGTAAAGTGAAGGCCTAACACTAGAATTTTATGATTGGTGGGGATCTAACCTTTATATCTCCTAGTGAGCCTGGGAGAAGGTGAGAGGGTGTTGTCGTACTGGCATAGTGATGTGTCCCATTCTAAGTTTTCGCTGCACAGTGGCTACACAGGTATGTACAGACCTGGAATTGGCTTCAAGTCAATTTTTTTTTAACCATCTTCAGCTGAATTTCAAGCTATGGCACTTGATGGATGAACGCTCTGTAGGCAGATCCATCTTGTACAAGCCTAGATAGGTCCACCACGGTCTTCTCCACCATTATCTTGATAGTATCAAACCATCGGAGTGCTGGTCTTCCTCTTTGTCTTGTTATTTATATTCTTCTGTCCATTATGTCCTTCTCCAGTGATTGCTCTCTTCGGATCATGTGTCCAAAGTAGGCAAGTTATAGCTTGGTCAATATCAACCCTTTTAAGAGTAACGCCTAACCATAAGAAGCCAAACCTGAAACTCCATTTGCAGCAGGCCCGGATTGCTAATCTGCCGGGTCGGGCAGATGCCCGGTGGGCTGGCAGCTCTGTACTAGAAAGTGGGTTGCCGGCCCTTGAAAACGTTTTTACTATAGGCCCTGTGTGCGTGCGCTCTGTCGCTTGCATGTGCTGACAAAGGCTGTGGCGGCACTTGACAGTACGTGCTTGCCGCAGTGACCCTTGTCAGCGCATGCATGAGTGCGTGTGCGCGGCTGCGGCCCCTGTCAGTGTGTCCAAGCATGAGAGGGCAGCAAAGATGGTTAAGCTCTCCACGGGTAGAGCTGTGTCCCAGGGCAGTTAGAATGTTAAAAGTGATGATGGTGGCTGTTGTGGTGTAGAGTGCGATGCAGGGCAGGTGAGGCGTGAATAACTCAGATGACACAGCAGGGTGCAGTTTCCAATGCTTTACTCACAGTTCACTTGTGCGCAGATGCAGTGCCGTGCCCTCCAGGTGAGGGGTCCAGCAAACTCCCAGGTAGAATGGGATCACCTTTCCAGGACTCACTTATGTGTGTTCCTCTCCTGGTCATCTCACTGCACTGGCTTCTGCCCTCCTGCCCAGCACCTTCACAGTGTCCCAAGCCAGCAGCCGCGAACCTTGTTGGGTGACGTCCTCTGAGTCCCTTTGCACCTATATGGCTGCCTTTTCAGCGAATAATTGTTGATGTGGCTGAGGTACGTACATCTACAACAGCCTCCGGCTTGCTAGCTGAGTCTTGTAGTCCTCCACTAGTCTTAGGGGCCGGCGCCCCCACTGCGACCTGGTCCCTCCACTTCTGGATACGGGCCCCACGGGTCCCTAGGACCCCTTCTGTCCTCCCGGGAGCTTCCTTCAGACTCCTCTCACACTTTTTTCTGCAGCTTCTCTACTGCACTCCTTCTCCGTCTAGGGACAAGCTCCTCACAGCTTGAGCTCTTCTAGACTCTTCTTCCTGATCTCACAGGCCACTGCTCTGTCCTCTAAGCTCCTCCCCATTCTCTATCTTCCCCACCCACACCCCAACACCCTTTCCTACCTAGCCTGGGATGAGGCCCTCCTCTCTAAGGATACGCCCATGTGTCCTGACTGAACTGGTGTTTGTTGGGTGCGAGTGTTAGAGTCCTGTGATGCTCCCTCCTTACCTGAGAGTGGGATACCACACCTCTCGATGAGGTGCAGTACCTCTGTGGCGACTGGACCCTCAGGGGCGCCACATTTTCTAATTTTGACTCTCATAGTTGTGGTCTACCTATGATGTCAATTACAGGCTTCTCTCATCTTTTTAAGTGGGAGAACTTGCACAATTGGTGGCTGACTAAATACTTTTTTTCCCCACTGTATATGCACTAGATAGGTGATAAGTTTCCAATCACTGGTGATCCTACTGCTGGACCCCCATGATCCCAAGAACCGGAGTTCTGAAGAGCACCATTTAAATGGAGCTGTGGTCGATCATACCCAATGATGAGCCATTCACATATGGCTCTTCAAATTACCTCTTTAAAGAGAGTGTAGAGGGGCACAACAAAGTCTTGCGAAAATTCACTGTTCGGGGAGTGTTATAGTATGTGGGCTGGTGGGGTTTGTGTGGCAGGGCTGCTTTTTTGTCCCAGTCCGGCCCAGATTTGCCGACATATGTTTCAGGACTGGGAAGTAGTGGGGTTGTGCCAATCATCAGTGTAAAAGCAGGCAAACTGGTTTGTCTGGGTGAGAGGTCTCTGAAAGGGGATCTAAGGGGTAAAGGTTCTCTGTGGATATCGCCAATTGCAAACAGTGATCCTGAAACCCTCTGGTGTAACTTTTCTTGAGCCTAAATGCATGATCTCTATCATGGTCTTCCTTCCACCGCATAGTGTTTATAACACTGGTGTCTTTGCCAATTCGGCTGTCTGAGCAAGTTTAGGTGACTGAGTCATTGCAAATGGCACAGAGCAATTCTGTCTGGAGATATTTAATTTTTTCTCCTTAGTTTCCCTCCTGCTCTTAGTTTTCCAGATCTCTTTGGCATTCTTGTTCTCTCATACTGTACAACATCTGTGACCCTTCCTTCACCTTTCCAAGTGAACACGCACATAAAGGAGAACGAGGTGTAGGTGAATAATGGACTCCATGTGTTACAATCTGCATTTCCACATCTCCTGTTGGATTAGTCTTTCATACAATTAGGTTCAACCCTTCTATCAACGTTTACTTCCACATTAACATTACATACCAACTAAATCATTCATGGCGGTAATCATGCAGGACCTGGATTGGTGGACGACGTCAAGCTGAGGGTATTATTCCGTGTTTTAAGACTTGTGATACTCTCCAGAGGACTTTCAACTTAAGATGTTGCAGATTATAAGCTAGCTAGTTTGGAGTAGCCATTAAGTCCATTATGTTGAACACGATAATTGCAGTATGGGTCTCCCCCCAGAATAATAACACATAATCACCTAATGAATGATCTTTAGGTATTTTTAATGCAGGAATGTAAAGAAATCTCCGAATATGTTTTCAGTTCTTGAATAAAAATTAAAGTGGCAGTAATATTCATCTGATTATTTTCTAAGTTCATCAAGTCTCTTTTTAAGGAGATACCGTATAAATTCCTTTAATGAGCAATGTGAGACCTCTCGGAAAAGCATGGCTCAAATCAATTGTCATCAACAAAATAATTTGGTTTGTACTGTTAAGTAGTTTAGATTACATTCTAGGTTAGCGATCTCTGGTTGAAGCAGAAGAGCCCAACCTACGTGCCAGGGTCCACATACAATATCATTCTGTGTGGCCCCGAGCCCAGTATTTGGAACGTCTCACTGTTCAGTACTCCAGTGAAGAAGAGATGGCTGTGCATGAATGTGGCTTACTCTATTGTAGTTTATAACATATTAGTCAACTATTAAGGATGCCCTTCCCCCTCCATGCCCCTTACATGCCATTTAAATGTGCATTTGGATGCCATATCTCCATCTGATGACAGTCCATCTGAACATCATGCACAAGAAATTTTCTGGTGGTCTTGCAGGTCTCCTGTTTTTCAGACACTGTGCCAAAAGCGTTGGCAAGCATGATTTATAAAGGATGTCAAACATTTGCCTGTTTCCATCACTCATAACTACAATTGAGTACCCCTAAAACTAAAATTTCAAGCTATAGTGTCTATATTTTTAGGAAAGAATACTACCTGCCAGCAGATAGTTCATTACATACTTGCCAATTTTTAGGGATACCCTTCATGAAGGACATTGGCACCAAAGTACAAAGTGCAGTACTCAAAATGTCCGCCCTTAGCTATGCCGCTTTTTCAATTTCTCTCTTATGCCTTCTTGGTGTGTATTTGGATGCTGCATCTCGAACTGTTGATACATCATCCTCCAGATTCACATATAAGAAAAACTCCAAAAGTGAGGGGTTTTGAAAGCCTTTAGCGGCACCTTTGAGGATTACCAACTCTTTTGGCAGTCCTGTAGGCATCCCCTTTTTCTGAGAGCCTCTCAATGGAGTACCCAAAAATCCAGCGGTTCAATCTAAATTGACTATTTTTTTAAGAAAAAGAACTAGATAACAGAAGATAATTTATTAAATACTTGCCAACTTTTAGAGATGACTTTTCAGGAGGGCATTGATGGCAGAGCACAAAGCACTCATCTTAGTTATGCCTGTTTTCAGGCCACTCTAAATGTGCATTTAGATGATGGGGCTCCATCTATTGCATCACACAGAAGAAACCATCCAGAAGAGCTGCTTTCCTGGAAATTTTGAAAGCCTTTGGCAAAAGCTCTTCTGACTACCTGCAAGGTCTCACCTTTTTGCGAGATTTTCTCAGACATTCTAAAAAATATGGAGACCATATCATTCTCTTCAGTGGCTTTTGTTCCAGATTTTCTTTAAAATAACACAAAAAAATCAAAGTGAAACTCTAGAAATAAAATGAAAATCAACCGATCCCTGGTTTTAATTTTTAAAAATTTACTGTACCCATCCTACAGTTCTCAAAGTGGCTCCGTTGTGTTCACTGACTGAGGACTGCCATGCAGGTTTGAGCAACAAGGTGTCAATTTCTCCCCTTTGTTCGTCATAGATTTGCAGACCCGTTCAATTAATGCGATCACAGCGTAGAGGGAAGAATACAGGTAGTAGTATGTATCACCTAGTAGGAGGTGATAGTCTAATGACCTAGCTGTGGAGTATGTGGTTTGTGTAGGTGTCTCCAGTTTTGCATGTTGATGAAAGCCTTTTCTGCAAAATGGAAATATTATATTTTCAACCTTTTATGATAAAAGCACATCAAAAAGCTAAAAGAAGGATGAAGAATTTACAAAGAAAGAACTTGAAACCAACCGAAAAGTCACGTCATCTTAATGTTCCTTCCATGCACCCTTCATGCAGCGCGTTTACAGAATAGAGGGGGCTCTATAAGAAAATATGCCTCCATTATGATGAGTATTTCCACTAAGGGCAAGAGATTTATTTCCTCCACCATGCACTTCCCATGACCCTTCAAGAATTTTCCCACTTTCTTTCTAACAATATAATTTCTACAAAGAGGAGAGTCCTGCACAAGTGTTTGCCAGCTAGTAACAAGGGTGACAGGGCCAAACAAAGCTAGATCCAGTTTTACATGGGTGTTCAGCCATCTGCATGGTCTACATCTGGTTTGAATTTCAATCTGATTTTCTACCCAGTGATAATCTACCCATTACATATAATGACTGTTATTACTGGGGAATGCACTTGCATCTAATAAATACATTGATGAGGAGTAAAAACCAAAGTGTATGCAATTGTCTCTGCTCCTTGGTTGATTACGCTGCCTTTTCCTTCTTCTTACGTCTATAGATTTGCTAATCTGTTTTAGTTTTAGGTGTTGTATAAAATCAATTTTAATTTTTTTTTATGGCATTATTTTTATGGGTTTTGGATAAACCAGGTTCATACATTACAGTAGAACTCAATGCTGGCACACTGGACTCACAAGGGGCTTGATTTGTACAAGGACACTCTACCTGAATTGGATAGTGTTTTTGAATGGTTCTCCTAAAGTGCAGTAGACAACCTGATTCAGCTGTTTAACCACAGGAGATCCTGGAGGAGAAACATTTAGTCAATAACATGTCATAAGCTTTTAGAAACACATAGACTGCTTATTATTTGAAAATGGAAATATTATTTGAAGCCCATTGGGTCTGAAATTGTGTTATCTAATATATAAACTTAGCTAACTATAAAATTGGTAGCAGCCAAATATCAAAGGCAGCATCTCATCATTAATTTAACAAATTACCCAGTTTATTATTATATAGAAGCAGAGGTAAAATTTTCAATGAGAGTAATGTAATATTTGGATTTAGCTTAACAGTGGGCCTCCAGAGCCAATGTTGCTTGTGAGCCTTGTCACCCCAGTCGAATTATGCTCTATGGCAGTGATTGCACCGATGAAAGTGGAGGACTTCAAATTCCCCGTTTTTATAGTGATATGAATCTTTACATAGCCCCTAAACCAGAAGATCTGCAATATTAGTTAGCAATGAAAATTAGAAAAATAAAAAAGCCTTAAGGTCCCCTTACACATTAGACTAATGTCGATATCAATGGATTTGGCCGACACTAAAGTTAATGGGGGTGCTGACCAACTGAATGTCGAGGAGAGGTCAGTGGGACATTTCTGATTTCAGACTGCGATTATTTTGTTCTCCAGGAGCTAAGCCACCAGCAGATTTCTGTCGGTGGCTTTCTCATGGAGAACACAAGAGCGCACCGCTGAAGGAGCACTCATGTGTATGGGAGAGAAGACTGAGATGGCCGTCAGCCGAACAATCAGCAGCAGCATTGTTCAACCAGCAGTCCTCTAATACTGTATGTGTGACCGACTTTAAGGTCTCTCTAATCTTCTTTATTACAAGGGACAGAAAAGCCAAGAGTGCTAACCTTTTCTGGCCTGGAATTAAGACATACCATAACATGAACGAAAATTCTCTTCTGTGTCCACATGGCTGAGGCAGCAATAGAGAACAGACACTGCTTGTCCATCTTCCATGTTACATAAACTGTATACAATTAAATACATTAACAATGGATGATACAATAGAATAATGTCCACACAATCACGCGTATGTAACTTTGTTTTTGTACTCTGTACAGGAGGAAAGAGAAGATGGCTATGAAAGGCTGCCTGAGTGTGACAAAATATTTCCTGTTTGTCTTCAACCTATTTTTCTTTGTGAGTACCATGTGGATTTCTTTTTTTATATTTTCATATTACAGTTTAAAAATATATTATTTAATGGACTATTAATTATAGTCTGTAATTCTTGAGTGCCGTAATAACCTCTCGTGTTTTCTGAGTTACATTATATCTTAAGTCTATTATTGAACACAGCAAATATACAAAAATTTTGCAGCATTTTATCATATTCCTGAACTATCAAGTCCCTAAATAAACAACTAAAGCCTCTATTTATCCAGCAGTTTATGCTACAAATTAGTAAAGTAAAACTGCTTGAAATGTGGCAAAATTTTCATGCAGCTCAAAATTGCATGAAAATTTTGCATCTTTTGGAATTTTTACACCAAATGCTTCTTGATGAATTTGACGCATTTTTCTTTAGCTCACGCTTCATTAAGACTGGCGTGCAAAAACCCAGTCTCAATGAATTGGGGTCTAGCTTTTTTTTTATTAATAATACAAAACCATGTTTTGGGTTATAAATCTTGAACTAAATCAAAAATGCTCTTTTTTGTGTGCCTTTTTAAAGCAATAACTTGCATGTTCTGCTACAATTTTACATAATTTGTGCAAAAATGTAAGGCATGCGATCATCTCGGGTGGAGGGGAGAGAGTTGCTGGAATACATTTGCACAAAAATGTACCAACTTTTGAAAAAGTCAAAAATGATGAATTGGCCGTAAACATCTGGAAAATGAAAACAACGGCAACATTTGCAAACATAAAAAAAAAACAAGCGCTCACATATAAAATAGATTTTAAAAAAACAGTCAGTTTTAGCAGTGAACATGGAAAAAAACAAACAAAAAACAAGTATGGAACTGCATTTTTTTGGGCAATTTCACCGCACTTGGAATTATTTTCTCGTTTTCCAGTACACTGTAGGGTAAAATGAATGGTGTAGTGCAAAAGTACAAATCGTTAAACAAAAAACAAGCCCTCACATGGCCATATTGATGGAAAAACAAAGTTATGGCTCTGTGAAGAAGGGGAGGAAATATGAAAACACAAAAAGAAAAATCGCACAAGTGTCCAAGAAGTCAGGGGGCCAACATCCGGCTCCAAAACATGCGGTATTGTACATTATGATGAAGGGCCATATCTTGTTTTTGCTCAGGGGCCCTCTTCTGTCTGTGTCCGCTAGTGCTCCTAGTCATTGATTCCTTTGGTCCTCTTACAATCTCTTCCTTGCATACTGGTTTTAGAATACAATTCACTCTCTTTGTGCTTTTTTCGTTGCCAGTCTTTTTATGGCTCAATTTTATCTCTTATTGGATTCGATATCAAATTCTTCCACGTTTTTACAGCTTTTCTAATACACATCCAGAACTGATGAGGCACGGGGCCTGAAACAACGACGAGCGATATGGGCTGAGCCTGTTTCTGACAATGGTCCGCCGCTCTAGCTTCATAAATCGAGAAAACGCTGTCATGGACTGAACTGTTGCTGCATATTTCCTTTTAAGTTTTCCTAAAGGACACTCCGATGAGCTTGCCAACATTTTATTAACATGCTTTATTCGTGAATGGTGTTCAAGCTTTTAGACATTTTCTCAGAAGCAATATTAAGAAACCTAGAAATTTTCCGGGTGTGGTACGCAAGTATTAAAACTATGCTTGGCAAACTGGACGATTTTGGACGGTGTTTTATATGAACTCTTCACCATAACTATATAACCCATATAAAGGCTACATTGTACCTTGGTTCTTTTACTTTATATATTTTTTTTATTTCCTCTCTATTGTACAAGTATTGTAGAATTTGTATTGATAAACAGTAGCATATATAACGAGACCCCTGAAAAAAATTAAAATGGGCTCCCTCCAATAGGGTGAGAGGTGTCAACACCTATTAAAGTATCACCCGGTGTCTATCCATAACTATTGGGCCATTACCTGTCTCCTTTTTTATTGTACATTTTTTCTGAAACAGGAATTCTGCACAAGTTCCCATCACCCTGTAAAAGAGGGCCCCATAGTATTCTGGCAATCCCCCTTTTTGGTATGTATCAGTGGCGTAACTTAAAGCTTGTAGACCCCAATGGAATAGCTCCGATGGGATCCTCAATTGTGGCAAGTCTTTAATAGTAATGGTATTTTCTAGTGATGAGCGAACAGGTTCAGATAAGGTGTTATCAGAGCATGCTCAGGTGCTAACCGAGTGTCTTGGGCATGCTTGAAAAATATCTTTGATTCCCCGCGTATGCATTTCTTGCCGCTGTTCGACAGCCACAACACATGCAGAGATTGCCAAACAAACAGGAAACCTATGCATGTGTTGAGGATGTCGAACAGCTGCAACTTGAACATATTTTTTGAGCACACCCAAGATACTTGGTTAGCACCCGAGCATGCTCAAACACCTTTTTCAGACCACTTTAGCTCATCACTAGTCTTTTCATATAGGCCAAAGAGACCGTTTAGTCCTTCTAGTTCAAAGACCCAGGTACGATTGCAGCCCCTGCAGCTATTATAGTTACGTTCCTGGCACATATGCCCTTATTGGTTGCCAACATATATTTGTAAAGTACACTACTACTTTTTTCTTAACCATTTCCTGCAGGAATAATTCATTTATTATACTAAACTATAATTAGATGCTGGACGCTAGTTCTGGATTTTTAGATTATATTTTCTCTTGTATTTGTTTAGTTTTCCTCTCAGCTCTGTCGAAGTTTGCAGGATAACAATAGGGCATGAAATACTGGTGATCAGAAGACCATTAAGCCCCCGTCTCACATAGTGAGATCTCTAGCGAGATCGCTGCTGAGTCACAAGTTTTGTGACGCAACAGCGATCTCCCCAGCGATATCACTGTGTGTGACACTTATCAGCGACCGGCCCCCCTGCTGGGTGTCGCTGATCATTCTGGAATGTCCTGGACATTTTTTTGATCGTTGGTCTCCCGCTGGCAGGCACGCATCGCTGCGTGTGACAGGCGGGAGATCAGCGATCAGCGAGCTGGAGCTGGTAACCAAAGTAAACATCGGGTTTCTAGGCGCCGCGCGGCACCTAGAAACCAGATGTGTGCGTTAGATACCAGCGCGCTGGTGCAGGGGAGCTGGTAACCAAGGTAAACAGCGAGTTTCTATGCACCGGGCGACGCTTAGAAACTCGCTGCTTACCTTGGTTACCAGCTCCCTGCACCAGCGCGCTGGAATCTAATATACACTGCGGGTAACTAAGCGACGTGCATCGCTTGTTACTCGCATAGTCGCTGTCCTGACCGCTGCTGAGATCTGCCTGTTTGGCAGCTCAGCAGCGATCATGTAGCGATACACCAGCGATCCTGACAAGTGCATATCGTTGTTGGGATCGCTGGTGAGTCGCTATGTGTGACGGGGCCTTTAGTTCTATGAAAGAGGAAGCGTGTTGACCTCTCGTATAATAATCCAATACTGTACTCTGCTATCCTAGCTCTGCACTAAAGGGAATGCACCCCCATGATGGTCATATGTCAGCTGTGCACCAGACTTCTGCTTTCCATATGGGTCATTGAACTCTTTGATGCCAGAATTTCCGGCCTGTTGATTGTCTGGACCAACCCCAAGAAAGTACAGAGGAAAAGTGTCAGCTACCAATATACACAGAATATGTGAATGAATGCAGTATAAGAACCCACGCACCTGTTAGTTCTCCATGTACTTGTAAGACAGTCAATTTTGGCTGTGTGACTTGTGACCTTTAATATGGTACAACACTTCGAAGATGGCACAGTGACTAACAAGGACGCAGCAAGATTTGCTTGCAGTTTGTTACCATCTTTTCAGTTAGCCATTAAAAGGTATCAACCACTGAGGACTCTCAATTCTAAATATTTTTTTAGTCCCTCCACTAGGGAGACATTCCGGAAGCACAGATCTTGTTGGCTACACAACAGAGTTGAGAAATTATTATTATTATTATTATACATTTATATAGCGCCATTTATTCCATGGCGCTTTACATATGAAAAGGGGAAAAATATAGACAGGTACAATAAACATGTGCTGGACAAGGGATGTGTCGACCCGCCACCACAATTGTGGGTTACCAGGGCAATGGGGTACTCAGAGCCGAGCCCATGGAAGTCTATGGGGATTGTCACAGGTAGCTGTGGCTCGGTCTGTGGCCCTGGCGGTCTGGCGTATGTTGGGGATATATTTACAGGGGATAGGTTTATATACAGTTCGTGACGCCACCTGTAGTCTTCTGGTAATTTATACCAGCGCTGCTGTAGATCTCTGAGGGGATGGTGATGCAGCTAGATGTCAGGTCCCCTACAGGTGGGACTCTTCCCTCAGGTCGGTAGTTAGGTAGGGATTGTGCAGGCATGCAATAATAACTCAGTCTCACACGGTCAGCGTCTTTCCATACCTTTACTTGTAAGATGTTCAAGCAGGTCCCAGGGAGGCTGATGGGGTTGGTGGAGGATGAGCTTTGAGGCAACAGCTAAGCAACTTAGGGGCCTCCTTTACTGTCCAATGAAGATGAGTACGACCAGCCTGAAGCGTAGTCCCCTCTATGATTCCAGCTTATCCAAAGCTGTGCTTCCCAGTCAATTTAGTGTTAGGAGCCTTTCTATGAGGGAGCTGAATCCTTATTTTGTCCTGCAGAGACTCAAAGTCTTCACTTCCCCTGACCCCAGTTACGTACTGACTATAAGGGGGTGTTTGCCGCGACCTAGGGTCCGGTAAATCTCTGGTTTTCTCTTCACTATGCTTGTAACAATAGTGATTCTTCGGTCCCCAGTAACCGGTAGCAATGTGCAGGACTCTTCCAAGCCAAATGCACTTTTCCAATAATCTTCCTTCCACTTTGCCCTTCGATTTGCTCAACTCTTAATAGCTAGTTCAGTCTTTCTTCCAGTGGGGCACAGCTCTGACTAGACTAAGGTGAATTAGACCACCTGTACCAGCCTCCACGTTCTGAACTGATGACAGGCTCAAACTGGACACGTCTACTCTGTCCAAGGACAGGAAACTGACTGACTAGAAATCACTCCCTTCCACACCCCTGCTGGGTGTGTCAGAAGTGTACATGATGTCATGAAGAGACCTTAACTGTTACCTCTCCACTCATCCTCCTGGTATTGTGTACCAGGGCTACACATTCCCCCATGGTAAACGACAGCACTCCCGGGCTGTAAAATATAAAGAGACATTTTTGTTTATGCATGAAAACATTAAACAGTAAACAGTAATTCGTCCCATCCGGGAGGTGAGGATATCTTGAACGTTGCAAACAATAACTTTATATATAGAAATACAAAAGTATTAAATAGCATTCAATAAATATACAGTATACTTGTGAAGGACCCGCACCAAACCTTCAACGTGGGTCCTGGGTGGGCTGCAGGACATCCAAATGCAGACCTCACTCAGTGCCACACCACACGGGTTTTTGGTTCAGAGGTAAGTCAACGTTTCATGTGAAACCATTAAAAAGGCACCAAGTGCAACTATTTACAGGATACAGTTTTTGGGCTGGCTCAGTCCTCAGCCTCTGAGTCCATTGTTAAACGAAGACATAATAGGAAAACACATTTATATATAGACTTTTCACAATATATTCACATAAATTTGTTATAATCACTGCTGATATCTAATGGGTAACTTCCCTTTTGTGATTCTCTCTGATCTACGTGGTGTAGTTTCAGGTATATCAAGTTGCGATCTGTCTGCACTGCGTAACGGCAAACTATAGAACTGCCTTAATCTTTCTATGGATCTGGCAAGCGTACTGATGGCTGGGCGGTGTGAGTCAGCTTCACCAGGGGATCCCATAGTATGGGGCGCTGCTTCAGATGATCCATCTTGAGGTTCCACAGGTTGAGGTGTTGCTGGATGGGTAACTCCTGAGCGGGCTCAACTGGCACCACAGGCACAACTGGAGGTAAAACTTCCTCTTGTGGCTGATAAAACTGCAACACTGGAATTATCACAGCATCTCCCAGTCGGGGCCAATCCGCAGGAAAATCTCCCAGATCGGTGTGGATGACCTCTTCCTTTCTTTCTCCTTGATTGAGGACAGGGTTCTTTCACAACGTTTTAAGTGTTCTGGACACAACTTCAAATGATCTCTGGACACAGTGGTCGTTGTTCTTCCTCCGTCTTTACTGACGACACAAACTTTCTGTTGTCATATTTAGAATCTTGTATGACGTAGGGTTCTTGCTCCCACTGATTATCCAATTTGTGCATCTTCCTTTTTCTTTTTAATACTACCTCTCCAGGCATCAAAGGCTTGGCAGGAGCATTTCGGTTGTAAACATCTTCCTGTTTCTCCCGTGCCTTATTGAGACTTTCCTCTACACAGATTTGTACTCTTCTGTATTGCTCTTGCCGATTGACGTCCCAGTTTTCAACAGCGTCGTCTGCCTCCGGTTCTACCACTCCAAGTTCTAAATCCATTGGTAGTTTTCCGGGCCTTGCTCTCATAAATAGGCTGGAGTGCAGTTAGTTGAGCTTACAGGTATATGGTTGTACAAATCAACCAAATCAGGTAGTAAATCCGGCCATCGATTCCTGTCTTCCAACGGTATGGATCTCAACAAGTCAAGGACAATATGGTTCATCTTTTCACAAAGACCGTTGGTTTGAGGGTGGTATGGTGTCGTTCTAATTTTCTTGCACCCGTACATATGACAGAATTCCTTGAATAAATCGGCTTCAAAAGCAGGTCCCTGATCGGTTAAGACTTGCTCCGGATACCCATGCGGTCTACAAAAGCTTGCTTGAAAGGTCTTCGCGGCCGTCACTGCGGTCTGGTCCTTAACTGGAACAACCACCAGAAATCTGGAGTAATGGTCCACCATAGTCAAGGCGTATGAGTATCCAGATCTACTTGGCGACAATTTGACATGGTCCAGGGCCACAATCTCCAGGGGACGAGTCGTCCGGATAGGTTGCAGGGGGGCCTTCTGACTTCCGTAGTCCTTTCTTCTGAGACCACAGGGTCCACAGTTCCGACACCACCTCTCGATGGAGCTGCGCATCCCTACCCAGTAGAACCGGCATCTCAACAGGGTCTCCAGCTTTCTCCAGCCAAAGTGTCCTGCTTGATCGTGGTACGCTTCCAACACCATTGGGACGTCTGCCTTGGGGACCACAATTTGCCAGACCATTTCATGGGTTCTGGGGTTGACGTATCTTCTGCACAACTTCTCACGGTATAGGAACAACCTGCTTTTCTCGTTCCACAGGAGCTTGGCTGACATAGGTGCATCCTTTTCCAAGGAGGAACCTTCCTGTTTTAACAACTCCTTGATGCGGCTGACCACTGGATCACTGTCCTGAGTCTCTTTCCAGCTGTGATGGGGTAAAGGATTTAATGTTGCACCATACTGCTTTCTGTGAACTCGATGCTCGTGGACTACCCCATTTCGATGGAACGCGGGTAGCTCAATTTCTTCCAGGTCGTCCGATTCTTCTTCCGTATCAGAGTCATGCGGCATTCGGGACAACGCATCAGCATTAGCATTCTTTCGACCTGCCCGGTACTTGATAGTAAACTGGTAATTGGACAACCGGGCCATCCATCGCTGCTCCATGGCACCCAGCTTGGCGGTTTCCAGGTGCGTTAAACGGGTTGTTGTCTGTGTACGCCGTGAACTTATTGGAGGCCAGATAGTGCTTAAATCTTTCAGTAATGGCCCAGACCAGCGCCAGAAACTCCAGCTTGAAGCTGCTATAATTTTCCGGATTCCTCTCCGTTGGCCTGAGTTTTCTGCTAGCATAAGCGATGACTTTTTCTTGGCCATTCTGCTTCTGACTGAGAACTGCTCCCAGCCCTTCATTACTGGCGTCGGTGTACAACAGGAACGGTTGGCTGTAATCAGGATAGGTTAAGATCTCATCACCTGTCAGGATCTCTTTCATCTTTTGGAATGCTTCAGCCTGTTCTTTACCCCAATTAAAGGGAGGGTTTCTGCCTTTAAAGATTGTCCTACCAGGAGGTCCTGTAAAGGAGCTGCCTTCTTCGTGTAATCTTTCACGAATCTCCTGTAGTAACCCGTTAGTCCCAGGAACTGTCGCACTTCCTTAAGGTTTTTCGGCTCCGGCCACTTCTGGATGGCAGTGACTTTCTCTGGGTCCGGCGCTACTCCTTCCGAACTGACGATGTGCCCCAAGTATTGTACCTTCTGTTTGAGTAGATGGCATTTTGAGGGTTTCAACTTCATCCCGTACCTGGACAGGGACTCAAATACTTCTGCCAGGTGCTTCAGATGGTCCTCATATGTCTTGGAATACACGATGACGTCGTCTAGGTATAGCAGCACGGTTTCAAAATTGAGATGTCCCAGACAGTTTTCCATCACTCTCTGAAATGTTCCTGGGGCACTGCTGAGCCCAAACGGCATTCTGTCGAACTCACAGAGCCCCATTGGGGTGGTGAAAGCCGTTTTCTCACGATCCTCCTCAGCCACAGCCACTTGCCAGTAACCACTAGTCAGATCAAGGGTAGAAAAGTAGTTAGCCGTTTTCAGAGCAGCTAATGATTCCTCTATACGTGGTAACGGGTATGCATCCTTGTGTGTTATGCGGTTCACCTGCCTGTAATCCACACACATTCTCATACTACCATCTTTCTTTTTAACCAGAACTAGAGGTGCTGCCCAGGGGCTACAACTATCCCTTATCACTCCAGCTTTCTTCATATCATTCAACATTTCTTTAGCTTTCTGATAATGAGCTGGAGGTATGGGCCTATACCGCTCTTTGATGGGAGGATGACTGCCTGTAGGGATATGATGTTGTACTCCCTTAATTGTCCCAAAATCAAGTGGATTTTTGCTAAACACTTGGGCGTACTCTTGCACCACCCGTAATACCCCTTGCTTCTGGTGAGCGGGAGTGGTGTCCGTCCCAACATGGAGTTGCTGACACCATTCCGCCACCTCAGTTGCTGGGTCATTGTCCTCCGCCATTTGACAGGAGTCTAAGGACTCAGCCGGGAGAATAGAATTATTATCAACAGCATGAAGTTTAGCAATGGTTGCATAACGGGGTAAATTTACCTCATCATCTCCCCAATTGAGAAGCCGTACCGGTACTCTTCCATTCACCACTTCTACTACTCCTCTAGCAGTCATAAGTGTAGGTCTATGTTCTGAATGGTGGGTTCTACTACAGCTTGGTAATTCTGTCCTCTCAGACCTATGGCTGCCCTGCACCAAATGATCATTTCACTCATTGGGGGTATCACAATAGGATCTGAGTCAGTGACCCGTACATTACCAATTTCGCCGTCGGTAAGCTTTGCTTGCTGCTGACACACCAGGGCCCGGATCTCTCTTTGGATTACTCCTCTCTGCCTTGGTCGGGCAATCTCAGCGAGCTGTTGGAGCAAGAACACAACTTCTCCCAAACAATTACCGATAATGTTAGTACCCAAAATGATATTTAAACCGTTCTCCTCATTTACAGTCTTTACTACCAGAAGCCCTTGGTCTTTCAACTCCTCTCTGCCCACCTTTACATCTACACATTTTGTTCCGAGTACTTCTACAGGAAGACCATTCGAAGCATACACAGTAAAGTCAAGGCTCGGAGGTTTAAGACTGTCCATTGACCAGTACTTGGTATATAGAGCATCAGGTATTAGGGTCACCTGGGACCCAGTGTCTAACAATGCTGGAACAGCAATACCATCTAGAATAATAGACAGGTAGGGTCGCCCGCCCACATACCTGCGGTTCCAGTCTAGGGGGCCTGACGGGTATTCTCCTGGGTGTTGGCCCTTGGACCCAGGTTCTGCCCGTTTAAAGGACACTGTGTAGACAGATGACCTTTCCGGTTGCAGCGATAACAGATGATCTCTCGACGAGAAGGGTGTTGATCAGAGGTTGCTCCTGGGGGTGGCGTTGTCCTCCTCCGGGGGGCGACGTCTTCTTTCTTCTCCGGTGCATCCACGGAACGTCCTCTGGGCAGTCAGCTAACAAGATCTTCCCTTCCTCCTCTTTCCGCAGCTGCAGGGCACTCATTACAGCAGCCAGATTTTTAGTCAGCTGGCGCACCTCTGAGCGCAGACAGTCCAATTCACTAGGAGGTGTCACCTGCGTTTTGGTTTCCGCCACTAGCGGGGAACAGGGGGTTACTGCCGGTTCCAGAGTGACTTCACCCTGATGATGTTGGGTGGCCACCTCAGGTTTGCCCAGGGGCCGCAGCCCTTTTATTGCCATGTCCTTTAGGGCATCAAAGGTAGCATCAGGATGATCTAAGGACCACCAATTCACAGTTCTGCGTTCCTCTGGGGATCTCAATCCCTGTATAAATTGTTCTTTCAGCATTCTATTCTCGTCGATAGCATTTAAATTGTTAATTTGCTTGAGGGCTCTCAGGGCTCCCTGTAGTCGGCAAGCGTAGTCCCGGATGCTGTCACCTGGCTGTTGTGAACAGTGATAGAAGGCCATCCGGAGATCCGTTTCTGTGCGGTCTTCAAATATGGCATGCAGCTTCAGGAAGATCGCAGGTACCGACTCCTGATCAGCGGTATCCCAAGTCTCCACTTCCCTTTCAGCAGCGCCAGTTAGCTGCCCTATTAGCACAGCAGCTTTTTGTCTCTCAGGCATGGAGTACATTTCTAAGATGCTGCATAACTTCCGCTTGAAGCCTGCTAATGTGCCTGGCTCACCGCTGTATTGGGGAAGCCATTTCGCCCCAGGCATATATGGGAGCGTTAGTGGCATGATCGGGACTACCGGACTGGGTGCTGGGCCTGCACCCCCATCTGGCGCTACAATACCAGACGGTGCGGGATTGGGGACTCCGGCTGGGGCCGCACTGTCAGCCGGTTGTTGTGACATCTTAGCGCCCCCTTGGTTAAACGGAGCCTACCGGTTTCAGACGCTGCTACTTCACAGGCACCGCAGTGGGAACAGGACCTTCGTCACAGGCGCTCTGATGTCAGAGCGTTCACTTCCTGTTGCAGGACCTGCCGATGAGTCAGAGCCAGGGGCGTGTCCAAGACTTTGCGCGCTCTTTCAGGTACGCCCACCTTCTTCTCCAGCGCCTGAGGGCGCGAATATGGCGACAAAGATGGCGATTTTGGCGCCAAAAGTGCAAACAGTCCTTTTTCACAAAAACACTCCACAGGCACACAGGGCTCGCAATGCTGCAAGTTTCGTATCCTGTTCGTGACGCCAAGTTTTTTGTGTCGACCCGCCACCACAATTGTGGGTTACCAGGGCAATGGGGTACTCAGAGCCGAGCCCATGGAAGTCTATGGGGATTGTCACAGGTAGCTGTGGTTCGGTCTGTGGCCCTGGCGGTCTGGCGTATGTTGGGGATATATTTACAGGGGATAGGTTTATATACAGTTCGTGACGCCACCTGTAGTCTTCTGGTAATTTATACCAGCGCTGCTGTAGATCTCTGAGGGGATGGTGATGCAGCTAGATGTCAGGTCCCCTACAGGTGGGACTCTTCCCTCAGGTCGGTAGTTAGGTAGGGATTGTGCAGGCATGCAATAATAACTCAGTCTCACACGGTCAGCGTCTTTCCATACCTTTACTTGTAAGATGTTCAAGCAGGTCCCAGGGAGGCTGATGGGGTTGGTGGAGGATGAGCTTTGAGGCAACAGCTAAGCAACTTAGGGGCCTCCTTTACTGTCCAATGAAGATGAGTACGACCAGCCTGAAGCGTAGTCCCCTCTATGATTCCAGCTTATCCAAAGCTGTGCTTCCCAGTCAATTTAGTGTTAGGAGCCTTTCTATGAGGGAGCTGAATCCTTATTTTGTCCTGCAGAGACTCAAAGTCTTCACTTCCCCTGACCCCAGTTACGTACTGACTATAAGGGGGTGTTTGCCGCGACCTAGGGTCCGGTAAATCTCTGGTTTTCTCTTCACTATGCTTGTAACAATAGTGATTCTTCGGTCCCCAGTAACCGGTAGCAATGTGCAGGACTCTTCCAAGCCAAATGCACTTTTCCAATAATCTTCCTTCCACTTTGCCCTTCGATTTGCTCAACTCTTAATAGCTAGTTCAGTCTTTCTTCCAGTGGGGCACAGCTCTGACTAGACTAAGGTGAATTAGACCACCTGTACCAGCCTCCACGTTCTGAACTGATGACAGGCTCAAACTGGACACGTCTACTCTGTCCAAGGACAGGAAACTGACTGACTAGAAATCACTCCCTTCCACACCCCTGCTGGGTGTGTCAGAAGTGTACATGATGTCATGAAGAGACCTTAACTGTTACCTCTCCACTCATCCTCCTGGTATTGTGTACCAGGGCTACACAGGGACACACAAGTACACAAGGAGAGAGGACCCTGCCCGCGAGGGCTCACAGACTGCAGGGATGGGTGAGAATACACTAGGAAAGGGTAGAGCTGGTCGTACGATGGTTCAGTACACTGAGGATCATTGCAGGTTGTAGGCTTGTCGGAACAGGTGGGTCTTCAGGTTTTTCTTGAAGGTCTCCGTTGTTGGTGAAAGTCTGATGTTTTGCGGCAGGGAGTTCCAGAGTATGGGGGAAGCCCGGGAGAAGTCTTGTATGCGGTTGTGGGAAGAAGAGATGAGGGGGAAGTCGAGAAGGAGATCTTGAGAGGATCGAAGGTTGCGTGTAGGTAGGTAGCGGGAGACCATGTCACAGATGTATGGGGGAGAAAGGTTGTGGATGGCTTTGTATGTCATGGTTAAGGTTTTGAACTGGAGCCTCTGGGCAATAGGGAGCCAGTGAAGGGCCTGGCATAGGGGGGAGGCTGGGGAATAGCGGGGAGACAGCTGGATTAGTCGTACAGCAGAGTGTAGGATGGACTGGAGTGGTGCCAGAGTGCTAGAGGGGAGGCCAGACAGTAGGAGGTTGCAGTAGTCGAGGCGGGAGATGATAAGGGCATGCACTAGTGTTTTTGTGGTTTCATGGTTGAGGAATGAGCGGATCCGGGAAATATTTTTGAGTTTGAGGTCGCAGGAGGTGGCGAGGGCTTGGATATGTGGTTTGAAAGAGAGAAATAGACCTTTATTGCAGAGTTCTCAATTCTTCAGGCTCAATATTAGTCCAGAGTTGCCCTATAGCATAGGGGTCGTCTGGAACCTTGGATCTGAAGCTTAATATTACTTTAACAAGACCAACTCCAACCACAGATCCTTCTCACTGTTCAAACTGTAGACAGTTGTATCAAGGGTGTGTCATTTCACCCAATACACTCATTAGCTCACTGTATCACTGCCAATATGACTGCCCAATTAAGAGGCGTGAGCACAAGCCAATGTGTAGCACTAAATGACTGCCAATTGGCAACCTTTTTTGTGGGCAAAGGCTGCCATTATTCTTGGTAGAGCAGGTCCTACTCTTATAATACAATCAGCATGACAGAGTCAAATCAGCTGCCTTGTCCTCATTAACACTTTCTCATGAGCTTTGGCGAAGCTGAAATTCACTGGAAATGGGGTTTATGTGATTAATTTAATTTTCATGGCAAGGAATGACTTTGCAATGTTTTACAATTCATTTGAGCAGTCCTCGGGGCAATCTAAAGTTAATACAAATTTCCGCTATAAAAACTGAAGCAGCAAACTTTGAGAAAAACTAAATTTTTTGTCAGTCTCAAAACGTTTCGCCACAACTGTACTATTTTCCATAAAGACTAAATTACAGGCATAGTGCACTTACTGGCTGGTCGGGCCAGTATATAAACTTCCACTCAAGCGTCAAAAGCCTTTCTGCCATATAAAAAGATACCAGTACTCTGATTAACACATAGTAAGGGGGGCTCCTTACAGGTTTTGCATTGGGGTCCAAGTACTTGAAGTTATGTTTCTGAAACATGACTTCTGATTGTTACATGTTAGGCTACTGTCACACTTGCGTTTTTTTGTGCAGCGCATCTTGCGCTATCGGACGCATGCGCAATGTTCCCCTATCTTTAACATGGTGGGCGCAGGGTCTAGCGCTTGCACACGTTCATGTGCGTTTGTCGTGCGCTGCGCATTTTCCCGGTGTGCGCCCATACGCGCTAGACGCTACATGTTGCATTTTTTTTTTCGGCCAACCGCTTTAAAAAAACGCGTGAGCACGTGTGCGCATGCTATGCACAAAAAATAACATTGCAGTCTATGGAGGCGCTGGCGTGCGCATGGCTTTGCGCTCGTCAGCGCTTTTGCACGCACACGATTTTTCTGTAAATAATGGAGCCAGAGATGATGGAGCCAGAGATGATGGAGCCAGATGATGGAGACAGAGATGATGGAGCCAGATGATGGAGACAGAGATGATGGAGCCAGAGATGATGGAGCCAGAGATGATGGAGCCAGATGATGGAGCCAGAGATGATGGAGCCAGAGATGATGGAGCCAGAGATGATGGAGCCAGAGATGATGGAGACAGATGATAGATGATAGAGACAGATGATAGAAATGTGACACATAGACAACGCATGCGCCAAAAAAAACGCAAACGCATGCAAAAACGCATGAAATCGCAGACAAACGCTGCGTTTTTTTGTCGAAATGCGCATGCTGATGCGACTAAATATTGCAGCGTTTACAAGCGTTTGCATGCGGTTTTTTTAATGCGCTTCATGTGCGCTCGAAACGCAGCGCAAAAAAAGCAAGTGTGAAAGTAGCCTTACAGCACTGTTTTTTTTAATAGACAGTGAAAGAGTCTTTAACTTGCTTGCAGGATCCCAGGGCGAGTGTGGGAACATGTCTTCCTCTTTCCTTTACTGCTCTACTGTATATCTAGAATTTGTTTGCTGCTAGATGGAGCCATTTCATCTCTCACTATAAATTACGGTAAATGGATTCCCCTTTTGGGTCCTTGACAATAAGATTGCAAAGCATCCCCTGGAAACCTCATAACAGTAACTGAACGATTTCCCTGCAGTGGCACCAGAGAGGGGAAACAGAGTTTTGTACAGTTTACCATCAGTGTAAAGCAAAATAGGACTGGTCCTCCAGAGAAACAGATGCTCTTTTGCAATTCTTCACTTTGGCTGGGAAGTAAGGATCCCCTCTTTATAAATTTAGAATTACTTAATAGACTTTATAAAATTGGGTTTTATTATTTGTATGACCCTTTAATAGGAGAATAGCGATCGGCAAATCAATAATGAAGTCACTGGAAAGGTCTTAAAATCGAGGAACATTTAACTGGTGATGAAGACAAGGCTCGTACACAGACTGGTCTTTTCTATGGCTGCAAAACCTGGACGATAAAGAAACAAGACAGAAGAAGAATTGACTCATTCAAAATATGGTGCTGAAGAAGGATGTTATCAATACCATGGATGACAAGAAGAACAAACAAATCAATTTTGGAACAAATCAAGCCAGAAATGTCACTCAAAACAAGGATCACCAAGGTACGACTTGCCCACTTTGGACACATCATACGAAGAGAGCAATCACCGGAGAAGGACATCATGGTCAGGAGAATAGAAGGAACAATTCGAAGAATAACACCAGCTACCCAAAGGCTTCTATGAAGATAACACAGAAGACCCTGATGGAATAATCTAGGCTTGCACAAGATCGATCTTCCTACAGATCATTCAGCCATCATGTTGCTATGGCTCGAGATCGAGCTAAAGGCCCATTAAAAAAAAGACCCCTTAAGAGGGCTGCTGCTTGTAGTTCTGCTATTGTATGCAAAACATATGCAAATGCAAGTAACATGTGCGGCAAATTGTTTGTGCAGGCTAATCTATCATAGATAAAATGTTGGTTAAGACATTACTGGACCTTCTATTGATTTATCGAGTGACTCTGTATGTTCTGTTCCTGACAGGTTCTGGGAGGCGTGCTCTTTTTGTTTTGGACTCTGGATCCTGTTTGACAGGAGCAGTTTTGCCTCTATGATAGGTGAGTGAGATCATTTTTGGAGAGGCTCTGTTGCTTACATGCCATGCCCTTTTTGTTTACATCCACAAAGAGTAAGAGAGCTTTTTGGCTGGATTGAGCTGTCATTAAACTGATGGTCTTCTTTCTATCAGTATTAACCTATCCTTTCCTGGAAAGGTTTAGGAGTTTCTGCTGTTTGACTAGCATAACACACACGCTATCCTTACTACAAACCAGATATTAGCAGAAAAGACTTTGTAAATCTTTTATAGTGGGTAAGTGACATACAATATATTACAGAAGTGAGTACACCCCTCACATTTTTGAAAATATTTTATTATATCTTTTCATGGGACAACACTGAAGATCTGACACTGATACGCAGTAAAGTAGTCAGTATACAGCATGTCTCCAGGACCTAAACCATATTGAGCATCTGTGGGACATCCTCAAACAGAAGGTGGAGGGAAGCGAAAGATCTCCAGCATCCACCAGCTCCGGGATGTCATCATGGAAGAGGATTCCAGTGGCAAACTGTGAAGCTCTAGTGAACTCCATGCCAAGGCTGTGCTAGAAAATAATGGTGCACCCACAAAATATTCACACTTTGGACACAATTTGGCCATTTTCACTTAGGGGTGTACTCACTTTTGTTGCCAGCGGTGTAGACATTAATGGCTGTGTTGAGTTATTTAGAGGACGCACCAAATGTACACTGTTATACAAGCTGTACATGGACTATTATACATTGTATCAGTGTCAGATCTTCAGTGTTGTCCCATGAAAAGACATAATAAAATATTTACAAATATGTGAGGGGTGTACTCTGGATGACAGCAAGTATGCACTTGTATTGAGCGAGGCTGCACATGTCTAGTTGGCATGTGACGGCAAATCGCATACTTGTGTTCATGTACCTGCACCCGACACTGGAGAATCCTGACAGCGCACAGTGTGCACGCAGTAGGATTCAGAAGTCTGCAGTTACATAAAGTGACTACAGACTTCAAACTCAAATCTGGACAACCCCTTCAAGTCAATTCCCTTTTTTGTCAGATGGGCTCCTTAAAGATAAAGTTATCACAATTTTTCTCTACTTACTAGGGCATCCGGTGATCAGTTGTAATCTGTGGGGTAAATCTAGGACAAGTATTCAGTTTCCCTACAGCAAAAGGAAAATTAATTGTCCATTTTTTTATTAAATTAATGTATTTTGGGCTAAAAATAAATTTTTGCAATGCAGTTTTATAGAAAATTTTGCACTATTTTGCATTTACAGGCTCTTTATTTCCCAACAAATTTAACTTTGATGTGGTCTGCGGTCATAAATCAGCCGAGAGGGCCTCATGAAAAGAGATAAAATTAGTTAGAAACGTTCCCATTGGACCATCAGAACGAGCTCACTACTTAAGTCTCAGATAATTCATTTTGCAGCCAGCAACAGACAGTGCAACACAGAGGTGATAGAAGGCAAATGGTGCAAAATTTTTAATTAAACTCAATTAGAAAAATTATTTTTAGCCCAAAACACTGCAGTTAAATGAGATTTTGCTTCTATGTATTTATGTAATTTCTCGATTTGCGGATAGGTTCATTAAAGGTGAAACTATGTTGTTGTACAAACGTTTTAACACACTATTCAATCATTCGATCCCATAGAATAAGTGACCCAGGCAGAGATAAAACAGCTCAATTATAAAGTTCAGACATGAGAAAATAGAGACATAAGGATAAAGAAAGGGAATTAAGGCCCTGCTCCAACTTGCAGGAATCTTTGTAGTTCGATCCCCCCAGGCTAGGGCTGAAATCTTCAGTAATAAAGCTGAGTGATTCAGCTCTTCATATTTATGTAACCTGTTTCTCCCCTCTCGCTTCCGTCTTTCCTCCCTCAGGGTCTTCTACTCCTACCTTGAAGATTTGGTCCTATGTGTTCTCAGGAGTCGGGATCCTTACCATGCTGCTGGGATTTCTGGGATGCCTAGGTTCATTAAAAGAGATCAAGTGTCTCCTTGGATTTGTAAGCAAATATTTTTTCTGTTCATTCGGTGTACATAACATCTGAGTTGTTTGCCATAGATTATTTATGTCATTGATGAATCCAGGGTAAACCTGAAAACCCAATGTGAGCATACGGGGTCATAAAGAGCTAAAAGGAAAAACTACACCTGGCAAGTAGAACAGCGCCACCATTATCCATAGACTTTGTCTGGTATTGCACCAATGACCAAAATCAGACAAAAGAAGCATTTCTGGAATATGGCAGCCACGTTTTACTCTTATACAACTCCTAGAATGGCTTATTTCACAAGGTCAACACTTTTCTGCCTGTAGACATTATTAAAGGGAGCCTGTCTTGTTGAAAATAGTATCTGATCTTCAGGTCGGATGCTATAGAGCAGGAGGAGCTGATCACAGTGATATACATTTTTGTTGGAAAAGTATCAGTAAAGCTTAAATTTTATTCACTGATATCCCTGGTGTTTGTATGTATATGAGTCCAGTGGGCGGTCCTAATCAGTGATTGGCAGTCAATCACAGAATAGGACCGCCCACTGGACTCATACATACAAACACCAGGGATATCAGTGAATAAAATGCAAGTTATACTAAGTCTTTTCCAACAAACATATGTATCATTCTGCTCAGCTTTTCCTTCTCTATAACGTGCTGTTCTCAGATCAGACTGCACGTATAACGTGGCAGGTTTCCTCTAAGGGGGTTCCCGTATTTGAAACCTTTTACCTAAAGCCTGGCGCCAAAATGTTACATAGACACAGTTGGTAACAGTCATAAATTGTCCTAAACAATACAAGCAAGTTTAGGGATGACCCTGGCCCGGAAAGGGCAGGATTGCATCAACTCCACCAAAAATTGACATATTGCCTGCTATAGGGTGCTTAGGGGCAGACTTGAATTTCTCTTTTTTATTTATTAACAGAGTAGTTGGTATGTATAAAATTAGCTGTCACCCACCTGTGCGATGTAGCTACCCTATAAGTTGAAGTCTAACCCCGTAACATGACTAAGAATATGAGCCAATCTGAAAAGAGACACTTGTAGTAAGAGACACTAACTGCAGACTGCTGTTTAGAGTTATTGCCCCTCATCAGGACAAAGCACAACTCCCAGATCATAAAATAAAACCTCATTCAAATATCGATTTTTTTATTTCTATACGAGAAAAAACATAGCCCATTTTTTATTAGTGTGCTAAATCCAATTTTCATCAAATTTTGGTAAGTGTATAATACTACCTTCAGTGCAGCATTAGTTTTTCTCCTATGTAAAAAACAAAGCAAAAATAAAATAATTCCAACTTTCTCCTACCCTGTGGAAAACATGGTTAGAACATGTTAGTAATGCACACACGTGAATGGGGCCTAACACATTGCATGTTCTCCTACCTACATGTAAAACATCTACCAATTCAAAGCAATGGGAAATGAATAAAAAAAACATAAAATACAATGCCAGGAGGAGCTGGCAAATCTCACGGACACTCACAGGATTAACTGTACAATAAAAGATGGTCAAAAACTGTCTATTTATTTCATTAAAATGATTTGTAATTAATGTGTGTGTGTATTTTTTAACCATTTCATACAATAGGATTAATAATTGATAGTTGTCTAATTGACAATTCTCAATTATTAACTTGGCTTAAAGTCACCTTTCAATAGCAAGGTGGCTTTAACCCATTTTTAACCCATTAGCCACCGCTACAGGGCAATGGGAATAGAGGGCTAAGTGCCAGAAAGGGCGCATCTAATTATAGATTTGCCTTTTCTGGGGTGGCTGGGGGCAGATGTTAGTAGCCAGGGGGGACACAAAATAAATGCACCCTCCCTAGGCTAATATTATCTGCCCCCACTCGCTGGCTTTGTCAGTCTGGTTGAGAAAATAGTACGGGAGCCCACGCATTTTTTTCAACGAATTTACACCTTTAATTAACCCTATATGTATGAAATTTTGCACACATACACTCATGTCATTGTTAGTGAAAACCATATATCAAACTACATGAAATGACATGGTTAACTGTATGTAAACCATGTGTCATTTCATGTCGGGTCTGTAATTGCACAAAAGCCGGCAATTGAATGAGCGGCTATTCTGCTATTTATAAGTGTATGACCTATATATATATATATATATATATATATATATATATATATAGAATTATTTGCTTTTTGTGTACAGTTTTTTTTACAATGTGATTATAACATGAGTTTTTACATAGAGAGAACTGCTCTATGTAAAACATCATGTTAAAATCGCTTTGCATACGGATGGAAAACTGAGGGTGCGATTAAAAATCGCATACAAATCGCATGACAATCGCATAACAATTGCATATATTCGGACCGTTTTTTCCATCCAGAAAACGGACCGTTTTTTTTCTCGCAAATGGGTATGAGCCCTTAGGCTGGAGACACACTACACACTAGTGATTTTAAAATCGTTCCGCTTTTGATGCAGGAGAGTCAGACGAGTGTAATGCAAGTGTCATGCATTTTTTATGTGAGTACAATCCGATTTTTCACTCCTAGCATCCGATTTACATCAGAATGCAGTGCGAATGCTATCTGATTGCAATACGATTTTAACATGAGCATTTACATACAGCAATTCTCTGTCATTTACAGATTGTTTTCAAACGAAATATTCTTCAAAACACACACACATATATATATATATATTTATACTGTATGTATAGTAGAAGATAGATAGTAGATAGATAGATAGATGAAGAAAAAAGGCGATAATTAATCTGCCAGCTTCTGTAAAATCACTGCAGGAGCCAACAGGATATAAGAGGTGGATTGCATACAGTAAAGACATATAGAATAGGATATATATATATAGATGTACCGTATTTTTTGGACCATAAGACGCACTTTTTTTCCTCCAAATTTGGGAGGAAAGTGTGGGTGCGTCTTATGGTCGAAATTAACATGTGGGGAGGGGGGCAGTGGGCAGCAGTGGAGTGGATCGCAGGAGGCAAGAAAATATCCCCTCTGCTGCAGGAAACAAGCGCTGGGGAAACCCCTGTCCCTACTTAAGTGCAGTGAATATTAATCAGCCGCTTTCCCGCCCACCTATCAGCTGAGCAGTGAGCGGGGAGCAGCAGATCACAGAGCCACACGTTTCCCCAGCGCCTGATTCCTGCAGCAGCTGGGCAGATCGGTGTCTGAAGGAGAAGGAGGCAGCAGGAGCAGCTGGCATACCTGACAGCCTGGGGCTGTGCTGATGGGAAGCTGAATGCTCCTGTGAAGGACCTGTGATGAGGTCATGAAGAGGGCTGGCTGGAGCATCACATGACCAAAGCCCTGCCTCTTCATGATGTCATCACAGGTCCTTCAGACACACTGTACAACAGAGAATTAATTAAAAGGTTAGGCTACTTTCACACTTGCGTTTTTTTGTGCATTTTATAAAAATATAATGTATACCGTACTTTCAATTTCTGAAAGCTGCGATACACTATACACTGCACACACATTTAACTGTATCCCATAAAGTTTTACTCTCTAAGGATTTACTATTATTACATCAAATTCAGAGCCTAAAATCTACTTCTCTAGACGTATGGAATTAACTAGTAACGTGTATAGACGGGAGTAAAAAAAAATGTTATTTCAGGAAGCACGTATTCCATGAACAGACAAAACGGTAATAATAAAATCATGGACACTTGGCAGTGGTAAAGACTTCCAACATCTGCTGTCAATACAGTCCCATGTATGTCGTAGATGTGACTGCAGCAGAAAAATATGGAGGCCATCTGTTTAAGTCAATTTCTAAATCAGCCTGTATGTAAACCTAATTTCCATGCAGTTACTTTAGGAAAAAAATACTGGAGCCAAAAAACTTGTGTTTGGTCACCTGGAAGTCATTAAGAATTTTAGCTAAGATTCATGGTGTCTTGGGATTTGATTTGTAACCTTAAATCAAGTTTCAGCTGTGTAACATGAAGTCAATTTTGAAAAGTCAGAGAGTTCCAAGTGCATTAATGCAGATCTAAGATACAGGAAAGATGTATATCTTTGTACCATGTTAGCTAGTATCCCCAATTCACATCAGGACTACAAGATCCCAGGTACTTTCAGCTGCATCACATCTAATGTGGTGTACTAATTATTTGTACTAAATGTCCAACTGGGGGTCTGTATGTGGGGGAGCAGGGCAAAAACTGAGAACAAGGATGAATTCTCACTGCCACACAATAAGAGAAGAAAGAATAGATCTACTTGTGGCAAAACACTTTTGTATCCCTGATCACAGCACCATACACATGAAATTACTTGTTCTGAAAGGTAACTTCACATCTCAGAGAGACAGAAGAGTCTGGAGTATAAACTCATGACAACCTTGACACTCTCAGTGCAGGAATAAATGTGTTGCATGGATTTATGTCTTTTACATCAATTAGGCATTTGCTCCTAAGACCTTGTGGGGCAACACAAAACATTACCAGACCCTAATCAGAGTACAATAAAACTTTCACACTCCTTATCTATTAACTGTTCCAATATTTATGGCCATAACTGTCTATCACGCTCCCATAACAATAGTTCTGCTTCACGTCACTTGTCTAATCTATTGCATTGTTTCTACGCTGTGTTGTGCATAAAAATGTGATCCTTCAGATTTTGCATTAGTCAATGCCTGATGAAGAGACCTGAGTAGTCTCGAAAGCTTGCAATTTCTTACCATCTTTTCAGTTAGCCTTTAAAAGGTATCAACCACTGAGACTCTCAATTCTGAATATTTTTGCAGATCTAAGGAAATTGCTATATATATAATATATATATATATATATATATATAATATATACTTTCTATTTCTGCAAATGTCAGCTTTGGTGAACATGGAAGTGAATGTGTAAAGTCACTCTGTTCGTGATAGCCTTGCAGCTCTTAATAGGACTTTCACTGACAGTCCATCTAGCAGGTCCCAGAAGAACACTGGCCTTCACCCTTTAACCGTGTACAGAACGCTGGACTTAAGGCCCCGTCACACATAACGAGATCGCTAGCGAGATCGTTGATACGTCACGGGTTTTGTGACGCAATAACGATTTCTCTAGCGATCTCGTTACGTCTGACAGGTAGCAACGATCAGGCCCCTGCTGTGAGATCGCTGATCGTTACAAAGCTTCCTGGACCATTCCTGGGTCGTTGCGCTCCCGCTGGGCAGTGTGCATCGCTGTATTTGACACCTAACCAATGACCTCGTTAGCGATTCAGAACTGAGACACGTAGGTGTGCATAAATTTGACTTTTCTGCGCCCCTCGTCCCTGACTGGTGGTTGCTACAGCATTCTCATTTCCCGCCGTGCATAAAGAAAGCAACAGAATAGCGATTCCATCCTTTGTTTCTGACCTCGTGCTGGATTGCAGATCTTAGCAGAATTCTCCGGGTTGTGTGGAGTCACAGCCGAAGAACACTACAATCCACAAACCAGAGCGCTTGTCAGGAACAAAGCCCAGATGAATGGATACAGAGTCACAGTCCGGAGAACGCTGCTACGATCCGAAACCAGAACGCAAACAGGAACAAAGGGACGTGGTTTTTTAAACCTGCCGCCCAATCAGAATGCAGTAGCGTCCATCAATTGGAGATGATTGGTGACACAGTACAGCCCCTATCAAGGTGTGGATCGTTGAAATAGCTGCTGTGTGAAAGCGTCCCAATGACCAACGAGATTGTTAGTTAGATCGCTGGGGTGGCTGAAATCGTTGGGAAGTTCTGCATGTTTGACAGCTCCCCAACGATCACGATACGGCTCTCCAGCGATCTCAAAATCGTGACGTAATAACGATCTCGCTAGCGATATCGTTATGTGTGACGGGACAAGGCTTTGGTAGATAGAGTGGCTGCTGGCCAGTGGAGCAGGCTGGCAGAGGAGGGTCATGTTAAGGTACTGTCACACTAAACGAGATCGCTAACGAGATCGCTAATGTGTCTCAGATTTTATGACGCAGTAGCGATCTCGTTAGCGACTTAGCTGTGTGTGACATGTAGCAGCGATGTGGCCCCTGCTGAGATGTCGCTGATCGCTTATGAACGTTCTGAGCCGTTTTTTGGTCATTGGTGTCCCGCTGGTGAGCCTGAATAGCTGAGTGTGACACCCTTTATGAACGACTTTACCAGCATCGCAGGTGGGACTAGGTTTTCCCAACAACCGCAGAGGTCGTTATACAGATCGCTGATGAGATGTGTTTGGAATCACAGATCACTGATGAGATGTGTTTGGAATTTAACTAGCGATCACATAGCGATCGCACTAGCGATCTTGCCAGGTCGTGTCGTTGTTGTGATCGCTAGTGTGATCGCTAAGTGAGACAATGCCTTAAGCCAGGTCAGAGAAGTCAGAAAACAGAGGCACAGGTCAAAACAGTCCAAAGTCAGCAACTAAATAACACACAGGATCAGGAGTGTGTTAAAGGGACAGAACCAGGTCAGATATAACCTATAACTGGCAACTGCAGGTAGACAGCTTAGGGCTTATAAAGTCTGAGTCCCGCCCAAGGTTTCTGCAGATCATCGTCAAGGTTTAATGTTTATATCGTACATTTGGTAACATGTAAGGCAGCTGTATATATAGAATATATTATTCACATTGATTACTGTGCTCAGAATAGATTTTATAAACTGAATTTGACTAATTTAGACACACATACACACCTCAAAATAGAAATTGCAACATCAACAAAAACAAGACAACCATATAGTGTACAGATGAGTTTGCAGGACCTTGACTATAGCAGAAAACGAAATGCCACAAGTGAAGGAAAGTCAAGCTACCCTTCTACCACTACTTTCACACAGCTAAAAAAATATATCTGTCTATCAGCGCCTGCACTAATGGAACAAACTACTGTTCTTGCCTCCCTGCAGAATAACTTCTATATAAGGACAGATATTTCATACAAATTCTCTTTACAAGATCCCACTGTAAACAGGGTACTAGTCTGCTCCCTTAACCTATTTTCTGGGTAGGCATTGGCTATGATGATGCCATCTGAATACTGATAACACAAGGGCCGGGCAGGTATCTGGAATTGGTTGCTATACTCTTGTTTGTGTCAATGGTGTCAGTATAAATGAGCAAATCTTAAATTGGCTGACAATTAGAAGATTTGATAAATGATAGTATGTTCTGTGCACGGGTATATTAGCTTATTATAATTCAAAGCAAGAAGCTAAGTGTCTAAACAGAGCAACTAATAGATCAATGCCCTTGAGCGCCAGGTAATATGTAGACTCAGAAATCTTCATGTTGAAAAACATTCTCCATATTGACCCACTTATTTAGTAACTCATAGTATTACATACTAAGGAAGGAATACTCTTAATGGGTTATCTGAGACTTTTTTTTTACTATGTGCCTAAGAACTAACAGGCAGATGGTTGCTACCTACCTGTCCATTGTGTTTGGTGGTGATCTCTGCCAAAAGAGAGCGGTCATAGACCACTCCTGCCAGTGATTTTGTAGCTTCTGCTGATGTCACGTCGACAGAACAGAACTTCTCTTCCACTCTGCTCCGTTGATGGGGTGTGACTGCTGATGTAATGCTGATTTAAAGCCAGCTCCCTGCTGCCTAACTGCGAGGAGCCAGCGGTCAATCAGCATGACATTGGCAGTCAGCCCCATCAACTAAGAAGCATGGAAGAGATGCAGCTGCTTTGTTGATGTGGAGCAGCTGAATCACCAGGAGTGGTCAATGACTGCACTGTGATGGCGCTGAGTAAAACAGGCAGTTAGTTAGCAACTACCTGCTTGTTAGTTTTTAGGTCTATAGTAAAAACATTAGTCTTGGATTGGGTCAAGGATATGAGTCATATTCCCCTAGTTTCGGCCTTTCTTTAAAATGTTCCTTTTTACCCAGTACCCCAGTTTAACTTACTTGTAATAGTGACTGAAGACCACAAAACAATCATTACTAATGTATGTAATCTTTTAGGAAAAATACCAAAAATAAAAGGCAGAAACCAGGTGGCTTCATGTACCTTCTGCAGAAAAGCAGAAGAGAGAGGTGATATCCTACACCTTTCATTATATAATTAATCACATTATTGTCCTCAGGTCTTGCATTCATTTTAAATGAATGAGCCTATTGTTCACGGTAATCCATTGAGCTCTTTCTTGAGATACCATGAGCAGGAACTTCATAAGAGACACTGTGTGAACGTAACCTGCTGGAAAAGAGAATGGGGATTGGGTATATTGTCTGTGCAGCAGGGTGTGCAGGATTAATCAGCATCGAATCATTTCCTGATCTTTGGTTATAATATGAGTAGAGTCATATTCACACTAAAGCCACCCATACACTCGGTGTCGGACTGGGTTATCAAGGGCCCACCAATAACCAACTCCAGGGCCCCACTTTTACGCTACATTCAAATGTGACTTTATCCTCAGTCACAAATAAATATAACAATGATCTGGTTAGATTGATAAATGAATAAGGCTAAGTTTACATTTGCGTATATGTGTGCATCATATCATCTGCATACGCAAACGCATGTAAACGCATGTTTATGCAGCGTTTTTTTATCCGCATCATCTTACACATGATGCGAAAAAATCGCAGCGTTTGTATGCGTTTTTGCATGCGTTTGCATTGTTTATGCACATGCATTTGATATTTCCAGGTGCTGTAATCAGTTCATGGATATGCGCAGTCCGAAGTCCGCATGCGCATCGAACGCATCCATGCGCATATCCTTGCATACCAATGTATTCCCATAGACAGTAATGCGTTTTTTGATGCACTCATCCGCATGCATATGACTGCGCATATTTGACGGATTTTTGATGCTTCAAAAAATGCAACATGTTGCGTTCGACGGACACCGCCACACACGGGGAAACGACGCATGCATACGCAAACGCATGCAAACGCATGTCCCTGCGTACACCATGTTAAAGATATGTGCGCATGACGCATGCGGATCTATGTGGATCAAACGCTGCGCATACAGACGCAAATGGATTACCCGCCCGGGCAGTGGGGTACTCGGTACCGGGCCGGTGTTTTAAAAGGATGTGCCACGGCAGCAGTGACCCGGTCCATAGCCCTGAGCTTCCATGTAAAATAGGAGTTGATGAGGAATAAAGTCTATGTGTAGATATAGCAGTGTTGAGTGGGTGCCGCAGGAAGAACTTGAGAAGACACAGTCAGATGTAGTTTCCAAAGCTTTACTCACTTTTCTGGTGCACACAGATGCCCGCTTGGTGCCACGTCCTCCAGGTGAGGGATCCAGCCAACTTCCAGGCAGATGGAGAACAACTTTCCAGAACTCCCTGTCAGTATATGCCTTTCCTGGCCGTCTCACTGTGCTGATATCCACTTCTCTTCCTTCCCAGTACCACACAATCAGTGTCCCAGTCTAGCAGCTGCGAATCCTGTTGGATAACGTGTCCAAAGCGTTTCCTTGATTCATTTTAGCTGCTTTCCGGAGAAGATAATTGTGGTTGTTGGCTGTGACCCCTAAAGTTGCCACAGCTGTCGGCTTGCTAGCTGAGTCCTGTTGTACGCTCCACTAGTCTAGGGGCCAAGACCCTTCTGCGACCTGGATCTTCTCCCAGCTGACGTCCGTCAGCCTGGAACGAGCCCCACGGGTAACACTTGTCCTGCCCGTGCCACTGAGAAATCCCTTCTTCCTTCAGGGAGGTTCTTTCAGTCTTTCTGCATGCTCAGCAGCTCCTCCAGACTAGGATCCTGCTGCACGGTTCTATCTCTTCCCTCCTTCCCCTATATGAAGGCTGCCTATGCACGTCTTTCCCCTAAGGGAAGACTCTCCCTTACTTCCCTCTATTTTCCTGCTCTAACCTTCCAGCTCCACCCACCATCTAACACCCTTTCCTAGCCAGCAGGAGTGAGACAGGAACCGCTGCTAGTGTGTGAGATGGATGTAGTGTTGTGTCAGAGCCAGGTCAGGTGTCCCCATCTTACCTGAAAGGTGAGATACCACACATCTGGTTGAGATGCAGTACCTCTGTGGCGACTGGACCCTCAGGGGGCCACACAAATGTGAAAGCAGCCTAAGACCATGCCTCTATCTGTACATAGTGATGCCAGTATATTGTGCCAATTACTGCTCATTGGTGGCCCACCGGAGGATTCTCCTGTTCTGCTGTGGGCCAGTCCAAGTCTGTCTTGCATCGAGAGAATGCCAAGAGTGTGCAAAGCAGTAATCAAAGCAAAAGGTGGCTACTTTGAAGAACCTAGAATATAAGACATATTTTCAGTTGTTTCACACTTTTTTGTTAAGTATATAATTCCACATGTGTTAATTCATAGTTTTGAGGCCTTCAGTGTGATTCTACAATTTTCATAGTCATGAAAATACAGAAAAATCTTTGAATGAGAAGGTGTGTCCAAACTTTTGGTCTGTACTGTATGTCTATGAGCATGTGAGTCAGGAGACCAGCTGTTGGTCTGGGAAATGCGGTCCGTTACATATAAATGTAGCCTTGCTTGTATATAGAGTATACATACAACCTATATGAATGATTTAATAGTTCCAGCTTATTGCTTAAATATCATGAAAATGGGAAGAAAAATTCTTTTATATATCTGTGAACAAATGTATAACCCAGGGAACACCCTAAGAACCACCAGCAGCCAGCAAATCTACACAGGATTACTCGTCCTTCTTGATTGGCAGAACAGAAAGTGTTAGTCATAAATTCCATCCAGGGAAATGGCTGTTTTTCTACATTGAGACTCTGTGCACCTGGAAATTATAAACGGCTGGATAGATACAAGAATTTAATGAGCTAGAAACAGCATCGCTGTCCATACATGGTACATGGAGAATTATTTGCTCAAAGAAAATGTAAAGATTTATTCTAGAAGTTAACAAATCAATTTTTATGTAAATAAAATTTTGTGAAATTTGCAATTCCCGGTAAATTTGAAAATTTTGCTATCGATTTGAGTGAATTGCCAAAAAGTTGTCAGCAACCATTTTACACATTGCACGAGATTGCATCAGCCACAGGTTTATTTGACCTCATGGACAACTTTACCAGCCTCTCAAGAATGCCTTGCAGCTATTACATTGCATGGTATAGAGGAGACAATCTGGAGGGACAATCATAGCCTGTATAAAAACCAAGGCAAGGAATGCAGCAGCCATTTTAAGGTGATTTAGGATAGTGAGAGGACATCAAATCTCACAGCTCGGTGTTGTATAACTGTAGCATTGAAGAAAATAGTAGTAGTCTGTTAATAATTCAGAGATTCATCTGATAGGGAAAGAGATAGGAGAGATGCTAGCCACAACAGTGCCAGACTCAGTGTGATTGATCAGTGATTAGGGATCAATCTTTCCCCTCTCTCTCTCCTTCTTTCATTCCCCTATCTCTCTTCCCCTCTTGCTCTCACCCATGGCACTTCAGCCATGTTGAATCATTGGACTATGGTATATACAATTTATGATTAGTGGTTTGGATGCAAACTTACTTTGCTTGGTACATTAGCTGCTCACATTTTAACTTTTTTATCCTCATGATGTATTAGCATTACATCTCAGTCTTGCCCACTATCTGGTGGGGCCACTTATTTTCTTTGGCTCATCACCATGCACTATTGACACAGTCCCTTTTAGTACTTCTAATAAAATATGGCAATTTTATTGTTGCTTATACGCTGTTTTATATGCCTTCCCTGTTTTAGAGTAGAACTGCTATTTACATAGTCCTACTTGAATGCTACAAACAACAATATTAGTAAAATATATTTTCTGCTAGATTACATATATATATATATCTTTTGATTAGTAGCAACATTCGCTAGGGATTCAAATTTTGCTGTTGTTCTTCCCCTCTCTCTCGTTGGATTGCATACGGAATAAATATATGGTTATCTGCACAAGCCCATATGATGTAGTCCTGTTTTGATGTATTTAAATAACAATTTGAGACTTTTTTCTTAATACCTTAGACAGCATCAGCAACACAGCACAATAATTTTTACAGGAAAAAACTTGCTCTCTGTACATACCAACTCAACTTTTCTTATTACATCCTTTTTATCAAGGGCTGAAAAATTAGGGTTCAAAAGGTAATCAAAAGTAAATTATAGTGTTGTACAAAATGTATAGAAAAGAAAAAGTGGCAATGGATGGAATAGTGTAAAAGAAAAAAAATCAACAACGTCTAAGAATGTGCGAGCCGCTAGCACCAGCAGAAGCACCACCACTATTAATGGTAATAGGCATCCGTGGAGTAGTACTACGAAACCTAGGCCACAAATTGCAATACTTTACATCCGGTAAGCTTTTTTGGTGTTGTGGAATACATAGCACATCGCATAGCTCAGTCACAGAAGAATGATGTTACCTCTGTCAGTGACACCATCAGTTTGAGTTATCAGACTAAGATGGATAATTGTCGCATGTTTTTTTCTTTGAAAAAAAAACAAAACATGAAAAGTCTATAAGTGCTCAGTTATGAAATGGGCTGTTGGCTACTACTACCACCCATTTCTATGGTGAGATCACTTTGACATAACAAAGGATGTGGTTGTGTTAAAGAGTGTGTAAGGGGTTAGATACAGTCCAAGGAGAACTCAGAGTGCTACACTCATCTTTTCAGGGCAATTGGAGGTTTTGCGGTATTGCTGTTCGATTAGTTGCAAATCACATTTAAAAAAAAATGTGTTGAATGTGGCAAATTCGAATTACAAAAGATTTGATCATTTCTAACGCATGTCATTTCTAAAAAAAATACACCACTTTGTTCTCAGTAATCAAAAAGTCACTCGTAACTGACTATAGACTTGCTTTACAGTGAAATATGTATATGCATGCTGGTATGACCAGCAGAAAGTAACATTTGTCTTAGGCTGCAGGTCTCACAGAGGCCACAGCATATGTTAGCCTAACTGGCAGTCTCCTGCCACACTAAGCGATCACACTAGCGATCACGACAACGACGCAAGCTAACGAGATCGTTGGTGTGATCGCTTTAAGGTCGCTAGTAGCTTCCAAACAGGAGATCTCATCAACGACACATCAGCGGTCAGCGATCTGTATAACGACTTTGGCGGTCGTTAGGATGTCACAGCATGTACTGAGCGCAACCTTATCCACGCCCCTCAGCACAGATTGGTGGTCACTGTATATGTTTTATAATTATATATGTATGTTATAATTAATGTTTTGACCGCGTCATGAAAGACGACGTATAGCACTCCCTTTCATTGTTCTCGAGCGCTTCTGATTCATAGGAATTTCCAGCATCGCTCCTGCTTCCTGCGTCCTGCTAGCCTGCTATGCAGCTACTGCGATCCACTCTGTGATGCTAAAGAAAACTTAGTCCCGCCTGCCTACTTTTGCAGCTACTGCGATCCAGTCTGTGCCGCTAAAAAAAAACCTAGTCCCGCCTGTGCCGCTGACATATGCGTCACCAACGAGGTCGCTCGTCGTTCACAAAAGGTGTCAAACACAGCGATTCAGGCTCACCAGCGGGACGCCAACGATCAGAAAACGGTCCAGAACGTTCGTGAACGATCAGTGACATCACAGCAGGGGCCACATCGCTGCTACATGTCACACACAGCAACATCGCTAACGATGTCGCTGCTGTGTCATAAAATCGCTGACGCTTGAGCGATCTCGCTAGCGATCTCGCTTAGTGTGGCATACCCTCCAGGGTGCCTTCCTGAGAGCACATTGAATTGGAGCATTTCACACCTTCTGGCTCTTATGAACTTAGATGCCAAATGCTAGCTATCTATGAGAAAGTTTACACCAGAGTTTCAGAGAAAAATAATGTATTCATTGGTAGCATGGCATGGTCCACTCACAAACCAGCAATTAGAATATGAAAATGAGAAGCTGGTCTAGAAATTGGATTCCCAAGTCATATCTATAAATTAGACTTACACACAAAGAACAGCGTCACGTGAGGGCAGCCAAGCTGATGTGAGCCATCTCATATTCCCCCCTCCCTCGGGGACAGAGTACCAAAATGCAAAGTTCGATATTTCTGTAAGTTTCTTTCTGTTATTTTATACTGTGTTGCATATTTTGTATGTCCCTTTTTATTTCCATTTTTATATCCCTTTTATTGTAAGCACTTTACCTTTTATATTAAAGCTTTACATTTTAATAAGTCTGAACCTTGTTGCTCTAAAGAATCCATAGCCTTAAAAAGTGTGTGCTCCTGGTGATTTGCAGACAGTAGTAATATTTCTGGGACTCATCGCCCGTGTGTTCAGTGAGTGGTGGCAGCGTGTATGAAGTGGGGTGCGTGGTCTGTGTCGGGGTGTGATTTATGCTCCCATTGCAGCATAGGACAGAGGTTGAATGCTGGACTGAGTGAGAGGAGATAGATTAACCCTTGCAGGCGCAACCCCAAACCGTGTGTTGGTTTTCGTGACATGGGGGTATTAGGTAAATGAATGCAAAAGAGTGTGGAACCTTGGAGAATTTATAGACAAAGCTAACAGTTTTTTTTATATAGTTTTGATTTTTGGAAATGTTTGAATAATTTAATTCCGAAGAAAGCAAAGGATAGAACTGAGATGTTCATGTTGCTGCTTGGCTAATTGCAGATTTGCAGTACAGTTGCATATTACCTTTTCCTATTCTTTTTTTTTTACAGTATTTTGCATTCCTTCTTCTGCTGTTTGCTGCTCAGATTACTGTGGGTGTGCTCATATACACACAGCGGTCCCCTGTAAGTACTATCATATACTCAATGATGGTCTAGATATTATTGAAAGCCTGTTATGAGATCTCAATCAGACGTCCATTTTTCACATGTGGTTTTCGTGGATAGAACACATACCCACTAAAGTCTCTGGCCATGTTCACATGTGATTTTTTTATTATGCAGACTTTTTTTAAATCTATTTTAAGGATCTATTCCATCAGTGGAAAAAACGGATAGCATAGCACTCGTTTACCATCTGGATGCTGTCCATTTTTTTTTTACATTTTAATGAATAAGAGAAGCTTGTGAAATTTTGGGGGTTTTGTATTCAAGAAAATGGATTTCACACTGAAGCTAAAAAAGGACACACGGGTCAAAAATGGATGAAATTAATAAAATATTCACCCTTTTTTATTGTACACAAAACGAAAACGGACGTCTGAATCAGTCCTTAATAAGATTATAGATTTACCTTATTTAGGCAGAAGGACTCAGATTAATGTCAAATTTTATTTTAAGAAACTTCCTGATATAATGTAATTATTGAAGCTTCCAAAAATTAAATTCCCAAACTTGTCTATGGGTACAAACGGCAAAATAGATTGAAGGTTAAAGGGAATCTGTCAGCAGATTTTTGCTATTTAATCTGAGAGCAACATGATGTAGGGGCAGAGATCCTGATTACAGGGATGTGTCACTTATTAGGCTGTGTGCTGTAGTTTCAATACAATCAGTGTTTTATCAACAGGAGATTATCTTTAGAGGGCTAGGTGTCCTGTGAAGGCAGTTCAACTAATCTGTGTCTCCCCGCCCCCACCACTGACAGCTTGCTGACAGTGTACACAGGAAGCTGTAAATCGGTGGTGTGGGCCGGGTTATAGGGTTATACACAGCTCAGTATTCTGAGCACTGCTACATCTACAGCAGAGAAAACAGGGATTTTATCAAAACTGCACCAAGCAAGTAAGTGACATATCACTGGAATCAGGGTCTCTGCCACTATATCATTCTGTTCTCAGATTCCATAGCAAAAGCCTGCTGACAAATTCCCTTTAAAAGAATTTAAAAAAGCAAATTGTGGTTTAATTCCCCTCCCCAGGCCCAGTGCTGAGTCTCTGCCTTTGCTCCCATTGTCTGTTATTGTCTGCAGTGCTGACGTCATGCCAATGGCACTGCAACCAATCAGTGAGCTCAGCTACTGCCCTCAACCCGGGCAAATTTGCCAAGGTCAGTTTTTGACTGTAGTCCTATGTGTGTGACGTCAGCGTGGGAGACAATAGCAAACAGCGGGAGAAACTGCAGAGACTCAGCTCTGGGCCTGGGGAGGGTTAGTAAGGCACATATTTCTTTTTTTAAACCAACTGAACATCAGAGAGTGTGGTTTTCTTAAACGGTAAAACCTCTTAATAATAATTCTGACAAGAGAAATGTGATGATATCAACAGCTACATCATAACTCATAAGTTTTGCTTGGTTTTTATTATTTTTCCAGATAAATATTGCTGTGGGAAAGTATGTGGAAAATATCATCAAGAACTACGACATTGTCACAAACCAAACAGAACAACAGGAAGGTTTGGATTTTGCGCAGGAACAGGTACGTTCATCTGAGCATTTCCACATTGCAATAAGGTCTTTAGCAGATCTTCCATCATTCTTCACGGCAATGGCAATCACTGCCCTATCTCCACTCGGAGGTGTAACTTGAAGCTTCTGGATCCTTTTGCAATATCCTGCCACGTGCATTTATAATACCTTCTTAGATGGCAGAGGGGGCTTCAGAGAGCATCAGGCTTTATGCCCCAAGTGTGACTTGTACCCCTGCACTCCTTACAGTTACGCCTCTGCCTCTTTTGCGCACAGTAGTTGTATGACGCTCCTCTATGCTACGGTCAATTAGGGCTCCAAAATTAACCTTAGGTATATTAAATTACTATTAATACAAGGGAAAGTCGTTTCCCCCAAATCCTTCTTTCTTCTATATTAACCATTGCACGATATTGGGAGAAAATCTCTAATATTCCGTTATTAAGAGTATCTGTAGCTGTCGTGAAAAGCAAAAGCTCCCAATAATTACTTAGAAAGACCAAACTTATTCTCAATAATAAAATAATGGAATAACTGGACCCAAATAGAAGGCATTGTATTACTCATTAAAGGGAGTTATCCAGGACTAAATTATTTTTTTGTAGTAAAAATAAAACCTCAGCATGACCATGGAGAACGAAGATCTTGATGCAATAAATGAATATTTTATTTTGATCTGGCAAGTAAAGATCCAACATTTCGACCAATAACTGTCTTTATCAAGGACTTACATAAATCAGATTAGAACATCCGGTGCCGTCTCAGAGCGGTCACCTGCCTCTCCTGCCAGCAATTTGGGTACTCCACATCAATAGAGTATCTCTTTTTTCTTCTGGGCTGCTCTGTCAATGGGGCGTGACTACCAACAACATGCTGATTGACAGCCGGCTCCACACAGTAAGGCTCCTTACACACGTCCGTGTCTCCGGTACGTGTGGTAACAGTTTTCTCACGTACCGGAGACACTGACACACGTAGACCCATTCAAATGAATGTGTCTATGCACATGTCAGCGTGTTTTCTCGGACCTTGTGTCCGTGTGCAAAACACGCAGACATGTCCGTTTTCACCCAGACACACAGGCCGCAAAACATGCCGCACACCTGCACACGGAGAACAGTGCACACTGTCCTCTGTGTGCACGAACGGCCGCCGGGGAAGAAGCAGCTACTGTAAGAGCTTTTCCCCAGTGGCTGGTGCTGAAGCCGGCTGTCATTCTCCCCTGCTCTGCCTGCGAGCAGAGGAGCATAATGAGCGGTATATAAAAAGTCCAAACGACAGCAGGTGGGGCCTTTGGGACTGTTACCCCATCATCCCACATCTGCTGTCGCTCGGACTTTAATATAATGCTCATCATTCTCCTCTGCTCGCTGGCAGAGCAGGGGAGAATGACAGCCGGCTTCAGCACCAGTCGCCGGGGAACAGCGCTTACAGTAGCCGCTTCTTCCCCGGCGGCTGTGCCGCACGTAGTGCACACACGGACACATGGACACTGCTATCTCTAGTACCGGAAATATCAGGACATGTGAAACTGGCCTTAGGAAGCGAGTAGTCGGCTGTCAATCAGCATGATGTCATCAGTCAAACCCTGTCAACAGAGCCGTCTGGAAGAGAAACTTCTGCTCTGTCATTGTGTCTTCAGCGGAATCCACAGAATCGCCTGCAGGGACAATTGGTGACCGCTGTGTGCCATCAGAGATTGGCACCGGTCACAACAGGCAGGCAGGTAGAAACTACCTACCTGTTAGTTCTTAGGCCCATAGTAAAAAATGAATACAGTCCCGGACAATAGATTCAATTCATATCTATTAAAGTTGATCAAAAATATTTGCTGGAACCAGGTCCAGTGACCACGTTGATGATCTGTGATCATCAGACCAGATTTCTGCGAACCTTCTCCTACTTGCCGGTGTCCTAAGCTCCTCTCCAGATTATCCTTCAAAAAAATGGTGCGGGAAAGCGCTACTGTTTGTAAAATTGGCAAAATACTTTAACATCTTCCGATTAGTAGTCCCAGTGCCTTTGTCATGTATGCGCCGTGGCACAACTATGATGCTGCTCCGCAGCTCGTAGTCAGAAGATGATCTGGGATAACCGGCACATAAGAGTAAGTGCTCAGGCCTCTAGTCCGGCTGCCACTGGGCCAACTTTCTGTAAAACTTTTTGCTCAGCTCTAGTTTTCATGAATTATACCTGTATCTGAGAATATTCTCTCTTGATTGTTGCCTTTGGTTTCACTTGTTTTATTGGACATCACTCGATGATCAAAACCAAGGACTTTCTCGCTGCAGAAAGATATAACTCCATCCATGGACTAACCATTTCAGTGATGACAGACTTCTTATGAGATAAATTAATTTTGCTATATAATGTGATGTCACTTTGTGTATACTTTATGATTTTTTTTTTTTAATAAAAGCTCATTAAAAAAAGTGATGATTAAAATTGGCCTTTTCACCTCCCATGACATATCAATATTAATAAGTACTGTTATTTCCAATGATATAACAATTCTAGAGTATCTCATAAGATTTTGAATTATATGTTCCTTCATTATTCCTCCTGGAAATGTATTAATAAATTGACTTCTGGGTGTTACCAGTTGGGGTCGTGTCCCAACAAAGTCTGACACTGTCCCGTCACACTATGTAGGGACACCCTCCCAACTGGTATGAGAAAAAACAGAGGAACAGAATAATGTGCTTCATATTATGGGGGATGCAAGTATTTAGTAAAATAGGAGAGCTGATTCACCCTTTTGGTTAAAAGAGCAGCATCGGACCAGATTCTTTTGACCTCCTACTTGCCGGCCTCCCAAGCTCCTCTCGCGATTGTCCTTCCATAAAATGTTGGGAGAAGTGCTACTTCCCAATTTTTTTTTTTTACAGTTGGGTTGACCAATGTGATTAATATAAGGGCTCCCAAAATGATGATGAGAATCATAGTGCTCGGAGAAGCACGGGGACCTGTGTGTCACCATCAGATTACCGTGACCGGGACTAAATGTAGCATCACTATCCATTGCCCTCTTGTTACAGATGAGCTGCTGTGGTTGGTTCACACCTGAAGACTGGATGAAAAATCCAAAAATCTATGAAAATTCGTCAGTCAACTTGTATCCCTGCTCCTGCAGAAATGCATCTTCCTTAATTGGGTACCCAAACAGCAATGGCACCACTAATGCTACTGACATCTCCAACCCCCTGCCTGAACACAAGAGTGGATTCTGCATAGCCCCTGGAAGAGATAATTGGCCTGTATATAAGACAGTAAGTGGAGTCCACCTATAGATTTAAAGGGACTTAACATGAAACTAAACTTTAAAAAAGATGTTGTTGTGCAGCTTATGTAAAGTGTACTTAATGATGGGAATTGAGACCCCCATGGACACTCAAACTAAGGGCTCATTCAGACGAGCAAATTATACATGTACTTTCCGAGTAAAAATCGGACAGCACATTGACCAATGTAAATCTGTAGGACTGTTTTAATGACACTTTTTTCACACTGAGTGATGAGACTCACCCATGCAAGTTTATCCGTGGGCAAAAAATTAAACAGAACTTGTAAGGGACATGCGCATTACATCCGGTTTTTGAGGATAAATTGACCTAGGAAATTGTATTTGACCGTGTACAGTACATTTTAAAATGTTAATGTATAAAATTGGATATGACATGGATGTCACACGGACATAAAATATGGACACAGGGGTGCCACACATATACGGCTGAAAACTGGTTCTCGTTTTCTGGATGGAAATCAGAGAATTATTCATATGCTCGTCTGAAGCACTCAACTGGAGGGACGGACAGAAACTTTCCATTATGGCCATATACCACTTCTGCCCTTCGTTTGGGCAATTAAAGTGATCAAAAGGGCATTTTCAAGTTTGAAAGTTATCAATGTGATAGGGTATAACTTCCAGATCGCTGAGGGTCTGACTGCTGAGGGTCTGATGTGCTGGACTGGGTTTGCAAAGGCCCACCAGTAACATTGATTCTTGGGGCCCACTGTTCAGCTACATGTAAAAATAACCTGACCCTAGTAGACAAATTTACTTTTGCTTCTATGTAATATTAATTTGGCTAGCTTGTTTAATGATTGATTAAATTATACCTTTTTCTGAAAATTGTGGCTCAAGTGTAATAGCACTGCTCATTACTACTCCTTCACATGGGCCTACCGGAGGATTCTCCTGCTCTCCTGTGGGCCAGTCCGAGCCTGCTGACTCCTGTGGACTCTGAAGACCCGGTGTAAATGTTGCTGTGATTGATCATGCTCACTGCACCTCCATTTTTTCTTAATGGGACCGCCAGAGATTGCCAAGCACTACACTTGGTTGGTCTTTGACACTTCCATAAGAATGAATGGAGCAGCACTGCGCATGATCGACCTCCGCTCCATTCACACAGCCCTGGTTCTCCGGATTGGTGAAGGTTCCAGTGGTTGGACTCTCCCAATGGATAAGTGATAGCTTTTAAATTTGAGAATATCCCTTTTGCACAGGCAAAAACAAATAAAACATTTTTTTTTATTTGATTTGATTTACACTTTAAATATCTATGGAATATTTTAAGATAGGCCATCAATGCTCAACTGGTCAAATCCTGACCACAGCAAACAGTGCATTGGAAGGGACTATTGCTGGTCAGCAGTACATGTTCCAAAAACAATATACCTCTGTAGAACTAATGTACTGCTTCCTTTGGTAGCTCTTATTTTAAAGCTTTAGCATGGTCAATAAAAAATGTACACTATCATGTAAAATACTAAAATTGTTGATTTTAGTAACTTTTTTCCAGTGTTTTTATATTTAAGTAGTTTTTTTCTTTCCTATTTTAGGGCTGCATGAACAGTATTCAGACATTTATAAAAAATAATTACATGTGTATTATTGGAGTATGCATAGGTATCTCCTTGTTAGAGGTGAGTAATATTACATGATATTCACTGATTATTTTCATATTCATTAGGCACTTCTAGTCATCAGAACTTCTTAAAAATGTGTGACTGCAGACTTGTGAGTCCTCACAATGTGCACAGTGCTCGCTGGCAGGATTCTCTGGTGCAATTTGCATTCTTCTGGGCACATTCCGTCTACACTGTGTCCGACCTCGCTCAATTCACTTGTATTGAGCGATGCTGCGTGACTGCATGTATGCAAATCACATATGCGTGGTTGCATGCCCTGGGCTGCAGAAATTCCACAGTGCACAGTGTGCACGTTGTGAAGATTCACAAGTCTGTAGTCACATGTAATGACTGCCTACTTAGACCCTAAGCCTGGACTACTCCTTTAAGCTGCCATACACTGTAGATTGCTGACAACCAAATGATTGTTCAGCCGATCTGGCCCAACTCTCCAATACACTGAAGCACTTGCTCTGCCAAATTGGTGTTCTCAATGAGAAAGCTGCTGCCATACACCTCTGGTAGCGACTTATCCCTTACAGACCAAAAGGATCGGCAGTCCAAAATTGAACATACCGGATCCTAATCTTGAAACAAAGTATAAAGTTACCATTGTTTATTTGTATGGCAAATGGGCAATATCACATGATCACATGGATAATCTCATACTGTAACACTAAAGACCCCCATACACAAGACTGCGGCAACATTGGTGGAGTTAGCCGAACTTCAGAGGCATCAAACCATGTCACTTGTGAGATGCACTGGTGCAGTCGACAAGGCAATGGAGAGCCAGAGACACCAACAGTCATTAGTACTTTTTACATCTTTCAATTTTATAGTATTTTTGCCATGATTTACTCATAATTGGGACAAAAAATAGATAGCACATTTTGGGGGACAAAACAAACACTTGCAGATGTTGTAACTACACCCTAAAATTAGATTTGCGCAGTGGATCTTTCATTTAGAAAAATTGATGTGTATTTGCCATAGACTCCACGGCAAAAATCTGAGAATGACCCTTCTGCAGCCGATTTGTAGCTTGAACCGCTCTTGGTCCACATGTGAATTTGCCCCAATCAATAGACTAATCTGAGTGTAGGAACCCAATGTGGTTTTAGGATGTAAACCAAAAACCCCCTCCTTATATTCACTTATGTATTGGTTTTCCAATTATTGGCTATGTAGTTCTCCCATTGGATCATACTCTGGTGGCAGAAGTGGCAACCCAAGTCATCAGCCATCACACCATCTTTGACAGACAAACACTGGATGCTAACTAGCCGAGGTCTTACAACCACTAAAAATAAAAAAAGACACTTTTATAGCTGATCAGAAAAGCAGATACAGTTATATGAAAAAGTTTGGGCACCCCTATTAATCTTAAGCTTAATGTTTGATAAAAATTGGTGTTTTTGAAACAGCTATTTCAGTTTGATATATCTAATAACTATTGGACAAGTAATGTTTCTGCCTTGAATGAGGTTTATTGTACTAACAGAAAATGTGCAATCTGCATCCAAACAAAATTTGACAGGTGCATAAGTATGGGCACCTCACCCGAAAAGTGACATTAATATTTAGTAGATCCTCCTTTTGCAAAAATGACAGCCTCTAGTCGCTTCCTGTAGCTTTTAATGAGTTCCTGGATCCTGGATGAAGGTATTTTTGACCATTCCTCTTTACAAAACAATTCCAGTTCAGTTAAGTTTGATGGTCGCCGAGCATGGACAGCCCTCTTCAAATGATCCCACAGATGTTCAATGATATTCAGGTCTGGGGACTGGGATGGCCATTCCAGAACATTGTAATTGTTCCTCTGCATGAATGCCTGAGTAGATTTGGAGAGGTGTTTTGGATCATTGTCTTGCTGAAAGATCCATCCCCTGCGTAACTTCAACTTTGTCACTGATTGTTGAACATTATTGTCAAGAATCTGCTGATACTGAGTGGAATCCATGCGTCCCTCAACTTTAACAAGATTCCTGGTGCCGGCATTGGCCACACAGCCCCAAAGCATGATGGAACCTCCACCAAATTTTACTGTGGGTAGCAAGTGTTTTTCTTGGAATGCTGTGTTTTTTTGACGCCATGCATAACGCCTTTTTGTATGACCAAACAACTCAATCTTGGTTTCATCAGTCCACAGGACCTTCTTCCAAAAAGAAATTGACTTCTCCAAATGTGCTTTTGCATACCTCAGCCGACTCTGTTTGTGGCGTGCTTGCAGAAATGGCTTCTTTCGCATCACTCTCCCATACAGCTTCCCCTTGTGCAAAGTGCGTTGTATAGTTGACCATGCGCAGTGACACAATCTGCAGCAAGTTGATGCTGCAGCTCTCTGGAGGTGGTCTGAGGATTGTCCTTGACTGATCTCACCATTCTTCTTCTCTGCCTTTCTGATGTTTTTCTTGGCCTGCCACTTCTGGCCTTAACAAGAACTGTCCCTGTGTTCTTCCATTTCCTTACTATGTTCCTCACAGTGGAAACTGACAGGTTAAATCTCTAGACAGCTTTTTGTATCCTTCCCCTGAACAACTATGTTGAATAATCTTTGTTTTCAGATCATTTGACAGTTGTTTTGAGTAGCCCATGATGCCACTCTTCAGAGGAGATTCAAACAGGAGAACAACTTGCAAGTGGCCACTTTAAGTAGCTTTTCTCATGATTGCATACACCTGGCTATGAAGTTCAAAGCTCAATGAGGTTACAAAACCAAAAAAAGTGCTTTAGTAAGTCAGTAAAAAGTAGGTAGAAGTATTTAAAACAAGAACATGATAAGGGTGGCCATACTTATGCACCTGTCAAATTTTGTTTGAATGCAGATTGCACATGTTCTGTTAGTACAATAAACCTCATTTCAAGGCAGAAACATTACTGTGTCCAATAGTTATTAGATATATCAAACTGAAATAAGCTGTTGCAAAAACACCAATTTTTATAAAACATTAAGCTTAAGATTAATAGGGGTGCCCAAACTTTTTCATATAACTGTATTTGTCTAAATGATTTACCAGAAGGTTGAAAAACTTGAAGACACAGCCTGTTATGACAGATGGTAACGACATTGTCCATGGTGATCGGTGAAGACATTACATAAAGTCATCAACATAAAAGATGTCAACCATTCTACATCTATGATACCACTTATTTTTTTTTAAAAATCCATCGTCATGTACATTATTCTTATGTATCATCATTTATATTTTGGATTGAGGAAGTTTCATGCGGTGCGGGGTTATTTACTGAGCCGAGAGGAAACTGCACTACTTACCGGATTTGTCATTTTTGTTATTTTTACAACTGATTTTTACAAATGTGCAGGAAGTGAGCTCACACCTGCTGTCGCGGGGATTTACTCTCTTCTTCACATGTCTAAATACAGACAGCTTCTCTATACAATATTTTCATTATTTTGTGAGTCCTCCACATCCTCTTTCATCCAACCAGGAATTAAAGACTAAGACTAACCATTGTACTTTGCCTATCAGTTTCTCCAGTTTATCGGCCACATACTGGCTTTGGTTCTAGAGAAAAGATTAATGAGAAGTTCTTCAGATGATATCCTGTTCTTCCCAGTCAGGTTATGTCTTGTGTGATCTTTGGTTTGTTTGCTGTGTATAGGTCATTTCCTATTCACTTCCAGAGCACTTTAAAAATCTTTTGTGGTGTACTATTACTTGTGTGCATATATTTATTTATGTGTGTGTAGATAGATAGATAGATAGATAGATAGATAGATAGATAGATAGATAGATAGAATATTCTATTTACATATGATAATTACTTTAAACTAACTTTTTGACACTGTTTTCCATTTTTTATCTAAATATCTTCAAAATAATTTGTCCTGAATAATTCACATTATAATAATGGTCAGAACATTTTTCTCATCCAGAAATTGCCTTAAAGCAAACCTGCCAGCATGATTATGCTAAGTAAACTACAGGCATTATCGTGTTGTTGTTGTTACACTGATTAAAATGATACCTGGGGAGAAGAAATCCGTCTTGTGGTTCTTGTGTAATTAGAGTTAGAAGTTTTCAGTTAATGATATGCTCGTGCTCTGGGGTGGGACTGTAGGCAATAGTCTTATCTTCCTGCTCTCAGGCAGAGAAACCAAGAAGAGACCTGCCCACAGGCCACCCCGAAGCACTAACATATTCATCATCATAGAGACAGAGAGAGACACTATTTGTACCTCTGGGCGGCCTGTGGGCAGGTCTCTTCTTGATTTCTCTGGCCTAGAGCACCAAGATAAGCCTCTTCCTACAATCCCGCCCCAGAGCACGAGCATCTCATTAACTGAAAACTTCTAACATAATTACACATTATCATTCTAATAAGTGTAACAAGGTCAACATGATAATGCATATAGTTTACTTACAAAATCCTGCTGACAGGTTCTCTTTAAAATAATTTATTGGTTTTTGAAAATTCTTCCCCTCTGAAGGTTTGTTTTAAAAACAAACAAACCATGTATTACTCATTTTCCCCCGGGTCCAGCGCATACTTTGCAGTACTGAACTGTTTGTTTTCAGCAGCAGATGGAAGGAAGGGAGACACAGTCATTACTAGTGGGTAGGCGGAGCCCACACAGGATAGAACACCTCAGATTAAAAAAGTGTTGACCGGCCCCTCCAGCTTGGGCTCCTCCTACTCCAGCTCTCCAGTCTAAAATTTGAGGTCACAGAGGATAGTCGCTGCTGGAGCAGCTCCTCAGAAGAATTTTTTTATTTTTATCGGACAGGGACTTGGACCCCCGTGGTCTTGAGGTCTCAGCGATGCTGGACCCCCACCCCTCCCTTGGCGGATCTGCATTACCCTTTAAGGTGGTTCCTGCAGAACCCTGCTGGCCCTGGGGGATGAGGGTTGCTTCCCTGGCGGGGACGCAAACCGCGCTTCTGGGGTCACTGCGTTCCCCGCCCTGGGGGGGAAGCTATGGGCACAGCGCCACAAATCCCTGGGGGTCCCTGTGGCGCTCAGCTGGGTGAGAACTCAACATTTTAATATGTGTTTGAGTGCTTCAGCGGCTGCCGCAGCAGCCGCTGCTACATGTTTTCAGTGTTGGTGACTTGTGTACTTTTGTCCGCAGGTGGATGCCTGCAGGACATGGGAGGCGGAGAGCGGAGGAGTCGCACGCTTTTTTGAAGCCGGCGGGGGGCGTGGCTTCGCGCTTTCCCGTTCTTTCGCGGGCAGGAAGCGCTCTGAGCACGCGCTTTACCCTGCCTCTCCTCTTCCGGCTTCTCTCCTTCAGCGCGGCGGCCATTACTGACGGCCTCCTCGGGCTCCTCACTCTCCGCTCCCCCCGACCGACTGAAGGAACAATTAGGACTGCACCGCGGCCAGCTGGGTGAGTCGCTTCTGCCTGTCAGGGCAGAAGCTTAACCCCCTCACCCCCACAGCGCAGGGCACCTTTCTGAGGCACGATTAGGTGGCAGACTGCGCTGTCCTGCAGCTGTTACCTCATAAGAGGCATCTTTTTTTGTCTGGGGCTCGCACACCCTTTTCATTAACAGAGGTTGTGGGGAGTCTGCGACATTAACCCCTTCTTAGGCGGTTAACCCTTAATTGGGGGACAGCTGGGGTAGCTCTCTCTTTAAGAGCTTTAACCCTTCAGCGTTCGTTTTTTCTTTAAGAAACCACACTGTTCTAGTTACTGACAGGTTTAACCTGCCATATACTGTGTGAGGGCATGTCAGATCAGGGTCCAGGAGGTGCGGACCGTCTCCCAGATCCGCTACAGGATCAGTCTCGCGTATCTGACACGCAGACCTCGACGGCGTCAAGCGCAGCGGTCGGAGGTTTCAGTGATGTCAAAATGGAGGCCCTCGCTCGTTCTATTGATGGCCTGTCTGACCTTCTAGGTTATTGGGTGTCAGCTAGATCCTCTCATGGCAGGAAGTGACACAGGCCGGTGCCATCCTTCCCGCGTAGCGACTCGGAGATCTCGGGCATGGAGGGTTCCCCTTCAAGCTCGGATGGGGAGATGTCCGATTCGGATAAGGAGGATCGGCAGGGACACTCTGCCTCTCTTTTGGGCCGTACAGAGGCTTTTATTGGAGCATGAGGGAGGCGTTATAGTTACCGGAGGAGGTAACTAGACGTCCTGGTAAGTCGGCTCGGATGTTTCAGGAGTCGCATAGGTCGCGATCAGCATTACCATCTCTGGATGAGCTTAATGAGGCAGTGGAGAAGGAACGCCTGTGTCCAGATAAATGTTTTCAGGGACACGGTTTTTTTGAGACGCTGTATCCGTGTACGACGGAGTTGATTGATAATTGGATTCCTTCTCCTGAAGTGGATGTCCCTTTATCCCAGCTTAGCAAATCCTCATTACTTCCTGTTAAAGGGAAGGCGAGTCTGCAGGATCCGCTGGACAGAAAAACGGAGATGGCGGCGAAATCCATCTACGAGGCCGCGGGTCATGGATTCAGAGCAGTACTAGGGTCCATGTGTGCTTGTAAAGCTTCCCTGAGCTGGTTAGACCGTCTACGGACGGCGTGGCAAGATGGATCCCCACTATCTGAGGTAGATGGGCTTTTCAAGTTGTTGGAGGATGCAGCCCGATATGGCAGTGATGCAGGTTTGAATACTGCGTCACTGCTGTCCAGGGCGCAATCCTCGGCGGTCACAGTCAGGAGAGCACTGTGGCTTAGACAGTGGACCGGGGATGCGGTTTCCAAGCAAGGTTTGCTATCTTTAGCTTACAAGGGTGGTCAGCTATTTGGATCTGACGTCACGGAGCTGATTGCCAAGGCAAAGGCAAAAGAAACGGCTTTACCGCAGCGAAGAGCTGTGACTTCTGCGTCTGGCAGGCCTAGTGCCGGTAGTAGTCGGTGGTCCTTTCGGCCCAGGGGACGGTTCGGTCAGCCCTCTTGGGGATCAGGTCGTCCCTCTTTTTCAGGAAAAAAGAACTCTCAGCAATCCCGCACTCCCTGGAAACAGAGCTTACGTCAAGACAAGCGGGAAGCTGACAAAAAGCCCGCTAAGGCGGACTGACGCCAGGGTCTCACTCGAGGGCTCTCGAGTGGGGGGTCGTTTGCTCCAATTCGAACCGACCTGGGCTTCCCGCGTGTCGGACGCCTGGGTGACGCGGGTTGTGTCGGCTGGCTACTTCATAGAGTTTCTTTCTCGACCCTCAGACAGTTTTTGCCAGTCTCGCATTCCGTCAGAGCCCGAGCTATTTGCCGCTCTACTGCGGGAGGTCGATTCCCTTCTGCAGAAGGGTGTGGTGGTACCGGTTCCGCCGGAGGACCGGGGAAGAGGGTTTTATTCCAACCTCTTTGTGGTCCCCAAAAAGGAGGACAAATTTCGCCCCATTCTGGATCTCAAAAGATTGAATCGGCATGTCCGCACCCGGAAATTCCGCATGGAGTCGCTTCGCTCCGTTGTGGCGGCCCTGTCGCAGAACGACTTTTTGGTGTCAATCGACATTCGCGACGCTTATTTGCATGTTCCCGTCGGAAGGGCCCACCAACGCTTCCTTCGTTTTGCCATAGGTCAGGACCATTACCAGTTTGTGGCCTGCCATTCGGGTTGGCCTCAGCACCTAGAGTTTTTACGAAAATTCTGGCACCTCTCATGGCGATTCTTCGAAGACAGGGGGTTACGATACTTCCCTACCTGGACGACCTTTTGATTGTGGCGTCCTCAAAGGAGGAGGCGGTGACGGCTCGCAATCTATCCCTTCAGCTCCTGGAGGACTTCGGGTGGCTGGTCAATTGGGAGAAGTCGTCTCCGGAACCGTCGCAGTCAATCCTGTTATTGGGAATCTAAAGTCAGTAGTGTCTCTGCCTCCAGACAAGCAAGCAAGTCTTCTTCGACATGTACAGGTTATGAAGTCTTCGACAGCAATGTCCCTTCGAAGGTGTATGCGCCTTCTGGGTTTGATGGTGGCGTCGATGGAGGCAATTCTGTTTGCCCAATTTCATTCCAGGGCTCTCCAAATGCTCATTTTGAACCGTTGGGATCGATCGCAGGTTTCACTGGATTGCAGTGTCATCATCTCCCACAGGGTGCGAGAGTCTCTAGGATGGTGGTTACGTCCGGAAGTGTTATCCCTGGGGAAGTCCTTCCTCCCTCCGAGGTGGTCGGTCATAACCACCGATGCCAGCCTGACGGGCTGGGGGGGTGTCTGGAACGATCTCTGGATTCAGGGAGTATGGTCGTCGGAAGAGTCTGTCCTGCCGATCAACATCCTGGAATTGAGGGCAATTTTCCTTTGCCTCCAACACTGGACGGTCCCTTTAAGCGGTCTACCAGTCCGAGTGCAGACAGACAACGCGACGGCGGTAGCATATATCAACCATCAAGGTGGGACGAGGAGCTTCAGGCTCATGATGGAGGTGTCTCGGATCCTGGTATGGGCCGAGGCCAGGGTGCCAGCCATCTCTGCGATTCACATTCCAGGAGTTCAGAATATCACAGCGGACTTCCTCAGTCGCAAAAAGATGGATCCCGGAGAATGGAGTCTTCATCCGGAAATTTTTGCACTGCTGTGCTCCCGTTGGGGAACTCCCCAAGTGGATTTGATGGCATCCAGGTTCAATACCAAGTTACCGACGTTCATGTCCAGGTACAAGGACCCGAAGGCTGTGGCGGTGGATGCTCTGGTGGCTCCGTGGGACCAATTCGAGCTAATCTATGTGTTCCCGCCGATATCCTTACTACCTCTGGTGCTGCGTCGGATCAGACTGGAGAGAGTCCCGGCTATGTTGATAGCCCCAGAGTGGCCAAGGAGGACGTGGTTCTCGACGCTGGTGTCGCTTCTGGCAGCGCCTCCACTTCCACTCCCTCTTCGCCCGGACCTGTTGACCCAAGGGCCCGTTCGTCACCCGGACCTGAAGTCTCTGCGTTTGACGGCGTGGCTCTTGAGACCGAAATCTTGATCCGTCAAGGTTTTTCAGCCGAAGTCATTGCCACTCTGCGAGCTGCCAGAGGTCCGGCTACTACTAGGATTTATCACAAGACTTGGGAAGCCTTCTTTTCGTGGTGTTCGGGTTCTTCTAGGAACCCGAGGATTTTTCCCATTCCCAATTTGTTGGCCTTTTTACAGTTCGGGCTGGACAAGGGTTTGGCAGTTAGCACTCTGAAGGGTCAGGTTTCTGCTCTGTCCTTGCTATTTCCGAAGGCTATCGCCTCGCGTAGGGACGTACGTTCCTTTTTTCGCGGGGTAACCCGTCAGTTTCCGCTGCGGAAGGCGCTTGTGTCTCCTTGGCGGCTTAATCTTGTCTTGGAGGCTCTTCAACATGGGCCTTTTGAGCCTATGGACTCTGTTAGCCTTTCTTTGCTTTCTTGGAAGGTTGCCTTCCTAGTGGCGGTCACTTCTTTGAGAAGGGTTTCTGAGTTGGCGGCTCTTTCTTGCTCGCCTCTTTTTCTGGAGTTTCACCCGGATCGCGTAGTGCTTCGCACACGGGGCGACTTTCTACCTAAGGTGGTGTCACAATTTCATGTTAACCAGGATATTGTGTTGCCCTCGCTCTGTCCGGAGCCGAGGAATGCGAAGGAACGGGCTTTGCACACTTTGAATTTAGTGCGGGCTTTGAAGTTCTATTTGTCTATTACTCAAAGTTTTCGGAAGTCGGATTCTCTGTTTGTGATTCCAGCAGGTCGTCGACGTGGTCAACGAGCTTCCAAGGATTCTATAGCTCGTTGGATTCGGTCGGCCATTTTAGAGGCTTACCGACTTAAGGGCGAACCTTGCCCGATTAAGATTCGAGCTCACTCCACGAGGGCTGTGGGTTCATCGTGGGCTTTTCATCAAGGGGCCTCGGTAGCTCAGCTTTGCCGGGTGGCGACCTGGCGCTTTGTCCACACATTTACGAAATTTTATAAGGTGGACGTCAGTGCTTCCGCTGGTGCGGCCTTAGGACGTAGGGTCCTGCAGGCGGCTGTAGTTTAAAGTTCTTGTGAACTTGTATTTAGCGCTGGTTGCGCATTTATTTAAGTTGTTGGGAATCTGCCTCTGTTGGTTTTTTGCCCACCCTTAATTTTTGGACTGCTTTGGGACGTCCCACTAGTAATGACTGTGTCTCCCTTCCTTCCATCTGCTGCTGAAAGACGGATTTTGGTAAGACCTTACCTGTAAAATCCTTTTCAGCGAAGGAAGGAAGGGAGACACAGATCCCTCCCATGGCAGAAGTGTGTTTGTTGTGTTTTCAGATTCGGCGTGACCCTTCTCTGATAGCGATTATCTGGGCTGAGGTCGGCGCGCTAAGGCTCTGTTCCAGCATTGCCAGCTCATCGCAGTGGTCAGGTTCAGTGAGTAGTACCTGGGACTGTGTGGTTTTTTCTGTTATATGCATAACCTGTCTTCTTGTTTTTATTCCCTGAAGTCTTTCAGAAGGGGTTATGTTGCTCCGCTGGTGATATTTGCTCTTCCTTAGCTTGTGTACGGACTGGAGAGCTGGAGTAGGAGGAGCCCAAGCTGGAGGGGCCGGTCAACACTTTTTTAATCTGAGGTGTTCTATCCTGTGTGGGCTCCGCCTACCCACTAGTAATGACTGTGTCTCCCTTCCTTCCTTCGCTGAAAAGGATTTTACAGGTAAGGTCTTACCAAAATCCGTCTTTTGTCTGCAGCGTTGTCAACTCTACAGCACTGCAGTCACTTACCTAATAAATGAGACCTCACTTCTCTTACCTAATACACGAGGCCTCATTCTCTTACCTAATACACGAGGCCTCACTTCTCTTACCTAATAAATGAGACCTCACTTCTCTTACCTAATACACGAGGCCTCACTTCTTCTACCTAATACACGAGGCCTCACTTCTCTTACCTAATAGTTGAGGCCTCACTTCTCTTACCTAATACACGAGGCCTCACTTCTTCTACCTAATACACAAGGCCTCACTTCTTCTACCTAATACACGAGGCCTCACTTCTTCTACCTAATACACGAGGCCTCACTTCTCTTACCTAATAGATGAGGCCTCACTTCTCTTATCTAATACACAAGGCCTCACTTCTCTTACCTAATACACGAGGCCTCACTTCTCTTACCTAATAGATGAGGCCTCACTTCTCTTATCTAATACACAAGGCCTCACTTCTCTTACCTAATACACGAGGACTCACTTCTTTTACCTAATACACGAGGCCTCACTTCTCTTACCTAATACACGAGGCCTCATTTCTCTTACCTAATACACGAGGCCTCACTTCTCTTACCTAATATACGAGACCTCACTTCTCTTACCTAATATACGAGACCTCACTTCTCTTACCTAATACACGAGGCCTCACTTCTCTTACCAAATATACAAGGTCTCACTTCTCTTACCTAATACACGAAGCCTCACTTCTCTTATCTAATACACGAGGCCTCACTTCTCTTATCTAATACACGAGGCCTCACTTCCCTTACCTAATGCACGAGGCCTCACTTCTCTTACCTAATACACGAGGCCTCACTTCTCTTACCTTGTACACGTGGACTCACTTCTCTAACCTAATGCACGAGACCTCACTTCTCTAACCTAATGCACGAGGCCTCACTTCTCTTACCTAATACACGAGGCATCACTTCTCTTACCTTATACACGTGGACCGCTATCTGCAGACCGGATATAACCTCAAAAGAAATGTGCTGTCTCCCAGGTGCAAAAATTAAAGATGTGTCTGACAGGATATCAGGACTCTTCAGACCTAAAGATGACTACCCATTCCTGCTAATACATGTGGGGACAAATGACACCACAAGAAGTGACCTGGAAACCATCTGCAGTGACTTTGAAAACTTAGGCAAGAAAGTGAAAGAACTGGGTGCGCAGGTGGTCTTCTCATCCATCCTCCCAGTGGATGGCCATGGAACAAGGAGGTGGAATAAGATTCTGCAGGCGAACAACTGGCTACGTCGATGGTGCCGTCAGCAAGGATTTGGATTTCTGGATCACGGAGTGAATTACCTATACGATGGACTACTTGCTAGAGATGGGGTGCACCTTACGAAGACTGGAAAACATGTATTTGGAAGTCGCCTTGCTACACTCATCAGGAGAGCTTTAAACTAGAACAATGTGGGAAGGGAAGCAAAACGCCAGAAAAAGCCATACACCTGACAAATGCTATTGAGAACTCGGCTATTAGAAGTGGAAAGGAAGAACGAAGACAAAACAATCTAAATAAAAAAAATATTGGAGGAAGAGAAACCAATCACAAACTAAAATGTTTTTATACAAATGCACAAAGCATGGGCAACAAACAAGGAGAATTGGAACTACTAACGCAGGAGAAGAAGTATGATGTCATTGGAATCACTGAAACTTGGTGGGATGATACACATGATTGGAATACAAGGCTAGAAGGATACAACTTATTTGCAAGAAACAGACTTGATAAACGAGGAGGAGGTGTCGCATTGTATGTTAGAAAAGCGTATATCTGCAAAGAGATTGACGCTTCAGAGACTGGGAGTTCTGTGGAAACTGTTTGGGTAAGAATACAAGGACAGAACAATGGAAAGGACACCATTGTAGGCATTTACTACAGGCCGCCTATGCAAGCTGATGATATGGATGAACTCTTTATGCATCAAATGGCCAAGTTCTCCAAAAAATATGACATAGTGGTCATGGGAGATTTCAACTATCCAGACATTTGTTGGGAATCTCTGTCAGGCAAAACTAACAGGTCAAGGAAATTCTTATCCTCTCTTGCTGACAACTTTATCTTTCAAAAGGTAGAGGAGAAAATAAGGGGATCTGCTACCTCGGATCTAATCCTTATAAACAGGGAGGAAATGGTTGAGGAGGTAAGAGTGGCTGGGACCCTAGGAGGTAGTGACCATGCTATTTTTAGAATTTTGGATAACAAGAGGAGGAAGACCTGTGAAGACTCAGAGTCAAGGTTAGATTTCAGAAAGGCAGATTTTAAGGGACTCAGAAAGAGAATTGGAGGGATCCAATGGCAGGATATCCTAAAGGACAAAAATGTCCAGGAAGGATGGGACATCTTGAAAAATGAGATTCTCAAAGCACAATCGTTAACAATTCCAAAAAGAGGGAAGAATGGGAAGCATTTAAGGAAACCAGGATGGATGAACACAGAACTTAAACACATGCTAAAAAGGAAGAAAGAAATGTTTATCAAATGGAAAGAGGGAGGCATATCTAAAGAAGAATATAATGCCATCTGCAGAACCTGCAGGGCACAAATTAGATTATCTAAAGCTGACAATGAATTAAGGCTTGCAAGAGATGTCAAAAGCAACAAAAAAGGATTTTGGGGATACGTCAAAAGTAAAAAAAAAGTCAAAGATGCTATAGGATTTTTACAGGATGAAAATGATGAAATGGTAAGAAAGGATGTTGAGAAGGCTGAACTTTAAATTCCTATTTTGCATCTGTTTTCTCTCAGAAAGGAAATGTAACATCAACTGATCTTCACTGTCCTATTAAAGGAATAGAAGAATCCAGGATATCTATAAAGAGAAAGACAGTGAGGAAACACTTAGCTAACCTAAATGAATTCAAGTCTCCAGGTCCAGATGAATTACACCCCAGAATACTGAAGGAGATAGCAGAAGAAATTCTTGAACCACTGTCCATAATCTTTGAAAATTCTTGGAGAACAGGAGAAGCCCCAGAAGACTGGAGAAGAGCAAATGTTGTTCCTATCTTCAAAAAGGGGAAGAAGGTGGATCCAGGAACTACAGGCCGGTGAGTCTGACTTCTATACCAGGAAAAATCTTTGAACAAATTATTAAAGAACATGTATGTAAGTACCTGCATAAGAATGAAGTGATTAAACAGAGTCAGCATGGGTTTGTAACTAATAAGTCATGTCAGACTAACTTAATTTCCTTCTATGACAGAATCACTGACTGGGTGGATCAGGGAAATGCTGTAGATATAGTATATCTTGACTTCAGCAAAGCATTTGACAAAGTATCTCACACAATCCTTATTGAAAAAATGACTAAGTATGGAATGGACAAGGCAACTGTTAGGTGGATTCATAACTGGCTTAGTGATCGGACTCAAAGAGTGGTCGTAAATGGCTGCACATCCAGTTGGAAGAATGTCTCAAGTGGGGTACCACAAGGCTCTGTTTTGGGCCCTGTATTGTTCAACATCTTTATCAATGATTTAGATGAAGGAATTGAGGGTAAACTGATCAAATTTGCTGATGACACAAAGCTAGGAGGGGTAGCTAATACTAGAGAAGAGAGAGAGAGGATTCAAAAAGATATAAATAAACTGGAGCAGTGGGCAGCAACTAACAGAATGGTTTTTAACAGGGAAAAATGCAAAGTACTACATCTGGGCAATAAAAATGAAAAAAGCATATACAAAATGGGAGGAATAGGGCTAAGTAACAGCACATGTGAAAAAGACTTGGGTATACTAATTGATCACAGACTGAACATGAGTCAACAGTGTGATGCAGCAGCAAAAAAGGCAAATACAATTCTAGGATGTATCAACAGAAGCATACAGTCTAGATCACGTGAAGTCATTATTGCACTCTACTCCTCTTTGGTCAGACCTCATCTGGAATACTGTGTCCAGTTTTGGGCACCACATTTTAAAAAAGACATCAACAAATTGGAGCAAGTTCAAAGGAGAGCCACCAGAATGGTGGCCGGTCTGCAAACCATGTCCTATGAGGAACGGTTGCAGGATTTGGGAATGTTTAGCTTGCAAAAAAGAAGACTGAGAGGAGACTTAATAGCTGTCTACAAATATCTCAAGGGCTGTCACATTGTAGAAGGATCATCTTTATTCTCATTTGCACAAGGAAAGACTAGAAGCAATGGGATGAAACGGAATGGGAGGAGACACAGATTAGATATTAGAAAAAACTTTTTGACAGTTAGGGTGATCAAGGAGTGGAACAGGCTGCCACGAGAGGTGGTAAGTTCTCCTTCAATGGAAGTCTTCAAAAGAGGCTGGACAGACATCTATCTGGGATGATTTAGAGAATCCTGCTTTGAGCAGGGGTTGGACCAGATGGCCCAGGAGGTTCCTTCCAACTCTACCATTCTATGATTCTATGACTCACTTCTCTAATCTAATGCACGAGGCCTCACTTCTCTCACCTAATACATGAGGACTCACTTCTCTTACCTAATACACGAGGCCTCATTTCTCTTACCTAATGCTCGAGGCCTCACTTCTCTTCCCTAATACACGAGGACTCACTTCTCTTACCTAATACATGAGGCCTCATTTCTCTTACCTAATACTCGGGGCCTCACTTCTCTTACCTTATACACGAGGACTCACTTCTCTTACCTAATACACGAGGTCTCACTTCTCTTACCTAATACATGAGGCCTCACTTCTCTTACCTAATACACGAGGCCTCACTTCTCTTACCTAATACATGAGGCCTCACTTCTCTTACCTAATACATGAGGCCTCACTTCTCTTACCTAATACACGAGGATTCACTTCTCTTACCTAATACATGAGGCCTCACTTCTCTTACCTAATACACGAGGACTCACTTCTCTTACCTAATACACGAGGCTCACTTCTCTTCCCTAATACATGAGGTCTCACTTCTCTTACCTAATACACGAGGCCTCACTTCTCTTACCTAATACACGAGGTCTCACTTCTCTTACCTAATACACGAGGCCTCACTTCTCTAACCTAATGTACGGGCTCACTTCTCTTCCCTAACACACGAGGACTCACTTCTCTTACCTAATACACGAGGTCTCACTTCTCTTACCTAATACATGAGGCCTCACTTCTCTTACCTAATTCACAAGGTCTCACTTCTCTTACCTAATACACGAGGCCTCACTTCTCTAACCTAATGCACGAGGAGCCACTTCTCTCACCTAATACACGAGGACTCATTCTCTTACCTAATACACGGGCCTCATTTCTTTACCTAATACTCGAGGCCTCACTTCTCTTCCCTAATACACAAGGACTCACTTCTCTTACCTAATACAAGAGGCCTCACTTCTCTTACCTAATACACGAGGCCTCACTCCTCTTACCTAATACACGAGGCCTCACTTCTCTTGCCTAATACACGAGGACTCACTTCTGTTACCTAATACACGAGGCCTCGCTTCTCTTACCTAATACATGTGGCCTCATTTCTCTTACCTAATACACAAGACCTCACTTCTCTTAACTAATACACAAGGTCTCACTTCTTTTACCTAATACACAAGGCCTCACTTCTCTTACCTAATACACGAGACCTCACTTCTCTTACCTAATACACGAGGCCTCACTTCTCTTAACTAATACACAAGGTCTCACTTCTCTTACCTAATACACGAGGCCTCACTTCTCATACCTAATACACGAGGACTCACTTCTCTTACCTAATACACGAGGCCTCACTTCTCTTACCTAATACACGAGGCCTCACTTCTCTTACCAAATACACGAGGCCTCACTTCTCTTACCTGATACACGAGGCTCACTTCTCTTACCAAATAAACGAGGCCTCACTTCTCATACCTAATACACGAGGCCTCACTTCTCTAACCTAATGCACGAGGCGTCACTTCTCTCACCTAATACACGAGGACTCACTTCTCTTACCTAATACACGAGGCCTCATTTCTCTTACCTAATACTCGAGGCCTCACTTCTCTTCCCTAATACACGAGGACTCACTTCTCTTACCTAATACATGAGGCCTCACTTCTCTTACCTAATACACGAGGCCTCACTCCTCTTACCTAATACACGAGGCCTCACTTCTCTTGCCTAATACACGAGGACTCACTTCTCTTATCTAATACACGAGGCCTCACTTCTCTTACCTAATACATGTGGCCTCATTTCTCTTACCTAATACACAAGACCTCACTTCTCTTAACTAATACACAAGGTCTCACTTCTCTTACCTAATACACGAGGCCTCACTTCTTTTACCTAACACACGAGGCCTCGCTTCTCTTACCTAATACACGAGGCCTCACTTCTCTTACCTAATACATGTGGCCTCATTTCTCTTACCTAATACACAAGACCTCACTTCTCTTAACTAATACACAAAGTCTCACTTCTCTCACATAAAACACGAGGCCTCACTTCTTACCTAATACACGAGGTCTCACTTCTCTTACCTAATACACGAGGCCTCACTTCTCTTAACTAATACACAAAGTCTCACTTCTCTTACCTAATACACGAGGCCTCACTTCTCTTACCTAATACACGAGGCCTTACTTCTCTTACCAAATACACGAGGCCTCACTTCTCTTACCAAATAAACGAGGCCTCACTTCTCATACCTAATACACGAGGCCTCACTTCTCTTACCAAATAAACGAGGCCTCACTTCTCATACCTAATACACGAGGCCTCACTTCTCATACCTAATACACAAGGCCTCACTTCTTACCTAATACACGTGGACTCACTTCTCTTACCTAATACACGTGGACTCACTTCTCTTACCTAATACACGAGGACTCGCTTCTCTTCCCTAATACACGAGGCCTCGCTTCTCTTAACTAATACATGAGGCATCACTTCTCTTACCTAATACACGAGGCCTCACTTCTCTTACCAAATACACGAGGCCTCACTTCTCTTACCAAATAAACGAGGCCTCACTTCTCATACCTAATACACGAGGCCTCACTTCTCATACCTAATACACGAGGCCTCACTTCTCTTACTAATAAACGAGGCCTCACTTCTCTTACCAAATAAACGAGGCCTCACTTCTCATACCTAATACACGAGGCCTCACTTCTCATACCTAATACACAAGGCCTCACTTCTCTTACCTAATACACGTGGACTCACTTCTCTTACCTAATACACGTGGACTCACTTTCTCTTACCTAATACACGAGGACTCACTTCTCTTGCCTAATACACAAGACCTCACTTCTCTTACCAAATACACGAGGCCTCACTTCTCTTACCTAATACACGAGGACTCACTTCTCTTACCTAATACACAAGACCTCACTTCTCTTACCAAATACACGAGGCCTCACTTCTCTTACCTAATACACAAGACCTCACTTCTCTTACCAAATACACGAGGCCTCACTTCTCTTACCTAATACACAAGACCTCACTTCTCTTACCAAATACACGAGGCCTCACTTCTCTTACCTAATACACGAGGCCTCACTTCTCTTACCAAACACACGAGGCCTCACTTCTCATACCAAATACACGAGGACTCACTTCTCTTACCTAATACACAAGACCTCACTTCTCTTACCTAATACATAAGGCTTTAAACACTTAAAAATGATTAATAAGGAATGAATTTAGAGTTACAAAAAATGTCATACATATGAGCAGACATTCTGTTTAATGGCAACTTTCCCTGCTGGTAAATGTGGTAAGAACGTAACTACACACTAAGACTGCAACTTTGTTCTTGTGGTCGTCACTAACCACTCAAGCAGACTGACTTAAGGATAATATAACTTGGTGTAATCCTAACCATATGTGCAGCTGTGCTGGTCTCTCACCCAGATGGTCAGCACTCGGGGCAAGCATGGCAACCCTAGGCTACATCCCCGCTGGCATTCTGTTAATTGCATTGTTGTTGCCAAGTTGCGCACAATTTCTTTTAGTAAATCAGACACTTTAAGCAGTTTATTTTCTCTCGTTGTTTTTCTTCGTTTTGTATCGTTCCTCTTGTGTAAACGCACCTGCTCAAAATGATTATCTTCTCTTTCATGATTGCACAGTCTGCTTTCTGTTCCTCTTTTGTTTCCTTGTGTAGCTGACCCCCTATCTGCTCAGTGCATGTTGTGAACCTCATCAGCTCCTGATGGAGGGTGCGCAGGCTGAAACTTTCCGCCTTCCGGTTCTGTGACCTGTGCACAATAGTCCGTCATTTTTGGGTAAACCCTGAATAAACAGATGGAAAATGTGAAGAGTAACTAGCCCTAGAGTGATAAAGCAAAAACATCACACCATGACAAATATATCTGCACTTTCCAGTATTGGATTAAAGTTAAACATGGGTCACAGCCACATTAAAAGAACAGTAAACCTAGAAATTAATAATTCTATGAAATAAGAAACAATGGTCCTCACTGCTAATTAGTCTGGAGCATGTTCTACATGATACTGAAACTGTCAGTCTTACAGAAATTCTGCAGTGAACAGAGTGGTTTATCTGCTGCTGATGTGTTCTATTCTTGTCTGGTGACTGGCTAAAGCCCTCCCTAGTGAAGTGGGTGGGGCTTAGTAATCTTTTGTGCAAGGAAGCTACTACTGCAGTCAGTTGTCCTACAGCCACACACAGGAGAGGGAGAAAGAGGAGCGGGACATAGCTAACCTCCTAAAAAAAGACAGGAAAGATTTATTTATATCATTTTCAGTGTTACATGTAATATGAGATAAAATAGTGTGAAAGAAAAGCCAGAAATTACAGAAGGAAGTGGAATTGTTTTTGAATTTTCAATGTTTATTGTTCCTTAATTATTTTATGAGTAATTCCTTAACATACGCAAAGTATTCAAAGAGTAAGATATTTGGAATACAAGGAAATACATTTTTTTTATTCTGTCTTCACTATCTCTGAAAGGATTGTGTTGCACATGCTGGACAGCAGATAATTCCTAAGAGGCAATGCACAAAGGAATAGCAGAGAGAAATTACAGCACTAGAGCCTGCCATACACATTATATGGCTGTCAGCTGGTGGTTTGAACAGTAACCATCTCGGTTGCCTCTCCCATACGCAGGATCACTTGTTCGGCCTGTGTTCTCAATGAGAGAGCCATCGTTTGGCATGTTGGCTAGTGGATTATCTCCAGGAGACAATCCGAAATCAGACATGCCAGATAGAGATTTCAAGATTTCATCTGATGATGAATTGTCCTGGACTCTCCTACACATTACACTGTCATTCGAGCACGCTGGTGGGTTCGTCCGACATTAATTTAATGTGTATGGGGGACTTTAGCTCAGTGATGTAAGATCTGAACTCATATGGTTCTTGTATACCGTACTTACAGCAACATAGGCTTACCGCTGTCAATGTAGCTCAGTAGACCTGTGGAGGATCAGCGTTAGTTAAATAAGGCACTTGTACTCCTATCTGAATAAGGCTTTCAGCTTCTGGTCTTGTGAGATTCAGATTATTTTACTGTTCAGGACTTCTGAACTGTTAATTGTTTGATTAACCCCATAATATCACGGACTGGAAGCCTGTAGTCAGCTCCCGATGCCATACAAAAAAGCGTTTGTCTCTGTAGATCATCAGCAGGGGGGCTGTAATTGTAGGACATGGTAATTTTCTTCCAGGAAACTGTGCCACTGTTCTTCATGGGTTGGGCTTGGTTTTGTAGGTGATCACTCTGAAATAATAACCGAGGCTGAGCCATAATACAGACACAGTCTATAGACAAGAGTTGTGCTGTTTCTTCTTCTACATCTGTGTGTTTGCAGTGATGCTTTTTGGTTTGTTTGCCACTATTATACAGTACAGACCAAAAGTTTGGACACACCTTCTCATTCAATGATTTTTCTGTATTTTCATGGCTATGAAAATTGTAGAATCACACTGAAGGCATCAAAACTATGAATTAACACATGTGGAATTATACATTACACTTTACAAAAAAGTGTGAAACAACTGAAAATATGTCTTATATTCTAGGTTCTTCAAAGTAGCCACCTTTTGCTTTGATTACTGCTTTTCACGCAGAAAAGGTGAACGGTTGGACTCTACATGCCTGGTTCCCACCGTGAAGCATGGAGGAGGTGGTGTGATGGTGTGGGGGTGCTTTGCTGGTGACACTGTTGGGGATTATTCAAAATTGAAGGCATACTGAACCAGAATGGCTACCACAGCATCTTGCAGCAGCATGCTATTCCATCCGGTTTGCGTTTAGTTGGACCATCATTTATTTTTCAACAGGACAATGACCCCAAACACACCTCCAAACTGTGTAAGGGCTATTTGACCAAGAAGGAGAGTGTTGGGGTGCTATGCCAGATGACCTGGCCTCAACAGTCACCAGACCTGAACCCAATCGAGATGGTTTGTGGTGAGCTGGACCGCTCACCGTTTCAATTTTGAATAAATCCCCAACAGTGTCACCAGCAAAGCACCCCCACACCATCATACCACCTCCTCCATGCTTCACGATGGGAACTAAAAAAATATTTAGACTTGAGAGTCCTCAGTGGTTGATACCTTTTAATGGCTAACTGAAAAGATGGTAACAAATTGCAAGCTTTCGAGACTACTCAGGTCTCTTCATCAGGCTAGACTAATACAAAATCTGAAGAATCACATATTTATATACACAACAGGACACAGGAATAATGCAATAGGTAAGACAGGTGACGTGAAGCAGAACTGTCATTGTGTCAGAGGGATCAACATAAATATTGGAACAGTTCATAGATAAGGAGTGAAAGTTTTATTACCCTCTGATTGGGGTCTGGTATTGTGTTGTGATGTGGGGGCATCACAACACAATACCAGACCCCAATCAGAGGGTAATAAAACTTTCACTCCTTATCTATGAACTGTTCCAATATTTATGTTCATCCCTCTGCCACAATGACAGTTCTGCTTCACGTCACCTGTCTTACCTATTGCATTATTCCTGTGTCCTGTTGTGTATATAAATATGTGATTCTTCAGATTTTGTATTAGTCTAGCCTGATGAAGAGACCTGAGTAGTCTCGAAAGCTTGCAATTTGTTACCATCTTTTCAGTTAGCCATTAAAAGGTATCAACCACTGAGGACTCTCAAGTCTAAATATTTTTCTATCTACTGGCTAACACGGTACGAAGATACACATCTTTCCTATATCACGATGGGAACTAGGCATGAACAGTCCATCCGTTCACCTTTTCTGCGTGCAAAGCAGTAATCAAAGCAAAAGGTGGCTACTTTGAAGAACCTAGAATATAAGACATATTTTCAGTTGTTTCACACTTTTTTGTAAAGTGTAATGTATAATTCCACATGTGTTAATTCATAGTTTTGATGCCTTCAGTGTGATTCCACAATTTTCATAGTCATGAAAATACAGAAAAATCTTTGAATGAGGTGTGTCCAAACTTTTGGTCTGTACTGTATATATTTTACATTTGTCTGATAATAAACCTGTAAATCACTGAGCTAATATCTGCAGCTTTTTGTGTCCTTGCTCTACAGAGACTTTTATTTGGAGTACTGGCAAGGTAACTAACCTGGACATAAATATATGGTGCACTATGTAGGGAATTAATATACCAGATACCAACAATATCTTACCAACCAAAGCTCCACCATTACAATGATACTTAGTTTCTCCTGCATCTACATTTGTTTGGCAGATGATATGCTTTATTCATTCCATAATATATAAGCTAGGATCATACAGTACATATAGTTCTTTTAAGCCAAACACAAATATAGATAGAATAAAGAAAAATATCTGTGCAGTGCACAGATAAGAGAGTAAAAGGGATGGAGCCGTACTTGTCCCCGGGTGTGGTCATGCCCATTACATCGTGCAACCAACAACAGTGGAAAATATAAATGGGGGGGTTACCATAGGCTATACTATTCCTCCAACTGGCATTGTGTTGTGGTGTACCACAAGAGGGTAATTCAATAGAGAACAGCTTGCTCTTATCTATCATAAAGAATTACAATAATAAATCAAGAACACCAATCCATCCAAGTCCCATTACAGAGAGAAGAAAAGAAAGAGAAAGGAAAGAAAGACATGAAAGGAAGGGTGGAAGGAAGAAATGGAAGGGAAGGAAGACAGAAAGGAAAGAAGCGAAGAAAAGGAAGGAAGGCAGAAAAGGAAGGGAAAGGAAGTAGTAATTTTTTTTAATTGTACTTATTTATCAAAAACAATCACAGTACAAAAAAGTGGATAGCAATAATCACCCACCCAAATCCCATTAAATCCTCCCACGGGAGAGATGGAGAGAGAAAGAGGAAAGGTGGGAAGGAAAGGAAGGAAAGGAAAAAAGGGCGGGAAGGGAAAGGAAGGGGCGAAAGAAAGGAAGGGAGGTAGGGAAGAGAAGGAGAGAAAGAAGGGAAGGAAGAAAGAGAGGGAAAGGGAAGGAAGAAAAGGAGGGAAAGTGAGGGAGGGAAGGAAGGGAAGGTAGGCAGGGAGGAAAAGGAAGGAAGGAAGACAGGAAAGGAAGGAAGGGAAAGGAAACAATAGGTTTTTTAATTGTACTTCTTTATCAAAAACAATTACAGTAAAAAAATTGTAGAATTGTCGGAAAGAAGAAAAAAGAGCATTAGTTCAAACTCATGTTTATGGGAAGGAAGGAAAAGTAAGGAAGAAAAGGGAGGGAAGGAAAGAGAAATAAAGAAAGGGAATGAGGGATTGTAGAAAGGAATAATAAAGAGCTTTAGTTGAAGTCAAACTCATGTTTCCTGGTTGTAGTGCACAAAGTTTAGTGGTGACGTCTCTGTTGTACAGGGGCACAGCATAGGAGTTACACAACAGCAGCATGTGCACTGGATGGTGGGATACTGGGGCAGTTCTCTTCTGGTGCTGGGTCTTGGGCTCTGTATGAACCTCTCTGGTTTTCAGCTCTACTCTCTTCCCCCTGTTCCTCTGCCCTATAAAGGTGCTCCCCTAAATTCTTGCTCTAGGAAAGTCTTCATCTAATGTAGCAGAGCAGCATCCTGACCTCTGCGGTCTCTGCCTCATCCACATCACCATAGAGCCGTTTCCCTGTGGACACTTCAGCAGTGTTCTTCATGTCTTCATGTCAGTGTTCTTCATGTCTTCATGTCAGTGTTCTTCATGTCTTCATGTCACTGTTCTTCATGTCTTCATCATGTTTCACATGTCATGTGGTTCTTCATTTCTTCTGGTCAGGGTTTCTCTGTATGACTTCATGGTTCTTCAGTCACTCTCTTCCCCTGTTCTTGCATAGTCCTAATCATGTCTAGAGTCTTCATCTAATGTACAGAGTCATTCATGTCGGGTCTCTCTCATCCATTCACTTAGACCGTTCCTGTGTCCTTCAGCAGTGTTCTTCATGTCTTCATGTCAGTGTTCTTCATGTCTTCATGTCATGTTCTTATGTCTTCATGTCATGTTCTAGTCTTCATTCATGTCTTCATGTCAGTGTTCTTCATGTCATTTCATTCATGACTTCATGTCTTCATGTCAGTGTTCTTCATGACTTCATGTCTTCATGTCAGTGTTCTTCATGTCAGCAGTTTTCTTCATGTCAGTGTTCTTCATGTCTTCATGTCAGTGTTCTTCATGTCTTCATGTCAGTGTTCTTCATGTCTTCATGTCAGTGTTCTTCATGACTTCATGTCAGTGTTTTTCATGTTCTTCATATCGCCATGAGATTACGCAGCCAATAAGACTACATCACATTCAGACTTTACTTCTGTTACTAGAAGCTTTCAGCATCTAGGACCCCACCAGGACACTCTCAAGGCTCTTGCCTGGGCTGTGGCCTCCAACTAACTAAAAACTTCTGTGGTTTGAGCAGATAAAATGAGGGACATTCCCTGTGCTGGTTATAAAATGATGATGTGACCTAATAGTCAGCTTCTTTCTATCTGCACATATATACGAATATATATGAGTCATTGCCGCCACCAATGTATAGAACACGCATCATTTTTTCAATATAAATTGCAGTAGAAGCAATTGGTCCTTTGCCACTATTCGTCCTCATGGGGGCACCTACTCCCTCCATTAAACTTTTGAACCTCCCCCCGTAGCAGGACAGCTGTGATGTGAGGCCCCATCATTGAGCTAGATCCAATGTGCTGCACCTGTTGTAATAGCTGAGATCATTTAATAGACAGTCAGGAACATTTATTAGTAATGCTGTACAATATGTAAGAAAAAAATAAAAAGACGTCAAAATACTTGTAAAAATATTTGAAATGCACCTTGTTGTCGTTCTTTACAAGATTTTAAAGTGGTCACTCGGGACTTTAATATTGATGGAGTTATCATTACAATACTTCATGAATGTCTGATTGGAGGGGGTGCAACCCTGGCACCTCCGCTGATCAGTTGTACCCAGTGCTGGCAGTGGCAGTAACTGCACAGCACAACTCCGTCGGCTGCATAGTGCTGCTGCCGGGTACTGCACATATGCCCCCTATTCAAATCACTAGAAGGTGGATGTGCATACCCAGCCACAGCCACTATTGCGTCAATGGAACTCTGCAAGCTCTATAACTGAGCAGTTCTGTCTGCCGCCGACACCGGGAACACCCCCACTGACCAGATACTGAGGACCTACCCTAAGGATAGGCCATCAATGTTAAAGTCCCAGACAACCCCTTTAAAACACACAGAAAATAATCTGTTTCCTCACCTAGTAGCAACATGAGAGAAGTGATTTGCATTAACTTCCCCATGCCAAAATTGGCGACAGATTTCCAATGTACTCAATGCAACCGAATTAAATTTTTCTCGTTTGGCTGTTCAAACAATTTTTGCATTTTGTTTTCATCATACATGGGGCTTCAATTTCATATATTTTTTATATTTCTGATATTGGTATAAAATGTAAAGAAAAATTGGAAAATATGTGTCTACTTTACACCGCTAAAAAACATTTAAAATTAAGTTTGCTTTTCCGTCAACATTATTTCTATATGTTGGACACAATTTATTTTTTTCGAAGGGAGCAGAGCTATAAACAATGATTCAGATTGGCAATGACTTTATTTTTAGTACAGTTTTTTTTCTTGCTCTTTTTATTTCTCACATTGGTTTGAATTAAATTAAAAATATATATAAAATAAATAATACATAAATGAGTTAATAAATAAAGTATATCATAATAAATAACAAAATAAAATATATATATAAATAAGTAAATTAATAATATGTCCCCCATAAGACCTTAAAAGACATTTATGGGTCATTTTATCATTTTTATTACTGATTTCCCCTGTAACTTAGGTTGGTTTATTAGACACAGTTACAGGGGAAATTCAGCCTACTGGCTGCATAGCAATGCGGACTGGGTCTTCTATGACCCACCAAATCGTGCTCTCTTCAACCAGAAATCACATGAGCATCTGGTTTAGGATTTAGAAGGTAAAGATGGTAATAAACCCTGCTTATCTTCTCTGTGGGGAGTACGTTTCCCTGCCCCTGCGGCTGCATGATGTCCTACAAGCTGCATACTCTGCACTGACATTTTATAATGTCAGTGTAGAGTAAAGTGTGGCCTGAACAGATGTTTAAAGTCTGTGGGCAATCCAAAAGTAGTTAGATGCTGTGTTTTTTTTCTGGGTTTTTTTGTTTTACCATTTTACCCCGTTATATATTTCTCTCTAGTCTCACAGTATATTATATGGTTAAGAAAATGGTGTCAATCAGAACTAGAACAAGCCCTTGTGTGTCTACCATAATGGAAATTAAAAATATATGGCTCTCAGAAAAAAAAAGTGCAACAAAGAAAAAAAAAATCAATCTGAATTATAAGAAAAAATAAAGATGCTACTTTTACATCTCTAACATGTATATCCTTTCTTATGTATTCCGCAGCTCTTTGTCATGACGTTGTCGATGTGTCTGTGTAGGAATCTGGACCAAAACTACAACAAGCTCGCCCGTTATTCCTAAAAGACTGTTCAGCTTCTTGGCACTGCCCAAGAAAGGAGAATGGAAACTGCGCATCCAACCAAAACAAAAAAAACTGCATGCTCCCTCTCTTCTTGTTGATGGAACAAGTCCTTCCCCATTGATGGTTCATTTACAAAAAGTTTGAAGCTTCAGGACTTCATCTAAGTCCTACATCATCTCTATGTGGACAGCAGGCTCTGCTCACCGTTCAGTCCCCACTATCCCCATATTTTGGAATATTTAATACCTTACCAAATGCAGTATTTAGCCCCAGGGGATGAAGTGCCAGGCAATCAATCCTCGGTGAGCGCATTTTTTATGCTTCTACTATTGTCACTTCTTTAAGACAATAGTGGCATCTAGAGGTCACTGTGTGTATAACAAAGACTTTTAAAATGTTTTTTCTTCCAATGTTACAAGGATCAAAAATATAGATTCAACCAACTATACAAAAAAAAATTATTCTAAGGAATAGGTTACTATTGTAAATAGATATACTTGTGGTTCACATCTCATACGTGTGTTGTTCTGTTGTGACTTGCGCAGTGGTTGTGATTGTTCTTCTTCTTTATGCCTGTTTTATATAAGTCATCATCCAAATCTTGAATCTGAATTTTTAGAATTTATAAGCAATTGTCAAATTCCATTGAGATATAATTTGTGCTTTACATTCCTATACCAGCAATTTAATTACTTGTCAAGGCATCCCAACAAGTGTGACAGGTATAAGATAGAAAAGTGTATATAAATATGGGGGTGCAGTTACTTTTGCTGTTTTTTTTTTGCAGATTTTTTTTTTCTTTTCTACAATTTTTGCAAAAGTGGCAGCAAACTGGCACATGTCAGTGTAATATAGAGAACTGTATAAGAAGCAATTTATAAACACGCGCTTTAGACCAAATTCAGAAAATTGTGACTGGTGTCCTAGTCCGGCCCATGATTTCTGGACTCCCCGGAATTGTTCTTCATGCAGTTCTCTATAAATACTTAGTGAAAATAAATAGTATAACACATAGTAGTTCTGATAGTTTTGGTTAATGTGAACAAATGTAAAATATTCATGATCAGCTCTTGTGTACTGCATGTGAATAAAATGACATGAATCATTTATTATGTGTTATTTATAGGTGATTTAATGAGCCCTGTCATCATCATCACACTTTTTAACTCTTTATAAGGCTACTTTCCCGCGATGAGTTTTTTTGTGCTGCGTATTTTTGAAAAAATCCTATTTTTACTTAATGGGTGTAGAAAATCTGCAGCATGAAAAACTCACCAAAACCTCATCATGGGAACGTGGCCTAATGTATATTGAATATACATGCAAGTCAGAAGTGAAGTCGTCCGCAAATTCCGGGCTACACGTAGTTGTAAATCTGAACACACTTGTAGATCTTCTCGGATGAGCGCTATCCATGGTTTTCACGCACAGCACTCATACCCCTATGATATTTTATGGTCCTGTGCACGTCCGAGTTTTATTCCTAGGACCGAATGAATCGGAGACATGTAAGACGGCAGAGCAAGCTTGTGAAAAAAAATCGGACGGCACTTGGATGACATCAGAGGATTGTCACAATGGAGAAGACGGTGAAACTTTCCCTCCACTTCCGAGAAAAATTTGATCTCATCAGACTCTGCTAATAATGATCTGACTTTTCTCGGGTGTGGAGAAATTGGTCGTGTGCATTTACCCCTACTGTGAATATAATAAAGTAGGAACTGGGCCCATAAAAAGGGGCTCCCCAAAAAGTTTAACCCTGACAACCTCCTCCCTAGAGGTGCCATTATTCTATCTTACAAAAAGGGGAATGCTTTGTCCTAGGAATAAGGATTTACAGGATCTGGCGTCAGAAGAGGAAACCTACTTTAAGTTTTGGGGCTCCTTCTTCATCAATGATTTACCTTGCCCAAGGTCCTTGTACCCACCACCATACAACCATTTAGAACAGGTGCATGTCGCCTTGTGTCATCTATGTATCTACACTGTGTTCCAAATTATTATGCAAATAATATTTTCTCTGATTTTCCCAAATTACCTATATGAATTGCAGTCATGTCATTTTCCAGTCAAATAACTATTAGAGTACAATGAAAGGTTTTTGTACAAACTGCCTATGATAACAGTATATATTTTTTTAAAAATAAAACACTCAAATGCACTCAAAATGCATGTTCCAAATTATTATGCACAGCAGAGTTTACTACCTTTTCATTGTAATAAAGAACAAAAAAATGGTCATTTTTGAAATTATAAGCATTAGCAGGTTATTACAAACTGAAATCAAAGTTTTCAACTCAAAACTTTATTCTAGGTGATGTTACATTTGCACATAGGACCCCTTGTTGGAAAGGAGCTTCTGAACTCTCTCGTCCATTGAATTTGTCAGGTTTTGGATGGTTTCTGCTTCAATTGTTTTGCATGAGGACAGAATACCCTCCAGAGCTGTTGCTTAGATTGAACTGCCTCTCGCCATCATAGACACTCCTTTTGATGATGCTCCAGAGGTTCTCAATAGGGTTGAGGTCAGGGGAGCATGGGGGCCACACCATAAGTTTGTCCCCTTTTATGCCATAGCAGCCAGAGATGCAGATGTGTTATGTGCAGCATGAGACGGTGCATTATCATGCATGAAAATGATCTTGCTGCGGAATGCACGGTTCTTATTCTTGAACCATGGCAGGAAGTGTTGTTTGAGAAACTCAACGTACACTATGGAGTTCATCTTTACCCCTTCAGGGATCCTAAAGGGGCCGACAATCTCTCTCCCCATGATTCCAGCCCAAAACATTACTCCACCTCCTCCTTGTTGGCACCATAGCTGTGTTTGCATGGGGTGTCCATCAACCAGCCATCCTCCACTCCATCCATCTGGACCATCGAGCGTTGCACGGCACTCATCGGTGAACAAAACAGTTTTGAAGTCAGTCTTCATGTATTGTTTGGCCCACTGGAGCCATTTCTACTTGTGTGCAGTGGATAGAGGAGGTAGACAGGATGGCTTGCGCACAGCTGCAAACCTCTGAAGGACCCTGCATCTTGTTGTTCGGGGACGTTGGAGGCACCAGCAGCTTCAAAAACTTGTCTGCTGCTATGACAAGGCTTTTTTGCCGCTGCTCTTTTAACCTGGCGTAATTGCCTGTAGGAAAGAGTCCTCAATTTCCCCTTATCAGCACGCACACGTGTGTACTGTGAATCAGCTACATACTTCTTGATTGTGCGATGATCACGATGAAGTGTCTTGGCAATGTTGATTGTAGTCATGCCTTGACCTAAACACTCCACAATTTGTTGCTTCTCAGCAGCCGACACATCCTTTTTCTTTCCCATTTTGGCAGAAAATGTAGGCTGCTTAATAATGTGGGACAGCCTTCTTAAGTAGTCTTGCCTTTCATTGGACACACCTGCCAAACTAATTAGCACAGGTGTCTGCAATTGCTTACAGTGATATAAAGAGCCCTGACACACATCACCATCAATGAGTTTAACTGACAAACAAAAAAATTCTTACCTTATCACTCCTAAACAATTTTTGCATAATAATTTGGAACACAGTGTAGTTACATGCAGGGCCGTATTTAGAGTTTATGCTGCCCTAGGCACTTTTCGTTCTGCCTCCCCCATTGGGGAGTATGACTAATGCAGACACTGTTGTCAGTGACTAGGGCTACTTACACATCAGCGATTTTTGCCATTCGCGGCAGATCCAACAGGTTTTCCGCATCTGCCACGTAACGGATCACTTATGGCAACACTGCATTCATTCCCTATGCGACTTGCAGACATGTGCGACACTTGCGGTTTTGACGTGATCCCGCAAATCCGATACTTGCAGCAACGGAAAAAAAAAACGCTACTAGCAGTGTTTTTTTGTCTCACCGCAAGTGCTGCACATGTATGCAAGTCCCATAGGGAATGAATGAGGTCGAATCTATGTGTGTGCCCATGTAGCTCTTTCAAAGACAGTGCTTTCCTATCGCACTCAAAAGACATACAAATAGGATGTTTAGATTGTGAATCTCAATGGGGACAGTGTTGATGATGTCTGTAAAGTGCTGTGGAGTTAATAGCACAGTATCAATGAGTAAATATTATTTTTAATATTAGGTTACAATACCAGGATCTGAGGATTTTCTGTTTCGAGGTCAAGAGCTCTCTGATGTGATGTTGCTGCCTGTCTCGCTGTCTTCCTCTTTTGACACTGCAGTGTGGTGGACAAGAAAACATTAACTGGTTAACAGCAAGAAGTCTGGTGTCTGTGTACTAACTGAACTAGAAACTCTCCCCATATCATGTCCAGCAGACATTGAAGGATTACTATCACGAACACCGCACTGCACTTGCTCACTGAGCCAGTGCGCGTGTCCTGAATAAGACAGACTGCACTCAAAGATACCTGTGGAGCGAGGCCACAGGTCTCTTAGAGAAAGCAGTAACAGACAGAGAATGCTTCAGGCCAGAGGACCTGAATCACATGACTGCTGGTGGGCGTGGCCTAAGCTCCAAGAGCTAGGAGCAGAAGGAAAACTCCTAGAAGGGTAACTACGGGACAGAGTTACCAAGGGGCATAGACAAAACGGATAGTCAGGATAGCTAGGTCATACACAGAGGGAGCAACGCAGTACAAGAGGAGCAGGCAGAGAATAACCAGAACGTAGCCAAGGGATCAGAAAACCAGAACGGGCAAATACACAGTACCAAGACAGTAGACAAACTCACAACGAAGAGACGGACCGGGTCAAAACCAAACAAGCAACAAGATCAGGCACAAGGCACAGGCACACAGGAGGTCAACTAACTCAGCCGAGGGCAGGAGTATAACTGACACCAGACCTAGGTCAATTGGCAACTAAATAGCCGCCTTCTGCCAGAGAGAGGCTGAAACCATTAACCCCAGTCTGGCCAGGACGGGACAAAGACCAAACCCCGTCCTGGGTCATGACAATTACTAGATGGATTTTATTATTCTATTACTGCCCATTATATGTCTGGATGTAAACAGATACTTACATATAAATCTGGACAATTTATCTTATAGATCTCCCGGTATATTATTTATATAGATCTATAATATATAATGTACAAGGAGACCTATAGTATAAAATGTCCAGAATTATCTGTAATATATGATGTACAATCTATTATATATAATGTCCAGGGTGATCTATAATATATAATGCTCAGGTAGTAGATTTATAATAATGTACAGTCCAGGCAAATCTATACCATATAATGTCCAGAGGCAGAGATATATTTAGGGTACGTTTCCACGTTCAGGAAACGCTGCGGGTTGGACGCTGAGAACAGCCGCAGGGTCCAATCCACAGCGTCTAAATGTTACAGCATAGTGGAGGGGATTTTATGAAATCCCATATCCACTATGCGTACAATTTCAAAGATGCAGGTGGCAGACCTGCGTATATGCACATGCGGCGCGTCTTTCTAGACCGCAGCATGTCTATTTATCTCCGGAGACGCTCCGTCTACACAAGAAAAATAACACTGTCCTGCCGGCAAAGCTGTGGACGGAGCTGTGTCCTCTTTGCAGTGTTTCCTTAGGGTATGTGCACACATTGCAGATTTGTCTGCAGAAGTTTCTGTACATAATCCGCATCTCTTGGCAGAAAACGCAGCTGTGTATTTGATGCGTTTTTTTACATGCGGATTTGTATGCCTTTTTGTAAGCTAAATAAAGATGTTATTTAACAAAAAAAAAAGATTTGTGATGTCATTTCTGTCCAACCTCCTCTTTTACATTAGTCCAGCGCTCATTCCCCCCCAGTGCTGATTCTCCCCTGCGCTCATTCCCCCAGCGCTCATTCTCCCCCCTGCACTCATTCCTCCCCAGCGCTCATTCCTCCCCAGTGCTCATTCCTCCCCAGCGCTCATTCCCCCCAGCGCTCATTACTCCCCAGTGCTCATTCTCCCCTGCACTCATTCCTCCCCAGCGCTCATTCCCCCCCAGCGCTCATTCCCCCAGCACTCATTACTCCCCCAGTGCTCATTCTCCCCAGCGCTCATTCTCCCCCCTGCACTCATTCCTCCCCAGCACTCATTCTCCCTCTGCGCTTACTTCTCCCTGTGCTCATTCTCCTCCCTGCGCTCATTTTCCCAGCGCTCATTCTCCCCCAGCGCTCAATACTCCCCTCAGTGCTCATTCTCCCCCCTGTGCTCATTTTCCCCTGCGCTCATTACTCCCTGCAGTGCCCATTCTCCCCCAGCACTCATTACTCCCCCCAGTGTTCATTACTCCCCCTGGCTCATTCTCCCCCCTGCGCTCATTCTCCCCCTGCGCTCATTCTCCCCCAGTGCTCATTACTCCCCCAGTGCTCATTCCTCCCCCCCAGCCACAGCGCTCATTCCTCCCCCCGGTCCACAGCGCTCATTCCTCCCCCCAGCCCACAGCACTCATTCCTCCCCCCCAGCCCACAGCGCTCATTCCTCCCCCCGGTCCACAGCGCTCATTCCTCCCCCCGGCCCACAGTGCTCATTCCTCCCCCGGTCCACAGCGCTCATTCCTCCCCCGGCCCACAGTGCTCATTCCTCCCCCGGTCCACAGCGCCATTCCTCCCCCGGCCCACAGCGCTCATTCCTCCCCCCGCCACAGCGCTCATTCCTCCCCCCAGGCCCACAGCACTCATTCCTCCCCCCCTGGCCCATAGCACTCATTCCTCCCCCCCGGCCCACAGCGCTCATTCCTCCCCCAGCCCATAGCGCTCATTCCTCCCCCCCGGCCCACAGCGCTCATTCCTCCCCCCCAGCCCACAGTGCTCATTCCTCCCCCCCAGCCCACAGCGCTCATTCCTCCCCCCAACCCACAGCGCTCATTCCTCCATCATCATATACTCACCTCCTGGCTCCTGCTGCAGCTCCGATGGTCCAGCGCCGACATCTTCTTCCTGTAAGAGCGCGCTGTCACGCGTCAGGTGGTACCGCTCATTAAGCTCATGAATACGGACACCACGCCTATGAGAGTGGAGTGGCATCCATATTCATGACCTTAATGAGCGGTACTAAGTGTGACCGTGCGCTCAGTACAGGAAGAAGATATCGGCGCTGGGACCATCGGAGCTGCAGCAGGAGGAGGTGAGTATGATGACGGGGGGAGGGAAGCAAGGGGAGGGCCAAACCCCGGACCAAAAAAAAAATAGTTTCTTGCTCAGTGCCGCCCCCCCGCAGAGTCCTGCCCAAGGCACGTGCCCACGAGTACCCAGTGGCAAATACGGCCCTGTACATTGCCCAAAACAAATGAGCTCGAACAACGTCTTCCCCGCTTTGGGCAGACAGGAAATAGTATGAGAAGCGTCCCCACAATAGAAGCACAACTTATTACCTTTTGAAATTCTCGATGCTGAGCCCCAGAAACAACCCCATCACACTGTATGGACTCAGAGGTTTGTTCGCAAGGTATCACCACCTCTCGCATGTTTCTACGTTCACTAAATGTCTGTCAATTTGAATGGCCAATGACAGAGTCATTGAGATCAGAGGGGACAGGAAATCCCACCATAACATCCTTTACGGTCTCTGCCAGACCTTTCCGAAAAAGAGCTGCTAGGGCATCATCGTTCCATTTAGTAAGGACTGCCCACTTTCGGAATTTCTGACAATATAACTCTGCCGCTTCCTGACCCTGGTTCAATGCCAACAAGGTTTTCTCAGCTTGATCAATAATATTAGGTTCGCCATACAACAACCCCAGAGCCTGAAAAAACACATGAACATTAGCCAAAACAGGATCCCCAGGTGTCAGGGAAAAGGCCCAGTCCTGAGGGTCGCCGCGCAACAGGGAGATGACAATTTGAACCTGCTGCGCTGCGTTCCCCAAGAACTTAGGTTTCAAGGCAAAAAACAATTTACAATTATTCTTAAAGTTCAAAAATTTAGACCTATCCCCAGAAAATAAATCAGGAAGAGGGATCCTAGGTTCCACAGCAGAAAACTTAGTGAGAAAGGCAGAAATTCCTCGAATTTCCGCAGAAAGCCGCTCAACACGACTAGACAACTGCACAATCTTCATTGAGAAAAAAAAAATCCTTCCTCCGGCCCCAGAGAAAAAGAGGAAACAATATATAAAAATTTTTTTTTTTTTTTTTTACTATTCTTTCCTTCTTTTGAGTACCCTAGGATTACAGTTGGCCGGTGATTCTGTTATGATTTGGTAGCCGAGGAAGATAGTAGCAAAAATAGCCAAGGCAACCAGACACCCAGAGAGGTTGGTAACTAGCGGATTGCAGACCCCTAAACTGACCGTACAACTAGAAGTAGCCGTGGGACGTACCTATGATGACCTAGACGCCTCCACACAGCCGGAGAGTTAACTAAGCCTAAAGAAAGAAAGGGAAAGCTAACTGCCCCAAGTAGCGCCTCAAAGGAATAGGTAGCCCCCACACATATATTGGCGGTGAGACAAGATGAAATATGAACACAGGCAGAAAATAAAACAAGCAAACGCTGGGGCCCAAAACTGTCGAGATAGAATAGGACAGGAAAGAATACTGTCTGCAATCCGGCAAAACCCTAACAAAAATTCCAACACTTCTGATTTCTAAAAAATACTGAGACCACACAATCTCTCCCCCGCTAGATCAGAACTCTTGTGTGAGCTGGTAGCCTACCAGCAGATACTGAAATAACAGGGACTGAACAAATACCGTTGTAAATGAGAAACAGAGACCAGCGCAGGCCCCAGCCGGGAAACCTGGCTGTACCCACAGACAAAAGGGCAGAAAACAAAAGGAAAAACAAATGCCAAAGAAACAAGCAGCAAATAACTTATCTGAACGTTGCAGGAAACAGCAGGAAGCAAGCTGACTTGCAAATGGAACCAGGAAGAACAACAAATCACCGGCGAGGATCATGGGAAGGTTACTTCCTTATATCACCCCAGTCAGTGCTACCTGATTGCCACTCATTGCCCCAGCTGATGGATTTGTTTTAGCCGAAGCAGTTTCATTACTGTCAGCAGCCAAGCTACTGGTTGTCTTCTCTGATTCAAAGATGGAACCACACAAAAGTGCTGGTTGGATGGCTGACTGCATTCACTTTTTGTGCTGGCTGACTATGTTCTCTGCATTCACTTTTTGTGCTGACTGACTATGTTCTCAGCGTTCACTTTTTGTGCTGGCTGACTGTGGTCTCTGCGTTCACTTTTTGTGCTGCTGACTGCGTTGACTCTGTTTCAAAGATGGCGTCCGCTGTGTTGCTGTAGAAGGCAGCCAGTACTTAGTAGAGAGGGTGGCACCTGCGCCTATTCTTGGGAAACCCCTTGAAGCTTAAGGTTACATAAGTGGAGTTGTGCCTAGATAGTTTGGCTCCTTATTTGCGGATTACGAGTAGCTGGTTCCTGACATTTCTATTTATTCAGTGCCACTGAATAAATTGTGCAAAAACAGACTTATGTTTATTTCCCTTCATAAACATGAACTAAATCTATGTGAAACAAAAAGATAGCCTTTCTTTAGCTTAAACGAATAACAGGCAAACAAAGAAACAGTTCCTTTTCTGGGTAGGCAAGCTTATAAACATGGTCTCTTACCCGCTCACACCTGAGCCAATTTACCAGCCTTTTAAGGGAGTTGCAAAAGATGGATTGGCGTATGGGAGCGGCAATTCCCACTCAAGCTCTTTGACCGCTCCTAAATCCCTAACCCCAAATCCGGTCCAACAAAAAAAACAACTCTCAGTAACCTGTTGTTACTGGAGCCTTTATTCTGGGAACTACATTACTGAGGCCAGCCACCTCAGTGACACATACCTCCCATCTAAGTCTTTACCATATATATATATACAGTATTGTGTCCGTAAAAGTCTATCCAAATAAATTAACCCACTTGTTAAATGCCATGATGAAAAAGTAATCAAAATACCATTGTTGGGGGGATTTTCGGCCTTATAAATCTCTGCCTGGGGAAACTTCAGCTCCAACTCTCTCAGGGGTGTGGTGCTGTAGTGTTCTGTACACTGCATATATTTCTGGTGGCTGTGGGACCTGGTGACTGCTAATTTGAGGGGGTGCCTGGTGTCGCACCATCATTGATCTGATATTGATGACCTATCCTTAGTCCTGGACAATCTGTAATATGGCCATTATTCCGACAGGTTACAACTGCATTCACCTTTCAGTCGTGAGATGTATTAGTTCTTCTTTTTTTTAGTTTCTTAAACAAGGATGTATCCATTCACTGACGGCAAACAGAGATATTGAAAATGACAAAGAATTTATATGATAATCTGATCTCCAATCCTTTCATCATTATTCTTGCCATAATCATAGTTTGATCGCAATCATTGGATCACAAAAAAAAATCAGCATAAAATTTTCCTAAGATCAATAGCATGGGTGAAGGGGAAAGGGAAAATAGTCAGCTCACCAGTCTTCTGCAGGTTTCTCTGATTGAACACGCACAGAGGAGCCTTGATCAGAGGCGTGGTTCACAATGGAAAATGGAAGAGGAAAAATATCTCCAGCGTCTAATCCAATAAAATCATGTTTTTATTCAAGACATTTTAAAATGTATGTATCAAAAATACAATGAACAAAGGAAAGGAAGGATGGGGTCCCCATAACAACCAACGCGTTTCAACCTCTTGCGGTCTTAGTCATGCTATGAAATGAGATCCCTTGTCCAAACCTTAAATAATTAACTGCACATGACAAAACAGGTGCAGTAATTAAAAATTCTAAGAACAAACAATCAAATCACTTGGACAAGAGAATGACAAAAGTACAAATATACATATAATAGAAAACCTATAACTTATACTGAAATACATTCATTAGAATCATATTATGACAACTTAGGAAAGTGCACTAGAAAAAAAAAGGTCCTTTGCAAGTGTGGGTTAATGAACAGCTCCTAAAAAAGGAAAAAAAAATAAATTTGTTCAATCATATTGCAAAATAAGGTCTTGTCGTTTATTTAAACCAAACGGCTCTCTTGTATTTAATTTAAAAATCCAAAAGGATTCACGATTGAGGACTCTGCCTCTATAATTACCTCCTCTCGTGGGCTTATTAACCTCTTCAATACTCATAGCCACAATAGTGCTAGTACTGCCTGCATGAACCATTTTACAATGGTAAGATACGGCTGAAATATTATGGGCAGTGGAACTTGTGGCTTCCGAAAGATGTTTTCTAAATCTATTTTTAAAAGGGCCGATTGTACATCCCACATATTGTAATTTGCAGGTCACACATTCTATTAAATAAATTAAACCTTCTGTGTTACAATTCATGTGTGTGGTAATAGGATAAGAAAGACTGTAGTGGAAGTAAATCTTTTATTTTTTCGTACATAGTTGTCCTTCACATTTGGTGTCAGAAGTGGGATCAGAGTAATAGTGTGCGTGGGACCCCTACTCCCAGACACTAAAGACTACCAGTGGCAACTTTCACTGCTGGGGTCTTAAGGTCAGCCCAGCACTAGACGGTCAGAGTGTAAATATAATAAGTGGTGTGCAAGGTCAGGGTTGCAGCTGTGTCAGTAACCAAAGGTTCCCAAGATGGCGGAAGGCACCAGGAGTAAGGCAAAGGGGGAGGCCAATGCTATGGTCTATGAGGGGTTCGATACCGATGAAGGCAAGGGGGAGCTCAGCCAGGGCTCCCCAAGGAGCCACACCCCCGTGCTGTCCACCCCCTGCCCGTCCCAGCCTGTCCAGATCAGAGGCCCTTTTCCAAGCGGCTATGGCACAGCTCGAGGCTGGTAATGACGCCGCCCATGACAGATTCCTGGCAGCGGCAGAGAGAGCAGCGGAGCGTGAGCATACAGAACGTTAATTAACGACGCTGTGGAAAAAGTGAATAGCGCCTCCCAGAGGCGCATTATCTCCGTGGCCTCAGCTACCGGGGGTAGCCGAGACCCCAGAGAACATGAATCGGGTCAGTTTTTACCGACCCGATGTTGCGATCGCTGTTATTAACCCTATAACGGCGATTGCAAAAAAAAAAAAATCTGATGTGCCATTTAATTTCTCTCTCCTCTGATGTCATCGGACATCAGAGGAGAGAGAAAAAGGGTCCCCGATCCCCCCCTTGTGGTCCCCAATCTGCCCCTTGTGGCCCCCGGGCCCACCTGCCTCCTCCGGTGGGCGCCGCCATCTTGAATGGCGGGCGCATGCTCAGTGCGCCCGTCGCGATCTGCCGGGGGGGTGGGCAATTTTCTCTGGGTTCTCGGCTGCCGAGGGTAGCCGAGACCCCAGAGAACATGATCCGGGTCGGTAATTACCGACCCCAGTGTCGCGATCGCCGTTATACTGAGTATAACGGCGACCGCAAAAAAAAAAATGATTTCTCTCCCTGTGATCTCTCCCTCTCTGTGATCGCACATCAGAGGAGAGAGAATTAGGGTCCCCAGTACCCCTGATCCCTCCCCCTGTACCTCCCGGTGTCCTCCATCCTCCGGCAGGTCCCAGGCTCCCGGGTCTTCTACCTGTAAAAAAAAAATGGCGGGCGCATGCGCAGTGTGCCTGGCGGCAGATTCAAAAAAATTTTCATTCATTCTCCTAAAAGTACATTTTGATCACTGTGATAAACTATCACAGCGATCAAAATAAAAAAAAACAGCACATAACCCCCCCTTTATCAACCCCTTAGTTAGGGACATATAATAAAATATAGAAATGATATTTATTTTCATTTTTCCGTTAGGGTTAGGGTTAGGGCTAGGGTTAGGGTTATAATTAGGGTTAGGGTTAGGCTGGGTTCAGACTGCGTTATGGCAGTCCGTTAGACGGACTGCGTTACACCACGGTACAGCGCGGTGTAACGCAGTCCGTTAATGCTGCCATTCACCCCCATTTGAGGGCGCATCGCGACGCATGCCGTAAAGCGGCATGCGTTCGCGACATGCCATCATTCAGTGATGGAGCCTCAGATGCGGGCTGCAGTGTCTGGGCTCTGTCACCGCTAGCGCAGATGAATCATCTGCTGATTCCTCTGCGCTAGCGGGTATAGCATAACGCGATCGCATTATGCTATACCGTTACTAGCCCATCAACGCTATGTGTTGAACGGGCTGGTAAAATGCAAAATGAACCTACCCTTAGGGTTAGGGTTATAATTAGGGTTACAATTAGGGTTAGGGTTACAATTAGGGTTGGGATTAGGGTTAGGATTAGGGTTTGGATTAGGGTTAGGGGTGTGTTGGGGTTAGGGTTGGAGCTAGAATTGAGGGGTTTCCACTATTTAGGCACATCAGGGGGTCTCCAAACACGACGTGGCGTTCAAAAAATCAAATGGCGCTCCCTCCCTTCCGAGCCCTGCCGTGCGCCCAAACAGTGGTTTACCCAACATGTGGGGTATCAGCGTACTCAGGACAAATTGCACACCAATTTTGGGGTTCTAATTTCTCTTGTTACCCTTGGGAAAATAAAAAATAGCTGGCTAAAAAAATCATTTTTGAGGAAAAAAAATTTTTTTTATTTTCACGGCTCTGCGTTCATAAATTTCTGTGAAGCACTTTGGAGTTCAAAGTGCTCACCACACATCTAGATAAGTTCCTTAGGGGGTCTAGTTTCCAAAATGGGGTCACTTAAGGGGGTTTTCCACTGTTTAAGCACATCTGGGGCACTGCAAACGGAACATGACCCCCATCAACGTCTGCATCCCAAAACGTTATTACTTCCTTTCCAAGCCCTGCTGTGCGCCCAAACAGTCCCCCCCCCACATATTTGGTATCAGCGTACTCAGGACAAATTGGACAACAACTTCTGGGGTCCAATTTCCTTGTGAAAAATCAAAAATTTGGGACTAAAAAATCATTTTTGTGGAAAATTGTTTTTTTTTTTTTTTTTCACACCCAGGCATTATAAACTTTTGTGAAACACTTGGGGGTTCAAAGTGCTCACCACAGATCTAGATAAGTTACTTAGGGGGTCTAGTTTCCAAAATGGGGTCACTTGTGGGGGTTTTCCACTGTTTAGGCACATCTGGGGCACTGCAAACGGAACATGACCCCCATCAATGTCTGCATTCCAAAACGTTATTACTTCCTTTCCAAGCCCTGCTGTGCGTCCAAACAGTTTTCCCCCCACATATTTGGTATCAGCGTACTCAGGACACATTGGACAACAACTTTTGGGGTCCAATTTCCTTGAGAAAAATCAAAAATTTGGGACTAAAAAGTCATTTTTGTGGAAAATTGTTTTTTTTTTTTTTCACACCCAGGCGTTATAAACTTTTGTGAAACACTTGGGGGTTCAAAGTGCTCACCACAGAACTAGATAAGTTACTTAGGGGATCTAGTTTCCAAAATGGGGTCACTTGTGGGGGTTTTCCACTGTTTAGGCACATCTGAGGCACTGCAAACAGAACATGACGCCCATCAACGTCTGCATTCCAAAACGTTATTACTTCCTTTCCAAGCCCTGCCGTGCGCCCAAACAGTTTCCCCCCCCCCCCACATATTAGGTATCAGCGTACTCAGGACAAATTGGACAACAACTTTTGGGGTCCAATTTCCTTGTGAAAAATAAAAAATTTGAGACTAAAAAATCATTTTTGTGGAAAATTGTTTTTTTTTTTTTACACCCAGGCATTATAAACTTTTGTGAAACACTTGGGGGTTCAAAGTGCTCCCAACAGATCTAGATAAGTTCCATAGGGGGTCTAGTTTCCAAAATGGTGTTACTTGTGGGGGGTTTCCACTGTTTAGGCGCATCAGGGACTCTCCAAACACGACATGGTGTCCAATCTCAATTCCAGCCAATTTTGGTTTGAAAAAGTCAAATGGCGCTGCTTCCCTTCCAAGCCCTGCCGTGCGCCCAAACAGTGGTCCCCCCATATATGGGGTATCAGCGTACTCAGGACAAATTGGACAATAAGTTTTGTGGTCTAATTTCTCCTGTTACCCTTGGAAAAATAAAAATTGGGGACTAAACGATCAGGTTTGTGGAAAAAAATATGATTTTTTATTCTCACGCCCGTGCGTTATAAACTTCTGTGAAGCACTTGGGGGTTCAAGGTGCTCACCACACATCTAGATAAGTTCCTTAGGGGGTCTAGTTTCCAAAATGGGGTCACTTGTGGGGGTTTCCACTGTTTAGACACATCAGGGCCTCTACAAATGCGACATGGCGTCCAGCCAATTTTGCGTTGAAAAAGTCAAACGGCGCTCCTTCCCTTGCGACCTTTGCCGTGCGCCCAAAAAGTGGTTTACCCCCACATATTGGGTATCGGCATGCTCAGGACAAATTGCACAAAAACTTTTGCGGTCTTGTTACCCTCGGGAAAATAAAAATTGGGGTGAAAAGATCATTTCTGTGGAAAAAAAAATGATTTTTTATTTTCACGGCTCTACGTTATAAACTTGTGTGAAGCACTTGGAGGTTCAAAGTGCTCACCACACATCTAGATAAGTTCCTTAAGGGGTCTTGCTTCCAAAATGGGCTCACTTGTGGGGGTTTCCACTGTTTAGGCACATCAGGAGCTCTCTATTCGTTAAAGCGTTCCAGAGTTATAACCTCATAAAGTGACAGTGGTCAGAATTGTAAAAATTGGCCCGGTCATTAAGCTGCAAAATGGCTCTGTCACTAAGGGGTTAAAGGATAAACTATAAATAATGGCTGACTGAAAGAATACAGATCTGCTTAACAGGCCATCACTGAACCCGTGAATAGGTTTGGGGAGGTCAGAATTTGGACCCACTGGTCACCTGAGCTCCATGAATATGTTTGGGAAAGTCAGGATTGGGACCCACTGGTCACCTGGCTCCACTGAGATGACCTCAATGGACTGTCAGCTTCCTAAGCTTACCATTACCTCTTCTCTTTGCTTTCAACTGGTGGGGGTAGTCGGCCCTGGATGGTCTGAAGTCGCAGCTGCTCTTATCCCTGCGATTCAGTGGAAGGGTGAGACTCTGTTATTTTGCACCATTTTGGGTATATTTCTTGGACTGTTCTATATGTTATTTGCTTGTATTGTGGTTCAATAAAGTATTGCCACACTGTTTTACCCTCACTCTATGTTGTCTGAGCAGTATTATGCCTATGTTTAAAGGAGAGCAGGCATTCGGTGAGATGAGCCCTGGTCCATGCGGTTTCAGGCTAGCGGACTAGAGCATCCGCTGACCCCTGTGTCTGCACAATGGGTGAACACTGTAACAAGAAAAAAATCATAATTCCAGAACTGCATTTTTTCAGTCACCATATTGCCCTAAAAAATCCAATAAAAAGGAATAAAACATCCTATGGATCGCAAAATCGTATCAATGAAAATTTCAGCTTGTCACTCAAAAAAAGCCACACACAGCTTCACTGATAAAAACATTACGGGTCTCGGAAAATGGAGGTAAAAAAACATATTTTTTTTAAATTTTTTTTTTTAACAAACTTCTGATTTTTTTTTCACCACTTAAATAAAAAAATAAATACTGGTATTACAGTAATAGTACTTACCTGGAGAATCATGTTTCAGGGTGATTTCTACCACGCAATGAATGATGTAAAAAAAATGAAATTGCATATTTTTCACCATTACACCGCACTTGGAATTTCCTGTTAACAGTACATTGTACAGTAAAATGAATAGTGTCATTCAATAGTAAAACTCATCCTGCCAAAAACAGGCTTCATATTCATGAGCTCTGTATAACCCCGCTCCCACCACTGATTGTAGCTTTCTGGCTATGCACAGTGTACACTGTCAGCAACCTGTCTATCAGTGATGTGGCCGGGGTTATAAAGAGCTCAGCATTTAAAGCACTGCTTAATCTGCAGCAGAGAAAGCAGGGATTTATCAAAATGATAGCAAGCGGCTCAGTAAGTGATACATCGCTGGAATCAGGTTCTCAGCCCCTACATCATGCTGCTCATACCAAAAACTTGGTGACAGATTCACATTAAAGGTGTTGTCCTGTGAGACAAGGCATCATTAGTTCACAGAATAAGTGACAACTTGTTAATTGGTGAAGGACCAACCATCAGCAGAAGGGGGCACTTATATTCATCTCCCCTTCCCTCCTTCCTCCCCACCTGACCTCCTCTGCTGACCTGCTCCTCAACCTCAAATCTGTCCTAATAAAACACAAAACAAGCTGCCATCTCTCCTTCTCCCACCTGCTCTCCCTTTCTCTGCTTCTTCTCACTGCTGGTGACATATCTCCCAATCCTGGACCTCCACAGCTCATACCCACCATTAGTACTCCTTCCTACTGCTCCCTATCTAATAAGAACTACCGCAATCTTTCCAACGTAAAACCCGTGCCATTGACACCCACCCCCCTGCTCCCTCTCTCTGGAACACTCTGGAATGCCCGCTCCATCTGCAATAAGCTTCATGTGATTCATGACCTCTTTCTCTCTCGCAATCTTGTTTTCCTCGCCCTCACAGAAACATGGCTGACACCCTCTGACACCGCCTCCTCTGCTGCGCTGTGTTACGGTGGCCTCCAATTCACCCACACTCCTCGCCCTGGAAACAGACATGGTGGAGGAGTGGGTATGCTCCTTTCCTCTAACTGCAACTTTAACCCAATCCCACCTCTTCCCTCCCTAATCCTCCCCTCCTTTGAAGTCCACTCTGTCCGCATCTACTCTCCCTCCAACCTCCAAGTGGCAGTCATATACCGACCTCCAGGCCCGACCACTGCCTTCGTCGACCAATTCACTACCTGGCTTCTTCACTTTCTCTCCACTGACATCCCCACCATCATCATGGGTGACTTCAACATCCCCACTGATACCCTTCAGTCAGCAGCCTCCAAACTCCTGTCCCTTACTTCATCCTTTGGACTTACTCAGTGGTTCTCCTCAGCCACCCACACGGATGGTCATACATTAGACCTGGTCTTCACCCGCCTCTGCTCTCTATCTAACTTCACCACCTCCTACTCACTTTCTCATCCCTGTCCTCCTATCCTGTCACCCATGTCCAGCAACACGTGCCCCCCCCGCAGAAACCTTGCACACCTAGACATCTGTTATGATTTGGTAGCTGAGGAGAGCAAGCAAAAACGGCAATACACCAGAGAGGTTGGAATCTACTGGATTGCAGTACCCTGACTAACCACCACAACTAAAGGCAGCCGTGGAGCGTACCTACGTTGGTCCTAGACGCCTCGTCACAGCCTGAGAGGTTAACTACACCTAAAGATAGAAAGAGGAAAAGCTATCTGCCCCGGAGAAGATCCCCAAAGAACATAGGAAGCCCCCAAACATGTAATGGCGGTTAGACAAGAGGAAATACAGACACAGACAGAAAATAGTATGAGCAAACGTTGGGGCCCAATCTTCCTAGACAGAAAAGGATAGGAAGAACACTTACTGCAATCCCAAAAAACCCTAGAAAGTACCAACTCTACTAATTGCAAAAACAGCTGATATCACACGACCTCTACCACCTAAATTAGTTCTCTGGTGTAACAAAACTAAGCCGCAGCCACTGAAGAAAAACTGGAAAAGGCAAATGAACAAACAACAGTGGCTCAGACAAACTGAGAGGAGCACAAGCCCCCGGAGGGGATCTGGCTGACCTCCACAAAAGTGCAGGAAACAATGCAAAAAGCAAGCACAAAAATAAAAACAGAAAATGTCTTATCTGAGAGCAGGAGAAGAGGCAAGATTCAGCAAGCTTCCAAGTGAACCAGGAACCACAGTTGAGACAAGAACAATAGATCACCGGCAACCTTGATGGGAGGGAACCTCCCTTATATAAGACCAGTCTGTAACTCCTGATTGCCAATCTTCACAATCTTCATTGAATGGTTCAGTACTGTTTGTAACCACCAGAGGGAGCTTCTGCTCAGAATTAATTTCTAACACATTCACAACAGACATCCACACACTCTCCGACTCTATTCTTTCACTGGCATCAATATCCTCACTCCACGACACAGACAGTGCCACTGCTTTCTACAATGCCACTCTCACATCGGCTATTGACACGGTTGCCCCTCTCGTTCATGGCAGAGTGCGACGTACCAACAGACAACCCTGGCACAATAACACCACTAAAAAGCTCTGGCAAGTGTCCAGGATTACAGAGCGGCGTTGGAAGAAAACAAATTCGCAAGACGACTTCACTGCATTCAAACAAGCAACACTCTCTTTCAAATCTGCCCTCACCTCTGCTAAACAGGCCTACTTCACAAACCTCGTATCTTCCCTATCCTACAACTCCAAACAGTTATTCAAAACTTTTAACTCCCTCCTCCGCCCTCCACTGCCCCCTCCTACCTCCCTCATCTCTGCTGAGGACTTTGCCACACACTTCAAAAATAAGATCGACCAAACAAGGCAAGTCTTCATTGTTCAACCACCACAACCCTTTGTATACCAGACCAATGCCCTAACCCCATAACCTCCCTTTCCAACATAACCGAAAGGGAGCTTAATTGTCTCATCTCCAAATCGCACCTCACAACCTGTGCACTTGACCCCATCCCAACCCACCTCCTCCCCAACCTCACCACCACTATTATCCCATCCCTAACCCACCTCTTCAACCTATCACTAACTTCCGGTACCTTCCCTTCTGCTTTCAAGCATGCCACAATCACGCCTATCCTTAAAAAGCCAACCCTCGACCCAACCGCTATGTCCAGCTATCGCCCAATATCGCTGCTCCCATTCGCTTCCAAACTCCTGGAGCTGCATGTCCACGCTGAGCTTTCCTACCACCTCTCTTCTAACTTGCTCTTTGACACTCTACAATCTGGTTTCCGCCCCCATCACTCCACTGAGACAGCCCTGACCAAAATTACTAATGACCTACTTACAGCCAAAGCGAACGGACAATACTCTACTGTATACTCCTGCTTCTTGACCTGTCCTCTACTTTTGACACAGTTGACCACTGCCTTCTACTACAGATTCTTTCCTCCTTTGGCGTCAAGGACCTCACCCTATCCTGGATCTCCTCATACCTTTCCAACCACACATTCAGCGTCTCCCACTCCCACACTACCTCCTCGTCCCACCCTCTCTCTGTTGGAGTCCCCCAAGGCTCTGTTCTAGGACCCCTACTCTTTTCAATCTATACACTTGGCCTGGGGCACCTCATAAAGTCCCACGGATTCCAGTACCACCTTTACGCCGATGACACTCAGATCTACCTCTCTGGCCCAGACGTCACCTCTCTGCTGTCCAGAATCCCGGAGTGTCTATCAGCCATATTCCTCCTTCTTCTCCTCCCGCTTCCTCAAACTCAATGTGGACAAATCTGAACTCATAATCTTTCCCCCATCCCACAGATCTTCCTTACCTGACCTATCTATCACAATTAACGACATCATGCTTTCCTCCGTACCAGAAGTCCGCTGCCTCGGAGTAACCCTTGATTCTGCCCTGTCCTTCAAACCGCACATCCAAGCTCTTTCTACCTCCTGTCGCCTTCAGCTCAAAAATATTTCAAGAATCCGTCCTTTCCTCAACCCTCAATCTATTAAAATGATTATGCATGCACTCATCATCTCCCACCTCGACTACTGCAACACTCTTTTCTCTGGCCTCCCTGCTAACACCCTCGCACCTCTCCTGTCCATCCTTAACTCTGCTGCCCGACTAATTCACCTCTCTCCTCGCTACTCCTACGCTTCTCCCCTCTGCAAATCTCTTAACTGGCTCCCATTCCCTCAGCGTATCCAGTTCAAATTACTAAGACTGACCTACAAGGCCATCTATAATCTGTCTCCTCCATATATCTCTGAACTAATCTCCCGATACCTTCCCTCACGTAATCTCCGATCCTCCCAAGACCTCCTTCTCTCCTCCACACTTATTCGCTCCTCACCCAACCGCCTCCAAGACTTTTCCCTAATATCCCCCATCCTCTGGAATTCTTTGCCCCAACACGTCCGACTATCAAACACATTCAGATCCTTCAGACGGAACCTGAAAACCCACCTCTTCAGGAAAGCTTACAGCCTGCAATGACCCTGCTACCTCCTCACCACTACCGGAGATATCGCCTCAACCAACACCGGAACTGCTGCAACCCCCCGACCTACTGTATCCTGCCCCACAATCCTGTAGAATGTAAGCCCGAAAGGGCAGGGTCCTCTCCCCTCTGTATCAGTCTGTTATTGTTAGTCTGTTTACTGTAAGTGATACCTGTAATCTGTATGTAACCCCTTCTCATGTACAGCACCATGGAATCAATGGTGCTACAGAAATAAATAATAATAATAATATTTCTGTTACAATGGACAATACGTATGTACGACTGCTGTTCCATTTATTCTCTATGGGGCGCAGAGCCCTGCGCTTGGCTTTTGCCAGCAGCCCCATAGAGAGTGATTGGAGGAGCGGGGAGTCGGTATAAAAATGTCCTTATCTGACGATCGGTGGGGGCCCCTGCGGTCGGGCACCCAACAAAAGAACAAGTCATCTCATATCCTGTGGGTAGGTAATAGCTTATTTTCCCCCGGACAACCCCTTTAAAACATTACACTCACATTATATTACAGATGATACAGTAGAGGCCATATAACCATTGGTGGATTATTTTTAATGCATCCATTTAAAAAGTCACGAGCGTGCGGTAAGGGTTAATGTTAGTTTTAGGAAGGCAAGCTCTTGTATCCAGTCATGCTGCCTAAATGAATCAACGCTAACTATGTCCTTCTAATTGTTTTTGCAATAATTACTTTCTGTTAAGCTAAAACTGCCCAGCTCACCAAAATGTTACAAGCTGACCCCCAGGAGACCTTCTTTATATAAAGGGTAGGCGCTGTATACGCAAAGGACATGTACAACTATCACCTGGATGATGTAAAGAAAAATTGACAAAATGCTTGAATGCTACGTGAACATAAAACTCTGGAACGCTTCAACGGATCTTGTCGATTCTGAGAATGTTTTCTCGTGACATATTGTACTTCACGTTAGTGGTAAAATTTCTTCGACATAACTTGCATTTATTTATGAAAAAAACGGAAATATGGCGAAAATTTTGCAATTTTCAAACTTTTAATTATTATGCCCTTAAATCAGAGAGATATGTCACAAAAAATAGTTAATAAATAAGATTTCCCACGTCTACTTTACATCAGCACAATTTTGGAACCAAAATTTTTTTTTTGTTAGGAAGTTATAAGTGTTAAAAATTGACCAGCGATTTCTCATTTTTACAGCAAAATTTACAAAACCATTTTTTTTAGGGACCACCTCACATTTAAGTGACTTTGAGGGGTCAATATGACAGAAAATACCCAAAAGTGACACCATTCTAAAAACTGCACCCCTCAAGGTATTCAAAACCACATTCAAGAAGTTTATTAACCCTTTAGTTACTTCACAAGAATTGAAGCAATGTGGAAGGAAAAAATGAACATTTAACTTTTTTTCCTCAAAATTTTTCTTTCGACACAATTTTTTTAATTTTGACAAGGGTATCAGGAGAAAGTGAACCACAATATTTGTTGTACAATTTCTCCTGAGTACACCGATACCCCATGTGTGGAGGAAGACCAATCTTTCGGCGCACGGCAGTGCTCAGATTGGAAGGAGCATCATTTGAGATTTTGAATGTCAAATTGGCTGGAATCGAGAGCGGACACCATGTCGCGTTTGGAAAGCCCCTGATGTGCCTAAACAGTGGAAACCCCCCATAAGTGACCCAATTTTGGAAACTAGACCCCCCAAGGAACTTATCTAAATGTGTGGTGAGCACTTTGAACCCCTAAGGGCTTCACAGAAGGTTATAACGTAGAGCTGTAAAATTAAAAAATCATATTTTTTCCACAAAAATGATATTTTCACCCCCAATTTTTATTTTCCAAAGGATAAAAGGACTCCAAAAGTTATTGTGCAATTTGTCCTGAGTACGCTGATACCCCATATGCAGGGCCGGCTCCTGGTTTTATGGGCCCCGGGCGAAAGAGTCTCAATGGGCCCCTTTAACACAGACCACGATTCATGATGCACAGATACGGCAGAGAAATATGGGTATAGTACTATGCCAAACACTTCTCTTCTTCCATTACATGAGTGATATCTATTGTAAATTCTACAATAGCTCAGAAACCGACGAATTCTCACAGCGCACAGTACAGACCGGACAGTACAGTCCTCCATACAATATTATGGGCACCACATAGTCTCCCCCTCATCACCCATATAATACCCCATGCAGGATGTCACCCCCCTATCCCCCATATAATGCTCCATACAGAATACTGGACCCAATATAATGCTCCATACAGAATACTGGACCCCATATAATGCTCCATACAGAATACTGGACTACATAAATTGCTCCATACAGGATACTGGTCCCCTCCCCATATAATGCTCCATACAAAATATGGAGCTCTCCTCTGCAGTGCGCTGCGCTCCGCACTGTTACAGCTCAGGAGAGGCTGTATCACCTCCCCATCACCTCCATCATGGCCTTCTCCCCTTCACCTCCATCAATGCCTTCTCCCATCACCTCCATCAATGCCTTCTCCCCATCACCCCCATCATTGCCTTCTCCCCATCACCTCCATCATGGCCTTCTCCCCATCACCCCCATCATTGCCTTCTCCCCATCACCTCCATCATGGCCTTCCTCCCCATCACCCCATCATGACCTTCTCCCCATCACCTCCATCAACGCCTTCTCCCCATCACTTCCATCATGGCCTTCTCCCCATCACCTCCATGAATGCCTTTTCCCCATCACCTCCATCAATGCCTTCTCCCCATCATTGCCTTCTCCCCATCACCTCCATCAATGCCTTCTCCCCATCACCTCCATCAATGCCTTCTCCCCATCACCTCCAACAATGCCTTCTCCCCATACCTCCATCAATACCTTCTCCCCATCACCTCCATCATTGCCTTCTCCCCATCACCTCCATAATGGCCTTCTCCCCATCATTACCCTCTCCTCCACCTACACACACAGACACACAAAGCAACATTCACCTGTCTGCACATTCACACACACACACGCACGCACGCACACACACACACACACACCACATCTCACCTGTCCGTATAATGCTCCATACAGAATACTGGACTACATAAATTGCTCCATACAGGATACTGGTCCCCTCCCCATATAATGCTCCATACAAAATATGGAGCTCTCCTCTGCAGTGCGCTGCGCTCCGCACTGTTACGGCTCAGGAGAGGCTATATCACCTCCCCATCACCTCCATCATGGCCTTCTCCCCTTCACCTCCATCAATGCCTTCTCCCCATCACCCCATCAATGCCTTCTCCCCATCACCCCCATCATTGCCTTCTCCCCATCACCTCCATCATGGCCTTCTCCCCATCACCCCATCATGACCTTCTCTCCATCACCTCCATCAACGCCTTCTCCCCATCACCCCATCATGGCCTTCTCCCCATCACCTCCATCAACGCCTTCTCCCCATCACTTCCATCATGGCCTTCTCCCCATCACCTCCATGAATGCCTTTTCCCCATCACCTCCATCAATGCCTTCTCCCCATCACCCCCATCATTGCCTTCTCCCCATCACCTCCATCAATGCCTTCTCATCATCACCTCCATCAATGCCTCTCCCCATCACCTCCAACAATGCCTTCTCCCTATACCTCCATCAATACCTTTCCCCATCACCTCCATCATTGCCTTCTCCCCATCACCTCCATAATGGCCTTCTCCCCATCATTACCCTCTCCTCCACCTACACACACAGACACACAAAGCAACATTCACCTGTCTGCACATTCACACACACACACGCACGCACACACACACACATGCACACACACCACATCTCACCTGTCCGGCGTCCGCACCGCAGGCAGTCCCGCAGCATCACTGGCGCCCTTGCTTTCTCTCTCTGCCATAGCCGGCCGCTGAATGATGACATCATCCAGCGGCGCTGTGGGATGAAGCGCAGGCGCCTTGCAGGGGCCCCTGGAGTCTGAAGCTGAGGTGGCATGGGGAGAGGTAAGTATTGTGTCAGCTGCCGGGGCCCTGAGCAAGCGGGGGGGCCCAGTGGTGGCGCTGGCACCGCTCTCCTCCGCTGACAGGCACTGGGGTGCCCGACGGCGAGTTGGCCCACCCGCCAGCTCAGGGCCTCGGCACTTGCCCGGGTACGCCGGGTGCTGACGCAGGCCCTGCCCATATGTGGGGGTAAACCACTATTTGGGAGCATGGCAGAGCTCGGAAGGGAAGCAGCGCCATTTGACTTTTTTGGCTGGAATTGAGATTGGAAGCCATGTCGCATTTGGAGAGTCCCTGATGTGCCTAAACAGTGGAAACCCCCACAAGTGACCCAATTTTGGAAACTAGACCCCCAAAGGAACTTATCTAGATGTGTGGTGAGCACTTTGAACCACCAAGGGCTTCACAGAAGGTTATAACGTAGATCCGTAAAATTGAAAAATCATATCTTTTCCACAAAAATGATCTTTTCCCCCCCAATTTTTAATTTCCAAAGGGTAACAGGACCCCAAAAGTTATTGTGCAATTTGTCCTGAGTACGCTGATACCCCATATGTGGGGGTAAACCACTATTTGGGGGCATGGCAGAGCTCGGAAGGGAAGGAGCGCCGTTTTCAAATACAGACTTTGATGGAATGTTCTGCTGGCGTCATGTCGCGTTTGGAGAGCCCCTGATGTGCCTAAACAGTAGAAACCCCCACAAGTGACCCCATTTTGGAAACTAGACCCCCCCAAGGAACTTATCTAGATGTGTGGTGAGCACTTTGAACCCCCAAGTGCTTCACAGAAGTTTATAACATAGAGCCGCGAAAATAAAAAAATAATTTTTTTCCACAAAAATCTTTTTGCCCCCAAATTTTTATTTTTATAAGGGTAACAGGAGAAATTGGAACCCAAAAGTTGATGTGCATTTTGTCCTGAGTACACCGATATCCCATATGTGGGGGGGAACCAGTGTGATCGCCATACTGCGATCTTTGGGAGGCAGAATGAACAAATCCACAAAAGGTGAAGAATTGGTTTTATTTTTTACGCCGTTCCTCCTGCGGTATTAGTGATTAGGCGACTTTATTCTTCGGATTGGTGCGATTACAGTGATACCAGATTTAAATCCTTTTTTCATGTTTAGCTTCTGTCACACACTAAAAGACGATTTTTTTGGAAGAATTTTTTGTAAGAAATTTTTGCATCATCGTATTTTGACAGCTATAATTTTTCCATATTTCGGCTGACAGAGTTATGTGCAGGCTTATTTTCTGCGGGACGAGCTGACGTTTTTATTGGTACCATATTCCGGCACATAACATTTTTTGATCGCTTCCTATTCTGATTTATGTGGAGGCAGAATGAACAAAAACCAGCAATTCAGGAATTGTTTTTTTTTTTTTTCTCCCTTCCGCTTTTAGAAAAATTTTTAAAGCAGCTTTATTCTTCGGGTCACTACGATTACAGCGATACCTCATTTATATCTTTTTTTATGTTTTGGCGTTTTTTTACACAATAAAAACTTTTATAGAAAAAATAATTATTTTTGCATCACTTTATTCTGCGAGCTATAACTTTTTTATTTTTTCGCTGATGATGCTGTTTGGTAGCTTGTTTTTTGCGGGACAAGATGACATTTTCAGCGGTACCATGTTTATTTATAACCGTCTTTTTGATCGCGTGTTATTGCACTTTTTCCAAGTGGTATAATAATACCGCTTGGAAAAAGTATAATTTACTACTTTTTTGTTTTTTTTATGGCTTTCACTGAAGGGGTTAACTAGGGTTACGCTTTTATAGATGGGATTTTAACGGACGCGGCGATACCAAACATGTTTATTTTTTTGGTTTTTTTTTTTACATAAAAATGTGTATTTTTAGGGGAATATTTTTTTATTATTTTTTTATATTTTTGTTTACAATTTTTTTTAAAAAAATGTTTTTTTTACCTAGTCCCTTTATGGGACTTTCATTTTTTCACTTTTGTTGCAGGTATAATATATTGCAATGCTTTAGCATTGCAATACATTATACCAGTGGAGAAAGCTGCTGTGACCATGTTGTGAGAATGGTCACAGCGGCTTTCCGGAGCTAGATGACCCAGAGGTTGTCATGACAACCCCGGGTCATCAAGGCAGAGATCGGGCCCTGCAATTACATTGCGGGGACGCCGATCTGAGGCAGAGTGAGCTCCCGACCCTCTGCCTCCGCCCCTGAATGCTACGATCGCGCTCGATCGCAGCAGTCAGGGGGTTAAAAGCCAGAGGCGGCCCGGACGCCGCTCCTGGCTGTCAGTGCAGGAAGCTCAGCCACTGCAGCGCTGAGCTCCTGCACTGATCGCTGCTGTGTTTGGTCAAACACATCAGCATCTCCTGCCGATCGCTGCTGTGTTTGGTCAGTCAGACTGAAAGGTCCCCGCACCGCTTGCCGTGCCTGTCAGCTGTCATAGACAGCTGTCGGCACTGAACTACCATTGCGTGGTAGTGGTAGCACAAAGGCATGACGTGCACAGTCCGTCCTGATGCTGGAACTGACACCTGGCCATGACGGACTGTGCACGTCAATGGACAGTAAGGGGTTAAACAATTCTGGACTGCCCATATGATGATGTCATGTGTTTGGAAGCTTCTGAGAGACACACCTGTGGATGTATTTTAATGCACACCTGAAACACACTGCTTCTTTGTGTAGCATCATGGGTAAGTCTAAAGAAATTAGCCAAGATATCAGCGAGAGAATTGTGGACTTGAAAAAGTCAGGCTCATCCTTGGGTACAATTTCAAGATGCCTGAAGGTGCCTCGTTCATCTGTACAATTTATACACAAGTACAAAGAAGATGGGAATGTCCAGCCATCATACCGTTCAGGAAGGAGATGGGTTCTGTGTCCCAGATAAACAGTCACGGTCTCTCATGTAGCCCAACCCTGGAATATATAGTAACATTGTCTATAGTGTTCTCTACTATTTACTGGCCATTTATCCTACAGTAGTGTGTCCACCTCCCCATCCAACCATAAATGTAATCTAATCTTCTGTAATACTGGGATATATGGGTTATTATTGTCGATTTATCACTGTTCAAAATCAGTAGAAACTACTCCGGAATTACATTGTATGGCAATAATGACATTGTGGCATTTTATAAAAGTTTTATGAGGTCAAGGGGTTAAATTAGAGGTCATTTAATTTATATGGTAATGATTTGGTTGTATGGCCTCGTCCCTTTAAATAACAACTGCTGCTCCTGTTGATGATGTCACGGAATGTTGGGGTTTTCTGGCTCCGCCCTTTGCATCATGACATCACACATTCCGTGAGGAGCTGCAGAGCCAACATTCCATTTGACAGTTGCAGACAGTGGAGAGAGAGGTAAGTCGGCTCTATGTCGTCTCTTGTGTCCTTCATTCTCTTCTATCATCTATTTCTCATTTATTTTTTATTCATTAAGGAGTCTTTATTCTGTATAATACAAGCAGGCCCAAAACAAATAGTGAACCCCTCAGATTAGGTGATCTCCAAGTTTTACAGCATTTCTTCCTATAGTAAAGGGAGATATAAGATGTGACGGGATTTATCTCCAAGTACAGAAATGACAATGACTTCCTGATTATCCATCACATTTTTTTGGTTTCTGACTTTCTTGCTCATCAGATCTATAGAATAGTTATAATTGAGAGAATCCTCTCAGCCATAACTGGAACATGAGGACTTCTTGATTTTTAGGCCATGAATTGTTATAGTATCATCCAAATCTGGGAGATTAAAGTTATATCATGTAAAACGAACACATGTAACCTGGAGATAATTATGTAATTGTCGGATGTTATTGAGACTTTATTGTAATATGTAGTCTAGATCAAAAATATATATCCAACCAATATTGGGAAATTCTTATACAACACCAATGTATATACATATTAGCTCCATATGTAGCGAAACTATTCAAATACTCCCCCACATTGGTAGGATTCATATTGTTTGATGTCTGGTATATTGGGCAATGCTCTTCAATGGAAGCCAGCAGTAACTGCCAACACTTGTGATGTCACGGAATGTGGTGGTTGTTGGCTCGGCCCACATTAGCTGTTGCTTGTTATGTCCTAGGCCTCTTTCACACTTCAGTTGTTCGGCGTCAGTCAAAATCCGCCTTTTAGCGGAAAAAACGGATCCGCCTTTTTTTTTTTTTTTGCGGAATCCGTTTTTTGCCCATAGAGTTGCATTGGTCATGGATTGCGACTGATGGTCGTCCGTTCGATCCGTCATCCGACGGATCCGTCAGAAATTTGGCATCCGCTGCCTGTAGTAGGCAGATATTGGAATTGTTTTTTCTCTGCGTCGAAATGGCGGACCATGACGGATCCATTGCATCCGCCTTTTTCTATAATGGGCACCTATGGGTGGCAGATTCGTCGTCATCCGTTATTGACGGAATCCGTTATTGTATTCTGAGCATACCTAGAAGCCCTTCTGAGGTCTCTCTCTTCTTCTTCTGATGTCACAGAATGGGGATGGTGGCCCTTAAGAAGAGAATGGCTCTTTGTTTTGGTTGTTGGTTTTGTCCTCATTAGCTTCTACTACAGATGTCACCAAATGAGGATGGTGGCCCTTCAGAAGAGAATGGCTCTAAGTTTTGGTTGTTGGTTTCGTCCCCATTAGCTTCTACTTCTGATGTCACCAAATGAGGATGGTGGCCCTTCAGAAGAGAATGGCTCTTGGACTACCTGTTAGCGAATAAAGGGGGCACTTGTTCTGTTATAGGTGAGGAATGCTGCTCCTGGATTAAAGATGCACATGATTCAATAGAGAAACACGGATAAAGTAAAGGAGCTGCAACAAAAATCTAGAGATATATCAAAGGAGGGATGGAATCCCTTTATTTGGATGGGGTCTATCAGAGTTGGGTTAAACAATGTAATCTCAACATTGCTAAAGCCCACAGTGGAAGCGATAGGATTAATTGTATTGAGCTTGATTGCCTGTAAATTATTAATGTGATGTGATTCTTATTGCAGGAAATTAATTTCAGACAGAAGAGAGCCCATATGCAAGGAGAATATATGAGCCCTATGCAGCCCAATAACTCATCATAACGCACAATATCATCTGCTTTGGAGGTGGAAATGGGTCCCCTTCACTATTGGCCTGTGTACAGTTGCTCCAATAACCTGTCCGCCCCTGAATGTAACCATAAGAAGGAAGACACTACAGCTACAGAGGTGACCGTCTGATAGCCTAGCTCAACTACCCACCTCTCCTGAAGACCCTTTCAACTTTTTGAGACTTGGATGGAGGACATCATCTCTGAAAATAGGGTCCCACAGCTGCACCCCAATAGTTTGAGCAGCACTCTTAGATGGGTAAATACCCTAAGAGCAGAGTGAGGCGCATAGCCTCTTGCTTTGTCAGTGAGGATGATTTCATTCTCCGGGGATTATTCCGGAGTGATTGTTGTGGTGGGATGCAGGTTTGGACAGCTGTCGTCATCCTATTAGATAGATAAGAATTAATATATGTGTGTTTATGCTTCAAAGAAAATCTGTCACCCCGAGATGTATATGACCTATTAATATGGACATACAGGTAATTTTAATGTAAAGCAAGTCCTAACTGTATGCCTCATGTTAATGGTCCTGTTGTGAAGAAATGTTATATTCTGTCTTTATGCTAATGATCAGCCCAATAACTCATCATAATGCACAATTTCATCTGCTTTGGAGATGAAAATTAGTCCCCTTACCTCTTGGCCCGTGTGCAGTTGCACAAATAACATGTCCGCCCCTGTCCACCCCTAAATGGAACCATAGGAAGGATGACAATACAGCTACAGAGGTGACCGTCTGATAGCCTAGCTCAACTACCCACCTCTCCTGAAGACCCTTTCAGAGTTTTGAGACTTGGGTGGAGGACATCATCTCTGAAAATAGGGTCCCACAGCTGCACCCAACAGTTTGAGCAGCACTCTTAGATGGGTAAATACCCTAAGAGCAGAGGGAGGTGCATAGCCTCTTGCTTTGTCAGTGAGGATGATTTCATTCTCCGGGGATTATTCCGGAGTGGTTGTTGTGGTGGGATGCAGGTTTGGACAGCTGTCATCATCCTATTAGATAAGAATTAATATAGTGTGTTTATGCTTCAAAGAGAATCTGTCACCCGAGATGTATATGACCTATTAATATGGGCATACAGGTAATTTTAATATAAAGCAAGTCCTAACTGTATGCCTCATGTTAATGGTCATGTTGTGGAGAAATGTTATATTATGTCTTTATGCTAATGATCAGCCCAATAACTCATCATAATGCACAATTTCATCTGCTTTGGAGATGAAAATTAGTCCCCTTACCTCTTGGCCCGTGTGCAGTTGCACAAATAACATGTCCGCCCCTGTCCACCCCTAAATGGAACCATAGGAAGGATGACAATACAGCTACAGAGGTGACCGTCTGATAGCCTAGCTCAACTACCCACCTCTCCTGAAGACCTTTCAGCGTTTTGAGACTTGGGTGGGGGACATCATCTCTGAAAATAGGGTCCCACAGCTGCACCCCAACAGTTTGAGCAGCACTCTTAGATGGGTAAATACCCTAAGAGCAGAGGGAGGCGCATAGCCTCTTGCTTTGTCAGTGAGGATGATTTCATTCTCCGGGGATTATTCCGGAGTGATTGTTGTGGTGGGATGAAGGTTTGGACAGCTGTCGTCATCCTATTAGATAGATAAGAAATAATATATGTGAGTTTATGCTTCAAAGAGAATCTGTCACCCCGAGATGTATATGACCTATTAATATGGGCATACAGGTAATTTTAATATAAAGCAAGTCCTAACTGTATGCCTCATGTTAATGGTCCTGTTGTGAAGAAATGTTATATTCTGTCTTTATGCTAATGATCAGCCCAATAACTCATCATAATGCACAATTTCATCTACATTGGAGATGGAAATTGGTCCCCTTACCTCTTGGCCCGTGTGCAGTTGCACAAATAACATCTCCACCCCGTCCACCCCTAAATGGAACCATAGGAAGGATGACAATACAGCTACAGAGGTGACCGTCTGATAGCCTAGCTCAACTACCCACCTCTCCTGAAGACCCTTTCAGCGTTTTGAGACTTGGGTGGAGGACATCATCTCTGAAAATAGGGTCCCACAGCTGCACCCCAACAGTTTGAGCAGCACTCTTAGATGGGTAAATACCCTAAGAGCAGAGGGAGGCGCACTGTCAGTGAGGATGATTTCATTCTCCGGGGATTATTCCGGAGTGGTTGTAGTGGTGGGATGCAGGTTTGGACAGCTGTCGTCATCCTATTAGATAAGAATTAATATATGTGAGTTTATGCTTCAAAGAGAATCTGTCACCCGAGATGTATATGACCTGTTAATATGGGCATACAGGAAATTTTAATATAAAGCAAGTCCTAACTGTATGCCTCATATTAATGGTCCTGTTGTGGAGAAATGTTATATTCTGTCTTTATGCTAATGATCAGCCCAATAACTCATCATAATGCACAATTTCATCTGCTTTGGAGATTGAAATTGGTCCCTTACCTCTTGGCCCGTGTGCAGTTGCACAGGTTGCACAGGTTGCACAAATAACATGTCCACCCCTGTCCACCCCTAAATGGAACCATAGGAAGGATGACACTACAGCTACAGAGGTGACCGTTGATAGCCTAGCTCAACTACCCACCTCTCCTGAAGACCCTTTCAGCGTTTTGAGACTTGGGTGGAGGACATCATCTCTGAAATAGGGTCCCACAGCTGCACCCCAACAGTTTGAGCAGCACTCTTAGATGGGTAAATACCCTAAGAGCAGAGGGAGGCGCATAGCCTCTTGCTTTGTCAGTGAGGATGATTTCATTCTCCGGGGATTATTCCGGAGTGATTGTTGTGGTGGGATGCAGGTTTGGACAGCTGTCGTCATCCTATTAGATAGATAAGAATTAATATATGTGTGTTTATGCTTCAAAGAAAATCTGTCACCCCGAGATGTATATGACCTATTAATATGGACATACAGGTAATTTTAATGTAAAGCAAGTCCTAACTGTATGCCTCATGTTAATGGTCCTGTTGTGAAGAAATGTTATATTCTGTCTTTATGCTAATGATCAGCCAATAACTCATCATAATGCACAATTTCATCTGCTTTGGAGATGAAAATTAGTCCCCTTACCTCTTGGCCCGTGTGCAGTTGCACAAATAACATGTCCGCCCCTGTCCACCCTAAATGGAACCATAGGAAGGATGACAATACAGCTACAGAGGTGACGTCTGATAGCCTAGCTCAACTACCCACCTCTCCTGAAGACCCTTTCAGCGTTTTGAGACTTGGGTGGAGGACATCATCTCTGAAAATAGGGTCCCACAGCTGCACCCCAACAGTTTGAGCAGCACTCTTAGATGGGTAAATACCCTAAGAGCAGAGGGAGGCGCATAGCCTCTTGCTTTGTCAGTGAGGATGATTTCATTCTCCGGGATTATTCCAGAGTGGTTGTTGTGGTGGGATGCAGGTTTGGATAGCTGTCGTCATCCTATTAGATAAGAATTAATATATGTGAGTTTATGCTTCAAAGAAAATCTGTCACCCCGAGATGTATATGACCTATTAATATGGACATACAGGTAATTTTAATGTAAAGCAAGTCCTAACTATATGCCTCATGTTAATGGTCCTGTTGTGAAGAAATGTTATATTCTGTCTTTATGCTAATGATCAGCCCAATAACTCATCATAATGCACAATTTCATCTACTTTGGAGATGAAAATTAGTCCCATTACCTCTTGGCCCGTGTGCAGTTGCACAAATAACATGTCCGCCCCGTCCACCCCTAAATGGAACCATAGGAAGGATGACAATACAGCTACAGAGGTGACCGTCTGATAGCCTAGCTCAACTACCCACCTCTCCTGAAGACCCTTTCAGCGTTTTGAGACTTGGGTGGAGGACATCATCTCTGAAAATAGGGTCCCACAGCTGCACCCCAACAGTTTGAGCAGCACTCTTAGATGGGTAAATACCCTAAGAGCAGAGGGAGGCACATAGCCTCTTGCTTTGTCAGTGAGGATGATTTCATTCTCCGGGGATTATTCCGGAGTGGTTGTTGTGGTGGGATGCAGGTTTGGACAGCTGTCGTCATCCTATTAGACAGATAAGAAATAATATATGTGAGTTTATGCTTCAAAGAGAATCTGTCACCCCGAGATGTATATGACCTATTAATATGGGCATACAGGTAATTTTAATATAAAGCAAGTCCTAACTGTATGCCTCATGTTAATGGTCCTGTTGTGGAGAAATGTTATATTCTGTCTTTATGCTAATGATCAGCCCAATAACTCATCATAATGCACAATTTCATCTGCTTTGGAGATGGAAATTGGTCCCCTTGCCTATTGGCCCGTGTGCAGTTGCACAGGTTGCACAAATCATTTGTCCGCCCCTGTCCACCCCTAAATGGAACCATAGGAAGGATGACAATACAGCTACAGAGGTGAGCGTCTGATTGCCTAGCTCAACTACCCACCTCTCCTGAAGACCCTTTCAGCGTTTTGAGACTTGGGTGGAGGACATCATCTCTGAAAATAGGGTCCCACAGCTGCACCCCAACAGTTTGAGCAGCACTCTTAGATGGGTAAATACCCTAAGAGCAGAGGGAGGCGCATAGCCTCTTGCTTTGTCAGTGAGGATGATTTCATTCTCCGGGGATTATTCCAGAGTGGTTGTTGTGGTGGGATGCAGGTTTGGATAGCTGTCGTCATCCTATTAGATAAGAATTAATATATGTGAGTTTATGCTTCAAAGAGAATCTGTCACCCCGAGATGTATATGACCTATTAATATGGGCATACAGGTAATTTTAATATAAAGCAAGTCCTAACTGTATGCCTCATGTTAATGGTCCTGTTGTGGAGAAATGTTATATTCTGTCTTTATGCTAATGATCAGCCCAATAACTCATCATAATGCACAATTTCATCTGCTTTGGAGATGGAAATTGGTCCCCTTACCTATTGGCCCGTGTGCAGTTGCACAAATAACATGTCCGCCCCTGTCCACCCCTAAATGGAACCATAGGAAGGATGACAATACAGCTACAGAGGTGACCGTCTGATAGCCTAGCTCAACTACCCACCTCTCCTGAAGACCCTTTCAGCGTTTTGAGACTTGGGTGGAGGACATCATCTCTGAAAATAGGGTCCCACAGCTGCACCCCAACAGTTTGAGCAGCACTCTTAGATGGGTAAATACCCTAAGAGCAGAGGGAGGCGCATAGCCTCTTGCTTTGTCAGTGAGGATGATTTCATTCTCCGGGGATTATTCCGGAGTGGTTGTTGTGGTGGGATGCAGGTTTGGACAGCTGTTGTCATCCTATTAGATAGAAAAGAATTAATATATGTGAGTTCATGCTTCAAAGAGAATCTGTCACCCCGAGATGTATATGACCTATTAACCCCTCTCTGCCATCAGACGTACTATTCCGTCCATGTGACCCTGGACCTAATTCCCATGGACGGAATAGTACGTCATGGGCGATCAGCTGCGCTCCCGGGGGGAGCGCAGCTGATCGCTGCCGGGTGTCAGCTGATTATCACAGCTGACACCCGTGACTGTGTGTCAGGAGCGGTCACGGACCGCTCCCGGCACATTAACCCTTGGCACACCGCGATCAAACATGATCGCGGTGTACCCGGGGCACAGGGAGGATCGCGCAGGCAGGGGGCTCCCTGCGCGCTCCCCTGAGACCCTCAGAGCAGCGCGATGTGTCGCGCTGTTCCGAGGGTCCGTCCTCCCTCCAGGTCCCCGGATCCAAGATGGCGCCGGGGTCCTGCAGGGATGCGGCTTCCTCAGTGCCTGCTGAGAGCAGGCGCTGGGGAAGCCTGCAGCGATGCCAGAGCGATCGCTGGTGTGACAGAGTGCTGTGCACACTGTCACACCAGCGATCTGATAAAATACTGTGATGTCCCACCCTGGGACCAAAGTAAAAAAGTAAAAAAAGTAAAAATAAAAAGTGTAAAAAAAAATCATAAAAAAAAAAAAAAATATTCCCCAATAAATTCATTTTTTCCTGTAAATAAAAAAAACAAAACAATAAAAGTACACATATTTGGTATCGCCGCGTCCGTAACGACCCCTCCTATAAAACTGTCCTACTAGTTAACCCCTTTAGTGAACCCCTTAAAAAAAAAAAAAAAAAACGAAGCAAAAAATCAATGCTTTATCATCATACCGCCGAACAAAAAGTGAAATAACACGCGATCAAAAAGACTGATATAAATAAAGATGGTACCGCTGAAAACGTCATCTTGTCCCGCAAAAAACGAGCCGTCACACAGCATCATGAGCGAAAAAATAAAAAAGTTATAGCTCGCAGAATAAAGCGATGCAAAAATAATGATTTTTTATATAAAATTGTTTTCATTCTATAAAAGCGCCAAAACCTAAAAAAATGATATAAATGAGGTATCGCCATAATTGTACTGACCCGAAGAATAAGACTGCTTTATCAATTTTACAACACGCGGAACGGTATAAACGCCTCCCCCAAAAGAAATTCATGAATTGCTGATTTTTGTTCATTCTAACCACCCAAAAATCAAAATAAAAAGCGATCAAAAAATGTCACGTGCTCAAAAATGGTACAAATAAAAACGTCAACTCGTCCCGCAAAAATAAGACCTCACATGACTCTGTGGGCCAAAATATGCAAAAATTATAGCTCTCAAAATGTGGTGATGCAAAAAACTATTTTTTGCAATAAAAAGCGTCTTTTAGCGTGACAGCTGCCAATCACAAAAACCCGGTATAAATAGTAAATCAAACCCCCTTTATCACCCCTTAGTTAGGGAAAAATAATAAAATTAAAAAAATGTATTTATTTCCATTTTCCCGTTAGGGTTAGGGTTGCGGCTAAAGTTAGGGTTAGGGTTGGCGCTAACGTTAGTATTAGGGTTAGGGTTGGCGCTAACGTTAGGATTATGGTTGGGATTAGGGTTATGGGTGTGTTAGGGTTAGGTTTGTGGTTAGGGTTGGGACTAGGGTTATTGGTGTTTGGGGTTAGGGTTGGAGTTAGAATTGGGGGGTTTCTGCTGTTTAGGCACATCAGGAGCTCTCGAAATGTGACATGGCGTCTGATCTCAATTCCAGCCAATTCTGTTGTGAATGGGTTTGAGATGAGTTCTGAGCAGAGGCTCCCTCTGGTGGTTACAAGCAGTACTAGTGAGGATTGGGAATCAGGTGTTACTGATTGGTCTTATTTAAGGGAATAATTTTCCCATCAGGGTTGCCGGTGATCAATTGTTCTGGTCTGAATCCTTCTTTCCAGTTTCCCTTGTAGCCTGCTGTGTCGTGTCTGCATCTCCTGCTATCAGATAAGACAATTTCTTATTTTGTGTTTTTGCTATATTTTTGCATTTTGTCCTGCACTTCTGTGGGGGCCTTCTGGGTCCCCTCCGGGGGCTTTTGCCCTCTCAGTTTTGTTCAGCCACTGTGTTTTGTAGTTTTGCTTTTTCCAGTTTTTTCAGTGGCTGCTGTTTTTGTTGCACCAGAGAACTAATTTAGGTGGTAGAGGTCGTGTGATCTCAGGTGATTTTGAAATTAGTAGAGTTGGTGTTTTTCAGGGTTTTCTGGGATTGCAGTAAGTACCCTTCCTGTCCTTTTCTATTTAGTTAGTTTGGGCCCCAGCGTTTGCTCATACTATTTTCTTTCTGTGTCAGTATTTCCTCTTGTCTAACCGCCATTACATGTTTGGGGGCTTTCTATTATCTTTGGGGTTCTGCTCCGGGGCAGATAGCTTTCCTATTTCTATCTTTAGGTGTAGTTAGTTTCTCAGGCTGTGACGAGGCGTCTAGGACCATCGTAGGAACGCTCCACGGCTGCCTCTAGTTGTGGTGGTTAGTCAGGGTACTGCAATCCCATAGATTCCAACTGCTCTGGTGTATTGCCTTTTTTACCTGCACTCCTCAGCTACCGTAACATAACACAATTCTGCGTTGAAAAAGTCAAATGGTGCTCCTTCACTTCTGAGCTCTGCCATGCGCCCAAACAGTAGTTTACCCCACATATGGGGTATCAGCATACTCTGGACCCCAAGAGTTATTGTGCAATTTGGCCTATTTCTCCTGTTACCCTTGGGAAAATAAAAAACTGGGGGCGACAAAATCATTTTTGTAAAAAAAAAAATGATTTTTTTGTTTTTACGGCTGTATGTTATAAAACTTCTGTGAAGTACTTGGGGCTTCATAGCGCTCACCACACTTCTAGATAAGTTCCTTGTGGGGTCTATTTTCCAAAATGGGGTCACTTGTGGGGGGTTTCCACTGTTTAGGCGCATCAGGGGCTCTCCAAATGCGACATGACGCCCCCAGACCATTCCATCAAAGTCTGCAATCCAAAACGTCACTACTTCCCTTCCGAGCCCTGACGTGTGCCCATACAGTAGTTTTCTCCCACATATTGGGTATCAGCGTACTCAGGACAATTTGGACAACAACTTTTGGGGTCCAATTTCTCCTGTTACCCTTGTGAAAATAAAATATTGGGGGCGAAAAAATCATTTTTGTAAAAAAAAAAAGGATTTTTTATTTTTACGGCTGTACGTTATAAACTTCTGTGAAGCACTTTGGGGTTCAAAGTGCTCACCACACATCTAGATAAGTTCCTTGAGGGGTCTAGTTTCCAAAATGGTGTCATTTGTGGGGGGTTTCCACTGTTTAGGCAGATCAGGAGCTCTCCAAACACGACATGGCATCCAGCCAATTCTGCGTTGAAAAAGTCAAACGGCGCTCCTTCCCTTCCAAACTCTGCCATGCACCCAAACAGTGGTTTACCCCCACATATGGGGTATCAGCGCACTCAGGACAAATTGCACAATAACTTTTGGAGTCTTGTTTCCCTTGGGAAAATAAAAATTGGGGTGAAAAGATCAATTTTGTGGAAAAAATATAATTTTTTAATTTTACGGCTCTACGTTATAAACTTGTGTGAAGCACTTGGGGGTTCAAATTGCTCACCAAAGATCTAGATAAGTTCCTTAGGGGGTCTAGTTTCCCAAATGGGGTCACTTGTGGGGGGTTTCCACTGTTTAGGCACATCAGGGGCTCTCCAAATGCAACATGGCGTCCAATCTCAATTCCAGCCAATTTTGGTTGGAAAAAGTCAAATAGTGCTCCTTCCATTCCGAGCTCTGCCATGCGCCCAAACAGTGGTTCCCCCCCACATATGGGGTATCAGCTTACTCAGGACAAATTGGACAACAAATTTTGTGGTCCAATTTCTCCTGTTACCTATGGGAAAATAAAAAATTAGTGACTAAGAGATCATTTTTGTGGGAAAAAAATAGGATTTTTTATTTTCATGCCCGGGCATTATAAACTTGTGTGAAGCACTTGGGGGTTCAAAGTGCTCACCAAAGATCTAGATAAGTTCCTTAGGGGGTCTAACTTCCAAAATGGGGTCACTTGTGGGGGGTTTCCACTGTTTAGGCTCATCTGGGGCACTACAAACGGAACATGACCCCCATCAATGTTTGCATTCCAAAACGTTACTGCTTCTTTTCCAAGCCCTGCCGTGCGCCCAAACAGTTCCCCCCCCCACATATGGGGTATCAGCGTACTCAGGACAAATTGGACAACAAGTTTTGGGGTCCAATTTCCTTGGGAAAAATCAAAAATTTGGGACTAAAAAATCATTTTTGTGGAAAATTGTTTTTTTTTTTTTTCACACCCAGGCATTATAAACTTTTGTGAAACACTTTGGGGTTCAAAGTGCTCACAACAGATCTAGATAAGTTCCTTAGGGGGTCTAGTTTCCAAAATGGTGTCACTTGTGGGGGGTTTCCACTGTTTAGGCGTATCAGGGGCTCTCCAAACACGACATGGCGTCCAATCTCAATTCCAGCCAATTTTAGTTTGAAAAGTCAAACGGCGCTCCTTCCCTTACGAGCTCTGCCGTGTGCCCAAACAGTGGTTTTCCCCACATATGGGGTATTGGCGTACTCAGGAGAAATTGCACAACAACTTTATCTGTCCATTTTCTCCTTTTACCCTTGTGAAAATAAAAAAAAGTTTGTAAAAGATCATTTTTGTGGCTAAAAAGTTAAATATTAATTTTTTCCATCCACGTTGCTTCAGCTCCTGTGAAGCACCTGAAGGGTTAATAAACTTCTTGAATGTAGTTTTGAGTACCTTGAGGGGTGCAGTTTTTATAATGGTGTCACTTTTGGGTATTTTCTGCCATATAGACCCGTCAAAGTAACTTCAAATGTGAGGTGGTCCCTAAAAAAATGGCTTTGTAAATTTTGTTGTAAAAATGAGAAATCACTGGTCAACTTTTAACCCTTCTAATTTCCTAACAAAGAAAAATTTTGGTTCCAAAATTGTGCTGATGTAAAGTAGACATGTGGGAAATGTTATTTCTTAACTATTTTGTGTGACATATTTCTCTGTTTTAAGGGAAAAAAAATTCAAAGTTTGAAAATTGCAAAATTTTTAAAATTTTCGCCATATTTGCGTTTTTTTCAAAAATAAACGCAAGTTATATCGAAGAAATTTTACCACTAACATGAAGTACAATATGTCACGAGAAAACAATCTCAGAATCGCGAAGATCCGTTGAAGCGTTCCAGAGTTATAACCTCATAAAGAGACAGTGGTCAGAATTGTAAAAATTGGCCGGTCATTAACGTGCAAACCACACTTGGGGGTGAAGGGGTTAATATGGGCATACAGGTAATTTTAATGTAAAGCAATTCCTAACTGTATGCCTCATGCTAATGGTCCTGTTGTGGAGAAATGTTATATTCTGTTTTTATGCTAATGATCAGCCCAATAACTCATCATAACGCACAATTTCATCTGCTTTGGAGATGGAAATTGGTCCCCTTACCTCTTGGCCCGTGCAGTTGACAGTTGCACAAATATATGTCCGCCCCTGTCCACCCCTAAATGGAACCATAAGAAGGATGACAATACAGCTACTAGGTGACCGTCTGATAGCCTAGCTCAACTACCCACCTCTCCTGAAGACCCTTTCAGCGTTTTGAGACTTGGGTGGAGGACATCATCTCTGAAAATAGGGTCCCACAGCTGCACCCCAACAGTTTAGCAGCACTCTTAGATGGGTAAAACCCTAAGAGCAGAGGGAGGCGCATAGCCTCTTGCTTTGTCAGTGAGGATGATTTCATTCTCCGGGGATTATTCCGGAGTGGTTGTTGTGGTGGGATGCAGGTTTGGACAGCTGTCGTCATCCTATTAGATAAGAATTAATATATGTGAGTTTATGCTTCAAAGAGAATCTGTCACCCCGAGATGTATATGACCTATTAATATGGGCATACAGGTAATTTTAATATAAAGCAAGTCCTAACTGTATGCCTCATGTTAATGGTCCTGTTGTGGAGAAATGTTATATTCTGTCTTTATGCTAATGATCAGCCCAATAACTCATCATAATGCACAATTTCATCTGCTTTGGATATGGAAATTGTCCCCTTACCTCTTGGCCCGTGTGCAGTTGCACAGGTTGCACAAATCATATGTCCGCCCCTGTCCACCCTAAATGGAACCATAGGAAGGATGACAATACAGCTACAGAGGTGACCGTCTGATAGCCTAGCTCAACTACCCACCTCTCCTGAAGACCCTTTCAGCGTTTTGAGACTTGGGTGGAGGACATCATCTCTGAAAATAGGGTCCCACAGCTGCACCCCAACAGTTTGAGCAGCACTCTTAGATGGGTAAATACCCTAAGAGCAGAGGGAGGCACATAGCCTCTTGCTTTGTCAGTGAGGATGATTTCATTCTCCGGGGATTATTCCGGAGTGGTTGTTGTGGTGGGATGCAGGTTTGGACAGCTGTTGTCATCCTATTAGATAGAAAAGAATTAATATATGTGAGTTTATGCTTCAAAGAGAATCTGTCACCCGAGATGTATATGACCTATTAATATGGGCATACAGGTAATTTTAATGTAAAGCAATTCCTAACTGTATGCCTCATGCTAATGGTCCTGTTGTGGAGAAATGTTATATTCTGTCTTTATGCTAATGATCAGCCCAATAACTCATCATAACGCACAATTTCATCTGCTTTGGAGATGGAAATTGGTCCCCTTACCTCTTGGCCCGTGTGCAGTTGCACAAATAACATGTCCGCCCCTGTCCACCCCTAAATGGAACCATAGGAAGGATGACAATACAGCTACAGAGGTGACCGTCTGATAGCCTAGCTCAACTACCCACCTCTCCTGAAGACCCTTTCAGCGTTTTGAGACTTGGGTGAAGGACATCATCTCTGAAAATAGGGTCCCACAGCTGCACCCCAACAGTTTGAGCAGCACTCTTAGATGGGTAAATACCCTAAGAGCAGACGGAGGCGCATAGCCTCTTGCTTTGTCAGTGAGGATGATTTCATTCTCCGGGGATTATTCCGGAGTGATTGTTGTGGTGGGATGCAGGTTTGGACAGCTGTCGTCATCCTATTAGATAAGAATTAATATATGTGAGTTCATGCTTCAAAGAGAATCTGTCACCCCGAGATGTACAGTTAGGTCCATAAATATTTGGACAGAGACAACATTTATCTAATTTTGGTTCTAGACATTACCACAATGAATTTGAAACAAAACAAATCAGATGCAGTTGAAGTTCAGACTTTCAGCTTTCATTTGAGGGTATCCACATTAAAATTGGATGAAGGGTTTAGGAGTTTCAGCTCCTTAACATGTGCCACCCTGTTTTTAAAGGGACCAAAAGTAATTGGACAAATGACTCCAAGGCTATTTCATGGACAGGTGTGGGCAATCCCTTTGTTATGTCATTCTCAATTAAGCAGATGAAAGGGCCGGAGTTGATTTGAGGTGTGGTGTTTGCATTTGGAAGGTTTTGCTGTGAAGGAAACATGTGGTCACAGGAGCTCTCCATGCAGGTGAAACAAGCCATCCTTAATCTGCAAGAACAGAAAAAAAACCATCCAAGAAATTGCTACAACATTAGAAGTGGCAAAATCTACAATTTGGTACATCCTGAGAAAGAAAGAAAGCACTGGTGAACTCATCAATCCAAAAAGACCTGGGAGCCCACGGAAGACAACAGTGGTGGATGATCGCCGCATACTTTCTTTGGTGAAGAAGAACCCGTTCACAACATCAACTGAAGTCCAGAACACTCTCAGTGAAGTAGGTGTATCTGTCTCTAAGTCAACAGTAAAGAGAAGACTCCATGAAAGTAAATACAAAGGGTTCACATCTAGATGCAAACCATTCATCAATTCCAAAACTAAGACAGGCCAGAGTTAAATTGCTGAAAAACACCTCAGAAGCCAGCTCATGTTCTGGAAAAGTATTCTATGGACAGATGAGAAAATGATCAACCTGTACCAGAATGATGGGAAGCCAAGTTTGGAGAAGAAAGGGACGGCACATGATCCAAGCACACACATCCTCTGTAAACATAGTGGAGGCAACGTGAATGGCATGGCCATGCATGGCTTTCAATGGCACTGGGTACTTGTGTTTATTGATGACTAACAGCAGACAGAGTAGCCGATGAATTCTGAAGTGTACAGGGATATACTTTCAGCCAGATTCAGCCAAATGCTGCAAACTTGATTGGACGGCGCTTATAGTACAGATGGATAATGACCCCAAGCATACAGCAAAGCTACACGGAGTTCATGAGTGCAAAAAGTGGACATTCTTCAATGGCCAAGTCAATCACAGATCTTAACCAATTGAGCATGCATTTCACTTGCTCAAATCCAGACTTAAGATGAAAGACCCACAAACAAGCAAGACCTGAGGCTGCGGCTGTAAAGCTGGCAAAGCTCAAGAGGAAACCAGCGTTTGGTGATGTCATGGGTTCCGACTTAAGGCAGTGATTGCTCAAAGGATTCGCCACAAAATTTGAAAATAAAAATATTTTGTTTGGGTTGTTTATTTGTCCAATTACTTTTGACCTCTAATGTGGAGGTTTGTAAAGAAATGTGTACAATTCCAATTTTAACACATATTTTGTTCAACCTTCAAATTAACGTTACAATCTGCACTTGAATTCTGTTGTAGAGGTTTCATTTCAAATCCATGTGGTGGCATGCAGAGCCAACTGCGAAAATTGGTCACTGTCAATATTTCTGGCCTGACTGTATATGACCTATTAATATGGGCATACAGGTAATTTTAATATAAAGCAAGTCCTAACTGTATGCCTCATGTTAATGGTCTGTTGTGGAGAAATGTTATATTCTGTCTTTATGCTAATGATCAGCCCAATAACTCATCATAACGCACAATTTCATCTGCTTTGGAGATGGAAATTGGTCCCCTCACCTCTTGGCCCGTGTGCAGTTGCACAGGTTGCACAAATCACATGTCCGCCCCTGTCCACCCCTAAATGGAACCATAGGAAGGATGACACTACAGCTACAGAGGTGACCGTCTGATAGCCTAGCTCAACTATCCACCTCTCCTGAAGACCCTTTCAGCGTTTTGGACTTGGGTGGAGGACATCATCTCTGAAATAGGGTCCCACAGCTGCACCCCAACAGTTTGAGCAGCACTCTTAGATGGGTAAATACCCTAAGAGCAGAGGGTGGCGCATAGCCTCTTGCTTTGTCAGTGAGGATGATTTCATTCTCGGGGATTATTCCGGAGTGGTTGTTGTGGTGGGATGCAGGTTTGGACAGCTGTGTCATCCTATTAGTAAAAATTAATATATGTGAGTTTATGCTTCAAAGAGAATCTGTCACCCGAGATGTATATGACCTATTAATATGTGGCATACAGGTAATTTTAATGTAAAGCAATTCCTAACTGTATGCCTCTGGTAATTGGTCCTGTTGTGGAGAAATGTTATATTCTGTCTTTATGCTAATGATCAGCCCAATAACTATCATAACGCACAATTTCATCTGCATTTGGAGATGGAAATTGGTCCCTTACCATGGCCCGTCAGTGCACAGTTGCAAAATACATGTCCGCCCCTGTCCAACCCTAATGGAACCATAGGAAGGATGACAATACAGCTACAGAGGTGACCGTCTGTAAGCCTAGCTCAACTACCACCTCTCCTGAAGACCTTTCAGCGTTTTGAGACTTGGGTGCAGGACATCATCTCTGAAAATAGGGTCCCACAGCTGCACCCAACAGTTTGAGCAGCACTCTTAGATGGGTAAATACCCTAAGAGCAGAGGGATGGCGATAGCCTCTTGCTTTGTCAGTGAGGATGATTTCATTCTCCGGGGATTATTCCGGAGTGGTTGTTGTGGTGGGATGCAGGTTTGGACAGTGTCGTCATCCTATTGTAGATAAGAATTAATATATGTGTTTATGCTTCAAAGATATCTGTCACCCGAGATGTATATGACCTATTAATATGGCATACAGGTAATTTTAATATAAAGCAAGTCCTAACTGTATGCCTCATGTTAATGGTCCTGTTGTGGAGAAATGTTATATTCTGTCTTTATGCTAATGATCAGCCCAATAACTCATCATAACGCACAATTTCATCTGCTTTGGAGATGGAAATTGGTCCCCTTACCTCTTGGCCCGTGTGCAGTTGCACAGGTTGCACAAATCAACATGTCCGCCCCTGTCCACCCCTAAATGGAACCATAGGAAGGATGACAATACAGCTACAGAGGTGACCGTCTGATAGCCTAGCTCAACTACCACCTCTCCTGAAGACCCTTTCAGCGTTTTGAGACTTGGGTGGAGGACATCATCTCTGAAAATAGGGTCCCACAGCTGCACCCAAACAGTTTGAGAAGCACTCTTAGATGGGTAAATACCCTAAGAGCAGAGGGAGGCGCATAGCCTCTTGCTTTGTCAGTGAGGATGATTTCATTCTCCGGGGATTATTCCAGAGTGGTTGTTGTGGTGGGATGCAGGTTTGGATAGCTGTCGTCATCCTATTAGATAAGAATTAATATATGTGAGTTTATGCTTCAAAGAGAATCTGTCACCCCGAGATGTATATGACCTATTAATATGGGCATACAGGTAATTTTAATATAAAGCAAGTCCTAACTGTATGCCTCATGTTAATGGTCATGTTGTGGAGAAATGTTATATTCTGTCTTTATGCTAATGATCAGCCCAATAACTCATCATAATGCACAATTTCATCTGCTTTGGAGATGGAAATTGGTCCCTTACCTATTGGCCCGTGTGCAGTTGCACAAATAACATGTCCGCCCCTGTCCACCCCTAAATGGAACCATAGGAAGGATGACAATACAGCTACAGAGGTGACCGTCTGATAGCCTAGCTCAACTACCCACCTCTCCTGAAGACCCTTTCAGCGTTTTGAGACTTGGGTGGAGGACATCATCTCTGAAAATAGGGTCCCACAGCTGCACCCCAACAGTTTGAGCAGCACTCTTAGATGGGTAAATACCCTAAGAGCAGAGGGAGGCGCATAGCCTCTTGCTTTGTCAGTGAGGATGATTTCATTCTCCGGGGATTATTCCGGAGTGGTTGTTGTGGTGGGATGCAGGTTTGGACAGCTGTTGTCATCCTATTAGATAGAAAAGAATTAATATATGTGAGTTTATGCTTCAAAGAGAATCTGTCACCCCGAGATGTATATGACCTATTAACCCCTCTCTGCCATCAGACGTACTATTCCGTCCATGTGACCCTGGACCTAATTCCCATGGACGGAATAGTACGTCATGGGCGATCAGCTGCGCTCCCGGGGGAGCGCAGCTGATCGCCGCCGGGTGTCAGCTGATTATCACAGCTGACACCCGTGACTGTGTGTCAGGAGCGGTCACGGACCGCTCCCGGCACATTAACCCTTGGCACACCGCGATCAAACATGATCGCGGTGTACCCGGGGCACAGGGGAGGATCGCGCAGGCAGGGGGCTCCCTGCGCGCTCCCCTGAGACCCTCAGAGCAGCGCGATGTGTCGCGCTGTTCCGAGGGTCCGTCCTCCCTCCAGGTCCCCGGATCCAAGATGGCGCCGGGGTCCTGCAGGGAGGCGGCTTCCTCAGTGCCTGCTGAGAGCAGGCGCTGGGGAAGCCTGCAGCGATGCCAGAGCGATCGCTGGTGTGACAAAGTGCTGTGCACACTGTCACACCAGCGATCTGATAAAATACGGATTTTTGTGTTACTCACCGTAAAATCCTTTTCTCCGAGACGCTCATTGGGGGACACAGGACTGTGGACTGTGGGTGTATGCTACTGCCACTAGGAGGCTGACACTAAGTAAACATAAAAAAAGGTTAGCTCCTCCTCCGCCGTATACACCTCAGCACTGGTCACAGGCAAACCCAGTTTAGTGCAAAAAGCAGTAGGAGGCTAAAATAAATCAGAGTTAACACAGATACAGCATATCCAGAAGAAAAAAAACTGCTGATACCGACTAATCAGAGAATAGAGTTAACTCAAAACAAAGCCATCCGGCTATTAGGGAGGGAACTGTGTCCCCCAATGAGCGTCTCGGAGAAAAGGATTTTACGGTGAGTAACACAAAAATCCGTATTTCTCCTTCGTCTCATTGGGGGACACAGGACTGTGGGACGTCCCAAAGCAGTCCACTTGGGTGGGAAACTGACTCCACAGTGCAATTATACATAGGCATTGCTCATAGGTGCGCTACCGCGCCCTGAAGAATCCTTCTACCCAGACTGGCATCCGCAGAAGCCTGGGTATGGACATTATAATGTTTGGAAAAGGTATGCAGACTGGACCAGGTTGCTGCCTTACAAACCTGTTCCACCGAAGCCTGATGTCGAAGGGCCCAGGAGGCACCCACCGCTCTGGTGGAGTGAGCCTTGATCCCTGCGGGAACCACCGCGCCTCTGATGCGGTAAGCCTCCTGAATGGCTAACCGAATCCACCTAGCCAGGGTTGATTTAGAGGCAGCAAGTCCCTTCCTGCGACCTTCAGGAAGGACAAACAGCGTATCCGTCTGTCGAAAGGACGCCGTCCGAGATACATATCTCCTGAGTGCTCTCACCAGATCCAGCGTATGGAGAGCCTTCTCCACTCGGTGCGTCGGAGCTGGGCAAAATGAGGGCAAAACAATGTCCTCATTAATATGAAATGAGGACACGACCTTAGGCAGAAAAGGTGGTGTTGGTCTGAGCACTACCTTATCCTGATGGAAAAGTAAGTATGGAGCTCGACAAGACAGTGCAGCCAGCTCCGAAACCCGCCTTATGGATGTTATGGCTACCAAAAACACCACCTTCCAGGAAAGAAATGACAGAGAAACCTCCTGCAAAGGTTCAAAAGGAGACTCCTGCAGGACTCCCAGGACTAGATTGAGATCCCAAACATCTAAGGGAGCCTTGTAGGGGGAACTATATGGACAACCCCCTGAATAAAGGTCCTAACTTGAAAATTAGACGCGATCCTTCGCTGAAAAAGCACTGATAAGGCTGATATCTGGCGTCTAAGCGTACTTGGTGCTAGACCTGAATCTAGGCCTGCCTGGAGAAATGACAGAATGTTTGGAATTGAAAACCGAAGCGGGGAACAATCATGTTCCCTGCACCAAGTAAAAAAGACCTTCCAAGTCCCGTGGTAGATGCGAGCCGAAACAGGCTTTCGGGCGCTAGCCATCGTCGCGGCGACCTTTTTAGAGAATCCAGCCCTAGTCAGGATCCAAGATTCAACGGCCAAGCCGTCAAACACAGTACCGCTGAGTTCTGGTGGTAAACTGGGCCTTGAGAGAGAAGGTCCGCGCGCTCTGGCAGTCGCCAGGGTGCGTCGGCGAGCAATTGTACCAGCTCCGCGTACCATGGGCGACGTGGCCAATCTGGAGCGATTAATATCGCTGGGACTCCTTCTAACCTGATCTTTCTGATCACCCTTGGGAGCAGAGCTATTGGTGGAAACAAGTATGGAAGATGAAACTGATTCCATGGAAGAACCAGGGCATCTACTGCAATTGCCTGAGGATCCCGGTACCGGGAAACAAAGTTGGGCACTTTGGCATTTATCTTGGAAGCCATCAGGTCCACATCTGGGGTTCCCCAGCGTCGGCATATCTGCTGAAAAATCTCGGGATGTAGAGACCATTCCCCTGATGCTATGCCGTGACGGCTGAGAAAATCTGCTGCCCAGTTTTCCTCGCCCGGTATGTGGACTGCTGAAATCACAGAGCGATTTTCCTCTGCCCAGGTCAGAATCTGTTTTACCTCGTGCATGGCCGCCCTGCTGCGGGTACCTCCCTGATGGTTTATGTATGCCACCGCCGTGGCATTGTCCGATTGTATTCGGACAGGGCGGCCCGCCAGATGCTGGTGAAAATGCCTCAGAGCCAGCCGAACCGCTCGGATCTCTAAAATATTGATTGGGAGGGTCGATTCTTGCTGAGACCAAATTCCCTGAGCTGTGTGGTGACGAAACACTGCTCCCCATCCGAGAAGGCTGGCGTCCGTTGTGACTACCAACCAAAAATTTGGAGGAAACAAACGACCCTGTCGAAGAGTGGTGTCCCTCGTCCACCACGTAAGAGTCTGTCTGATCTGCAGGGACAGACGACACCGCAGATTGAGGGAGTAAGGGCTCCCGTCCCATACTGCCAAGAGTGCATGCTGAAGGGGGCGAAGATGAAACTGGGCAAACGGAATAGCCTCGATTGCCGCCACCATCCTTCCTAGGACCCTCATGCAAAACCGGATGGTGTGAGGAATTGGTTGGCGAAGTATCCGTACCTCCTGGCGGAGAACTAAGGCCTTGTCCTGAGGAAGAATTACCAACCCCTGAGAGGTGTCGAAATTCATCCCTAAAAAGGTGATCTTCCGAGATGGCACGGGAGATGACTTCTTCATATTCACCAGCCACCCCAAACGAGCAAGGGTGTCTAACGTAATGTTGACACTTTCCTCGCAGGTCTGAAAAGACGGCCCCTTGATGAGGAGATCGTCTAAGTAAGGCAGAATGACTATCCCCTGGAGTGCAAAATGGACACAACAGCAGCCATGACCTTTGTGAATACCCTGGGGGCTGTGGCTAGCCCGAATGGCAGGGCTGCGAACTGAAAATGAAGCTTGTCGATGGCAAACCGAAGAAACTTTTGATGAGGGGGAAATATGGGAATATGAAGATAGGCATCTTGGATGTCTATCGATGCTAGAAATTCCCCTCTTTCCATGGCTGCAATGACCGAACGGAGAGATTCCATTCGGAAATGCCGAATTTTGACAAATCGGTTTAATCTCTTTAGATCCAGAATGGGCCTTACAGTCCCATCCTTCTTGGGTACAATGAATAGGTTGGAATAAAAACCCTGACCTCTTTCGACCTCTGGTACAGGTACAACAACCCCGCTGTGCCGAAGAGACTCGACCGCCTTGAATAAGGCATGACCTCGAGACTCCTCCTTGGGAAGGCGCGAGGGGAAAAAGCGATTTGGGGGAAGGCTGGTAAATTCTATTTTGTACCCTGTGGAGACTAACTCCTTGACCACTCGTCGTGAGTCACTGATAGCCAAGTGGGACGAAACCAGAGTAAGCGGCCGCCTACCCTGGAAAAATTGACCGGATTTTGCCTCCAGTCATTTGTCCGAATATCTTTGGGGTTTGGACCCTCTGGATCTTGACTGATAAGATCTCCCTCTTCCCAGAGGATTGGTCCTGTAGGTGACCTGGCGATCTTTGGCCTGATTAGGCCGACCTGAGCCTCTGGAGGTGGCTGGCATGGCCCAGCCTGGGTTACGAAAGGCTCTAAAACGAGGCTGAGGTTGTCGACGAAAAGGTTGTTTAATCCTTTGCTGAGGAAGGAAATTGCTCTTCCCTCCTGTTGCATCAGATATGAGCTGATCCAATCTCTCGCCAAATAACCGACCACTGTGATATGGTAAAGATGTAAGCGACTTTTTTGAAGTTGAATCCGCTCGCCAGGTTCTTAGCCACAAGGATCTTCTAATGGCAATTGCATTAGCAGCGGCTAATGCTGCGCAATTTGCCGCATCCATGGATGCATTAATTAAGAAGTCTCCAGCAAGAGCTATTTGATTAGAAATCTGAGTTACCTCAGACGGCACCTCTATGCCGTGAAGAGCTCTATTTAGAGACTCCGACCAGGATATCATGGCCTTGGCAACCCAAGTCGCTGCAAAAGAAGGAGAGAGAGCAGAACCTGATGCCTCAAATACCGAACGGGCCAAACTCTCAATTAGACGATCCGTTGGCTCCTTAATAGAGGAGCCGCTGGGAATGGAGAGGAGCGTTTTAGATGCCAAACGCGAAACAGGAGGATCAACCGAAGGAGATTCTGTCCACTTCTTAAGGAGCTCAGGAGCAAAAGGATATCTAGTATTGAGAGCCTTTTGTCCAGCAAAACGCTTGTCCGGTTTCTCCCGGTGGCGCTGCACTAATTCCTCAAACTCAGGATGAGCACCAAAAACTTTATGGGCTTGCCTGGCTCGTTTAAAGGTCACCTTGTGACCAGAGGTCAAGGTGGACTCATCGTCTATCCCCAGAGTTTGATTGATAGCTTCGATCAAACTGTCAATTGTTTCTTGACTATACTGCGCCTCTATATTAAGTGACCCCTCCAAATCGGAATCCGAATATTGATCACTTGCCAAGGGAGAGGGAGAGCGGGAGACGGAACTAAAAGATGCCGAGGCTCCAGACGGCATGGGCGACACAGTGTGGGTTCGTTTCCCCTGTGTCTGCCTGGTGCGAGCGCGGCCCCTGCAGGCCTGAGGTTCCTGAGATGTAGCCAAGACAGGTGAACCACTGTCCCTGCTCCTATCGGGAGCCTGAAGGGACTCGACTGCTCTGGTTAATGACGCCACAGATTGCGCCAGGGAAAGGGCCCATTCAGGAGGGCTTGGCGCATTAGGCTCGGCTATAGGAGAGGGTTCCTGAGCCCGTTCAGAGTCACAGGCCTCGCAGATCCGAGAAGTCTGGGCATGCGGAAAAGGGGACCTACAAGCAATGCATGCGGTATAAAGTATCGTATGCGTCTTGGTTCTTTTGGACATTCTGAATCCGTCACAGTACACAATAAACTGGATGTGTCAGTCAGCGGAAGGGGCGCAAAAGTGCACAACAATCAGGCTGGAGGTAGTAGCACTCACCCCAGTCCTGTATCCCAGCGTCACTTAGTGAGTTTCTCCAGGTGGAATTGCCTGTGGCTCCAATCTTTTAAAAAAGAGCGCTTCTCTATCAAAGAGGAAGTGCTCATGTAGCCGAGCTTCAGAAGGGAGGGTCAGGAGGCGCGGCCTAGACGTCAGGGCTCTCATCCCCCCAACTTCCGGCCGCGGCCTATCCCCGGCAAAAGCCGGGGACTAAATTTGAAACCGCGGCCTAGCGGCCACCGAAGCCGCGATCTAAATTTCCGGCGGAGGCGGCCCCAAAGTCGGAGGGCGGTCCCGCCGGAAGGAGACGCCGCCGGGGGCGGAGCCCACCTCCGCGACCGCGCCCCCTCAAGCTGACGCCGGCAAAAAAACTCCGGCCAGCGGCCCAGTCCCCGGAAAAAGCCGGGGACTAGATTTGAAGCCGCGGCCTAGCGCCACTAGAAGCCGCGGTCTAAATTTTTCTCCCCCCGGCGGCAGCCACCCCAAAGTCGGAGCGCTCGCTAGGAGTTGCCGCTCCCGACTTAAGGTGTCCATGGCACGCCGGGACCACTCGCCTGCTTCAACTCCCCGGGACTTGGGGGGAGGCTGTCTGGAGAGACTGCTGCAGAGAGGAGAGGAACGCCGCCGGAAGCGGGCCCATACTCACGACTCCGCTACCATATTTCTTCAGCCCGTGGCCTAGTCCAGGAAGCCGGGGACTAATTCTTTTACTCCGGAGCGCTGCTGTATCTTTCGCCATTTAGGATTTGAAGGTGAGATTCTTCTTCCAATCTTCTTCACATGCAGCGCATTAAAGGGGGACTCTCCGTGAAAAGTAAAAAGGACGGTGCAGGAACCCTAACTCCATCACCCCTTCAGGGGATGAGGAGAGGGACCGTCCGCCACCTTGCAGCACCGCAGTCTAGCATTGGTGGTGCAGTGGGGGCCGCACGGACTAACTCCCGCCTCTGTACAGCCTAGGGCTTCAATACCTTAGGGTGGTCAGGGCTGAGTCCGGCATTTATGTCCCACGTTGCGGGAGAGGATACGATGGAGGCTTTACTCCACGTGCTCGCCCGTTGATGGTTTGGGGAGATCGGACCCTTTCAATAGGATCCGTCGCCCCTATCTCATCTTCGTGGGAAGAAAAAAAAAAAAAGAAAAAAAAATGGTCTGGAAACAGAACCAGACGTGTGCCTCCATCAGACACTAAGCAATAACTGGGTTTGCCTGTGACCAGTGCTGAGGTGTATACGGCGGAGGAGGAGCTAACCTTTTTTTATGTTTACTTAGTGTCAGCCTCCTAGTGGCAGTAGCATACACCCACAGTCCACAGTCCTGTGTCCCCCAATGAGACGAAGGAGAAATACTGTGATGTCCCACCCTGGGACCAAAGTAAAAAAGTAAAAATAAAAAGTGTAAAAAAAAATCATAAAAAAAAAAAAATATTCCCCAATAAATTCATTTTTTCCTGTAAATAAAAAAAACAAAACAATAAAAGTACACATATTTGGTATCGCCGCGTCCGTAACGACCCCCCTATAAAACTGTCCTACTAGTTAACCCCTTTAGTGAACCCCTTAAAAAAAAAAAAAAAAAACGAAGCAAAAATCAATGCTTTATCATCATAAAGCCGAACAAAAGTGAAATAACACGCGATCAAAAGACTGATATAAATAAACATGGTACCGCTGAAAACGTCATCTTGTCCCGCAAAAAACGAGCCGTCACACAGCATCATGAGCGAAAAAATAAAAAAGTTATAGCTCGCAGAATAAAGCGATGCAAAAATAATGATTTTTTATATAAAATTGTTTTCATTCTATAAAAGCGCCAAAACCTAAAAAAATGATATAAATGAGGTATCGCCATAATCGTACTGACCCGAAGAATAAAACTGCTTTATCAATTTTACAACACGCGGAACGGTATAAACGCCTCCCCCAAAAGAAATTCATGAATTGCTGATTTTTGTTCATTCTAACCACCCAAAAATCAAAATAAAAAGCGATCAAAAAATGTCACGTGCTCAAAAATGGTACAAATAAAAACGTCAACTCGTCCCGCAAAAAATAAGACCTCACATGACTCTGTGGGCCAAAATATGCAAAAATTATAGCTCTCAAAATGTGGTGATGCAAAAAACTATTTTTTGCAATAAAAAGCGTCTTTTAGCGTGACAGCTGCCAATCACAAAAACCCGCTATAAATAGTAAATCAAACCCCCTTTATCACACCCCTTAGTTAGGGAAAAATAATAAAATTAAAAAAATGTATTTATTTCCATTTTCCCGTTAGGGTTAGGGTTGCGGCTAAAGTTAGGGTTAGGGTTGGCGCTAACGTTAGTATTAGGGTTAGGGTTGGCGCTAACGTTAGGATTATGGTTGGGATTAGGGTTATGGGTGTGTTAGGGTTAGGTTTGTGGTAAGGGTTGGGACTAGGGTTATTGGTGTTTGGGGTTAGGGTTGGAGTTAGAAATGGGGGGTTTCTGCTGTTTAGGCACATCAGGAGCTCTCGAAATGTGACATGGCGTCTGATCTCAATTCCAGCCAATTCTGCGTTGAAAAAGTCAAATGGTGCTCCTTCACTTCTGAGCTCTGCCATGCGCCCAAACAGTAGTTTACCCCACATATGGGGTATCAGCATACTCTGGACCCCAAGAGTTATTGTGCAATTTGGCCTATTTCTCCTGTTACCCTTGGGAAAATAAAAAACTGGGGGCGACAAAATCATTTTTGTAAAAAAAAAAATGATTTTTTTTGTTTTTACAGCTGTATGTTATAAAACTTCTGTGAAGTACTTGGGGCTTCATAGCGCTCACCACACTTCTAGATAAGTTCCTTGTGGGGTCTATTTTCCAAAATGGGGTCACTTGTGGGGGGTTTCCACTGTTTAGGCGCATCAGGGGCTCTCCAAATGCGACATGACGCCCCCAGACCATTCCATCAAAGTCTGCAATCCAAAACGTCACTACTTCCCTTCCGAGCCCTGACGTGTGCCCATACAGTAGTTTTCTCCCACATATTGGGTATCAGCGTACTCAGGACAATTTGGACAACAACTTTTGGGGTCCAATTTCTCCTGTTACCCTTGTGAAAATAAAATATTGGGGGCGAAAAAATCATTTTTGTAAAAAAAAAAAGGATTTTTTTTTTTACGGCTGTACGTTATAAACTTCTGTGAAGCACTTCGGGGTTCAAAGTGCTCACCACACATCTAGATAAGTTCCTTGTGGGGTCTATTTTCCAAAATGGGGTCACTTGTGGGGGTTTCCACTGTTTAGGCGCATCAGGGTTCTCCAAATGCGACATGACGCCCCCAGACCATTCCATCAAAGTCTGCAATCCAAAACGTCACTACTTCCCTTCCGAGCCCCGACGTGTGCCCATACAGTAGTTTACTCCCACATATTGGGTATCAGCGTACTCAGGACAAATTGGACAACAACTTTTGGGGTCCAATTTCTCCTGTTACCCTTGTGAAAATAAAATATTGGGGGCGAAAAAAATCATTTTTGTAAAAAAAAAAAAGGATTTTTTATTTTTACGGCTGTACGTTATAAACTTCTGTGAAGCACTTCGGGGTTCAAAGTGCTCACCACACATCTAGATAAGTTCCTTGTGGGGTCTATTTTCCAAAATGGGGTCACTTGTGGGGGGTTTCCACTGTTTAGGCGCATCAGGGGCTCTCCAAATGCGACATGACTCCCCCAGACCATTCCATCAAAGTCTGCAATCCAAAACGTCACTACTTCCCTTCCGAGCCCCGACGTGCGCCCATACAGTAGTTTACTCCCACATATTGGGTATCAGCGTACTCAGGACAAATTGGACAACAACTTTTGGGGTCCAATTTCTCCTGCTACCCTTGTGAAAATAAAATATTGGGGGCTAAAAAATCATTTTTGTAAAAAAAAAAAAGAATTTTTTTATTTTACGGCTGTACGTTATAAACTTCTGTGAAGCACTTTGGGGTTCAAAGTGCTCACCACACATCTAGATAAGTTCCTTGAGGGGTCTAGTTTCCAAAATGGTGTCATTTGTGGGGGGTTTCCACTGTTTAGGCAGATCAGGAGCTCTCCAAACACGACATGGCATCCAGCCAATTCTGCGTTGAAAAAGTCAAACGGCGCTCCTTCCCTTCCAAACTCTGCCATGCACCCAAACAGTGGTTTACCCCCACATATGGGGTATCAGCGCACTCAGGACAAATTGCACAATAACTTTTGGAGTCTTGTTTCCCTTGGGAAAATAAAATTGGGGTGAAAAGATCAATTTTGTGGAAAAAATATAATTTTTTAATTTTACGGCTCTACGTTATAAACTTGTGTGAAGCACTTGGGGGTTCAAATTGCTCACCAAAGATCTAGATAAGTTCCTTAGGGGGTCTAGTTTCCCAAATGGGGTCACTTGTGGGGGGTTTCCACTGTTTAGGCACATCAGGGGCTCTCCAAATGCAACATGGCGTCCAATCTCAATTCCAGCCAATTTTGGTTGGAAAAAGTCAAATAGTGCTCCTTCCATTCCGAGCTCTGCCATGCGCCCAAACAGTGGTTCCCCCCCACATATGGGGTATCAGCTTACTCAGGACAAATTGGACAACAAATTTTGTGGTCCAATTTCTCCTGTTACCTATGGGAAAATAAAAAATTAGTGACTAAGAGATCATTTTTGTGGGAAAAAAATAGGATTTTTTATTTTCATGCCCGGGCATTATAAACTTGTGTGAAGCACTTGGGGGTTCAAAGTGCTCACCAAAGATCTAGATAAGTTCCTTAGGGGGTCTAGCTTCCAAAATGGGGTCACTTGTGGGGGGTTTCCACTGTTTAGGCTCATCTGGGGCACTACAAACGGAACATGACCCCCATCAATGTTTGCATTCCAAAACGTTACTGCTTCTTTTCCAAGCCCTGCCGTGCGCCCAAACAGTTTCCCCCCCCACATATGGGGTATCAGCGTACTCAGGACAAATTGGACAACAAGTTTTGGGGTCCAATTTCCTTGGGAAAAATCAAAAATTTGGGACTAAAAAATCATTTTTGTGGAAAATTGTTTTTTTTTTTTTTCACACCCAGGCATTATAAACTTTTGTGAAACACTTTGGGGTTCAAAGTGCTCACAACAGATCTAGATAAGTTCCTTAGGGGGTCTAGTTTCCAAAATGGTGTCACTTGTGGGGGGTTTCCACTGTTTAGGCGTATCAGGGGCTCTCCAAACACGACATGGCGTCCAATCTCAATTCCAGCCAATTTTAGTTTGAAAAAGTCAAACGGCGCTCCTTCCCTTACGAGCTCTGCCGTGTGCCCAAACAGTGGTTTTCCCCCACATATGGGGTATTGGCGTACTCAGGAGAAATTGCACAACAACTTTATCTGTCCATTTTCTCCTTTTACCCTTGTGAAAATAAAAAAAAAGTTTGTAAAAGATCATTTTTGTGGCTAAAAAGTTAAATATTAATTTTTTCCATCCACGTTGCTTCAGCTCCTGTGAAGCACCTGAAGGGTTAATAAACTTCTTGAATGTAGTTTTGAGTACCTTGAGGGGTGCAGTTTTTATAATGGTGTCACTTTTGGGTATTTTCTGCCATATAGACCCGTCAAAGTAACTTCAAATGTGAGGTGGTCCCTAAAAAAATGGCTTTGTAAATTTTGTTGTAAAAATGAGAAATCACTGGTCAACTTTTAACCCTTCTAATTTCCTAACAAAGAAAAATTTTGGTTCCAAAATTGTGCTGATGTAAAGTAGACATGTGGGAAATGTTATTTCTTAACTATTTTGTGTGACATATTTCTCTGTTTTAAGGGAAAAAAAATTCAAAGTTTGAAAATTGCAAAATTTTTAAAATTTTCGCCATATTTGCGTTTTTTTCAAAAATAAACGCAAGTTATATCGAAGAAATTTTACCACTAACATGAAGTACAATATGTCACGAGAAAACAATCTCAGAATCGCGAAGATCCGTTGAAGCGTTCCAGAGTTATAACCTCATAAAGAGACAGTGGTCAGAATTGTAAAAATTGGCCCGGTCATTAACGTGCAAACCACACTTGGGGGTGAAGGGGTTAATATGGGCATACAGGTAATTTTAATGTAAAGCAATTCCTAACTGTATGCCTCATGCTAATGGTCCTGTTGTGGAGAAATGTTATATTCTGTCTTTATGCTAATGATCAGCCCAATAACTCATCATAACGCACAATTTCATCTGCTTTGGAGATGGAAATTGGTCCCCTTACCTCTTGGCCCGTGTGCAGTTGCACAAATAACATGTCCGCCCCTGTCCACCCCTAAATGGAACCATAGGAAGGATGACCATACAGCTACAGAGGTGACCGTCTGATAGCCTAGCTCAACTACCCACCTCTCCTGAAGACCCTTTCAGCGTTTTGAGACTTGGGTGGAGGACATCATCTCTGAAAATAGGGTCCCACAGCTGCACCCCAACAGTTTGAGCAGCACTCTTAGATGGGTAAATACCCTAAGAGCAGAGGGAGGCGCATAGCCTCTTGCTTTGTCAGTGAGGATGATTTCATTCTCCGGGGATTATTCCGGAGTGGTTGTTGTGGTGGGATGCAGGTTTGGACAGCTGTTGTCATCCTATTAGATAGAAAGAATTAATATATGTGAGTTTATGCTTCAAAGAGAATCTGTCACCCCGAGATGTATATGACCTATTAATATGGACATACAGGTAATTTTAATGTAAAGCAAGTCCTAACTGTATGCCTCATATTAATGGTCCTGTTGTGAAGAAATGTTATATTCTGTCTTTATGCTAATGATCAGCCCAATAACTCATCATAATGCACAATTTCATCTGCTTTGGAGATGAAAATTAGTCCCCTTACCTCTTGGCCCATGTGCAGTTGCAAAAATAACATGTCTGCCCGTCCACCCCTAAATGGAACCATAGGAAGGATGACAATACAGCTACAGAGGTGACCGTCTGATAGCCTCGCTCAACTACCCACCTCTCCTGAAGACCCTTTCAGCGTTTTGAGACTTGGGTGGAGGACATCATCTCTGAAAATAGGGTCCCACAGCTGCACCCCAACAGTTTGAGCAGCACTCTTAGATGGGTAAATACCCTAAGAGCAGAGGGAGGCGCATAGCCTCTTGCTTTGTCAGTGAGGATGATTTCATTCTCCGGGGATTATTCCGGAGTGGTTGTTGTGGTGGGATGCAGGTTTGGACAGCTGTCGTCATCCTATTAGATAAGAATTAATATATGTGAGTTTGTGCTTCAAAGAGAATCTGTCACCCCGAGATGTATATGACCTATTAATATAGGCATACAGGTAATTTTAATATAAAGCAAGTCCTAACTGTATGCCTCATGTTAATGGTCCTGTTGTGGAGAAATGTTATATTCTGTCTTTATGCTAATTATCAGCCCAATAACTCATCATAACGCACAATTTCATCTGCTTTGGAGATGGAAATTGGTCCCCTTACCTCTTGGCCCATGTGCAGTTGCACAAATAACATGTCCGCCCCTGTCCACCCCAAAATGGAACCATAGGAAGGATGTCACTACAGCTACAGAGGTGACCGTCTGATAGCCTAGCTCAACTACCCACCTCTCCTGAAGACCCTTTCAGCTTTTTGAGACTTGGATGGAGGACATCATCTCTGAAAATAGGGTCCCACAGCTGCACCCCAACAGTTTGAGCAGCACTCTTAGATGGGTAAATACCCTAAGAGCAGAGGGAGGCGCATAGCCTCTTGCTTTGTCAGTGAGGATGATTTCATTCTACGGGGATTATTCCGGAGTGGTTGTTGTGGTGGGATGCATGTTTGGACAGGTATTAGATAGATAAGAAATAATATATGTGTGTTTATGGTTTAAGAGAATCTGTCACCCCGAGACTTATATGACCTATTAACCCCTTCATGACCCAGCCTATTTTGACCTTAAAGACCTTGCCATTTTTTGCAATTCTGACCAGTGTCCCTTTATGAGGTAATAACTCAGGAACGCTTCAACGGATCCTAGCGATTCTGAGATTGTTTTTTCGTGACATATTGGGCTTCATGTTAGTGGTAAATTAAGGTCGATAATTTTTGCGTTTATTTGTGAAAAAAATGGAAATTTGGCAAAAATTCTGAAAATTTTGTAATTTTCATATTTTTAATTTTTATTCTGTTAAACCAGAGAGTTATGTGGCACAAAATAGTTAATAAATAACATTTCCCACATGTCTACTTTACATCAGCACAATTTTGGGAACAACATTTTTTTTGTTAGGAAGTTATAAGGGTTAAAAGTTGACCAGCGATTTCTCCTTTTTACATCAAAATTTACAAAACCATTTTTTTTAGGGACCACCTCACATTTGAAGTCACTTTGAGGGGTCTATATGGCAGAAAATACCCAAAAGTGACACCTTTATAAAAACTGCACCCCTCAAGCTACTCAAAACTACATTCAAGAAGATTATTAACCCTTCAGGTGCTTCACAGGAACTAAAGCAACGTGGAAGGAAAAAATGGACATTTTAATTTTTCCAACAAAAATTTTCTTTTAGCATCAATTTTTTCATTTTTACATGGGCATCAGGATAAAATGGATCCTAAAATTTGTTGGGCAATTTCTCCTGAGTACACAGATACCTCATATGTGGTCATAAACCACTGTATGGGCGCACAGCAGGGCTCAGAAGGGAAGGAGCGCCATTTGACTTTTTGAATAGAAAATATGCTGGAATATTTAGCGGTTGCCATGTCACATTTGGAGAGTCCCTGTGTGCCTAAACATTGGAGCTCCCCCACAAGTGACCCCATTTTGGAAACTAGACCTCCTAAGGAACTTATCTAGATGCATAGTGATCACTTTGAACCCCAAGGTGCTTCACAAATTGATCTGTAAAAAAAAGAAAGTACTTTTTTTTCACAAAAATTTTCTTTTAGCCTCAGTTTTTTTCATTTTCACATGGGCAACAGTATAAATTGGATCCTAAAATTTGTTGGGCAATTTCTCCTGAGTACACAGATACCTCATATGTGGTCATAAACCACTGTTTGGGCGCACGGCAGGGCTCAGAAGGGAAGGAGCGCCATTTGACTTTTTGAATAGAAAATATGCTGGAATATTTAGCAGTTGCCATGTCGCATTTGGAGAGTCCCTGTGTGCCTAAACATTGGAGCTCCCCCACAAGTGACCCCATTTTGGAAACTAGACCCCCTAAGGAACTTATCTAGATGCATAGTGAGCACTTTGAACCCCCAGTTGCTTCACAAATTGATCCGTAAAAAAAAGAAAGTACTTTTTTTTCACAAAAATTTTCTTTTAGCCTCAGTTTTTTTCATTTTCACATGGGCAACAGTATAAATTGGATCCTAAAATTTGTTGGGCAATTTCTCCTGAGTACACAGATACCTCATATATGGTCATAAACCACTGTTTGGGCGCACGGCAGGGCTCAGAAGGGAAGGAGCGCCATTTGACTTTTTGAATGGAAAATATGCTGGAATATTTAGCGGTTGCCATGTCGCATTTGGAGAGTCCCTGTGTGCCTACACATTGGAGCTCCCCACAAGTGACCCCATTTTGGAAACTAGACCCCTAAGGAACTTATCTAGATGCATAGTGAGCACTTCGAACCCCAGGTGCTTCACAAATTGATCCGTAAAAAAAAGAAAGTACTTTTTTTTCACAAAAATTTTCTTTTAGCCTCAGTTTTTTTCATTTTCACATGGGCAACAGTATAAATTGGATCCTAAAATTTGTTGGGCAATTTCTCCTGAGTACACAGATACCTCATATGTGGTCATAAACCACTGTTTGGGCGCACGGCAGGGCTCAGAAGGGAAGGAGCGCCATTTGACTTTTTGAATGGAAAATATGCTGGAATATTTAGCGGTTGCCATGTCGCATTTGGAGAGTCCCTGTGTGCCTAAACATTGAAGCTCCCCCACAAGTGACCCCATTTTGGAAACTAGACCCCCTAAGGAACTTATCTAGATGCATAGTGAGCACTTTGAACCTCCAGGTGCTTCACAAATTGATCCGTAAAAAAATGAAAGTACTTTTTTTTCACAAAAATTTTCTTTTAGCCTCAGTTTTTTTCATTTTCACATGGGCAACAGTATAAATTGGATCCTAAAATTTGTTGGGCAATTTCTCCTGAGTACACAGATACCTCATATGTGGTCATAAACCACTGTTTGGGCGCACGGCAGGGCTCAGAAGGGAAGGAGCGCCATTTGACTTTTTGAATGGAAAATATGCTGGAATATTTAGCGGTTGCCATGTCGCATTTGGAGAGTCCCTGTGTGCCTAAACATTGGAGCTCCCCCACAAGTGACCCCATTTTGGAAACTAGACCCCCTAAGGAACTTATCTAGATGCATAGTGAGCACTTTGAACCCCAGTGCTTCACAAATTGATCCGTAAAAAAAAGAAAGTACTTTTTTTTCACAAAAATTTTCTTTTAGCCTCAGTTTTTTTCATTTTCACATGGGCAACAGTATAAATTGGATCCTAAAATTTGTTGGGCAATTTCTCCTGAGTACACAGATACCTCATATGTGGTCATAAACCACTGTTTGGGCGCACGGCAGGGCTCAGAAGGGAAGGAGCGCCATTTGACTTTTTGAATGGAAAATATGCTGGAATTTTTAGCGGTTGCCATGTCGCATTTGGAGAGTCCCTGTGTGCCTAAACATTGGAGCTCCCCCACAAGTGACCCCATTTTGGAAACTAGACCCCCTAAGGAACTTAACTAGATGCATAGTGAGAACTTTGAACCCCCAGGTGCTTCACAGAAGTTTATAACGCAGAGCCGTGAAAATAAAAAATCATTTTTTTCTCAAAAAATGATTTTTTAGCCCACTATTTTTATTTTCACAATGGTTACAGGAGAAATTGGACCCCAAAAGTTGTTGTCCAGTTTGTCCTGAGTACGCTAGTACCCCATATGTGGGAGAAAACTACTGTATGGGCACACGTCGGGGCTCGGATGGGAAGTAGTGACGTTTTGAAATGCCCACTTGATGGAATGGTCTTCGGGCGTCATGTTACGTTTGCAGAGTCCCTGATGTGCCTAAACAGTAGAAACTCCCCACAAGTGACCCCATTTTGGAAACTAGATCCCCCAAGGAACTCCTATAGATGTGTGATAAGCACTTTGAATCTCCAAGTCCTTCACAGAAGTTTATAACGCAGAGCCGTGAAAATATAAAATCTTTTTTTTTTCCACAAAAATAATTTTTAGTCCCCAATTTTTTTTTCCAATGTTAACAGGAGAAATTAGAACCCCCAAAGTTGTTGTGCAATTTTTCCCGAGTACGCTGATACCTCATATGTGGGGATAAACCACTGTTTGGGCATACATCGGGGCTTGGAATAAAGGGAGCACTGTTTGACTTTTTGAATGCAAAATTTGCAGGAATCAATGGTGGCGCCATGTCGCGTATGGAGACCCCTGATGTGCCTAAATAGTGGAAACCCATCAATTCTAACTCCAACACTAACCCCAACACACCCCTAACCCCAACCCTAACCCCTACACACACCTAACCCTAATACAAACCCTAATCATAACCCTAACCCCAACACACCCCTAATCCCAACTCTAACCATAAACCTAACTACAAGCCTAACCCTAATTCCAACCCTAACCCTAATTCCAACCCTAACTCAAATTCCAACCCTAACCGTAATTCTAACCTTAACCCTAATGCTAACCCTAACCCTAGTTCTAACCCTAAGGCTGGGTTCATATTGCGTTTTACCAGCCCGTTCAACACGTAGCGTTGACCGGCTGGTAACGGTATAGCATAACGCGATCGCGTTATGCTATACCCGCTAGCGCAGATGAATCAGCAGATAATCAGCCGCGGATCCGCAGCAAAATCAGTCGCGGATCAGCAACAAAATCCGCCGCGGATCAGCAGCAAAATCCGCCGCGGATCAGCAGCAAAATCCGCCGCGGTTCAGCGGCGAAATCCGCCGCGGTTCAGCGGCGAAATCCGCCGCGGATCAGCGGCGAATCCGCAGCGGATCAGCGGCGAAATCCGCCGCGGATCAGCAGCGAAATCAGCCGCGGATCAGCAGCGAAATCAGCCGCGGATCAGCAGCGAAATCAGCCGCGGATCAGCAGCGAAATCCGCCGCGAATCAGCAGCGAAATCCGCCGCGGATCCGCAGCGAATCAGCAGCAAAATCAGTCGCGGATCAGCAGCAAAATCCGCCGCGGATCAGCAGCGAAATCCACCGCGGATCCGCAGCGAAATCAGTCGCGGATCCGCAGCGAAATCAGTAGTGGATCTGCAGCGAAATCCGCCGCGGATCAGCAGTGAAATCCGCAGCGGATCAGCAGCGAAATCCGCAGCGGATCCGCCGCGAATCAGCAGCAAAATCAGTTGCGGATCAGCAGCGAAATCAGCCGCGTATCAGCAGCAAAATCAGCCGCGGATCAGCAGCGAAATCAGCCGCGGATCAGCAGCGAAATCAGAAAGAAAATTTTTGTGAAAAAAAAGTACTTTCTTTTTTTTACGGATCAATTTGTGAAGCACCTGGGGGTTCAAAGTGCTCACTATGCATCTAGATAAGTTCCTTAGGGGGTCTAGTTTCCAAAATGGGGTCACTTGTGGGGGAACTCCAATGTTTAGGCACACAGGAACTCTCCAAATGCGACATGGCAACCGCTAAATATTCCAGCATATTTTCCATTCAAAAAGTCAAATGGCGCTCCTTCCCTTCTGAGCCCTGCCGTGCGCCCAAACAGTGGTTTATGACCACATATGAGGTATCTGTGTACTCAGGAGAAATTGCCCAACAAATTTTAGGATCCAATTTATACTGTTGCCCAGCGAAATCAGCCGCGGATCAGCAGCGAAATCAGCCGCGGATCAGCAGCGAAATCAGCCGCGGATCAGCAGCGAAATCAGCCGCGGATCAGCAGCGAAATCCGCCGCGAATCAGCAGCGAAATCCGCCGCGGATCCGCAGCGAATCAGCAGCAAAATCAGTCGCGGATCAGCAGCAAAATCCGCCGCGGATCCGCAGCGAAATCAGTCGCGGATCCGCAGCGAAATCAGTAGTGGATCCGCAGCGAAATCCGCCGCGGATCAGCAGTGAAATCCGCCGTGGATCAGCAGCGAAATCCGCCGCGGATCAGCAGCGAAATCCGCAGCGGATCCGCGCGAATCAGCAGCAAAATCAGTTGCGGATCAGCAGCGAAATCAGCCGCGGATCAGCAGCGAAATCAGCCGCGGATCAGCAGCGAAATCAGCCGCGAATCAGCAGCGAAATCCGCCGCGAATCAGCAGCGAAATCCGCCGCGGATCCGCAGCAAATCAGCAGCAAAATCAGTCGCGGATCAGCAGCAAAATCCGCCGCGGATCAGCAGCGAAATCAGTCGTGGATCCGCAGCGAAATCAGAAGTGGATCCGCAGCGAAATCCGCCGCGGATCAGCAGTGAAATCCGCCGCGGATCAGCAGCGAAATCCGCCGCGGATCAGCAGCGAAATCCGCAGCGGATCCGCCGCGAATCAGCAGCAAAATCAGTTGCGGATCAGCAGCGAAATCCGCCGTGGATCAGCAGCGAAATCAGCCGAGGATCCGCAGCGGATCAGCAGCGAATCCGCCGCGGATCAGCAGCGAAATCCGCCGCGGATCAGCAGCGAAATCCGCCGCGGATCAGCAGCGAAATCCGCCGCGGATCAGCAGCGAAATCAGCCGCGAAATCCGCCGCGGATCCGCCGCGAAATCCGCAGCGGATCAGCCGCGATATCCGCCGCGGATCCGCAGCAAAATCAGCTGCGGATCAGCAGCAAAATCCGCTAGGAAAAAAAAAAAAATTCTTTTTTTTATTATTTGTCCCTACCTATGACGGGGGGGGTTCATTTACTTTTTTTTTATTTTGATCACTGTGACAGTTTATCACAGTGATCAAAATAAATTTTTTTACAATGGAGGGCGCACTGCGCATGCGCCGGCCGGCGGGCGCACTGCGCATGCGCCCGCCATTTTCCAAGATGGCGGCGCCCATGAAGAATCCCGGACAGCCGCCGGGACGGATCCAGGGACATCGGTGGACCGGGAGAGGTGAGTAGGGGACGTCGGAAGGTGAGGGGGGGGGATCGGAAGGGGAGGGCGGGTGATCGCAGGAGCAGGGGAGCAGACAGCGACGGCGGTGACCGATCGCTGCCATCTTTCGATGGCGGCGGCCGATCACCGCCGTGACATGGTGTGGGGGGGGTCTGATCGCGGTCTCCAGCCATGGCAGATGCTATTGCAGCATCGGCCATGGCTGGATTGTAATATTTCACCAGTTTCATTGGTGAAATATTACAAATCGCTCTGATTGGCAGTTTCACTTTTAACAGCCAATCAGAGCGATCGTGGCCACGTGGGGGTTAAGCCAACCCCCCTGTGGTGATGCAGTAAGGGTCCTGTTACTGCGGGTCGGGTGACCTTTCAGTGACCCCGGACCCCCGACCCGCAGTAACATGATTTATAGCATGACGCCTACGTCGGCGTCATGGGTCGGGATGGCAAGGTTTTCATGACGCCGACGTCGGCGTCATGGGTCGGGAAGGGGTTAATATGGGCATGCAAGTAATTTAAATGTAAAGCAAGTCCTAACTTTATGCCTCATGTTAATGGACCTGTTGTGGAGAAATGTTATATTCTGTCTTTATGCTAATGATCAGCCCAATAACTCATCATAACGCATAATTTATGAAGCAGAAGCATAGATGGGGGTCAGACATGGTACAGTTCCTTAGATCGTGTGCAATACTCTTTGTTGTTTTTATGTTATGATTCTCTGTTCTCACATAATGATCTCACTTTCATTGTGTTGATTGGTTATATGTATTGTCTTTTTTTTTGTTTGTCTTCTCTTTTGTTATTGGTACTGTAACTTTTCATGTTATGTAATTGACCAAAGGATTTAACTAAATGACTCTTATCAAAAATAGATTTAGTTAGCAGAATATTTAGTGGGAATGTGTTATAAAGCTTTTATGTTTTGGGCATTGACCACTTTCTGGTTATTATTATCCAATGTGTTTGTGAGATGATTAAAAGGCACTTAGTGCAGAAATTCAGGATAGCCTATATTTCTATTTACAATTTCATATTTGGTGCCGAAATTCAAGAAAGGCCATATTAGTTAGAGCCCTATGATCACAAACACATTCGTCAACAATAACCAGAAAATGGCCAATCCTTTCAATCATCGTTTAAAGCTTTGCAATAATTTACTTTAAAGTTTGTCATCCCTGATATCATAAAATAATAAATAAACAGAAGCAGTTTACTAAAAGACTGACATGTCCAGAAGAGATCCCTTATTAGCAGTCTCCTCATTATCATAACAGGCAGGATTAAAATAATACAATCATTTTAATTTCTATAGCGCCAACACTTTACATTTTAGAGGGGACTTGTACAGACAATAAAAGACATTACAGAATAACAATAATCACATAAACTACAGATACCAAGAGGAATGAGGGCCCTGCTCTCAATCTTATAATCTGAGAGAGAGATAACGGAATTCACCATTCACAGTATGTAGTGTCACAGCTCACCTCTTCCCCCTTCCTACACAATGACATCTGCATGTCACTAAAACATGAGGACATGAATAGAAAACTCTCCCAGGGAAATAGAGTTCCCTATAATGTTTTATCATTTACATACATGTATATGTCCAATGTCCTTATCTCCAATCAGGCAAGAGAGCAGCTTCCATAAATGTGCAGTAAACAGAATTTAATAATCTGCAATCAGAAATACAGATTATAAAAAAGATGATCACAATCTGATTTCAGTTAGTTTATAAAATGTATGTAACACATTCCCTTAAAGAAAAATAAATACAAATATACCTAAAAAGAGTACTGGATATTTTAAGAAATGTTTAATAGGTTAGAGTAGAGTAGGGCCCTGCCAAAAGAGTCTACCTTGTCGTGGTGGCAGGCTTAACAAATCTGTTGGTCAAACAAAAGCTGATGGTGATGTATGAGATATGGTTCCATGGGAACTGCTACTGTGTGATTGGTGAGGACGAGGGGGTAGAAGAGTTTTCCAAGGGTGGGCGGTGGGACTGTGGAAATTTCAAGGGGTGGAGGCGGAACTGGGGTGGAGCCTGAGCGGAGTCTCAAGGGAGCCCGAAAATTTTACCAGTATGCGGCCCTGAATTTACTTTTGGCAGCCCTGATCAGGAACATAGCTTACATAATATGTGATAATGAAACTATCAAAATGGTGAGATACTGTGAAAGAAATGATAACTCCATTGTCTTACCCTTGATCTTAAATCTTGGTACATGTATCAGAGATAGAATAACTGTTATTGCTTTGCGATAGTTCCTTCTCCCATTTTCCTTTATTTTCCCTTCTTTCCCCATATTTTTCCTTTTCTTTTCCTTCATGTTAACTCCATTTTGTAATAATAATTAGAACATTTCCAATAAAAACAATTTGAACAAGAAATAGAATATCTGCTTAGTAAAAAATGCTTTTGTGACTCCTTCGTGAACATCATGTGCTAATGAAGAGCCACGTCCAGCTGTACCCAGGTGAAGAATGATAATGGACTTTATCTGGTCACTTCACGAACATTTTGATGGTGCCCATCAGGAGGTGGCCAGTTGGCATTGCTGCGATTTTTTTCTTTCTCATGCCAAATTAGTATGAGAAAAAAATTACCGATCTGCTCTGCCCCATGGTATAACATTGGGCCTAGTGCTATCTGATAAAACATTGGATAGTTCTCAGCCATATTATATGGTTGTGTGAACAAACTCTTATTGTAATAAACTAATTTTCTTTTAATTTGGAACAGCTGTGATCATGTTGGTTATAATTATCCATAACAGGAGCCCCCTCTATTACTGACAGCTGTAGAGGGTCACTTACACGCCTGCAGTAAACACATTTCCCTTGTGTGACATGATTGTGGGAGAGCTCGAGTGCAGCGCTCACCACAATCATCTGTGTCTCCAGAACCTATGGAACAAATGGCACCGAAATTTACACACTTTCAGCTCTATCTCCCATTAGGCCCAAGCCTCCACACAAGTTCTCTACCAGATCCCATGTGATCTCTAGGCTACAGGCTTCCTCCACATTCCCTGATATAAGCTGCCAATAGTCCAGAAATAACAGGACAGTCAGTAAAAATGGGGCACTTTTTTGCCCTACTTGTAAAAAAATGAAGGCTGCAGTCCCTGAGTTTTTCTCTTCCCATCCGAGAGACTTGTTGCAGAAAATTAAAACAAAAGCTGAACAGATTGATGCTTCTGCCATCTGCACAAGACTCATTCTGCCATCTAACCCAACTGAGTAGTTAACAGTAGGGAGCCTGAAGGACCAAGGAATGGGAAAAATGTTGCTTGCCATCTTGGTGTCTGGATTGAATAAGAAGACTCATTAATTTTTGTGCATGCTGCTTGGCATGAGAAGTCAGTCCCAGCACTAAGTTTGGCTAGTTCAATTCAAAGGAATGTTCAAGAGGTGGAGGAAAAGACAATTCCAGAAGGTAATAGTAATTAAAATGCCTATAATCAAACAATGGGAAAGATCAGGCAAAAAAGAGTGTTCACTGGAAGGGTGGACCTCAGTAAGGTGAGGTGCTACAATTGTGATGAACTGGGCCACTTCTAGAACAAGTGTAAGGCCCCAAAGAAAAAATACAGGAAAGGAGCAATTGACATGAAGGCTTCCAGTTCTACCAGTCATCTCTGAAACTAGGGTGTGATGCCTTTGTTCACTGTTCCCTCTCTGATATCCCTTTAACACAATAGAGTGTCTGGTGGACACTGTAGAAACATGCAGAGGCCACAGAATTAATTGAAGTTGTAGGCCTAGATGGTAAACCCATTACACAAGAAAACAACATAAACCCCAATAATGATAGGACCCATCATCACTTCACTCTCTTTCATTCTGTGAAGCTAGTCACTACTCATGAACTAGCTGTGAGGCAGAGTGGTCAAGAGGTCCAAGGTCAAAAGCCAGGAAGGTACGTCAAAGACCGAGGGATAAGACAAACAGATAGTCAGGGGCAAAGTCTAGGGTCTGGTAACTAAAGTTAGAATATGTCAAAGGCAAAAGGATTATACAAATGGGTAGTCGAAGGCAAATCCTAGGTCCGGCAGTGATAGATCAGAATAACAAAATACCGAGCACAGCATCAACACATCACTAATCTTGAAGCTACAATTGTCAATGATCTGACATTGTCAGCCAGCTAAATAGCCTGGCAATTATCCGGGATGGAAAACACCTGCAGGAATCTGAAACTCAGAACTGACAGCCCGACACACCCCTACTATCCATAGTGCGGCTGAGCTGTCACTCACAGCCAGTGCTGGATATTGACCCCCCAGCCTAAAAACAGCAGCCCCCAGCTATTAGATGCGCCAATTCTGGCACTTTGCCTGGCTCTTCCCATTTGCTCTGTAGCGGTGGCAAGTGGGGTTCTTATTTGTGCGGTTGATGTCACCTTTGTTGGGGTTCTTATTTGTGCGGTTGATGTCACCTTTGTATTGTCAGGTGACATTAAGCCCACGGCTTAGTAATGGAGAGGTGTCTATAAGACACCTCTCCATTACTAATCCTATAGTTACATGGTAAATAAAGACACAGCAAGAACAAAGTCCTTTAACCCCTTAACAACCGCCGATACGCCTTTTATTGGCGGTAGTTAAGGGTACTTAAACCACAGCACCGTTAATTAACAGCGCTGTGGAAAGTGTATAGCGCCCCCCACAGTTGCATTTTCTCCGGGGTCTCGGTTATCGGGGGTACCCAATAACAACCTTTGCCAGTTAATGCACTTTTGCTGCATTTTTATGCGTTTTCTCCCTTATTTGATGAGGATTTGAAGCATTTTTAAAGTTTTTTTCCCAGTACAGAAAAACAACTTCATTTTTTACTTACTTTTTTTCAGGCTCCCTATTGAAGCTTTTAACCCCTTAACGACCAGAGGTATTTTTGGTTTTGCATTATCATTTTTCGCTCCCCTTCTTCCTAGAGCCATAACTTTTTTATTTTTCCATCAATATCGCCATGTGTGGGCTTGTTTTTTGCGGGACGAGTTGTACTTTTGAACAACACCATTGGATTTACCATGTCATGTACTCGAAAACGGGAAAAAATTCCAAGTGCGGTGAAATTGCAAAAAAAGTGTTAATTTTTGAGTGTTTCATGTGCGGATGGTACCCAGGGTCTGAAGGAGAAGAGATATACTTACCCTCTGTCGGCCCCTGGAGTCCTTCCGGTCCTCAGCAGTGCACGTGGCGGCTTTGTTCCCAGGCGTACTTCACGCCAAAATGACCTTTGTGACGTCGCGGTCGCGTGACCGCTACGTCATCAGAGGTCGTTTTGGCACGAAGCACGCCTGGGAACAAAGCCGCCGCATGCACCGCTGAGGACCGGGAGTGCCGCTGAGGAGATTGGGGGCCGACAGGAGGTGAGTGTGACCAACCTGTCAATCACTTTTCCAAGCGATGCTTCAAATCGCTTGGAAAAACGCTTGCATAAAGCTTGTGTTTTTCCGGAAAATGCATGCTAATTCTGCATGCGTTTTACCCGTGGCGGGGAGTTGCGGAAATGCTGCGGACAATTCCGCATCATTTCTGCAACGTGGGCACATAGCCTCACCAGGTTTTTGACAAATAAATTATGGCCAACAACCTGCAAGCCCTCTGTTAGGAAGTGGATGTGATTTCATGAGATCTCCATCCCTCGGTGCCTCTAAAGACGCTGCTGAATTGTGCGGTTTTGGTGCATTTTGTTCTCTATAGGCTTCTATATTGAGCCTGAAAAAACACCTGTTAAAAACACCCTTGCATTTTTAGTTGTAGAATGAAAGTTTTTCTGTACTACAAAAAAAAACCCATTAAAAACGCTACTTCACATTTGCACCAAAACCGCATCAAATACGGCGAAAAAAATTAAAAAAAAACTCAGGAAAAACTCAATAATCAGAGAAGATTGCTATTGCATAGTTTGGTGCAGAAAACATGCAGATAAAAAACAGTATAAAAAAAATGCAGTATTTAGACTTCACAGTAATATGGCCTCAGTGTTATATTTTTACCACATTTTTATGGGTTTAATGGAGAGAAAAAAAATCAATCACGCCATTTTTTATGCCAATTACGCATCACCATAAATAATCTGATCACTGTGTTGTGTCCTTACTAGTGATAAGCAAGTACTAAAATGTTCAGGTATTCGTTACTCGAGTCGAGCAAATCGTAATGCTCTGGTGCTCGAGTAACGAGTATAATGGAAGTCAATGGGAAACTCAAACATTTTGCCGGCACTCCCCCACCACGCCCCGGAGGTCTGGAAGGAGTTTAAAAATTGCTGAAAATGATGGAAACAGAGCTGAAATGGCATGGGAACAGCATGGGAATACCTCTGGAAACATCTCTGAACCCCAGGTCGCTGTTGGGAATAATGTTGTCAGAGTATTACGCCACTTTTACGGCAGGGGTGAACCTAGCCTCTCTGCTGCCTGAGGCAAACTGCAAAATGGCGCACCCCCCCATTGTAAAATAAGTACAAATAAATCTGGTTTAGGCCTCTTTCACACATCCGTTTTGCGCCTGACGGCGCCCCCGGCATTTTGCCGCAGCGCCGCATCCGGCAACTAGTATGAAAAACCAGATGAGACGCATCCGGTTTTTCGCCGGATCCGGTTCTGTGCTCCGTAAAAAAAACGGATCCGTCTCATCCGGTGTATCCGGTTTTGCATCCGGTTTTTAAGAACGCCCCTTTTTGGGGTTCCAAACATGATTGGCTACTGTAATCCTATATATACACTGTTCCTACAGCCCATCTTTGACAGGTTGTAGAGGAGCAAGTGCAGGTTGGAGAGAAGAGCAAGTAGCAAGTGATTGGCGAACATGGATGTCATTATCGGCAATATCTTCAAGAACCTTGTTGATCTTACTGCGGAGATGAATCGCTTGAGGTTTATAGTTCTGGAGAAGGAGCGAAAGTTTGAGGAGCAGCGCATTATGCGTCAGCGCCAGCGAAGACGACGACGTATGTGGATCCACCCCATCACAGCAGAGATTAACTCGTGGTGTCTATTCTACACTGAACATGGAGCTGCGACAAAATCCAGAGAAGTTTTTTGCCTATCTGCGGATGAACAAAGAAAACTTTGACGATTTGCTGGAGCGTGTTGGAGACCAAATAAAAAAATCGGACACCTACTGTCGGTTCTCGATATCTCCGGCGGAGCGTCTCATGGTCACTATAAGGTAAGCTATATGTATTGGATCTGCTTGCTTGAGCACACTTGTAATTTTATAATTTATTTAACATCACAGGACAACTAGGAAACCATATCAGTAGCCAAAATTTTTTTTTTATAAAACAGTGTTTTTAATTGATGTTATTATTTTTGGTATCTCCAATAGTTATAGCTGAGTTCTGGTATGTAATGCTGTTTCTGAAATAATTTGTATTTTCTATTTTGTTTTCAGATTTCTGGCAACTGGCGGAACTCTGTCATCGCTCCATTTTCAGTATCGGCTGGGAATCTCCACACTATCCGGGATAATAAAGTATACTTGTGCTCTGTGGGATAGTTTGGTTGGAGAATTTCTTCCAGAGCCAACAACAGAGCGGTGGCTTCAAATAGCGGACCAGTTTTTATGCATCTGCCAGTTCCCCAATTGCCTGGGCGCCGTTGATGGAAAACACATCCGCATTCAAAAGCCTTAAGGAACCGGATCAGAATTCTTTAACTATAAAAAATATTTTTCGGTTGTCCTGATGGCTATTGCAGATGCGGAGTACAAGTTTATTGTGGTGGACATTGGGTCTTATGGACGGTCAAATGACTCCCAAGTGTTTAAACTTTCAGCTATGCGACGTAAACTGTACGGAAACACTTTTCAGTTCCCCCCCCCCAGGCCACTGCCTCAAACCTCAGGCCCACCAATGCCATTCGCTTGTGTAGGTGATGAGGCATTCCAGCTGTCCAAACACCTCTTGAAGCAGTACGCCAGCAGAGGATTAACACATCGAAAGCGAAAATTTAACTACCGCCTCACAAGAGCCAGACGGATGGTGGAGTGTGCCTTTGGCATTATGACAGCTAAATGGCGTGTCCTTTTGACTGCAATTAACTTGAAGACCGAGACTGTGGATGATGTTGTTAAAGCTTGCGTGGTCCTACATAATTTTGTCCTAACCAAGGAACCGATTTCTATGGAGGACCACAATCAAGAAACAACTTTGCACGACTACAGCAACATCACCACTCGCAGTACAGTCGCGGTTTCAAGACTGAGGGACCAGTTTGCCCAATACTTTGTGTCACCAGAAGGTAGTGTTGACTGGCAGGATGACAGAGTGTGATAAATGTATTTGTTGTTTTAAAAATTTCTGTACCCACAATAAACCTTTAAAAGTTTACTTGTCTACCTTCTTGTGTGTTTTCTACTGTCTGTAACCTTTTTGTCATAGTTGTGTCCCTGGCTGCTTGTTTTAACAAAAGTATTTCACCTTTTGTCCAAAAAAGGGTACATTGTAGGGCAGGGTTCCCCAACTCCAGTCCTCAAGGCCCACCAACAGGTCATGTTTTCAGGATTTCCTTTGCATTGCTCAGGTGATAATTGCCTCATCTGTGCAATACAAAGGAAATCCTGAAAACCTGATCTGTTGGTGGGCCTTGAGGACTGGAGTTGGGGAACCCTGTTGTAGGGGATAACCTAACAAAGTACACAATTTTTGGAAAAAGGTAATATACTTTGCATACTACACAACCCGGGACACAACTTTGGCAAAAAGGTTAAATTTATGAACCTTTTAGCCAAAGTTAGGTGTTTTTTACTAATGTTGTTTGTGTACTCACATGTTTACCTGGTTTAATACATTTGTTACTTAACATCCTATAAAGAAATGACAGACAACATTTGTAAACCACTTTAACTTTTATTAAAAAAATTATTTTTTAATATAATTTTTTGAAAATTTGGCCTTTTTGCCAACTGTTTGCAATTTCAATAAACTTTATTTTTTTATTAAAGTAGAATTTATTTTTTAACGGTATAAAAAAACACATATTTACAGGTCTGTGTAGTGTGGGGTGGAAATACTGCTGGAGGGGCTGCGGGACACTTCGACCGTGGGAGTGTGGAGGGACGACCGGGATGGTGGTGTGGAAGGAACAGGAAGAGGTGAAGGGGTGGAAAGACTAAAAGAATGGGAAGACAAGGCAGAACAGGTGGGTGGTGGTGGAGTGGAGGGTTGGGCAGGAGGAGCAGGTGACATGGTAGGGAATTGGAAGGGGGAAAGAGATCTGTAAGAACTAGGAGTGTGGTACGGGGTAGGTGGCTGGTAGTGGGGAGGTTGCTGGTAGTGGGGAGGTGACTGCAGTTGGGGAGGTGGGTGGTACTGGGGAGGTGGTTGGAATTGGGGAGGTTGATGGACCTGGGGAGGTGGCTGGTATTGAATAGGAAGGGGAGGAGGGACGGCAGGTGGAGGGGGGGAAGATGTACGGCGGCTGTAGGGGGGGGGGAGGTTGAGGAACGACTGGGGTGGATTGAGGATGGGAGAGAACCTGCACTAGAGCAGCGTGGCATGTGTGCATCACATAAATCTGCTGGTCAGCAGATAGCGGATCTATGCGCTCCGCAACCGACCTAAAAAAGCTGTGGTTCGGTGATGCTCTTGCTTCTGACTGCACAGTTTGCAGAAGTGTCTTTACCTCAACAACTAGGGAGGTTATCTGATGAATGCCTGCGGCAAGTTGTTCAGATAATACCTTAAGACAGTTCTGGAAAGATGCATTCATATGCAAGAACTCGGGCGCATAGTTCTTTTCCTGAGCCCTCTGACGCTGCCGCCCAGTACCCAGGAATTTACTCCAAATACCCTGTGAAAACATCACAAAACATTACCAGACCCCAATCAGAGGGTAATAAAACTTTCACACTCCTTATCTATGAACTGTTCCAATATTTATGCTCATCCCTCTGCCATAATGACTATTCTGCTTCACGTCACTTGTCTTACCTATTGCATTTTTTCTGTGCTGTTTTGTGTATAAATATGTGATTCTTCATATGTTGTATTAGTCTTTGCCTGATGAAGAGACTTGAGTAGTCTCGAAAGCTTGCAATTTGTTACCATCTTTTCAGTTAGCCATTAAAAGGTATCAACCACTGAGGACTCTCAACTCTAAATATTTTTCTATCTACTGGCTAACACGGTACAAAGATAAACATTTGATGGTAATATTTACCTTCTGGTGACCATTGTTTCACGCAGGAACGCCAGGGCTCGTGCATATTTATACTTGCTCTGGCGTCCTGCAGATCCACTCGGGACCCGCATCTCCTTGTTGAATTCCTTCTTAAAGCGATCCCTCACAGACCGCCACCGCTTCACAACTCTCTCCCCTGAAACAAGAAAGCACACATTGGTTAGTATACAACATCAGTGTTTCCCAAACTTCATTCCTCGTGTCCCCCAGAGGTCATGTTTTCAGTATTTCCATAGTGTTTCACAAAAGGAAATCATGAAAACATGAAGCGTGGTTGACACGAGGACTGAAGTTTTGGAAACACAGCTTTACAGTCAGCAACATGAACTATACTTACGGTGTTTAGTCTGGGACCTAACATCGAGGTCCTCCCAGCGGTCCACCATTGCCGCTGCCACTTCCTCCCAGAGCCGTCGGGTCACAATTTGATCCGAATGCCGGCGGTCCCCCATGTTCCACAGCGGCTCCCTTTCTCGGACCAGATTAATCATTAATTCCATGTCAAGGCCCTCCTCCGTGTCCGAGTGGGGAGCACGCTGTGAAGCCTGTGAAATTAAAATAGAAAAAAAAACCATTGCCATAGACATTATGTGAAAATGAAAAAATTATACATGTTAAACTGGAAAAATTTCAGCCAAAAAATTTTGAGATAACACGTTTTGTAAAAATTAAAAATTATATGAAATGCTACCAAAAATGGTAAATAGTTCAAAAATTTTCAAAAAGAAAAATGACATTTTAAAAAAGCACCCGAAACAATTTAAAAATTGACGTTTAAAAAATAAAAAATATGAATTTCAAAAAAAAAAAAAAAACGTACAAGTTGAGAACCGCCAACAGTCTCACGACGACGACTCTGGGAGGCGTTGGGAGGAACCCTCTGTTGGCTCCCAGATCCGAGAGACTAAAATGAAAAAAAAAATTAGGATATTGGCAGGTGTTGGCCGCTGTGTCACGAATGTACTAAATGGTTTTCTATGTGTTGTGTGTAGTGTGATGTTGTGTTTCTGCAATTGATGCAGGATACTTACGAATTGTGAGCCCACTCCGGGTATCTCTCCACCCCGTCCTTCTTCCTCTGGGAGCTCCTCGTCATCTTGCGATTCCTGTTATTAAAAAAAGACAATCAATACATATATCCCACAGATGGATTGTGGAGAGAAAAAACAATTAGATATTTTTGCCGCCAATTGCTGACGATGGGTAGGAGGGCTCCCAGAAAAAGATGTGTCCTGCTCGGGCTCAAGTGGCTGGGAGGGAGGAGATGGAGGAGATGCTGCTGCTGCTTCTTCGGCCATAGCCGCCATTGCGGCAGCTGCTGCAGCTGTTTGACGGTCTCTGCTGTGGAAGAAAGACACAAAAAGGGCCAGTGAATATATTTCTATATTCCTTGTCCCTGGCTGAAAGAGAAAAACAAACATGTAATTTTTTCGGGAAATGGGGGATGTAATATTTACTTTCTGCTGGCTGTCCTCTGTGCCCGCCTCTCCTCCTCTCGTCTTTCTGCTGCTGCCGCCTCCGCCTGTCTTTGCCATCTTCTGCTGTTGAGTAAAAAGGGACTGTAAATATACTATTCCTTGTCCATGGCTGAAAGAAAAACAAACATGTAATTTAGAGCAAAATGGGGGATGTCATAGTTACTTTCTGCTGGCTATCCTCCGAGCTTGGAGGTCCTCTCCTCCCCTCTGTTCAACTTGTGCTTCAGCCGCCGCCGCCTCTCGTTGACGTCTTCTGCTGTTGAGTAAGGACACAAAAAGGGTCAGTGAATATATGTTTATTCCTTGTCCCTGGCTGAAAGAGAAAAGCAAACATGTAATTTTTAGGGAAATGGGGGATGTCATATTTACTTTCTGCTGGCTTCCCTCCAAGCATCCAGGATGTCCTGCGCCCGTTCTGCTGCAGCTTCAATTCTTCTGCTGTGGAATAAACAGACAAAAGGAACTGTGTTTATATGTATTGATTGTCCCTGTTTTAACCCCTTAATGACCAAGCCATTTTGTAGGTTAAAGACCAGGCCAATTTTTACAATTTTGACCACTGTCACTTTATGTGCTTATAATTCTGGAACGCTTCAACGGATCTTGGCGATTCTGAGAATGTTTTCTCATGACATATTGTACTTCATGATAGTGGTAAAATTTCTTCAATATAACTTGCGTTTATTTATGAAAAAAAACGGAAATATGGCAAAAATTTTGAAAATTTTGCAATTTTCAAACTTTTAATTTTTATGCCATTAAATCAGAGAGATATGTCACAAAAAATAGTTAATAAATAACATTTCCCACATGTCTACTTTACATTAGCACAATTTTGGAACCAAAATTTTTCTTTGTTAGGAAGTTATAAGTGTTAAAAGTTGACCAGCAATTTCTCATTTTTCCAACAAAATTTACAAAACCATTTTTTTTAGGGACCACCTCACATTTGAAGTGAATTTGAGGGGTCAATATGACAGAAAATACTCAAAAGTGACACCATTCTAAAAACTGCACCCCTCAAGGTGTTCAAAGCCACATTCAAGAAGTTTATTAACCCTTTAGGTACTTCACAAGAATTGAAGCAATGTGGAAGGAAAAAATGAACATTTAACTTTTTTTCCCAAAATTTTTCTTTCGACACAATTTTTTTAAAATTTTGTCAAGGGTATCAGTAGAAAATGAACCACAATATTTGTTGTACAATTTCTCCTGAGTACACCGATACCCCATGTGTGGGGGTAAACCACAATTTGGGTGCATGGCAGAGCTCGGAATGGAAGCAGCGCCATTTGACTTTTTTGGCTGGAATTGAGATTGGACGCCATGTCACATTTGGAGAGTCACTGTGTGCCTAAACAGTGGAAACCCCCCACAAGTGACCCCATTTTGGAAACTATACCACCCAAGGAACTTATCTAAATGTGTAGTGAGAGCTTTGAACCCCCAAGGGCTTCACAGAAGGTTATAACGTAGAGCCGTAAAATTAAAAAATCATATTTTTTCCACAAAAATTATCTTTTCATCCCAATTTTTATTTCCAAAGGATAAAAGGACCCCAAAAGTTATTGTGCAATTAGTCCTGAGTACGCTGATAGCCCATATGTGGGGGTAAACCACTGTTTGGGCGCATGGCAGAGCTCGGAAGGGAAGCAGCGCCATTTGACTTTTTTGGCTGGAATTGAGATTGGACGCCATGTCGCATTTGGAGAGTCCCTGTGTGCCTAAACAGTGGAAACCCCCCACAAGTGACCTCATTTTGGAAACTAGACCCCCCAAGGAACTTATCTAGATGTGTGGTGAGAGCTTTGAACCCCAAGGGCTTCACAGAAGGTTATAACGTAGAGCCGTAAAATTAAAAAATCATATCTTTTCCACAAAAATGATCTTTCCACCCCAACTTTTATTTTCCAAAGGGTAACAGGACCCCAAAAGTTATTGTGCAATTTGTCCTGAGTACGCTGATACCCCATATGTGGGGGTAAACCACTATTTGGGCGCATGGCAGAGCTTGGAAGGGAAGCTGCGCCATTTGACTTTTTTGGCTGGAATTGAGATTGGACGCCATGTCGCATTTGGAGAGTCCCTGTGTGCCTAAACAGTGGAAACCCCCCACAAGTGACCCCATTTTGGAAACTAGACCCCCAAGGAACTTATCTAGATGTGTGGTGAGAGCTTTGAACCCCCAAGGGCTTCACAGAAGGTTATAACGTAGAGCTGTAAAATTAAAAAATCATATCTTTTCCACAAAAATGATCTTTCCACCCCCAATTTTTATTTTTCAAAGGGTAACAGGACCCCAAAAGTTGTTGTGCAATTTGTCCTGAGTATGCTGATACCCCATATGTGGGGGTAAATCACTATTTTGACGCATGGCAGAGCTCGGAAGGGAAGGAGCGCCGTTTTTAAATGCAGACTTTGATGGAATGGTCTGCGTGTGTCATGTCGCGCTTGGAGAGCCCTGATGTGCCTAAACAGTAGAAACCCCCACAAATGACCCCATTTTGCAAACTAGACCCCCCAAGGAACTTATCTAGATGTGTGGTGAGCACTTTGAACCCCCAAGGGCTTCACAGAAGTTTATAACGTAGAGCCGTGAAAATAAAAAAATCATATTTTTTTCCACAAAAATGACCTTTTTGCCCCCAAATTTTTATTTTTATAAGGGTAACAGGAGAAATAGGGCCCCAAAAGTTGAAGTGCATTTTGTCCTGAGTACGCTGATACCCCATATGTGGGGGGGAACCACTGTGATCGCCTTACTGCGATCTTTGGGAGGCAGAATGAACAAATCCACAAAAGGTGAAGAATTGGTTTTCTTTTTTACGCCGTTCCTCGTGCGGTATTAGTGATTAGGCGACTTTATTCCTCGGGTCGGTGCGATTACAGCGATACCAGATTTACATCCTTTTTTCATGTTTAGCTTCTGTCACACTCTAAAAGACGCTTTTTTTGGAATAATTTTTTGCACGAAATTTTTGCATCGCCGTATTTTGAGAGCTATAATTTTTCCATATTTCGTCCGACAGAGTTATCTTTGGGCTTATTTTTTGCGGGACGAGCTGACGTTTTTATTGGTACCATATTCGGGCACATAACGTTTTTTGATCGCTTCCTATTCCGATTTTTGTGGAAGCAGAATGAACAAAAACCAGCAATTCAGGAATTGTTTTTTTTTTTTTTTTTCCTCCGTTCCCGTGTGGTAAAATTGATAAAGCAGCTTTATTCTTCGGGTCACTGCGATTACAGCGATACCTCATTTATATATTTTTTTATGTTTTGGCTTTTTTTTACACAATAAAAAATTTTATAGAAAAAATAATTATTTTTGCATCAGTTTATTCCGCGAGCTATAACTTTTTTATTTTTTCGCTGATGATGCTGTATAGCGGCTTGTTTTTTGCGGGACAAGATGACGTTTTCAGCGGTACCATGATTATTTATATCCCACTTTTTGATTGCGTGTTATTGCACTTTTTCCAAGCGGTATGATGATACCACTTGGAAAAAGTATAATTTACTACTTTTTTTTTTTTACGGCTTTCACTGAAGGGGTTAACTAGGGTTGCGCTTTTAAAGATGGGATTTTTATTACATAAAAATGTGTATTTTTTAGGGGATTTATTTTTAATTATTTTTTAATATTTTTTTTAAAAAATTTTTTTTTTTTAACCTGTCCCTTTATGGGACTTTCACTTTTTTACTTTTTATTGCAGTTACAATGCATTGCAATGCTCCTGCATTGCAATGCATTGTAACTATAGTGAAAGCTGCTGTGACCATGATCACAGCAGCTTTCCGTAGCTAGATGACCCAGAGGTTGTCATAACAACCCCCGGGTCATCAAGGCAGAGATCGGGCCCTGCAAATACATTGCAGGGCGCTGATCTGAGGCAGAGGGAGCTCCCGACCCTCTGCCTCCCCCCCTGAGCGCTGCGATCGCGCTCGATCGCAGCAGTCAGGGGGTTAACAGCCAGGGGCGGCGGGGGCGCCGCTCCTGGCTGTCAGTGCAGGAAGCTTGGCCACTGCAGCGCCAAGCTCCTGCACTGATCGCGCTGGAGATGCTGAAATTTCAGTATCTCCTGCGCGATCGCTGCTGTGTTTGGTCAGTCAGATTGACTGACCAATCACAGCGCTGTAGGTGCGGGGACCGACGGCAAAGGTCCCCGCACCGCTTGCTGTGCCTGTCAGCTGTCATAGACAGCTGTCGGCACTGAACTACCACTGCGTGTTTACACGCAGTGGTAGTTCAAAGGGATGACGTGCACAGTCCGTCAAGGTGCCAAAACTGACACCTTGCCATGACGGACTGTGCATTATGATACAAAAAACATGCACATTTCATATTGTCGCAGGAAGACCAACCACATCACCGCAAAAAAAGGTTTTAAAAAAAAAAAAAAATAGATCAACATTATGATAGAAAAACATGCACATTTCATATTGTCGCAGGAAGACCAACCACATCACAGCAAAAAAAGGTTTTAAAAAAAAATAATAGATCAACATTATGATAGAAAAACATGCACATTTCAGATAGTAGCATGAGGAGCAACACCATCACAGGCCAAAAAAAAAATGTAAAAAATAAAACACTAGATCAACATTATGATACAAAAAACATGCACATTTCAGATAGTAGCATGAGGAGCAACACCATCACAGGCCAAAAAAAAATTTAAAAAATAAAACACTATATCAACATTATGATACAAAAATCATGCACATTTCATATTGTCGCAGGAAGACCAACCACATCACAGCAAAAAAAAAAAAAAATACAGTAGATCAACATTATGATAGAAAACATGCACATTTCAGATAGTAGCAGGAGAAGCAACCACATCACAGGCAAAAAAATTCCAAAAAAAAAAAAAAATATATGAACATTATGATCGAAAAACATGCACATTTCAGATAGTAGCATGAGGAGCAACACCATCACAGGCAAAAAAAAATTAAAAAATAAAACACTAGATCAACATTATGATACAAAAAACATGCACATTTCAGATAGTAGCATGAGGAGCAACACCATCAAAGGCAAAAAAAATTTTAAAAAATAAAACACTATATCAACATTATGATACAAAAATCATGCACATTTCATATTGTCGCAGGAAGACCAACCACATCACAGCAAAAAAAAATTTAAAAAAAAAATACAGTAGATCAACATTATGATCGAAAAACATGCACATTTCAGATAGTAGCATGAGGAGCAACACCATCACAGGCAAAAAAAAATTAAAAAATAAAACACTAGATCAACATTATGATACAAAAAACATGCACATTTCATATTGTCGCAGGAAGACCAACCACATCACAGCAAAAAAAAATTTTTTTAAAACAAAAAATACAGTAGATCAACATTATGATAGAAAAACATGCACATTTCAGATAGTCGCAGGAGGACAAACCCCATCACAGGCAAAAAAACAGTACCAGTAGATCCACATTATCAATGAAACACATTCACTACAGTAGCAGGGGATACACAATATAACTTCCAAAACATGTGTATTTGAAACACTACCAGGGGGACCCACCCCATCAGCGGAAATTACATTTCATACAGTACCAGGGGAACCAACCCCATCACAGAAAAAACATGAATTTGAAAATGTACCAGGGTGCAAAAAAAATGCAGTAGCTCAGACAGCATTGGTGACATATGCGTTGTAAAATTTGGGGGGGGGTGTCATATTTACCGTCTGTTGTCCTGGCGCTCCATGGTGCTGGCTGCGGATCCTGGTGCTGCTGGCTGCGGAACTGGTGCAGCTGCCTGCGGATCCTGGTGCTGCTGGCTGCGGAACTGGTGCTGCTGGCTGCGGAACTGGTGCTGCGTAACTGGTGCTGTTGTCTTGATGTCTTGCTCTCATGTGCATGGTATGTCTGATGTCCCACTGCATGCTTTTTTATATGTTTGCTGTGGGCTGGTATCTCAATTAAAAAACTGGATCCGGCCACCGGATCCGGCTCTTGCCGGATCCGCCGCATTGCGGAGTTCATAGACTTTCATTGTAACAAAAGCCGGAAGCGCCGGATCTGGCACTTCCGGCTTTTTCGCCGCAGACGAAAAACGTGACATGCAACGTTTTTGCCAGACGCCGGACGACGACCAGACACCGGATCCGGCAAAAACCGTACACGCCGCAGGGACATGCGGCGCCATCCGGCATAAATGTTAGTCTATGGAAAAAAAAACGCATCCGGCATTACATTTCGCCGGATGCGGTTGGACAAAAAAATGCCGGAGGGCGCCGTCAGGCGCAAAACGGATGTGTGAAAGAGGCCTTACTCTTACCAGCCTAACCTGACGCACATGTGAAATACATACACTTTTAAATAGGAATATGTTTGAAACATCGATTTTTATGTTTGTTAAAGTTCTGTATAAGTAATAGAAAATAAAGGATATTAGGAATACTACTCACTGTATGGTTCAGTTTCAGAAATCAACAGTTGGGCCTTAATCAAAATCGTTCAACAAACCCTCTTGCCACGTAGAACTTCAAGGTCTTGGACAATAGAAAAAATATACAAAAGATATAAATGAATACACCAATAAAAACCAGTGCTGCGCATATTATAAGAGCATACTGTACATCATCCTAAGTCTTAGAGACTCTAACGTCCACTATTAAACAGCCTCCCCATTGTAGACAATCCATACTTGTGTTAGAAGTAAAATAAAGCGTCCTCCTTTCTTAATGAGTAAAAGTCCTTTTAAATGGGCAGATTTATTGTCATGTGTGCATTGCCACGAAGATCGTCGCGGTTGCACATTTTGACTTCTCACAGCTGAGTTGCTGTTTCTTTGTGTTTGGCAGCTAGGGAGTTAATTCTGTCTGTGCTCGGTGCTGGGACTGGGTGCAGTTTCTCCCGGCTGCAATTGATTATTTGTTGATTGGTTTCCTTTAAATTCCTGGTTGTCTGCTTTGGGAGTTGCCAGTGAAATCCTTCATGCAGACCACAGATAGGAATGAATCTGTATAGACTTAAGTTGAGAGCTCCTTAGCTGTTTTAAGCTCAACTTACTTAGAGTTTATTTCCCAGACCATTTATGTTCCTTCGGTGTTTGAGTGTGTATGCAAGTGAGTGCTATCCTGTCTGTCTTATATGTCTAATCTGTGTATTTAGCTGAGATCAGCCCATATCCCTTTGGTGGTAATCAGGATCCTTCTTAGGACTGATTACAGGGTTCAGGGTCTGACAGGAGACAGGGTTAGGCTGGAGACTTGGACCTCTGAACCATTATCAGTACCTCCAAGGTAAGGGATTAGTTAGGACCCCAGTGTAGGGTCAGGTTAGACCCCGGTCCTCCTCTTTCCTGTTACAGCTCATCAAGTCCTCAAGATTAACCCTGAGTTCAACTATATCGTTTCTGCACATCAAGTCCTCAAGATTAACCCTAAGTTCTGCAGAGATTGTGTCAGGTAAATCTATTTTATACTTACATTCTGATGTTGCTAAACTATATGTTGTATAGAGTGTGGTTCCTGTATAAATAGTTTACTGACATTGTATTCATATCATTAGACAGCGTGACATTTTCACTGGCCCTAAAAAATTATCTCTAGTTACCATGGATCCAGTAGCTCAGCTGGCTCTGCAGTTGCAGGGATTATCCATGGAGCTGACGGACATTAAGTCCAAAGTTTTGTCTCCCCTGGAGCAAACCAGAGTTGAACCTGAAGTAGCTCTTCCAGATAGGTTCACTGGTGGGCGAGACAAATTTTTTACCTTCCGGGAGGCATGTAAATTGTATTTTCGGCTTCGGCCGCGATCATCAGGGAGTGATGAGCAGAGAGTGGGAATTGTTATCTCACTTCTTCAAGGGGACCCTCAATCCTGGGCATTTTCCCTTCCTCCGGGATCCCCGGCTCTACAGTCTGTAGATCAATTTTTTACTGCTCTGGGATTGGTATATGATGACCCAGATCGGGTCTCTCTTGCTGAGACCAAATTACGTAAGTTACAGCAGGGAGATCGTCCGGCGGAGGAATTTGCTTCTGAGTTTCGTAGATGGGCCACGGATACTTAGTGGAATGACCCAGCTCTTAGGAGCCAGTTTTGTCATGGGCTTTCTGACAAATTAAAAGACGTTTTGGCTCAGTATGAGTCTCCTCCTTCTCTGGAGGCTGCTATGGCCCTAGCTATCCGTACTGATAGACGGCTTCGGGAGAGGGGTGAGGTAACTCCACTCCCTGTTGTTTCTCCACCTACTACTAAAGTCCCTTATGTTGAGGTTCCCCTTGTCTGTTCGGATGAGCCTATGCAGTTGGGAGGGACATCTTTTCGTAGTAGGGGATTGGCGGCACGCCGCAGGACTAGAAGGTGTTTTTTCTGCGGGAAAGAGGGACATTTTGTTGGAGAATGTCCATCCCGTGTCTTGTTAAGTAAAAAGTCGCCGGAAAACTGCTAATCCCAGGTTGTGTGGTGGACGACAACCTGGGAGTATGTATTTCATCCGCCGGTTCTTCTCAGTTCCTTGTACCAGTGGAGGTGGTGGTTGGTACTAGAGTGAAGAGATTGTCTGTTCTTCTGGATAGTGGTTCTGGGGCTAATCTGGTTGACGCTCAGTTTGCTCAGGCTCAAGGTATGCATCTGAGTGTATTGGTCAAACCGATCCCTATTTTCTCCATTGACGCCAGGCCTCTCGGCCAAGGTAGCTTTGTTCATGAGGTTCATAACATTGACCTTCGGGTAGGGGCAATACATAGGGAACAATTATCTTGTTATGTGTTGGAGGGTCTACCTACTCCCATTGTGTTGGGACTTCCTTGGCTGGTTAAACATAACCCTGTGATTAATTGGCAGTCCAGAGAGATAAGCCAATGGGATGAGTTTTGCAAAAGCAACTGCATGAACACAGTCATCAGTGCGGTCGTGCCTAGTACATTGCCTCCTTTTTTGGAGGATTTTGGGGATGTTTTCTCTGAGGAGGGGTGTCGGGAGTTGCCTCCTCATCGCGTGTATGACTGCTCTATTAATCTACTTCCTGATGCTAAGTTGCCTAAAGCTAGGTTGTATAATCTTTCTGGTCCTGAAAGACAGGCTATGAAAGATTATATTTCTGAAAGTCTGGCCAAAGGGCATATTAGACCTTCATCTTCCCCTGTGGCCGCGGGGTTCTTCTTTGTGAAGAAAAAAGATGGAGGCCTACGCCCTTGCTTGGATTTCCGCGAACTTAATCGGATTACTGTTCGAGATCCGTATCCACTCCCTCTTATTCCTGATCTCTTCAATCAAATTGTTGGCGCCAAATGGTTCTCTAAATTGGATCTCAGGGGGGCGTATAATCTGATTAGGATAAAAGAGGGGGATGAGTGGAAAATGGCGTTTAACACGCCGGAGGGACATTATGAAAACCTGGTCATGCCTTTTGGTCTGACTACTGCTCCAGCAGTATTCCAACATTTTGTTAATGACATTTTTCGTCACCTTGTGGGGGTGTTTGTGGTCGTATATTTGGATGACATTTTAATTTACTCGCCAGATCTTGTGTCTCACCAGGAGCATGTGAGACAGGTGTTGCAGATCTTGCGAGACAATAAACTATACGCCAAACTGGAGAAGTGTGTTTTTGCCGTACAGGAACTTCAGTTTTTGGGTTTTTTGGTGTCAGCCTCCGGTTTCCGGATGGACCCTGAAATGGTGAGAGCAGTGCTTGAATGGGATCAGCCAGGGGATCTTAAGGCTCTGCAGCGTTTTTGGGGTTTGCTAATTACTACCGGAAATTTATTTGTAATTTCTCGTCTGTCGTCAAACCTCTCACTGACATGACGAGAAAAGGGACGGATTTTTCTAAGTGGTCGGACAAAGCTTGCCAAGCCTTTTCCTCTTTAAAAAGATGTTTTGCTTCGGCACCCGTTCTCATCCAACCAGATGTAACTCAGCCGTTCATTGTGGAGGTGGACGCGTCTGACGTAGGGGTGGGTGCTATATTGTCCCAGGGTCCGTCCCCTGGTAAATGGCATCCGTGCGCTTTCTTTTCTAAGAAATTGTCGTCCGCCGAAAGGAATTATGATATCGGCAATAGGGAACTTTTGGCCATTAAATTGGCTTTTGAAGAATGGCGTCACTTTTTGGAGGGGGCAGTCCACCCGGTCACCGTTATTACTGATCACAAGAACCTGCTGTATTTAGAATCCGCTAAGCGTCTGAATTCCAGACAAGCTCGATGGTCGTTGTTTTTTACCAGGTTTAATTTTGTCGTCACTTATCGTCCGGGGTCTAAGAATGTAAAGGCTGATGCCTTGTCTCGCAGTTTCCCAGGGGCCGGGAAAACGGACGACCCGATTCCTATCCTTCAGGAGGGGGTGGTAGTGTCGGCTGTATGTTCTGAGCTTGAGGAGGAGGTGTTAGAGGCTCAGGGGGACGCCCCTGCAGGACCTCCAGGGAGACTGTCCCGAATCAGTTGAGACAAAAGGTTATTGAGGCACATCATAATTCTGCTTTAGCAGGACATCCAGGGAGTAACGCTACTTTAGATCTCCTTTCCCGCCGATTTTGGTGGCCTAATGCTAATAAAGATGTTATAACTTTTGTCGCGTCCTGTGGGGTTTGTGCTCGCTCTAAAACTCCTCATACCCGTCCGTCTGGGACCCTTTTACCCTTGAAACTTCCGGAGCGTCCATGGACTCATTTATCTATGGACTTCATTACGGACCTTCCTCCGTCGTCTGGGAATACTGTCATACTGGTGGTTGTTGACAGGTTCAGTAAGATGGCACATTTCGTTGCTCTTCCGGCACTCCCTAATGCTAAAACTCTGGCGCAGGTGTTCATTAGGGAGATCGTGAGACTTCATGGGTTGCCTTCTGATGTGGTGTCAGATAGGGGGTCTCAGTTTGTGTCCAAATTTTGGAGGGCATTTTGTTTACGTCGGGGGATGCAATTGTCGTTTTCCTCGGCTTTTCATCCACAGACCAATGGTCAGACAGAGCGTCTGAATCAGAGTTTAGAGACATATCTCCGGTGTTTTGTATCGGAGAACCAAGAGGACTGGTCTTCTTTCTTGCCTCTGGCAGAGTTCGCTCTTAACAACAGGCGGAGCGAGTCCACTGGTAAGTCCCCATTTTTTGGGGCATATGGTTTTCATCCCCAGTTTTGTACTTTCAATGGGGGGGTCCTTCTGGGGTTCCTGAGGAGGAGCGTTTCTCGTCGTCACTTGCTTCTGTGTGGCGAGGTGTATTGAATAATTTGAGTAATATGGGGAACCGTTACAAACGTATGGCTGATAGGAGGAGAGTTTCTGGTCCAGATCTGAATGTGAACGATCTGGTATGGTTGTCTACCAGGAATATAAAACTTAAAGTGCCCTCCTGGAAACTGGGTCCCAGATTCATCGGGCCGTACAGGATCAGTTCCATAATTAATCCTGTGGCATTTCGTCTGGAACTCCCTTCTACGTTTAAAATTCATAATGTGTTCCACAAGTCATTACTTAAAAGGTATGTGGCACCAGTCATACCGTCACCTCTACCTCCTCCTCCAGTGTTGGTCAATGGTAACTTGGAATTTCAAGTATCAAAAATCATTGACTCTCGTCTGAATCGCCGGTCCCTTCAGTACTTGGTGCATTGGAAGGGGTATGGTCCGGAGGAGAGGACGTGGGTCCCTGCGTCTGATGTTAACGCAGATCGTTTGGTTCGGACCTTCCACAGAACTCACCCGGGCAGGCCTGGCCCTGAGGGTCCGGAGGCCCCTCGTAGAAGGGGGGGTACTGTCATGTGTGCATTGCCACGAAGATCGTCGCGGTTGCACATTTTGACTTCTCACAGCTGAGTTGCTGTTTCTTTGTGTTTGGCAGCTAGGGAGTTAATTCTGTCTGTGCTCGGTGCTGGGACTGGGTGCAGTTTCTCCCGGCTGCAATTGATTATTTGTTGATTGGTTTCCTTTAAATTCCTGGTTGTCTGCTTTGGGAGTTGCCAGTGAAATCCTTCATGCAGACCACAGATAGGAATGAATCTGTATAGACTTAAGTTGAGAGCTCCTTAGCTGTTTTAAGCTCAACTTACTTAGAGTTTATTTCCCAGACCATTTATGTTCCTTCGGTGTTTGAGTGTGTATGCAAGTGAGTGCTATCCTGTCTGTCTTATATGTCTAATCTGTGTATTTAGCTGAGATCAGCCCATATCCCTTTGGTGGTAATCAGGATCTGTAATGTATGTGGTACAGTTCATATAGCGTCTTGTGCTTGGGTGCGATGAAAATACTTGAGACACAGGTTGATAAAGAAAGTCTTGTATTGCTTCATACAAATTGGCAAAAATAAACACACAGGTTGCAAACACAGAAGCAGGAGACACAGCAGGCCAGAGTAATCTAAGCTCAGCAATAACTCTCCACAACAGATTCAGATCTTCTTCTCTGTTACCGCAAGTCCATGCAAACGTGAGGCTCTCAAGAGCAGAGTTCAGAGTCCACAAGTGCTTCAGAGTTCCTCAGTAGGAATGGCTGGAGTACAAGGTCCAAGGCTTCAGGAGTCAGAACACAGGTTCACTGCAGGCTAGATTCTGAAGCACTGATTGCTCAGCTGTGGCTGTTTAAGAAGCAAACGGAGAGAATCAGGGCGGGAACATGCAAGCTGGAAAACTCCATTTTGACTGAGGGCAAGATAGCTGCAGCAAAACAGAAAGCAAAATGGCCGACGAACAAACTGAGTTTCAGAAACAGATACACAGAACCTTACATTACTCCCCCCTTAGGGACAACCTCCGGATGACCTCAGACCAGGCTTGTGTGGGTACCTCTGATGAAACTGACGGAGCAAGCGAGGAGCATTAACGTTATTGACTGGCTCCCATGAGTTGTCTTCCACTGGGTAGCCCTGCCATTTAATCAGATATTGTAACTGATTTCTATACAACCTGGAATCTAAAATCCTTTCCACCACAAATTCTTCCTGACCATCGACTAGCACTGGGTCAGGGCAAGGAGAAGAACGTCCAGGAAACGTATTGGGTGTCGCAGCCTTTAGTAGGGATACATGAAAGACAGGGTGGATTCTCATAGTTCTGGGCAATTGAAGACGACAAGCAACGGCACTTATAATCTTACTGATTTTATAGGGTCCAATGTACTTATGTCCCAACTTAGACGATGGAATCCTTAACTTAAGATTTCTGGTTGACAGCCAGACCAGGTTTCCTACCTTAAAAGCTGGTGCAGGTTTACGAAATTTATCTGCTGCCTTCTTGTACCTTTCCTGAGCCGATTCCAGATTCTCCTTTAGAAGATCCATATTCTTCTGTAAAGTCGTGACTCTTTCAGCCACTGCTGGCAAAGGCGTCTCTATGGGAAATCGTGGTAGAATGTTAGGATGATAACCTAGATTAGAGTAAAAAGGAGACTGTTTAGTGGAGGCACTCTGAGAGTTGTTGTAAGAGAACTCAGCCAATGGAAGTAGATCCACCCAATCATCCTGTAGGTGGCAGATAAAGCAGCGGAGATACTGCTCCAGGGTTTGATTGGTTCGTTCGGTTTGTCCATTAGTCTGGGGATGAAAAGCAGAAGAAAGGTTTACTTTAATGTCCAATGCTGCACAGAAATTTTGCCAAAACCTAGAAGTGAATTGCACCCTCGATCCGAAATAACCTCATCCGGTACTCCATGTAAACGAAACACATCTTTAATCATCAAATCTGATGTCTGTTTTGCAGTGGGTAAGCCGACACAAGGGATAAAATGAGCTGCCTTTGTTAAACGGTCAACCACCACTAGAATAGTGTTCTTCCCTTGAGAGGTTGGTAATTCCACAATGAAGTCCATAGAAATGGATCCCCACGGGCGGGACGGGGTGGGAAGAGGCTGTAACAGACCAGTTGGTGAAGAGCGAGGTGTTTTGCATCTTGCACAAACCTCACAAGAAGTGACATAGTCCAAAACATCCTTCCTACAAGTGGGCCACCAAAAGAAACGAGAAAGAAATTCCTGTGTCTTTAGAATTCCTCTATGCCCGGCTATTTTGGAATCGTGAATGAGTTGCAATACTCTCAATCTGACTGTTTCAGGTATATACAGACGTTGTCCCAGAATCCACACACCATTCTTAAAGACAAGACTTACGTCCCTTGGGGGTTGAGCCAAAAAAGAATCCGCATGGTATGCTTCCTTGATGTCTTTAATTAGGTCTTGATGATGAATCACTCCTAGGAATCTAGAGTCAGGAAGAATAGTCTTAGGAGGAGTAATTGGACGTGTCTCTGCTGAGTAAATCCTAGAGAGTGCATCAGCCTTTCCATTGCGCGATCCTGGTCTATAAGAAATAATAAAATTAAATTGGTTTAAGAAAAGATTCCAGCGAGCCTGGCGAGGAGTCAGGCACTTAGCCGACCTGATAAACTCAAGATTACGATGGTCTGTCAGAACGACTATTTGCTGTGCAGCTCCTTGAAGAAGGTGTCTCCATTCTTTGAAGGCGGCAATAATGGCCAACAACTCTCTATTGCCCACATCGTAGTTCTTCTCAGCCGAAGACAACTGCTGGGAAAAGAAGGCACAGGGATGCAAGACATTCTTCTCACCTGTTCTCTGAGAGAGTATAGCTCCCACGGCACAGTCTGAAGCATCCACCTCTATTATGAAGGCAAGCTCTGGGTTGGGATGTACTAGGATAGGTGCAGTGGTAAATTTATCTTTTAGACGGGAAAATGCTTCCTGGGCTTGGGGAGTCCAGGAGAACTTAGACTCTTTCCGGGTAAGTTGGGTGATAGGTGACACTACCTCAGAGAAATTTCTAATGAAACGTCTATAGAAGTTTGCAAACCCGATGAAGCGCTGTACCTCCTTCACATTTCTAGGACTTGGCCAATCATTGATGGCTTGGGTTTTACTTCCATCCATACTAATTCCTTGTGTAGACAGTACATACCCCAGAAATTGAATTTCGGTCTTATGGAATTCACACTTTTCAAGCTTGATGTAAAGATGATTTTGTCTTAGACGTTCCAAGACCATTCTCACATGTCCATGATGTTCCTCTGTGGAGTTAGAAAAAATTAAAATATCATCCAAATAAATTACCACGAATGTATCTAGGAGATCCCTGAAGATGTCATTCACCAAGTGTTGGAAAGTGGCTGGGGCGGTACTCAGACCAAAAGGCATAACCAGATATTCAAAGTGTCCATAGCGTGACCTGAATGCAGTCTTCCATTCATCCCCAGGTCTAATACGGACTAAGTTATAGGCCCCACGAAGATCTAGTTTAGAAAAAATTTTGGCATGTCGCACTCTCTCCAATAACTCAGGGATTAAAGGCAATGGATAACGGTTTCTAATAGTAACCTTATTGAGTTCCCTATAGTCTACGCATGGTCTCAGGGATCCATCTTTCTTCTTTACAAAGAATATGGGTGCCCCTGCAGGAGATGAAGAGGGGCGTATGAAGCCCTTGGCTAGATTTTCGTCTATGTACTCTTTTAAAGCCTTCAGCTCGGGCCCCGCCAGGGGGTAGATCTTACCAAAAGGTATCTCTGCTCCAGGCAATAATTCAATTGGACAATCATATGGACGGTGAGGAGGAAGCTGGTCAGCGTTCTTCTTGTCACATAAATCCACATAGTCCTGGTATACAGCTGGTAGTTCAGGGACTGACATGGTTCCTTTAGGAACAGAGCAAGCTGAAATTTTTGGACTCATCTGTTTCTCTGGAAAGTGTAATTCCTTGGTCTCCCAGTTAATGGTAGGATTCTGAGCCTGCAGCCATGGTAGCCCTAGAATAATGGGAAAGTGAGGAGAAGAGATAAGCATAAAGGACAGTTTCTCTTGATGATCTTTACCCATAAGAACCTTTAAAGGCTCTGTTTCCTGATTCACTGGTCCAGAGGTCAGCAGGGAGCCATCCACAGTTTCCATCTGTACTGGAGTAGCCTTCTTCACTGAACGTATTCCCTGTTTTAGAGCAAAGGAGACATCCATAAAATTTCCACTTGCACCTGAGTCGATCATAGCAGAGCTAGACACCCAGGCTGAGTCAACCCAGAGTTTGATGGAAAGAAAACAGTGAGAATTGTTTTTCTTACAACTCAGCTGGGACACCGCTGAGGAAACTTGAAAGATGGCAGCATTTACACAGTCAACGTCCTCAGAGGTAACGGAGTTTAAGTCCGAGAAATCAAGATCTGTTGCTGCAGCTCTCTCTGGAGCCTGAGGCTCGGACCTGACAGATCCCCTTTCGCAACACTCACAATGAATGAGTGCTGCAGTAGTCTTGCGAGAACGGCTGGGACAGTTAATAATAAAGTGCCCTGACTTACCACAATAAAAACATAGATTCATCTTAAAACGATGTTCCTTGCGTGCATCACTAACCCGTCGTAGTAAAGAGTCTACCTGCATGGGTTCAGGTTCAGGTTCCCGTGTAATCCTATTCAAAGGTTCCTTAGCTGGAGAGGAAGGTAGGAAAAGGTTAGTACGATTGCTTTCGAACCATCTCTCTTGCCTGCGTTCAGTTAAACGAGTATCAATACGGATGCAGTAGTTAATAAAGTCACCTAACGCAGTGGGAGGGTCGGCACGAGCAAGTTCATCCTTAATCAGTGGGGATAACCCCTTTCGAAAAATAGATTTTTTGGCGGAATTGTCCCAGGTGGTATCAAGGGCCCATCTCCTGAAATCCAAGGCATATTCAGCTACCGAGTGCTTACCTTGGCGCAAAGCTAACATGGCTGCTTCAGCTGTTGCACCTCGATTGGGGTCATCAAACACCTGCCCCATGGCTGAAATAAAATCATCAAGGTGATTCAAACAATCATCCTCAGTCTCAATCAGAGGGTTTGCCCATATCAAAGCCTTGTTGGTAAGCAACATAATTATAGTAAGCACCTTAGATCGTTCAGTAGGAAATTGTGAAGCATGTGCAGAAAAAAAAGATTGCATTGATTAACAAATCCCCTGAATTTTTCACGTTCACCACCAAAACGAAAAGGGGGCAACTTGGGAATCCCAGAACTCAGGGCCACGGCAGGAGCCTGGACTCGCCCCTCCAGAACCTCAATCCTGGCTCGCAAATCCTGGGTAGTCTGTCCAACCACTTGCAAATTGTGATTATTTAGGTCCTGAAGATTTGTAAAACGGGTCTTTATATTCTGCAAATCTGCAAGGATATTATCAGTCACTCCGCAAAGTTCCTTTATGCGGGCCTCCATTTTCCAGATCTTTTAAGACAGGATACTGGAAGAAGAGGAGAGAAAAAAAAAAACAATAGTGTTCACCTGTGGCAACACTGAAGAAAGAAAAAACTTTAAGGGAACTGCTCACCTGGAATGGTTGTGAGAAGTCACAACCACTATCATCACAGAAAGCTTTCAACCAGACATCTGATATCCAGAGTTTCAGCAGACAAAAAGAGAGAGAGAAAAAAAAAAAACAATAGTGTTTACCTGTGATAACACTGCAGAAAAAAAAACTTAAGGGAATTGCTCACCTGGAATGGTTGTGAGAAGTCACAACCACTGTCATCGCAGAAAGTACAACCGGACATCCGATATCCACAGTACAGCAGACAAGCCTTTCCAGACCCAGCAGACACTAACGTTTGGCTTCAGAATCTTGTAATGTATGTGGTACAGTTCATATAGCGTCTTGTGCTTGGGTGCGATGAAAATACTTGAGACACAGGTTGATAAAGAAAGTCTTGTATTGCTTCATACAAATTGGCAAAAATAAACACACAGGTTGCAAACACAGAAGCAGGAGACACAGCAGGCCAGAGTAATCTAAGCTCAGCAATAACTCTCCACAACAGATTCAGATCTTCTTCTCTGTTACCGCAAGTCCATGCAAAGTGAGGCTCTCAAGAGCAGAGTTCAGAGTCCACAAGTGCTTCAGAGTTCCTCAGTAGGAATGGCTGGAGTACAAGGTCCAAGGCTTCAGGAGTCAGAACACAGGTTCACTGCAGGCTAGATTCTGAAGCACTGATTGCTCAGCTGTGGCTGTTTAAGAAGCAAACGGAGAGAATCAGGGCGGGAACATGCAAGCTGGAAAACTCCATTTTGACTGAGGGCAAGATAGCTGCAGCAAAACAGAAAGCAAAATGGCCGACGAACAAACTGAGTTTCAGAAACAGATACACAGAACCTTACAGGATCCTTCTTAGGACTGATTACAGGGTTCAGGGTCTGACAGGAGACAGGGTTAGGCTGGAGACTTGGACCTCTGAACCATTATCAGTACCTCCAAGGTAAGGGATTAGTTAGGACCCCAGTGTAGGGTCAGGTTAGACCCCGGTCCTCCTCTTTCCTGTTACAGCTCATCAAGTCCTCAAGATTAACCCTGAGTTCAACTATATCGTTTCTGCACATCAAGTCCTCAAGATTAACCCTAAGTTCTGCAGAGATTGTGTCAGGTAAATCTATTTTATACTTACATTCTGATGTTGCTAAACTATATGTTGTATAGAGTGTGGTTCCTGTATAAATAGTTTACTGACATTGTATTCATATCATTAGACAGCGTGACATTTATCCACTGAATCACATCAGTGGATAAATCTGCCCGTGCTGCCCTTACCACTACCTGCCTCGGAGCCACAGATTTATCAGCTGGATAAATCTTTGGTAGGAACGTGGAATCCTTCGTAGGGGCGAGCATAAGATCCTCACTGTTGTGAAGGTACATGAGGCCCTATACTGCACAGTGATGATACATGAGGCCCTGTAGTGCACAGTGATGATACATGAGGCCCTATAATGCACAGTGATGATACATGAGGCCCTATAATGTACAGTAATGATACGAGGCCCTATAGTGCACAGTGACGATACATGAGGCCCTATAATGCACAGTGATGATACATGAGGCCCTATAATGTACAGTAATGATACATGAGGCCCTATAGTGCACAGTGATGATACATAAGGCCCTATAGTGCACAGTGATGATACATGAGGCCCTATAATGTGCAGTAATGATACATGAGGCCCTATAGTGCACAGTGATGATACATGAGGCCCTATAATGCACAGTGATGATACATGAGGCCCTATAGTGCACAGTGATGATACATGAGGCCCTATAATGTACAGTGATGATACATGAGGCCCTATAATGTACAGTAATGATACATGAGGCCCTATAGTGCACAGTGATGATACATGAGGCCCTATAGTGCACAGTGATGTACATGAGGCCCTATAATGTACAGTAATGATACATGAGGCCCTATAGTGCAGTGATGATACATGAGGCCCTATAATGCACAGTGATGATACACGAGGCCCTATAATGTACAGTAATGATACATGAGGCCCTATAGTGCACAGTGATGATACATGAGGCCCTATAATGCACAGTGATGATACATGAGGCCCTATAATGTACAGTAATGATACATGAGGCCCTATAGTGCACAGTGATGATACATGAGGCCCTATAGTGCACAGTGATGTACATGAGGCCCTATAATGTACAATAATGATACATGAGGCCCTATAGTGCACAGTGATGATACATGAGGCCCTATAGTGCACAGTGATGATACATGAGGCCCTATAGTGCACAGTGATGATACATGAGGCCCTATAATGTGCAGTAATGATACATGAGGCCCTATAGTGCACAGTGATGATACATGAGGCCCTATAATGCACAGTGATGATACATGAGGCCCTATAGTGCTCAGTGATGATATATGAGGCCCTATAATGTACAGTGATGATACATGAGGCCCTATAATGTACAGTAATGATACATGAGGCCCTATAGTGCACAGTGATGATACATGAGGCCCTATAGTGCACAGTGATGTACATGAGGCCCTATAATGTACAGTAATGATACATGAGGCCCTATAGTGCACAGTGATGATACATGAGGCCCTATAATGCACAGTGATGATACACGAGGCCCTATAATGTACAGTAATGATACATGAGGCCCTATAGTGCACAGTGATGATACATGAGGCCCTATAATGCACAGTGATGATACATGAGGCCCTATAATGTACAGTAATGATACATGAGGCCCTATAGTGCACAGTGATGATACATGAGGCCCTATAGTGCACAGTGATGTACATGAGGCCCTATAATGTACAATAATGATACATGAGGCCCTATAGTGCACAGTGATGATACATGAGGCCCTATAATGCACAGTGATGATACATGAGGCCCTATAATGTACAGTAATGATACATGAGGCCCTATAGTGCACAGTGATGATACATGAGGCCCTATAATGCACAGTGATGATACATGAGGCCCTATAGTGCACAGTGATGATACATGAGGCCCTATAATGCACAGTGATGATACATGAGGCCCTATAATGTACAGTAATGATACATGAGGCCCTATAGTGCACAGTGACAATACATGAGGCCCTATAGTGCATTTGATTTGAATAGGGGGGAAAATGTGCAGTAGCTGGCCATGGCCACTAAATAGGAGACAGAGCAGCTCTGTAAGGCAGCAATTCCAGCTGGCACCAAGATCACACTGTTTCATAAACAATAATCATAAACACATACCTCCCAACCGTCCCGGTTTCAGTGGGACAGTCCCGATTTTGGGTCCTGTCCCGCTGTCCCGGCTAGTGACGTGCTGTAAGTCAGATGACTGCCGGAAATGACCAATGACCTAATTTCCCCAGGATGTGGGGATCTCATCAGCTATGCAGCGCTCCATTCAATACCCGGCTCTCACTGAGTGAGACAGGCAGGATCTGGAGATCTCATCATCTGTTAAACAGATCCCATGATGAGATCCCCACATCCTGCCTGTCTCGCTCAGTGAGAGCCGGGTATTGTATGCAGCGCTCCATACAATACCCGGCTCTCACTCCAACAGATCCCGCGGCTCGATGCGGCGGCGTTCTGAAGACTCTCCCGAGAACGAGTTACAGTACCTGCTGCTGTAAGCTGACCACCGGAAATAAGGTCAGCGGTCATTTCCGTCGTTCAGCTGACTTACAGCACATCACTTCCGGTGGAACGTGACGTGTGGCTGCCAGAATATGTGGGAGGTCCCCACATAAACCTCCCAGCCGGGACAGGAACCCAGCCCTACGTAGATAACAGCATTCGCTCCGTCCCCACGCAGACCCATGCACATAATGGCACCCCTCCTTCCCCCCTGCAGCCCCCAAGCACACAGCTCCCGCAAGTAACAGGACCCTTGTACATGCGCGGCTCCGCTCTTTGTGGCCCTGTACACACACGGCTCCGCTCCGTACACCTCGTACACACGCGGCCCCGCTCCGTACACCTCGTACACACGCGGTCCGCTCCGTACACCTCGTACACACACGGCTCCGCTCCGTACACCTCTTACACACGTGGCCCTGCTCCGTACACCTCGTACACACCACGGCTCCGCTCCGTACACCTCGTACACACACGCGGCCACGCTCTGTACACCTCGTACACACACGGCTCCGCTCCATACACCTCGTACACAAGCAGTCCGCTCCGTACACCTCGTACACACGGCTCTCCTCCGTACACCTCTTACACATGCGGCCCCACTCCGTACACCTCGTACACACACGCGGCCACGTTCCCTACACCTCGCACACACGGCTCTGCTCCGTACACCTCGCATACATGGCTCTGTTACAACCACACTGTTAAACCCCTCCTGACCACTCACACATAAAGTTACCATCATCCAACACCATGACGACCAGCAGAGCAGAGTCCTGCACACAGGAGGAGCCTGATCATGACACCTAACTCCTCCCCTCCTGTGACCTCATCACAGGTCCTGCTCCCACATTTACAGAGGACAATGGTAAATGCTCACTGTGAGAATCTGGACAGCTGGGAGGGCAGGAAGGGGTGCATGGGGGACGTGGCGGCCTCTTTCACTGCGGGACACATAGTGTCCCCACCGTGACAGCTGGTGGGAGGGTTAGAATCGGGACTGTCAATTCGGATGGTTGGGAGGTATGGATAAGGAGAGTCAGCACCACGTGTTCTGAGTGCCACTCTGCCGCCCCCTAGCTTCAGTGAGGAGCCGCCACCTGAGACAAAAGGCTCAACTCGCCTCATTATAGCTGCGCCCCTAGTGGCATGGGGGGCGTGGTGGCCTCTCTCACTGCGGGAAACATAGTGTCCCCACCGTGACAGCTGGTGGGAGGGTTAGAATCGGGACTGTCAATTCGGGACCGTTGGGAGGTATGGATAAGGAGAGTCAACACCACGTGTTCTGAGTGCAGCTCTGCCGCGCCCTAGCTTCAGTGAGGAGCCGCCGCCTGAGACAAAAGGCTCAACTAGCCTCATTATAGCTGCGCCCCTGCATATGCCCCCCTACCAACAGACCAACCATTCTAGCATCTGCGCCTCTTCCAGGAGCCCATCCATTCTTGCATCTGCAGCCTACCAGCAGCTCATCTATTCTAGCTTTAGCCCCGCTACCAGCAGACCATCCATTCTAACATCTTCCCCCTTCCAGTAGCCCATCCATTCTAGTACCTGAACCCTAACAGTAGACCATCCATTCTAGCATCTGCCCCCCTACCAGGAGCCCACCCATTCTAGCATCTGCCCCTTACCAGCAGCCCATCACTTCTAGCATCTGACCGCTACCAGCAGTCCATCCATTCTAGCACCTGCCCCATCCCAGCAGACAATCCATTCTATCATTTGCCTTCTAGTAGACCATCCCTTCTAGCATCTGACCGCTACCAGCAGTCTATCCATTCTAGCACCTGCCCTGTCCCAGCAGCCAATCCATTAAATCATTTCCCTTCTTCCAGCAGACCATCCATTTTAGCATCTGCCCCCTACCAGTAGCCCATCCATTCTAGCACCTGCCCCCCCCTACCAGCAGCCCATCCAGTCTAGCACCTGGCCACCCTACCAGCAGCCCATCCAGTCTAGCATGTGGCCCCCCCTACCAGCAGCCCATCCAGTCTAGCATCTGGCCCCCCTACCAGCAGCCCATCCAGTCTAGCATCTGGCCCCCCTACCAGCAGCCTATCCAGTCTAGCATCTGGCCCCCCTCCAGTAGCCCATCCAGTTTAGCATCTGGCCCCCTTACCAACAGCCCATCCAGTCTAGCATCTGGCACCCCCACCAGCAGCCCATCCAGTCTAGCATCTGGCCCCCCCTACCAGCATCCCATCCAGTCTAGCATCTGGCCCCCCCTACCAGCAGCCCATCCAGTCTAGCATCTGGCCCCCTTACCAGCAGCCCATCCAGTCTAGCATCTGGCCCCCCTACCAGCAGCCCATCCAGTCTAGCATTTGGCCACCCCTACCAGCAGCCCATCCAGTCTAGCATCTGGCCCCCCTACCAGCAGCCTATCCAGTCTAGCATCTGGCCCCCCCTACCAGCAACCCATCCAGTCTAGCATCTGGCCCCCCTACCAGCAGCCCATCCAGTCTAGCATCTGACCCCCCTCTACCAGCAGCCCATCCAGTCTAGCATTCTGGCCCCCCTACCAGCAGCCCCTCCAGTCTAGCATCTGGCCCCCCCTACCAGCAGCCCATCCAGTCTAGCATCTGGCCCTCCTACCAGCAGCCCATCCAGTCTAGCATCTGGCCCCCCCTACCAGCAGCCCATCCAGTCTAGCATCTGGCCCCCTACCAGCAGCCCATCCAGTCTAATCTGGCCCCCTACGACCACAGTCTGGCCACCCCCCTACCAGCAGCCTATCCAGTCTAGCATCTGGCCCCCTACCAGCAGCCCATCCTGTCTAGCATCTGGCCCCCCCTACCAGCACCCCATCCAGTCTAGCATCTGGCCCCCCTACCAGCAGCCATCCAGTCTAGCATCTGGCCCCCCCACCAGCAGCCTATCCAGTCTAGCATCTGGCCCCCCCTAAGCCATCCAGTCTAGCATCTGCCCCCCACCAGCCCATCCAGTCTAGCATCTGGCCCCCCTACCGCAGCCCATCCAGTCTAGCATCTAGCCCCCACCAGCAGCACATCCAGTCTAGCATCTGGCCCCCCTACCAGCAGCCCATCCAGTCTAGCATCTGCCCCCTACCAGCAGCCCATCCAGTCTAGCATCTGGCCCCCTTACAGCAGCCCATCCAGTCTAGCATCTGGCCCCCCTACCAGCAGCCATCAGTCTAGCATCTGGCCCCCTACCAGCAGCCCATCCAGTCTAGCATATGGCCCCCCCTACCAGCAGCCCATCCAGTCTAGCATCTAACCCCCCTACCAGCAGCCCATCCAGCTAGCATCTGGCCCCCTACCAGCAGCCCATCCAGTCTAGCATCTGGCCCCCCCTACCAGCAGCCATCAGTCTAGCATCTGGCCCCCTACCAGCAGCCCATCCAGTCTAGCATCTGGCCCCCCTACCAGCAGCCCATCCAGTCTAGCATCTGGCCCCCTACCAGCAGCCCATCCAGTCTAGCATCTGGCCCCCCTACCAGCAGCCCATCCAGTCTAGCATCTGGCCCCCCACCAGCAGCCTATCCAGTCTAGCATCTGCCCCCCCTACCAGCAGCCCATCCAGTCTAGCATCTGGCCCCCCTACCAGCAGCCCATCCAGTCTAGCATCTGACCCCCCTACCAGCAGCCCATCCAGTCTAGCATCTGGCCCCCTACCAGCAGCCCATCCAGTCTAGCATCTGGCCCCCCCTACCAGCAGCCCATCCAGTCTAGCATCTGGCCCTCCTACCAGCAGCCCATCCAGTCTAGCATCTGGCCCCCCTACCAGCAGCCCATCCAGTCTAGCATCTGGCCCCCTACCAGCAGCCCATCCAGTCTAGATCTGGCCCCCCTACCAGCAGCCATCCAGTCTAGCATCTGCCTCCCTACCAGCAGCCCATCCAGTCTAGCATCTGGCCCCTACCACAGCAGTCCATCCATTCTAGCACTGCCCTTCCCAGCAGACATCCAGTCCCAGCATTTACCCCTACCACAGACCATCCATTCTAGCATCTGCCCCTACTAGCAAACCATCCATTCTAGCATCAGACCCCTACCAGAGCCCTCCATTCTATCATTTGCCTCTTCCAGCAGACCATCAATTTTAGCATCTTGCACCTACCAGTAGCCCATCCATTCTAGTACCTGCCCCCCCCAACCAGCAGCCCATCCAGTCTAGCATCTTCCCCCCTACCAGCAGCCCATCCAGTCTAGCATCTGCCCCATACCAGCAGCCCATCCAGTCTAGCATCTGCCCCCCTACCAGCAGCCCATCCAGTCTAGCATCTGCCCCTAATACCAGCAGCCCATCCAGTATAGCATCTGCCCCCCTACCAACAGACCAACCATTCTAGCATCTGCGCCTCTTCCAGGAGCCCATCCATTCTTGCATCTGCAGCTTACCAGCAGCTCATCTATTCTAGCATTTGCCCCGCTACCAGCAGCCCATCCAGTCTAGCATCTGCCCCCCCACCAACAGCCCATCCAGTCTAGCATCTGCCCCCCTACCAACAGACCAACCACTCTAGCATCTGCGCCTCTTCCAGGAGCCCACCCATTCTGGCATCTGCCCCCTATAAGCAGCCCATCCCTTCTAGCATCTGACCGCTACCAGCAGTCCATCCATTCTAGCACCTGCTCCATCAAAGCAGACAATCTATTCTATCATTTGCCTTTTTCTAGCAGACCATCCAATCTAGCATATGCCCCCTACCAGCAGTCCATCCCTTCTAGCATCTGACCGCTACCAGCAGTCTATCCATTCTAGCACCTACCCCATCCCAGCAGCCAATCCATTGTATCATTTGCCTTCTTCCAGCACACCATCCATTTTAGAATCTGCCCCCTACCGGTAGCCCATTCATTCTATCACCTGCCCCCCCCACCAACAGCCCATCCAGTCTAGCACCTGGCCCCCCCTACCAGCAGCCCATCCAGTCTAGCATCTAACCCCCTACCAGCAGCCCATTCAGGCTAGCATCTGGCCCCCCCTACCAGCAGCCCATCCAGTCTAGCATCTAACCCCCTACCAGCAGCCCATTCAGGCTAGCATCTGGCCCCCTTACCAGCAGCCCATCCAGTCTAGAATCTGGCCCCCCCTACCAGCAACCCATCCAGTCTAGCACCTGGCCCCCCTACCAGCAGACCATCCAGTCTAGCATCTGGCCCCCCTACCAGCAGCCCAACTAGTCTAGCATCTCGCCCTCCTACCAGCAGCCCATCCAGTCTAGCATCTGGCCCCCCCTACCAGCAGCCCATCCAGTCTAGCATCTAACCCCCTACCAGCAGCCCATTCAGGCTAGCATCTGGCCCCCTTACCAGCAGCCCATCCAGTCTAGCATCTGGCCCCCCCTACCAGCAGCCCATCCAGTCTAGCATCTGGCCCCCTACCAGCAGCCCATCCAGTCTAGAATCTGGCCCCCCCTACCAGCAGCCCATCCAGTCTAGCATTTGGCCCCCCCTACCAGCACCCCATCCAGTCTAGCATCTGGCCCCCCTACCAGCAGCCATCAAGTCTAGCATCTGGCCCCCCCACCAGCAGCCTATCCAGTCTAGCATCTGGCCCCCCCTATCAGCAGCCCATCCAGTCTAGCATCTGCCCCCCCTAACAACAGCCCATCCAGTCTAGCATCTGCCCCCCTACCAACAGACCAACCATTCTAGCATCTGCGCCTCTTCCAGGAGCCCATCCATTCTTGCATCTGCAGCCTACCAGCAGCTCATCTATTCTAGCATTTGCCCCGCTACCAGCAGCCCAACCAGTCTAGCATCTGCCCCCCCTACCAGCAGCCCAACTAGTCTAGCATCTCACCCTCCTACCAGCAGCCCATCCAGTCTAGCATCTGGCCCCCCCTACCAGCAGCCCATCCAGTCTAGCATCTAACCCCCTACTAGCAGCCCATCCAGGCTAGCATCTGGCCCCCTTACCAGCAGCCCATCCAGTCTAGCATCTGGCCCCCCCTACCAGCAGCCCATCCAGTCTAGCATCTGGCCCCCTACCAGCAGCCCATCCAGTCTAGAATCTGGCCACCCCTACCAGCAGCCCATCCAGTCTAGCATTTGGCCCCCCCTACCAGCATCCCATCCAGTCTAGCATCTGGCCCCCCTACCAGCAGCCCATCAAGTCTAGCATCTGGCCCCCCCACCAGCAGCCTATCCAGTCTAGCATCTGGCCCCCCCTATCAGCAGCCCATCCAGTCTAGCATCTGCCCCCCCTAACAACAGCCCATCCTGTCTAGCATCTGGCCCCCCTACCAGCAGCCCATCCAGTCTAGCATCTAGCCCCCCACCAGCAGCACATCCAGTCTAGCATCTGGCCCCCCTACCAGCAGCCCATCCAGTCTAGCATCTGCCCATCCTACCAGCAGCCCATCCAGTCTAGCATCTGGCCCCCTTACTAGCAGCCCATCCAGTCTAGCATCTGGCCCCCCCTACCAGCAGCACATCAAGTCTAGCATCTGGCCCCCTACCAGCAGCCCATCCAGTATAGCATATGGCCCCCCCTACCAGCAGCCCATCCAGTCTAGCATCTAACCCCCTACCAGCAGCCCATCCAGGCAAGTATCTGGCCCCCTTACCAGCAGCCCATCCAGTCTAGCATCTGGCCCCCCCTCCCAGGAGCACATCAAGTCTAGCATCTGGCCCCCTACCAGCAGCCCATCCAGTCTAGCATATGGCCCCCCCTACCAGCAGCCCATCCAGTCTAGCATCTGGCCCCCCCTATCAGCAGCCCATCCAGTCTAGCATCTGGCCCCCCTACCAGCAGCCCATCAAGTCTAGCATCTGGCCCCCCCACCAGCAGCCTATCCAGTCTAGCATCTGCCCCCCCTACCAGCAGCCCATCCAGTCTAGCATCTGGCCCCCCTACCAGCAGCCCATCCAGTCTGCATCTGACCCCCCTCTACCAGCAGCCCATCCAGTCTAGAATCTGGCCCCCCTACCAGCAGCCCATCCAGTCTAGCATCTGGCCCCCCCTACCAGCAGCCCATCCAGTCTAGCATCTGGCCCTCCTACCAGCAGCCCATCCAGTCTAGCATCTGCCCATCCTACCAGCAGCCCATCCAGTCTAGCATCTGGCCCCCCTTCCAGCAGCCCATCCTGTCTAGCATCTGGCCCCCCTACCAGCATAAATATAAGAACGCTAACCAGCTCACCGGTTTGTAGAAGCACGGATCCTCCGCTTGATCAAACGTGAAGATACATAAGAAAATGAAGGAAAAAGGGATCCAGCTTCAATAAAATCTTCATCTTTATTGATTCATAAAAACATGAATAATGGCATGCTCCTGGACAAGCTCAGGACAAGGCTACGCGTTTCGATCACAGGGATCTTTATCACAGCTGACATATTCAGACAAAGGCACATATTTAAGACAAAGGAAGACCAATCACGATCAGAAAAAATGTCATGTGATTTTTGACAAGTCCTTTAACAATTTGCACATAACGAATAAAAAAACAAAAACAATATTTGCACAAATAAAATCAATGCAAAGAAATAAAATTAATAATGGAACATCAATTCGTTTCTTTTGTTGAGACCAAATGGATGTCTGGTATGTAGATTAAAGATCCAGAAAGCTTCACGTGTGAGGAGTCGCTGACGTGCATCTCCACCTCGGGCAGACAGGTTAACACTTTCAATACCTGTGACTTGGAAGGAAGAAACATTGCGAGCATGCTGAAAAATAAAATGTTTAGCAGCAGCAGAAATATTGCGATTTGAAGAGACATTCTTTATATCCTGCAAATGTTCAGCGATCCTGATTTTTAATTTCCTAGTGGTGCAGCCTATATAAGATAAATTGCAAGTAGTGCACATAATTTTATATACCACATAGCATGAATTACAATTGATATATTTGTTAATAGTATAAATCGCAGTGCTGTCATTATTTTCAAAGGTTTTCGTTACACAAACATATTTGCAAAGTGCACATCTATTGTGGCCACATTTATAAAAACCTTTATGTTCTAACCACAATGTTTTATGAGAAGAGAAATTATTACTGAACATGCTTGGAGAAACTTTGTTACCAATAGATGGCGCTTTCCTTGAAACAACATTAATACCTGATGAAAGAATGTCGGCAAGAGAGGGATCTTCATATAAAATAGGCAGCGATCTCAAAATGATTTTTTTGATGTCCCCAAATTGAGGACTATATTGAGCACAAAAATATAGTTTCACTGCAAGATCATTTTTTTGTTGTCGCCCTCCACTAATGAGATCCTCTCTGTTTTTATTACTTACAATTGTTCGTGCTCTTTTTAATGACCATTTAGGATAATTTCTGTTTTTTAATTTTGTATCCACACAATTAAATTCCGTTTCCAAAGCTGTAGGATCGCTGCAGTTTCTCAAAATTCTGGTATATTCACCCAAAGGAATCGATTTAATAGTATGTTTGGGGTGACTGCTTGCTGCATGCAAGATAGAATTACCAGCACAAGGTTTGCTGAACATTTTAGTAATAATAACAGAGTCATGTACCCCATATAAATCAAGATCCAAAAAAGAAATTTTGTTATGATGAAATTTATGAGTAAAATGTATATTGAATGAATTAGAATTGATATAATCAATAAATCCGGATATGGCAGGTACATCACCACTTCAAATGATGAGTAAATCATCAATATATCTACCATACCAAGCAATCGAGTCAATAAATGGATTAGTAGCTGAAAAAATAAAAAAATATTCCCAATATGACATAACAAGATTAGCTAGGGATAGTGCAAATTTCGCACCCATCGCCACGCCAGATTTTTGTAAAAAAATTTATTGTCAAATGAGAAAAAATTGTGGGTTAATAAAAATTGAATAACTTGTAAAATATAATTAATGAGATCCTGGGAATAATTACTGAATTTCGTTAAGACAAACTGCAGCGCTGTCATGGCAACATTGTAAGGTATACAGGTATATAAAGAAGTCACATCACAACATAACCAAGTATATTCTTTAAACCAGATTTTCTTGGAAAACATTCTCAACACTTCTTTAGAATCTTTAATATAACCAGGAGTGATTTGTACTAGTGGTTGAAGTAGTGAGTCAACCCATTCACCCAGATGTTCATTTAAAGATCCAATCCCTGAGACAATATGTCTCATGGGGGGGATTTTCATATCCTTGTGAATTTTTGGGAGACCATGCATGATAGGGATAATAGGATGAGACACTGTGAGATAATCAGTTTGTTTTTTGGTTAAAATACCAAGGCTGAAACCCTCATTGATAATTTGGATAATCTCACTTTTAAATTTATCAGTAGGATTTGTATGGAGTTTTTCATATACATCACTGTCAGACAAGAGAGACATAATTTGAGAATGATAATCCTCTTTATTCAGGATAACTACCGTGCCACCCTTGTCCGACATTTTAATTATTATATCTGACATACTTTTGATCTCATCTAATGCAGTTTTCTGGGCTTTTGTTAAATTGGAATGATTTCTGCTGCTGCCCATTTTAACCCTATCATGAAGGATTTTTAAATCCCTCTCTATCACCTCCTGGTATTTAGTCATGCAATCAGGCCTGGATTGAATGGGATAAAAAGAGGGATTTTTTGTTTTAAACACAGGTGCATGAATAATATCAGATTCATTATCATAGGAATGAGTAGACAAACTAAACAAAGTGTTGAGAGATACCTGTTCTCTGAAAGACAAGTCAGTAAATTCATTATTATATGTCAGCGACTCCTGCAAAGGGGTCTCATCAGAATGATTTAAAAAATGCTTTTTGATGGTAAGGTCTCGCATAAACTTATTGACGTCCAAAATAGTAGAAAAAAGATAGAAATTCTGATCGGGCACAAAATTCAGACCTAAGGACAAAACATCTAATTGCGTTTTGGTAAAGTCTCGTGCAGATAAATTCAAGACATTATCATGGTTTCTTATTTGCGATAATTCTTCCTGCGGCGTGTAATCATGACATGATCTTTGTCGGTGTTTTCTGCCACCCCTGAACATTTGCAGGATATAAAGAATGTCTCTTCAAATCACAATATTTCTGCTGCTGCTAAACATTTTATTTTTCAGCATGCTCGCAATGTTTCTTCCTTCCAAGTCACAGGTATTGAAAGTGTTAACCTGTCTGCCCGAGGTGGAGATGCACGTCAGCGACTCCTCACACGTGAAGCTTTCTGGATCTTTAATCTACATACCAGACATCCATTTGGTCTCAACAAAAGAAACGAATTGATGTTCCATTATTAATTTTATTTCTTTGCATTGATTTTATTTGTGCAAATATTGTTTTTGTTTCTTTATTCGTTATGTGCAAATTGTTAAAGGACTTGTCAAAAATCACATGACATTTTTTCTGATCGTGATTGGTCTTCCTTTGTCTTAAATATGTGCCTTTGTCTGAATATGTCAGCTGTGATAAAGATCCCTGTGATCGAAACGCGTAACCTTGTCCTGAGCTTGTCCAGGAGCATGCCATTATTCATATTTTTATGAATCAATAAAGATGAAGATTTTATTGAAGCTGGATCCCTTTTTCCTTCAATTTCTTAACCCCCTACCAGCAGCCCATCCAGTCTAGCATCTGGCCCCCTACCAGCAGCCCATCCAGTCTAGCATCTGCCCCCCTACCAGCAGCCATCCAGTCTAGCATCTGGCCCTCTACCAGCAGCCCATCCAGTCTAGCATCTGGCCCCCCTACCAGCAGCCCATTCAGTCTAGCATCTGGCCCCCTACAGCACATCCAGTCTAGCATCTGCCCCCCTACCAGCAGCCCATCAGTCTAGCATCTGGCCCCTACCAGCAGCCATCCAGTCTAGCATCTGGCCCCCCCTACCAGCAGCCCATCCAGTCTAGCATCTGGCCCCCTACCAGCAGCCCATCCAGTCTAGCATCTGCCCTCCTCTACCAGCAACCCATCCAGTCTAGCTTCTGGCCCCCCTACAGCAGCCATCCAGTCTAGCATCTGGCCCCCTACCAGCAGCCATCCAGTCTAGCATCTGGCCCCCTACCAGCAGCCCATCCAGTCTAGCATCTGGCCCCCTAACCAGCAGCCCATCCAGTCTAGCATCTGCCCCACACTCCATCCTGCCCTACCAGCAGCCCATCCAGTCTAGCATCTGGCCCCCTACCAGCAGCCCATCCAGTCTAGCATCTGCCCCCCTACCAGCAGCCATCCAGTCTAGCATCTGGCCCCCCTCACAGCAGCCCATCCAGTCTAGCATCTGGCCCCCTACCAGCAGCCCATCCAGTCTAGCATCTGGCCCCCTACCAGCAGCCCATCCAGTCTAGCATCTGGCCCCCACTACCAGCAGCCCATCCAGTCTAGCATCTGGCCCCCCTACCAGCAGCCCATCCAGTCTAGCATCTGGCCCCTACAGCAGCCCATCCAGTCTAGCATCTGGCCCCCTACCAGCAGCCATCCAGTCTAGCATCTGCCCCCCTACCAGCAGCCCATCCAGTCTAGCATCTGGCCCCCCTACCTGGCCCTAACAGCCCTATCCATTCTAGCACCTGCCCCCCCTCCACCAACAGCAGCCCATCCAGTCTAGCATCTGGCCCCCTACCAGCATCCCATCCAGTCTAGCATCTGGCCCCCCTACCAGAGCCCATCCAGTCTAGCATCTGGCCCCCCTAACAGCAGCCCATCCATCTAGCATCTGCCCCCCTACCAGCAGCCCATCCAGTCTAGCATCTGGCCCCTACCAGCAGCCCATCCAGTCTAGCATCTGGCCCCCTTACCAGCAGCCCATCCAGTCTAGCATCTGGCCCCCTCACCATCAGCCCATCCAGTCTAGCATCTGGCCCCCTACCAGCAGCCCATCCAGTCTAGCATCTGGCCCTCCTACCAGCAGCCCATCCAGTCTAGCATCTGGCCCCCCTACAGCAGCCCATCCAGTCTAGCATCTGGCCCCCTACCAGCAGCCCATCCAGTCTAGCATCTGGCCCCCTACCAGCAGCCCATCCAGTCTAGCATCTGGCCCCCCTACCAGCAGCCCATCAGTCTAGCATCTGGCCCCCCTACCAGCAGCCCATCCAGCTAGCATTCTGCCCTCCTACCAGCAGCCCATCCAGTCTAGCATCTGGCCCCCTACCAGCAGCCCATCAAGTCTAGCATCTGCCCATCCTACCAGCAGCCCATCCAGTCTAGCATCTGGCCCCCTACCAGCAGCCCATCCAGCATTAGCATCTGGCCCCCTACCAGCTAGCCCATCCAGTCTAGCATCTGGCCCCCTACCAGCAGCCCATCCAGTCTAGCATCTGGCCCCCCTACCAGCAGCCCATCCATCTAGCATCTGGCCCCCATACCAGCAGCCCATCCAGTCTAGCATCTGGCCCCCTACCAGCAGCCCATCCAGTCTAGCATCTGGCCCCCTACCAGCAGCCCATCCAGTCTAGCATCTGGCCCCCCCACCAGCAGCCCATCCAGTCTAGCATCTGGCCCCCCTACAGCAGCCCATCCAGTCTAGCATCTGCCCCCCTACCAGCACCCATCCATCTAGCATCTGGCCCCCCTACCAGCAGCCCATCCTGTCTAGCATCTGGCCCCCCCTACCAGCAGCACATCCAGTCTAGCATCTGGCCCCCCTACCAGCAGCCCATCCAGTCTAGCATCTGCCCACCTACCAGCAGCCCATCCAGTTAGCATCTGGCCCCCTACCAGCAGCCCATCCAGTCTAGCATCTGGCCCCCCTACCAGCAGCCCATCCAGTCTAGCATCTGGCCCCCTACCAGCAGCCCATCCAGTCTAGCATCTGGCCCCCTACCACAGCCATCCAGTCTAGCATCTGGCCCACCTACCAGCAGCCCATCCAGTCTAGCATCTGGCCCCCCTACCAGCAGCCCATCCAGTCTAGAATCTGGCCCCCTACCAGCAGCCCATCCAGTTAGATCTGGCCCCCCTACCAGCAGCCCATCCAATCTAGCATCTGGCCCCCCTACAAGCAGCCCATCCAGTTAGAATCTGGCTCCCCTACCAGCACGCCCATCCAGTCTAGCATCTGGCCCCCTTACCAGCAGCACATCCAGTCTAGCATCTGGCCCCCTACCAGCAGCCCATCAGTCTAGCATCTGCCCCCTACAGCAGCCCTATCCAGTCTAGCATCTGGCCCCCTACCAGCAGCCCATCCAGCATAGCATCTGGCCTCCCCTACCAGCAGCCCATCCAGTCTAGCATCTGGCCCCCTACCAGCAGCCCATCCAGTCTAGCATCTGGCCCCCCTACCAGCAGCCCATCCAGTCTAGCATCTGGCCCCCTACCAGCAGCCCATCCAGTCTAGCATCTGCCCCCCTACCAGCAGCCCATCCAGTCTAGCATCTGGCCCCCCTACCAGCAGCCCATCCAGTCTAGCATCTGGCCCCCCTACCAGCAGCCCATCCAGTCTAGCATCTGGCCCCCCTACAGCAGCCCATCCAGTCTAGCATCTGGCCCCCCTACCAGACAGCCCATCCAGTCTAGCATCTGGCCCCCCTACCAGCAGCCCATCCAGTCTAGCATCTGGCCCACCTACCAGCAGCCCATCCAGTCTAGCATCTGGCCCCCTTCCAGCAGCCCATCCAGTCTAGCATCTGGCCCCCCTACCAGCAGCCCATCCAGTCTAGCATCTGGCCCCCCTACCAGCAGCCCATCAGTCTAGCATCTGGCCCCCCTACCAGCAGCCCATCCAGTCTAGCATCTGGCCCCCCTACAGCAGCCATCAGTTAGCATCTGGCCACCTACCAGCATCATGTTAGGCATCTGGTAGGGGAGCCAGATCCAGACTGGATTGGGCTCCGGTAAGTGGCCAGATGCTAGACTGATGCTGCTGTAGCCAGATGCCAGCTGATGCTGCTGTAGTTGGCCGATACAGAGCTGATGCTGCGTAGATTGGCCCACTGCTAGACCGGATGGGCTGCTGGTAGTGGGGCCAGATGCTAGACTGATGGCTGCTGGTAGGGGGCCAGATGCTAGACGGATGGGCTGCTGGTAGGGGGCAGATGCTAGACTGGATGGGCTCTGGTAGGGAGGCCAGATGCTAGACTGGATGGGCTGCTGGTAGGTGGGCCAGATGCTAGACTGGATGGGCTGCTGGTAGGCATGGCCAGATGCTAGACTGGATGGCTGCTGGTAGTGGGGCCAGATGCTAGACTGGATGGGCTGCTGGTAGGGGGTGCCAGATGCTAGACTGGATGGGCTGCTGGTAGGGGGCCAGATGCTAGACTGGATGGGCTGCTGGTAGGGGGCCAGATGCTAGACTGGATGGCTGCTGGTAGGGGGGCCAGATGCTAGACTGGATGGGCTGCTGGTAGGGGGCCAGATGCTAGACTGGATGGGCTGCTGGTAGGGGGGGCCAGATGCTAGACTGGAATGGGCTGCTGGTAGGGGGGCCAGATGCTAGACTGGATGGGCTGCTGGTAGGGGGGCCAGATGCTAGACTGATGGGCTGCTGGTAGGGGGGCCAGATGCTAGACTGGATGGGCTGCTGGTAGGGGGGCCAGATGCTAGACTGGATGGGCTGCTGGTAGGGGGCCAGATGCTAGACTGGATGGGCTGCTGGTAGGGGGCCAGATGCTAGACTGGATGGGCTGCTGTAGGGGGCAGATGCTAGACTGGATGGGCTGCTGGTAGGGGGGCCAGATGCTAGACTGGATGGGCTGCTGGTAGGGGGGCCAGATGCTAGACTGGATGGGCTGCTGGTAGGGGGCCAGATGCTAGACTGGATGGGCTGCTGGTAGGGGGGCCAGATGCTGGCCTGGATGGGCTGTGGTAGGGGGGCCAGATGCTAGACTGGATGGGCTGCTGGTAGGGGGGCCAGATGCTAGCTGGATGGGCTGCTGGTAGGGGGGCCAGATGCTAGACTGGATGGGCTGCTGGTAGGGGGGCCAGATGCTAGACTGGATGGGCTGCTGGTAGGGGGGCCAGATGCTAGCATGGATGGGCTGCTGTAGGGTGGGCCAGATGCTAGACTGGATGGGCTGCTGGTAGGGGGGCCAGATGCTACTGGATGGGCTGTGTAGGGCCAGACTGGTAGATGGTGGGCTGCTGGTAGGTGGGCCAGATGCTAGACTGGATGGGCTGCTGGTAGGGGGCCAGATGCTAGACTGGATGGGCTGCTGGTAGGTGGGCCAGATGCTAGACTGGATGGGCTGCTGGTAGGGGGCCAGATGGCTAGACTGGATGGGCTGCTGGTAGGTGGGGCCAGATGCTAGACTGGATGGGCTGCTGGTAGGGGGCCAGATGCTAGACTGGATGGGCTGCTGGTAGGGGGGCCAGATGCTAGACTGGATGGGCTGCTGATAGGGGTGCCAGATGCTAGACTGGATGGGCTGCTGGTAGGGGGGCCAGATGCTAGACTGGATGGGCTGCTGGTAGGGGGGCCAGATGCTAGACTGGATGGGCTGCTGGTAGGGGGGCCAGATGCTAGACTGGATGGGCTGCTGGTAGGGGTGCCAGATGCTAGACGGATCTGCTGTAGGGGCAGATGCTAGCTGATGGGCTGCTGTAGGGGCCAGATGCTAGTCTGGATGGCTGCTGGTAGGGGGCCAGTGCTAGACTGAATGGGCTGCTGGTAGGGGTGTCCAGATGCTAGACTGGACAGGCTGCTGGTAGGGGGGGCAGATGCTAGACTGGATGGGCTGCTGGTAGGGGGCCAGATGCTAGACTGGATGGGTGCTGGGGCCAGTGCTAGACTGAGGGCTGTTGGGGGCCAGATGCTAGACTGGATGTGGTAGCGATGTAGTGGGGGGGGGCAGATGCTAGACTGGATGGGCTGCTGGTAGGGGGCATGCTACTGATAGGCTGCTGTGGCAGTATGCTTAGACTGGATGGGCTGCTGGTAGGGGGGGCCAGATGCTAGACTGGATGGGCTGCTGGTAGGATGGGCCAGATGCTGGACTGGATGGGCTGCTGGTATGGGGCCAGATGCTAGACTGGAGGGCTGCTGGTAGGGGGTCCAGATGCTAGACTGGATGCGGTGTTGTTAGAGGTGCCAGATGCTAGACAGATGGGCTGCTGGTAGGGGGTCCAAATGCTAGACTGGATGGGCTGTTGGTAGGGGTTGCAGATGCTAGACTGGATGGGCTGCTGGTAGGGGGGCCCAGACTGAGGGCTTAGAGACTAGGATGGGCTGCTGGTAGGGGGGCCAGATGATAGACTGGATGGGCTGCTGGTAAGGGGGGGGCTAGATGCTAGACTGGATGCTGGATTTTCTTCAATTTCGTTAAGCATAATCTCACTAAATTGCAGCCGCCTGTCTGGATCATCCTGCAATAAACCATGAATTAGACATGGACGATAAGCTTTCCACCCAATAGATTTCAGGATGTGCATGATGGAAGCTTGTGATATTCTCATTTCTAAAGAGAGTCCTCTGGTGGACTTTTTTGGACTCTGAACAAATGTTTCGACTACAAGTAGTTTATTATTTTCTGTACAGGCTGTTTTGGGTCGACCAGTTTTTGGAGCATTAAGGATTGAGCCAGTGGCATCGAATTTGTCGCTAATGCGGTAAATGGTTTGTCTCTTTGGGGTTTGAGTACAAAATGTTTCAGCCCAATTTGCTCTAACAGTTTCAGCATTTTGAGATTTCCAATACTCTTTTAAAATCCATTTTCATTGATTATTTGCCATTTTGGGGGAGATTTATCTGTAAAAACTGGATCTGTGAAACTGACTCAGTTGCTCTTAGCAACCAATCAGATTCCACCTTTCATTTTCCAAAGAGTCTGTGAAGAATGAAAAGTGGAATCTGATTAGTTGCTAAGGGCAACTGAGTCATTTTCACTTTACACCATGTTTGATAAATCTCCCCCTTCATAACCCTATTACACATACTGTCCACCTACTTTTGGACCACCCTGTATATATATATATATATATATATATATATATATATATATATATATATATTCTATTATATATATCTATTCTTTATTAAACATGTCAGTGTGATTTTTCTGTACAGTGAACTGAATTGCCGACTTTTAAAAAACGGATCCGTCGAAAACCGGAAGAAACAGATGAAAAAAGTGATGCAACGGTTCCGTTGATCCGTCAAAACAACGGATTGTGACTGACGGCAAAAAACTGATGTGTGAAAGAGGCCTTAGTGATTCTAGGGCTGTATTCATGTACTGATTGTGGTTCTGATGGTGCATTCATGTATTTATGGTTGTTCTGGGGATGTATTCCCTCATTAAAAATAAAGAAATTACACAATGAAAACTGTTGTACATTCATAAAAGTTTGGTCTATGAAAAGATAATACTAATTACAATACAGCAAGGAAAAAAATAAATACTCCAGAACTGTTTATTTTGTCACCTCGCCTTCCTAAAAAAAACAAAAGAGTAGCAACTTTGGTATTGCTGTAATCGCACTAAGCTGGAGAATCATGCTCACAGGTCACTTTTACCTTTAAATCAAAACCCAAACGATACACTTTCATGTATTTGCAGGTTTATATTTCACTGGGAGAGGTGAGACTTTGTGGGGGGCGCAGAATTAGCTACAATCCGCCCTAGTTATGAGGCATATGGTGCAACATTAGGACCCGTGGACCTGCCCTATTATGAGGTTATGTGGAGCAGGTATGAGGCCATGGGATCTTATGTTGTACAGTGAATAGATGCTGGGGTGCAGGAGATACTTGGATAGATGCTGGGGTACAGCAGATACATGGCTAGATGCTGGGGTGCAGCAGATACGTGGATAGAGGCTGGGCTGCAGCAGAAACGTGGATAGAGGTTGGGCTGCAGCAGAAACGTGGATAGAGGCTGGGCTGCAGCAGAAACTTGGATAGAGGCTGGGCTGCAGCAGAAACGTGGATAGAGGCTGAGCTGCAGCAAATATGTGGATAGAGGCTGGGCTGCAGCAGAAACGTGGATAGATGCTGGGGTGCAGTAGATACGTGGATAGAGGCTGGGCTGCAGCAGATATGTGGATAGAGGCTGGGTGCAGCTGACATGTGGATAGATGCTGGGCTGCAGTAGAAACGTGGATAGAGGCTGGGCTGCAGCAGAAACGTGGATAGAGGCTGGGCTGCAGCAGAAACGTGGATAGAGGCTGGGCTGCAGCAGATATGTGGATAGAGGCTGGGCTGCAGCAGAAACGTGGATAGATGCTGGGGTGCAGTAGATACGTGGATAGAGGCTGGACTGCAGCAGAAACGGGGAAAGATGCTGGGCTGCAGCAGAAACTTGAATAGATGCTGGGGTGCAGCAGATACATGGATAGAGGCTGGGCTGCAGCAGAAACGTGGATAGATGCTGGGGTGCAGTAGATACGTGTATAGAGGCTAGGTGTCACGCTGTATAGCAGATATATATATATGTGATGTCAGTAATCTATATCAAAAGGGCAACATACTATATAACATGCGCATAGATATATGATAACATAGAATTACCTGACAGAATGTCCAGTGGGTCAATACGGAATCCGTTATACGCTGTCTCTGGCTAGAGGGTGACCGGGGTCTATGCTGACCCTAAACTGGGGTCCTAACTAATCCCTCTACCTGGAGGTACTGTTAAAGGTACAGAGGTCCAGGCCACCAGCGTAAACCCTGTCTCCTATCAATCCCTGCCAACTGTAATCTAGTCCTAAGAAGGACCCTGATTACCACCAAAGGGAATGAACAGGTAACGGTTAATGAACAGAAAGACATACAAGAAAGACAAGAAATAAAGTAAATAAAGTCTTACATACAACACTCACACACAGTAGGAACACCTAAGGTCTCAGAGATAAACTATAAGCTATAAGAGTAAAAACAACTAAGGAACTCTTAGCTTAAGTATTCTCAGAACCGATCCAGTCTGCTAGACTACATGAAGGCTTTCACCGGCATCTAACACCCAGACTGGCAGGGATATAAAGGAAGCTAATTAGAACATAATCAAAAGCAGCCGGGCGAGGCTGGACCTAGTCTTAGCAAAGAGCTAGGTAAAATTAACTCTCTCATTACCAAACACAAAGTAACAGCAACTCAGCTGCGAGAAGTCAGAATGTGCAATCGCGACGATCCTCGTGGCGATGCACCCATGACACTAGGCTGCAGCAGAAACGTGGATAGATGCTGGGCTGCAGCAGAAACGTGAATAGATGCTGGGGTGCAGCAGATACATGGATAGAGGCTGGGCTGCAGCAGAAACGTGGATATATTCTGGGGTGCAGCATATACGTGGATAGAGGCTGGGCTGCAGCAGAAACGTGGATAGAGGCTGGGCTGTAGCAGAAACATGGACAGAGGCTGGGCTGCAGCAGAAACGTGGATAGAGGCTGGGCTGCAGCAGAAACGTGGATAGAGGCTGGGGTGCAGCAGAAACGTGGATAGAGGCTGGGGTGCAGCAGAAACGTGGATAGAGGCTGGGCTGCAGCAGAAACGTGGATAGAGGCTGGGCTGCAGCAGAAATGTGGATAGATGCTGGGCTGCAGCAGAAACGTGGATAGAGGCTGGGCTGCAGCAGAAACGTGGATAGATGCTGGGCTGCAGCAGAAACTTGGATAGATGCTGGGATGCAGCAGATACATGGATAGATGCTGCGGTGCAGCAGAAACGTGGATAGATGCTGCGGTGCAGCAGAAACATGGATAGATGCTGGGATGCAGCAGACATGTGGATAGATTCTGGGGTGCAGCAGACATGTAGATAGATGCTGGGGTGCAGCTGACATGTGGATAGATGCTGGGATGCAGCAGACATGTGGATAGAGTCTGGGATGCAGCAGATATGTGGATAGATGCTGGGGTGCAGCAGAAACGTGGATAGATGCTGGGGTGCAGCAGAAACGTGGATAGATGCTGGGATGCAGCAGATACTTGGATAGATGATGTGGTGCAGCAGAAACATGGATAGATGCTGAGGTGCAGCAGATACGTGGATAGATGCTGGGATGCAGCGAGAAATGTGGATAGATGCTGGGGTGCAGCAGATACGTGGATATGGCACAGCTGTGGACCGCTCCATGCTTCTTTATATACCAGGATTGGCTTCCATCTCATCTCCTGCAGACCGGTTACTTTTGTCTCCATTTTCCAGCCTCGCATGACTTCCTCCAACAGTGGTCTTACTCCAGAAGGACGTGGTGGTCACATAATTTATGGCCTTGTCACACCGGCTCTGTTAATCCAATACTGGAAATATTTTGCCACATTCACTGGGGGAGTGAAAGTTTGTGTCGAGTCCCCAAACCGACCCCGCACCACGTCCGAGAGCCCCCAGAAAACATTTTATGATGGCAGAAGGAAATGAAGAATTTTAAGCCTTGTGGGGCTGCTCCCAGGCAATGGGAAAGCTAATTTTACCAGTGCCAGAACTGCAAGGAGGGAAATCTCTGTAATTGGCCCCTTGGGGTTTATTCGAGGGACATAATCTGATTCATTAGAGGGGGCCATAGTTTTCCTCCAATATTACTACACATAGTGAGAGTTTATTTACTGCGTCTTTTTCTTGGAGGTTCCTGTAGTACATGAAGGTTGTGATGTCTAACTTTATGTGTGGCCCCTGGTGCCAAACAGCAGAGAGCTGTAACTCAGAGCCAGGAGGACATCAGAGGGACTGTGCACGCTCTACGGGTACAATGGCGAGCCTCTCACTGTACAGCTTGCTCGTTGCTGCGACCTCCACGTTTCTCTGTTCTGCAGAACTTACAATCTAATTGTCCTACAAGAGACGCAGGCACAGAGGAAAATAGCTGAAGCCTCTACAGGTGCTTCTCATAAAATTAAAATATCATCAAAAAGTTAGTTTATTTCAGTTCTTCAATACAAAAAGTGAAACTCATATATTAGATTGAGTCATTACAAACAGAGTGATCTGTTTCACGTGTTTATTTCTGTTAATGTTGATAATTATGGCTTACAGCCAAAGAAAACCCAAAAGTCATTATCTCAACAAATTAGAATACTTTATAACAGCAGCTTGAAAAATGATTTTAGAATCTGAAATGTTGTCTCCCTGAAATGTATGCTCAGTAAATGCACTCAATACTTCGTCGAGGCTCCTTTGGCATCAATTACTGCATCATTGCGGCGTGGCAGGGAGGCGATTAGCCTGTGGCACTGCTGAGGTGTTATGGAAGCCCAGGTTGCTTTGATATCAGCCTTCAACTCATCTGCATTGTGGAGTCTGGTGTCTCTCATCTTCCTCTTGACAATACTCCATAGATTCTCTATGGAGTTAAGGTCAGACGAGTTTGCTGGCCAATCAAGCACAGTGATACTTTGTTTTTAAACCAGGAATTGGTACTTTTGGCAGTGGGGACAGGTGGCAAGTCCTGCTGGCTCCCTAAACCATCACTGACTGTGGATACTTCACACTAGACCTTGGAAATCAAGATCCCAGAGTCTGTAGGAAGAGTGGAGAGGCCACAATCCAAGCTGCTTGAGGTCTAGTGTGAAGTTTCCACAATCAGTGATGGTTTGGGAAGCCATGTCATCTGCTGGTGTAGGTCCACTGTGTTTTATCAAGACCAAAGTCAGTGCAGCCGTCTACCAGGACATTTTAGAGCACTTCATGCTTCCCTCTGCTGACAAGCTTTTTGGAGATGGACATTTCATTCTCCAGCAGGACTTGGCACCTGCCAATACCTGGTTTACAAATAACAGTATCACTGTGCTTGATTGGCCAGCAAACTCGCCTGACCTTAAATGGGGTATTGTCAAGAGGAAGATGAGAGACACCAGACCTAACAATGCAGACGAGCTGAAGGCTGCTATCAAAGCAACCTGGGCTTCCATAACACCTCAGCAGTGCCACAGGCTTATCGCCTCCATGCTAAGCAGCATTGATGCAGTAACTGATGCAAAAAAAGCCCCGACCAAGTATTGAGTGCATTTACTGAACATACATTTCAGTAGGCCAACATTTCGATTTTAAAGTCATTTTTTCAAGCTGGTGTTATAAAGTATTCTAATTTACTGAGATAATGACTTTTGGGTTTTCATTGGCTGTAAGCCATAATCACCAACATTAACAGAAATAAACACTTGAATAGATCACTCTGTGTGTAATGATTCTATACAATATACGAGTTTCTCTTTTTGTATTGAAGAACTGAAATAAATTAACTTTTTCATGATATTCTTATTTTGTGAGATGCAAATGTATATTGTGTCATGTAGAAGAGGACACAGAGGAGGCCCCTGTGCAAGAACGTGACGTGGACCCTGTGCCCTTGTCTAATGGCTCCTCATGGAGCAGCAATCCCAGCTGCTTTAGAGGGAGATGTGGCACCAGTGGTTTGTGGCCAGTGGTCCTCATATTATGCAGTATCAGAACATCCAAAACCGTGAAATAATATTTAATAACCTACTTCTCCATCTGAGACCACAGCAAACCATCCTATGCTGCACTAATCATACACATAAGAAACCATGCCAGACTATGCTACGCTACAATGTAACATCCTACACTACACTTATCCCGCCCCATATGCCACCACACCAGACCCTGCTATACTCTAATGGTATTAACAAACGCATAACCAGATTCATGTAAAGTAGCAGTGAACACAGTTCACCTTGTTGCTACTATTAACTCTATAAGTCAATTATTCAAATATAGGAGGACAAAAAGGAGTTTTATATGCAAAAATCGTGAAAAAGTTTATTAGGTATTACAAACATTTTAACTAGCACAATACAAGTACAAAAATGTGTGTTAAAAGGACACAAAAGGGCGGCAATATAATAGCACAAAAAACATGCAAGTGCAAAGATATCATATGTTTAAGTAAACATGGGAGAACCTCAGCAAAAAGACCAAACGCTTGTCAGTTATATTCACCAGGTAAGTAAACAGTAATAGGTCTCAAAAATATGCTAATTGCTGACATGAAAAAAACACATCCCAGATGTATACATAATAAATTTCAATAAATTGGGAGAGGGATCATGGAAATGTTCTCACCAGGTGCTAATTGCCATCCCAGGACACCCCGACGCGCGTTTCGCTGCTGTGCGCTTTTGCTTTCTCAAGGGGAAGTGTGTGAAGCCCTCTGTGAGGACCTTTAAGTATCCAAAGTTACCTGTCACATGACCGCCAGATATTCTATCCAGGATTTGCTGCAGAGCGGCGCATGCGCACGGTGGTACTGCTCCAACCCACGTGACCCGGACATGCCAGCCAGTAACAAAGCAACGGCTCAAACAGAGCCGCAGCTGTGAATCAGCGAAGTGTCGCCGGATGACGGGGGACGGCCACAGAAACCAATTGTGCGCATGCACACACAGCGGTACACAAATATATACAATAGTTAAACATCAATTATACAAAAAAAAATGTGTACAGTTCTTCCTTCGATGTCATTCTCGGGGTGTCAATCAACAAATTTACAAATTGGATCACAAAGGCCATCCATTCCTGACACAATCGGACATCCCGGAGGGTTGACGGCGTCCTTGTGTACCTTCGGAAGCAAATAAAACGCTTGTCAGTAATATTCACCAGGTAAGTAAACAGTAATAGGTCTCAAAAAGATGCTAATTGCTGACATGAAAAAACCACATCCCAGATGTATACTGTTGTGAATGGACTTGAAATGAGTTCTGAGCAGAGGCTCCCTCTGGTGGTTACAAGCGGTACTGGACTGTCCAGTGAAGATTGTGAGGATTGGGAATCAGGTGTTACTGACTGGTCTTATATAAGGGAGTCGCCTTCCCATCAGGGTTGCCGGTGATCAATTGTTCTGGTCTCAATCCTTGATTCCTGTTTCCTTTGTAGCCTGCTGTGTCGTGTCTGCATCTCCTGCTAACATATAAGACATTTTCTTCTTTTTGTTTTTGTGCTTGATTTTTGCATTTTGTCCTGCACTTCTGTGGGGGCCTTCAGGGTCCCCTCCGGAGGCTTTTGCCCTCTCAGTTTAGTTCAGCCACTGATGTTTGTACATTTGCTTTTTCCAGTTTTTTCAGTGGCTGCTGTTTTGATTTTGTTACACCAGAGAACTAATTTAGGTGGTAGAGGTCGTGTGATCTCAGGTGTTTTTGAAATTAGTAGAGTTGGTGCTTTTCAGGGTTTTTTGGGATTGCAGTAAGTGCCCTTCCTATCCTTTTCTATTTAGGTAGTTTGGGCCCCAATGTTTGCTCATACTATTTTCTGTCTGTGTCAGTATTTCTTCTTGTCTAACCGCCATTACATGTTTGGGGGCTTTCTATGTTCTTTGGGGATCTGCTACGGGTCAGATAGCTTTCCTCTTTCTATCTCTAGGGTAGTTAGTTTCTCAGGCTGTGACGAGGCGTCTAGGACCAACGTAGGAACGCTCCAAGGCTGCCTCTAGTTGTGGTGGTTAGTCAGGGTACTGCAATCTCATAGATTCCAACTGCTCTGGTGTATTGCCTTTTTTACCTGCACTCCTCAGCTACCGAAACATAACAGTATCACCGGCCTAAAAATTGAAAATTGTATGGTACTCACAGAAGGGAAAAATATTGTGAAAAAAAAAAAAAAGGTTGTCAGAGTTGTCAGAGATATTTTTCTGTTTGTTGCATTTTTTTTTTTCCCTCTATCTCTGGGTGCTGGGGAGGATTTTTTCTCTCAATGGAGTTTGCACAGCTGTCTGGCCGTGTGGATCAGCTTGCCACTGAGGTTCGGAGTATTGCTACCTATCTTGCTAGGTTGCCTGTTGTGGAACCTAGGATTCCCATGCCAGATTTGTTTTTGGGGGATCGAGCCAAGTTTCTGAATTTCAAAAATAATTGTAAATTGTTTTTTGCCTTAAAATCTAAGTCCTCAGGGAACGCAGCGCAGCAGGTTCAAATTGTCATCTCTCTCCTGCGCGGCGATCCTCAGGATTGGGCTTTTTCCCTGACACCTGGGGATCCTGTTTTGAGTGATGTTGATGCATTTTTTCAGGCCTTGGGGTTATTGTACGATGAGCCTAATGTCACTGATCAAGCTGAAAAAGCCTTGTTGGCATTAAATCAGGGGCTTGATGACGCTGAGTTATACTGTCAGAGATTCCGTAGGTGGGCAGTCCTGACCAAATGGAATGACGACGCTTTGGCAGCCCTTTTTCGGAAGGGTCTGTCAGATAATGTAAAGGATGTTATGGTGGGATTCCCTGTCCCCTCTGGTCTCAATGATTCTATGTCAGTAGCGATTCAAATTGACAGACGTTTGCGTGAGCGGAGAAGTATGGTGGAATAGTGTTGCCTTGTGAACCTGCTTCTGAATCCATGCAGTGTGATAGAGTGGTTTCTGGGGCACAGCGTCATGAGTTTCAAAAGCGCAATGGGTTATGTTTCTACTGTGGTGATGCCTCTCATGCTATTTCAGTCTGCCCTAAGCGGGGAAGACGTTTTGCACGTTCAGTTGTCTTGGGTAGTGTTCAGACTAAGTTTTTATTAACTGTTACTCTGATATGCTCTCTGTCCTCATTTTCTGCTCAGGCTTTCGTTGATTCGGGAGCAGCTATTAACCTGATGGATTTTGATTTTGCTAAACGTTGTGGGTTTCCCTTGATACCCCTACGGAAGTCTATTCCCCTACTGGGGATCGATTCTACCCCTTTAGCTGAGAATAAACCTCAGTTCTCTACTCAGGTGATAATGAGGGTTGAACCTGATCATCAGGAGAGCTGCAAATTTTTGGTTCTGTATAATCTGCATGACATTATCGTACTGGGTTTCCCTCGGTTACCGTCTCATAATCCTGTTTTGGATTGGAAATCTGTGTCTGTAACCAGTTGGGGCTGCCAATGTGTTAATACCAACACTCCTGTTTTTTCTGCCTCCCCCCAGGCTCAGGATGTTCCTGACTTTTTGATTGATTTTTCTGATGTGTTTAGCGAAAGTAAATCTGCATCCTTGCCTCCCCATAGGAGCTATGACTGCGCTATTGAATTAGTGCCTGGTAGTAAATTCCCTAAAGGTCGCCTTTTTAACTTGTCTGTACCTGAACATGACGCTATGCGGTCTTATATCAAGGAGTCATTGGAGAAGGGTAATATCAGACCATCCTCTTCACCCTTAGGTGCCGGTTTTTTCTTTGTGGCCAAAAAGGATGGTTCATTAAGGCCGTGTATTGATTATCGTCTTTTGAACAATATTACTGTGAAATATCAATATCCGTTACCCTTGATTTCTGACCTGTTTTCCAGGGTGAAAAACGCTACTTGGTTTACCAAGCTTGACCTCAGGGGGGCATATAACCTTATTCGCATTAAGCACGGGGATGAATGGAAGACGGCATTTAATACCCCTGAGGGGCATTTTGAGTACCTTGTGATGCCCTTTGGGCTCACTAATGCTCCTTCTGTCTTCCAGTCCTTCATGAATGACATTTTCAGGGATTTTGTGGATAAATTTCTGATTGTTTATTTGGATGATATCTTGATTTTTTTCCAATGACTGGGACTCTCATGTGAAACATGTTCGAACTGTATTCCAGATTTTGAGAGAGAATGCTCTGTATGTGAAGGGATCAAAGTGTCTTTTTGGCGTACAGAGGATCTCATTTTTGGGATTCATTTTGTCCCCATCTGTTATTGAAATGGACCCGGTCAAGGTTCAGGCCATCTGTGATTGGGTCCAACCTACTTCATTAAAGGCTCTTCAAAGATTTTTGGGTTTTGCCAATTTTTATCGTAAATTTATTGGTAATTTCTCGGTTATTGTTAAACCACTAACTGATTTGACCAAAAAGGGTTCTGATGTGGTGAATTGGCCTCCTGAGGCAGTCTCTGCATTTCAGGAACTTAAGCAGAGATTCACTTCTGCTCCTGTTCTACGGCAGCCTGATGTTTCTCTGCTATTTCAGGTGGAGGTTGATGCCTCTGAAATTGGGGCAGGTGCCGTTTTGTCCCAAAGAGATCCAGAGACCTCTAAAAGTAACCCTTGTGCCTTTTTCTCTCGAAAATTTTCTCCTACTGAACGTAATTATGACGTGGGTAATCGGGAGTTATTGGCCATGAAGTGGGCTTTTGAAGAGTGGAGACATTGGCTGGAGGGAGCCAAACATCAGGTGGTGGTCCTTACGGACCATAAGAATCTGGTTTATCTGGAATCTGCCAAGCGACTTAATCCTAGACAGCCAGGTGGGCCTTGTTTTTCACACGTTTTAATTTTGTGGTTTCCTTTCTTCCTGGCACTAAGAATGTTAAGGCGGATGCCCTCTCGAGGAGTTTCCTTGTGGACTCTCCTGAGGTATCTGATCCTTCTGTTATTTTGAAAGAAGGTGTAGTTCTTTCCGCCATCTCGCCCAATTTGAGACTGGCTCTGGAGGGGTGTCAGGAGGATAGGCCCGAGCGCTGCCCTGTTGGGAAATTGTTTGTCCCGGACCAGTGGAAAAAGAGTGTGATGTCTGAGATTCATTGTTCCGCGTTGGCCGGTCATCCGGAATTTTTGGTACCAGAGACTTGGTTAGTCGGTCCTTTTGGTGGCCTACCTTGTCTCGTGATTCAGGGTTGTGCATTCCGGACCCGACTTCCTCCTTCCAAGCACTTCTATCGCTCATATTTTGATTGAATACAATTGCCTGTGGCCCAAGAAGCCCATGGACCACTTTATCTCTATGGATTTCATTTCCGACCTCCCTGTTTCTCAGAGAATGACCGTCATCTGGGTGATTTGTGATAGGTTTTCCAAAATGATACATCTTGTGCCATTACCTAAGTTGCCTTCCTCCTCTGAATTGGTGCCTTTGTTCCTTCAGCACGTGGTTCGTTTACACGGCATTCCTGAGAACATTGTGTCTGACAGAGGAGTCCAGTTTGTTTCCAGATTTTGGAGGACCTTTTGTTCTAAACTTGGTGTTCAATTGTCTTTCTCCTCGGCGTTTCATCCTCAGACCAATGGTCAAACAGAGAACAAACCAGACATTGGAGACTTATCTAAGATGCTTTGTGTCTGCTGATCAGGATGACTGGGTCTCTTTTTTGCCTTTGGCTGAGTTTGCTCTTAATAATAGGGCTAGCTCTGCCACTTTGATGTCTCCATTTTTCTGTATTCTGGGTTTCACCCTCGATTTTCTTCAGGACAGACGGAGGCTTCTGTCTGTCCAGGTGTTGACTCTGTTGTGGAGCGTATGCAACAGATTTGGGACCAGGTAGTGGAGAGATTGTCCCTCTCTCAGGAGAGGGCCCAGCGGTTTGCTAACCGGCATAGGACTGATGGTCCTCGGTTTAAAGTGGGGGACTTGGTCTGGTTGTCCTCAAAAAATATTCCTATGAGAGTGGCATCTCCTAAATTTAAGCCTAGGTTCATTGGACCTTATAAGATCATGGAGATTCTTAATCCTGTTTCTTTTCGTTTGCTTCTTCCAGGGACATTTAAGATCCATAACGTGTTCCACAAGTCCTTGTTGAAGAGGTTTGTTGAGCCAGTGGTTCCTACTGCTTTGCCTCCTGACCCTGTTCTGGTTGAGGGCAATATGGAGTTTGTGGTTGAGAAAATATTGAATTCTCATTTTTCTAGACGGAAACTCCAGTATTTGGTTAAGTGGAGAGGTTATGGTCAGGAAGACAATTCTTGGGTGTTTGCTTCGGACATCCATGCTAGGAGACTTATCCGTGCGTATCATAGAACTCATCCTGACCGACCTGGTTGCTCAAGTGAGGTTTCGGTGACCCCTCCTCAAGGGGGGGGTACTGTTGTGAATGGACTTGAAATGAGTTCTGAGCAGAGGCTCCCTCTGGTGGTTACAAGCGGTACTGGACTGTCCAGTGAAGATTGTGAGGATTGGGAATCAGGTGTTACTGACTGGTCTTATATAAGGGAGTCGCCTTCCCATCAGGGTTGTCGGTGATCAATTGTTCTGGTCTCAATCCTTGATTCCTGTTTCCTTTGTAGCCTGCTGTGTCGTGTCTGCATCTCCTGCTAACAGATAAGACATTTTCTTCTTTTTGTTTTTGTGCTTGATTTTGCATTTTGTCCTGCACTTCTGTGGGGGCCTTAAGGGTCCCCTCCGGGGGCTTTTGCCCTCTCAGTTTAGTTCAGCCACTGATGTTTGTACATTTGCTTTTTCCAGTTTTTTCAGTGGCTGCTGTTTTGATTTTGTTACACCAGAGAACTAATTTAGGTGGCTAGAGGTCGTGTGATCTCAGGTGTTTTTGAAATTAGTAGAGTTGGTGCTTTTCAGGGTTTTTGGGATTGCAGTAAGTGCCCTTCCTATCCTTTTCTATTTAGGTAGTTTGGGCCCCAACGTTTGCTCATACTATTTTCTGTCTGTGTCAGTATTTCTTCTTGTCTAACCGCCATTACATGTTTGGGGGCTTTCTATGTTCTTTGGGGATCTGCTCCGGGGCAGATAGCTTTCCTCTTTCTATCTTTAGGGTAGTTAGTTTCTCAGGCTGTGACGAGGCGTCTAGGACCAACGTAGGAACGCTCCACGGCTGCCTCTAGTTGTGGTGGTTAGTCAGGGTACTGCAATCTCATAGATTCCAACTGCTCTGGTGTATTGCCTTTTTTACCTGCACTCCTCAGCTACCGAAACATAACAGTATACAGTCATGGACAAAAGTTTTGAGAATGACACAAATATTAATTTTTACAAAGTCTACTGCTTCACTTTTTCTAATGGCAATTTGCATATACTCCAGAATGTTATAAAGAGTGATCAGCTTAACAGTAATTACTTGCAAAGTCAATATTTGGCTAGAAAATGAACTTTATCCCCCAAAATACATTTCAACATCATTGCAGCCCTGCCTTAAAAGGACCAGCTAACCTCTTTTCATTGATTGCTCCATTAACACAGGTGTGGGTGTTGATGAGGACATGGCTGGAGATCAATCTGTCACGATTAAGTAAGAATGACACCACTGGACACTTTAAAAGGAGGCTGGTGCTTGGCATCATTGTTTCTCTTCTGTTAACCATGGTTATCTCTAAAGAAACACGTACAATCATCATTGCAATGCACAAAAATGGCCTAACAGGGAAGAGTATCGCAGCTAGAAAGATTGCACCTCAGTCAACAATCTATCGAAACATCAAGAACTTCAAGGAGAGAGGTTCCATTGTTGCCAAAAACGCTCCAGGGCGCCCAAGAAAGACCAGCAAGCGCCAGGACCGTCTCTTAAAAGTGTTTCAGCTGCGGGATCGGGCTACCAGCAGTGCAGAGCTTGCTCAGGAATGGCAGCAGGCAGGTGTGAGTGCATCTGCACGCACTGTGAGGCGGAGACTCTTGGAGCAAGGCCTGGTCTCAAGGAGGGCAGCAAAGAAGCCACTTCTCTCCAGAAAAAACATCATGGACAGACTGATATTCTGCAAAAGGTACAGGCAGTGGACTGCTGAGGACTGGGGTAAAGTTATTTTCTCTGATGAATCCCCTTTTCGATTGTTTGGGACATCAGGAAAACGCCTCATTCGGAGAAGACAAGGTGAGCGCTACCACCAGTCTTGTCTCATGCCAACTGTTAAGCATCCTGAAACCATTCATGTGTGGGGTTGCTTCTCAGCCAAGGGAATCGGCTCTCTCACAGTCTTGCCTAAAAACACAGCCATGAATAAAGAATGGTACCAGAATGTCCTCCAAGAGCAACTTCTCCCAACCCTCCAAGAGCAGTTTGGCGATCAACAATGCCTTTTCCAGCATGATGGAGAACCTTGCCATAAAGCAAAGGTGATAACTAAATGGCTCAGGGAACAAAACATAGAGATTTTGGGTCCATGGCCTGGAAACTCCCCAGATCTTAATCCCATTGAGAACTTGTGGTCAATCATCAAGAGACGGGTGGACAAACAAAAACCTAAAAATTCTGACAAAATGAAAGCATTGATTGTGCAAGAATGGACTGCTATCAGTCAGGATTTGGTCCAGAAGTTGATTGAGAGCATGCCAGGGAGAATTGCAGAGGTCCTGAAGAAGAAGGGTCAACACTGCAAATATTGACTTGCTGCATTAACTCATTCTAACTGTCAATATAAGCTTTTGTTACTCATATGTTTGCAATTATATTTCTGTCTGCGATAAAAACATCTGTCAAACACACATAAAAACCAGAGGGCAGCAGATCATGTGAAAATATAGTATTTGTGTCATTCTCAAAACTTTTGGCCATGACTGTACATAATAAATTTCAATAAATTGGGAGAGAATGACATCGATAGAAGAACTGTACACATTTTTTTTGTATAATTGATGTTTAACTATTGTATATATTTGTGTACCGCTGTGTGCGCATGCGCACGATTGGTTTCTGTGCCCGTCCCCCGTCATCCGGCGACGCTTCGCTGATTCACAGCTGCGGCTCTGTTTGAGCCGTTGCTGTGTTACTGGCTGGCATGTCCGGGTCACGTGGGTTGGAGCAGTACCACCGTGCGCATGCGCCGCTCTGCAGCGAATCCTGGATAGAATATCTGGCGGTCATGTGACCGGTAACTATGGATACTTAAAGGTCCTCACAGAGGGCTTCACACACTTCCCCTTGAGAAAGCGAAAGCGCACAGCAGCGAAACGCGCGTCGGGGTGTCCTGGGATGGCAATCAGCACCTGGTGAGAACATTTCCATGATCCCTCTCCCAATTTATTGAAATTTATTATGTATACATCTGGGATGTGTTTTTTTCATGTCAGCAATTAGCATCTTTTTGAGACTTATTACTGTTTACTTACCTGGTGAATATAACTGACAAGCGTTTGGTCTTTTTGCTGAGGTTCTCCCATGTTTACTTAAACATATCATATCTTTGCACTTGCATGTTTTTTGTGCTATTATATTGCCGCCCTTTTGGTGTCCTTTTAACACACATTTTTGTACTTGTATTGTGCTAGTTAAAATGTTTGTAATACCTAATAAACTTTTTCACGATTTTTGCATATAAAACTCCTTTTTGTCCTCCTATATTTGTATACTCTAATGGTACTGTAGCAGATGATGAACACACTTTGTGTAAATCAAGCAAACATAAGAAACTTTGTAATACATTTCATCATTGAAATCTGTGTCTTTCTCCACTAATGAACCGCTTCTTGTCCTCTCACCTCTTGAACTCATCATTCACTCTAAGGGCCCCGTCTCACATAGCGAGATCGCTAGCGAGATCGCTGCTGAGTCACAAGTTTTGTGACGCAACAGTGATCTCAGCAGCGATCTCGCTATGTCTGACACGTACCAGCGATCAGGCCCCTGCTGTGAATCGCTGGACTTTTTTTTGATCGCTGGTCTCCCGCTGGCCAGCACGTATCGCTGCATGTGGCAGGCAGGAGACCAGCGATCAGCTGGTAACCAAGGTACACATCGGGTTTCCAGGCGCGGGGCTGTGCCTGGAAACCCGATGTGTACGTTGGATACCAGCGCGCTGCTGCAGGGGAGCTGGTAACCAAGGTCACATCGGGATTCCAGGCACCGCGCAGCACCTGGAAACCCGATGTGTACCTTGGCTACCAGCTCCTTGAACCAGCGGGCTGGTATCCAACGTACACTGGGGGGTAACTAGGCGACGTTACCCGCAGTGTCGTTGTCCCGATCGCTGCCTAAGCTGCCTGTTTGGCAGCTCAGCAGCGATCATGTAGCGACACACCAGCTATCCTGATCGTTGTCGGGATCGCCGGTGTGTCGCTATGTGTGACATGGCCTTAAACAAATGTTCCAATCTATCTTGCTTAAGAAAAAACAAAATGCTGCTTACTGGGAGATCAGGTTACACAGCATATAGAAGTCTATGAAAGTAGGAGGAAGGAGAAGCAGAATGTGAAGCAGACAAACTGGACAGATTCCAGCTAGTTCATCCCAAAGCTACACTGCTCAGAATGTACTTTATGTGTCTGCTTTTAGTAAGTGTAATATCCCAGCCAAGTGCTGTAGTCACAGCTACACTGCTCAGTACTGCTGTATATGTCCAACAGGCTGTTGCTTTCAGTAAGTGTTTTATGTGCTACACTGCTCAGTACTATTGTGTAATGTCCCCAGGCTCCTGCTTCCAGTAAGTGTTTAATCATACCCAAGTGCTGTAGTCAAAGCTACACTCCTCAGGACTGCTGTATAATGTCTTTCTGACCTTCCTGCACTATACACCAAATATCATCCTATAAAATACCCAGCCCTGTATTATACTAATCATAGTATCATAAAATTATAGAATGGCAGAGTTGGAAGGGACCTCCTGGGCCATCTGGTCCAACCTCCTGCTCAAAGCAGGACTCACTAAATCATCACAGACAGATGTCTGTCCAACCTTTGTTTGAAGTCTTCCATTGAAGGAGAACTCACCACCTGTCGTGACAGCCTGTTCCACTCATTGATCACCCTAACTGTCAAAAAGTTTTTTCTAATATCTAATCTGTATCTCCTCCCATTCAGTTTCATCCCATTGCTTCTAGTCTTTCCTTGTGCAAATGAAAATAATGATGATCCTTCTACAATGTGACAACCCTTGAGATATTTGTAGACAGCTATTAAGTCTCCTCTCACAGTCTTCGTTTTTGCAAGCTAAACATTCCCAAATCCTGTAACCGTTCCTCATAGCACATGGTTTGCAGACCGGTCACCATTCTTGTCGGTATTCTCTGAACTTGCTCCAGTTTGTTGATGTCTTTTTTAAAATGTGGTGCCCAAAACTGGACACAGTATTCCAGATGAGGTATAACCAAAGAGGAGTAGAGGGCAATAATGACTTCACGTGATCTAGACTGTATGCTTCTGTTAATACATCCCAGAATTGTATTTGCCTTTTTTGCTGCTGAATCACACTGTTGACTCATTTTCAGTCTGTGATCTATTAGTATACCCAAGTCTTTCTCATAAGTGCTGTTGCTTAGCCCTATTCCTCCCATTCTGTATATGCTTTTTTCATTTTTATTGCCCAGATGTAGTACTTTGCATTTTTCGTTAAAACCATTCTGTTAGTTGCTGCCCACTGCTAAAATTTATTTATATCTTTTTGAATCCTCTCTCTCTTCTCTAGTATTAGCTATCCAATTTAATCAGTTTACCCTCAATTCCTTCATCTAAATCATGATAAAGATGTTGAACAATATAGGGCCCAGGACAGAGCCCTGTGGTACCCCACTTGAGACATTCTTCCAACTGGATGTGCAGCCATTTACGACCACTCGAGTCCGATCACTAAGCCAGTTATGAATCCACCTAACAGGTGCCTTGTCCATTCCATACTTAGTCATTTTTTCAATAAGGATTGTGTGAGATTACTTTGTCAAATGCTTTACTGAAGTCAAGATATACTATATCTACAGCATTTCCCTCATCTACACAGTCAGTGATTCGGTCATAGAAGGAAATTAAGTTAGTCTGACATTACCTATTAGTTACAAACCCATGCTGACTTTGTTTAATCACGTCATTCTTACCCAGGTACTTACATACATGTTGTTTAATAATTTGTTCAAAGATCTTTCCAGGTGTAGAAGTCAAACTCACCGGCCTATAGTTCCCAGGGTCCACCTTCTTCCCCTTTTTGAAGATGGGAACAACATTTGCTCTTCTCCAGTCTTCTGGGACTTCTGTTCTCCAAGAATTTTCAAAGATTATGGAGAGTGGTTCAAAATTTTCTTCTGCTATCTCCTTCAGTACTCTGGGGTGTAATTCATCTGGACCTGGAGACTTGAATTCATTTAGGTTAGTTAAGTGTTTCCTCAATATCTTTCTGTTTATAGATATCCTGGATTCTTCTAGTCCCTTAATAGGACAGTGAAGATCAGTTGATGTTAGATTTCCTTTCTGAGAGAAAACAGATGCAAAATAGGAATTTAATAGTTCGGCCTTCTCAACATCCTTTCTTACCATTTCATCATTTTCATCCTGTAAAAATCCTATAGCATCTTTGACTTTTCTTTTCTTTTTGACATATCCTCAAAGTCCTTTTTTATTGCTTTTGACGTCTCTTGCAAGCCTTAATTCATTATCAGCTTTAATAATCTGATTCATGCACTGCAGGTATCATTATATTCTTCTTTAGATATGCCTCCCTCTTTCCATTTTGATATCTTTCTTCCATTTTAGCATGTGTTTAAGTTCTGTGTTCATCCATCCAGGTTTCCTTAAATGCTTCCTATTCTTCCATCTTTTCGGAATTGTTAAAGATTGTGCTTTGAGATTCAAATTTTTCAAGATTTCCCATCCTTCCTGGACATTTTTGTCCTTAAAGATATCCAGCCATTGGATTCCTCCGTTTCTCTTTCTGAGTCCCTTAAAATCTGCCTTTCTGAAATCTAACCTTGAAGTCTGAGTCTTCACAGGTCTTCCTCCTCTAGTTATCCAAAATTCTAAAACAGCATGGTCGCTACCTCCTAGGGTCCCAGCCACTCTTGCCTCCTCAACCATTTTCTCCCTGTTTATAAGGATTAGATCCAAGCTAGCAGATCCCCTTGTTTTCTTCCCTACCTTTTGGAAGATAAAGTTGTCAGCAAGAGAGGATAAGAATTTGTTTGACCTGTTAGTTTTGCCAGAGAGAGATTCCCAACAAATGTCTGGATAGTTGAAATCTCCCATGACAACTATATCATACTTTTTGGAGAACTTGGCCATTTGATGCATAGAGTTCATCCATATCTTCAGCTTGCACAGGCGGCCTGTAGTAAACACCTACAATGGTGTCCTGGGGGGCGTGGCTAGCCTATGGAGGGATAGGAAGCAGACCTTCTGAGCTCCTGCAATCCCTGCTATAAATCTGCATTCTTGAGCGTTCCTATGCATCATCTGCCGGCCATGGGCATAAAGAAAGGCTCTCTGAGATCAGCTGTGGCTGCTGCTGCCGCTGCCGGCACTTTACACAAATACCTCCGGGACCCCGGGGATTCAGGCCTACAGGCCTCACAGAAGCCTGGGGAGAAGCCAGACTGCCCTGAAGCAGAGAGCGCGAAGCTTCCTACAGCAGGGGAGAAGGTGGGGGCTGAAAGCAGACTTTCCAGCTCAGTGATCCCAGCGGGGGAGGCCCTGCAGAGGTCTCCTGTGATGGAGCATCCCCACAGCGACAGCGACAAGCTCACAGGTACAGGGGGTGCTATGAAGCAGGGGAGGCATAGTGAGGACATCAGAGGTCCCGAGGGGCCTATGCATTATGCTGATAAAGCTGACTTGCCTGCTCACGAGGATGGCTCCCCTCCAGCTGCAGCATCCCCTCACATCAGGGGACATATTAATGAAGGAGGCGCAGGGGTGACTGGCTCTCCCTCCCCAGGTGACTCCAGGCAGGATAGGAGTGTGGAGGCCCTGTCTGGACAGACCCCCCTGGAGTTTTTACTGCAGACCCCCCCCTCTATTAAGCCACTGAAGCAGAGGGTCGGGGGGAATGCTCCTCAGTCCTGCTCATCTGCTGGCTCTGCTTCCCCTGACTCTGAGGGAGATGAGGGATCAAGCTGGGACTGGCAGGCACATCTAAAAGCCCTACCTACCAATGCGGATCTGGACCGGCGCTTCCAGAAGCTGGAGCAATTATACACCCGCAATATGGCGGAGTTACAGAAGGACTTACATCATGTGGGCCAGAGGGTCTCAGAGGTGGAGGATGCGCATTCTTCATTGAGCTCCACTGTTGATACTCATGGCGGGGTGCTGCAGGCTCACGCTTTACAGATCTCTTAACTTATGGTCCCATCTGGACGACGTGGAGAATCGTCATCGTCGTAACAATATCCGCATTAGGGGCCTGACAAAGGACATTGGCGCTGCTCAGCTGGACGGTTGGGCGCAATCGTTTTTCAGCTCTCTTCTTAACCAGGACCCTGCGACCGCCATTGAAATTGATCGCATCCATCGATCCCTGGGACCTAAATCCACTGACCCGTCTCGTCCCCGCGATGTCATCTGCAGGATCCATTTCTTCAAAATCAAGGACCGGATCCTCAATAAAGCCAGAGAGCAAGCACAGTTACAGTTCCGTGATCGACCCATTCAGCTGCTTCCAGACCTGGCGAGACGTACGCTTCTTCAGCGCAAGGCGCTTTGGCCGTTGTTGGAGGTTCTCCGTTCCAAAGAGATCGTTTATCGCTGGGGCTATCCCTTTCAGCTCTTGGCCCGTAAGGATGGACGGTCGGCCACCTTTCGCTCTTTGGGCGATTTACCGAATTTCCTGAGCACCTATAAACTGCCGATGATCTCTCTTCCGGACTGGCCTAAGGTGGAGTCTCCCCCGATTACAGCTCCGGGTGGCGACTGGTCGGTGGTTCGTCCGCGGAAGCACCGTGAGAGAAGAAACCGCAGGGATCCGGTTATATGATATGCATTACTGCTTATTTTCTTGAGTACTTTGTTTCCTCATGTTCAGCTTTAGAAGCCTTTGGTTGGTGGATGTACATTAAGGGGGGGCGGGCTTCTGGGCTCACACGGTCTTCTCCCTTGTTGATCTTTCGCTTTATTGCGGATTAATGTAAAACGCCTGAGGGCATGCTCAGGTGAGGGGGGCCGTGGGGGCTTGGGGCCGGTTCTCCGGTAAATTTACAATGTTACTGTTTGCGGGATTGCTTAGGAATGCGGGTTATGGGGGACTGCGCTACGCAGTGCCTCACAGTTATAAAGTTATATTTTTACATTGCGGGGAGGGGGTTTGGGACATGTTCTGTCTATTCTGGGTGGGTTATCATGCTTGCTCTTAGGGCGACCCGACGGGGTTGGAGGCCTTGGTGGGACACCGCTTTCCTGGTGGCGCTCCGGGGTCCTGAATTCCGTGGGGTCATTGTTTCCCGATTGGGATTCAGTATTAGTTTGAGGAATTTCGGTTCCTGTGTACATTTGGGGGGGTATGGGTTTTGTTCATGTTCTGTTTTTCTGCTATGTTCTTTTCTTCTTCTTCTTTCTGCTCTTTTTCTACTCTTTGTGTCCGGCCTTCCTCTCGTTGGTCCTCCCGCCCAGCTCCTAATTTGTATCTCCTCTGCGTGGTCCCATGGCTGATCTCACTTTTTGTTCTTATAATGTTCGTGGCCTTAATAGTCCTGGGAAACGGGGACAGATCTTGTACCATTTGCATAAAAAGAGGGTAATGGTGGCCATGCTGCAGGAGACACATTTTAAGGCAGATCAGCTTCCCAGATGCTCAACCCGCTTCTATTCTTCATGGCACCACGCTCCGAATCCGGAGGCTAAAGTAGGTGGAGTGTCCATAGCCCTTCACAAAAGCTTCCAGCATTCGGTGGTGGAGGTAGAGGCGGGTTCAGATGGTCGCTACCTTTTTCTGAAATTGTTGATTGGAATGCATCGATATACCTTCGCTAATCTGTATTTTCCTAACTCAGCTCAGGTGTCTTTTGGACTGGAGGTGATAGACAAGCTGATCAGGTTTGCTGAGGGTTCTGCTGTTATCTTGGGGGGTGACTTTAACCTATTCTTCAATGCGGAGATGGATTCGTCAACAGGTAGGTCCTCTGTCTCTCTTGCAGTCTTGAGGCGTTTGAAGAAGGGTCTCATTGCCTAACGGGTGGTGGACTTATGGCGTACACTTCACCCTACTACAATGGATTATAGTTACCACTCATTGGCACATAATTCATATAGTAGACTGGACCACGTTTTTGTATCACACTCACTATTGGATGACAATCCCACGTGTTCCATGGGGGCGTTCTTGTGGTCTGATCATGCACCTGTTTATGGCTCATGTAGGCAGTCCTCGGCGTGTAAACGGGAGTTTTCCTGGCGCCTAAATGACAATTTATTGCAGGATACTCTGTGTGTAGCGGATGTGCGCAGGGCTGTTGAGGACTTTGTCAAGGTGCATGAGTCGGATGACACGGGCGCCCCTATACAATGGGAGTCCCTTAAGTGCGTATTGCGGGGCATATTTATCTCCCATGGTTCGCGTCTGAAAAGGGATAGGGTTGGTAAGTTGCGAGCTCTGCTGGCAGATCTGGGTGCTCTGGAGATGGCCAATAAAAGGGGACCCTCGGACGCACGACTGGCGGAACTCTCAAATGTTCGTCATAAGATCTTGAAAATTCTGGACCAAAAATTGCTGTGTTACCGCGATAAATGGCGCAAGAATTATTATGAGTATGGCAACAAGGCTGGCACTTTGCTCGCCAGAACCTTGCATCCGAGGGCTCCCAACTCTTATTTATTTTCCATTAATGATCAGCGTGGCCGAACAGTTCATTCCAATGGAGAAATCTTGGAGGCCTTCCGGTCATACTATGAGACCTTGTACAATATTGACCCCTCTCCGACTGGGGACCCGTTTCTGCCATCACGGCATATTTTGGACTACTTAGAGACCTTTGCCCCGCGACGCTTAGACTCCGGGACGATTAGTGCTTTGGAGGGTGACATGACGTTGGAGGAGGTGGCCCTAGTCATCAAGGACTTAAAGGTGGGCAAAAGCCCGGGACCTGACGGGTTCACGCCCAGATTCTATCGCACATTTGGGGACATTTTGGGGCCGGTAATGCTTCGGGCTTTTAATGCTGTGGCCAGGGGAGATCAGTTTCCTTCACAGACCCTCCAAGCTGTCATAACGGTGTTGCCGAAGCCTGGGAAGGATCTTTCAAGTTGTGGTAACTTTCGCCCTATCTCGCTCATTAATGTAGACATGAAGGTCTACGCTAAGGTCATGGCGTGGCGGCTTCACCCACACTTGCCTGGCCTCATACACAGGGATCAGGTGGGCTTTGTTCAGGGCAGGGAGGCGGGAGATAATACCCTAAAGACATTGGCTCTTATGGATCATGCACGAGCTTCGGGGTCACCTCTCTGCCTCCTTTCCATTGACGCTGTGAAGGCGTTTGACAGGGTGCATTGGGGCTTTTTGGCAGCAACTCTCTCACGGATTGGTCTGGGTCCCCGTATGCGCTCTTGGATTTTAGCTCTGTATAGATCACCTACGGCTAGAGTGAGAGTCAATGGGTCACTTTCCATGCCTTTTCGTATCGGGAATGGAACGCGCCAGGGATGCCCCCTGTCACCGACCTTATATGTGCTGGTCATGGAGGCGTTGGCTAATGCCTTACGCAAGGATGCCACTCTCCAAGGGATCTATAGGGGTGATTTTCATCAGAAAGTGTCCTTGTTTGCTGATGATCTCCTCATATATATGTCCTCGCCACATATAGGGATTCCCACGGTGATGAAACATTTCCAAACCTTTGGCGAGCTTAGCAATTTTAAAGTTAATCATAAGAAATCGGAGCTGCTCAATGTGTCCCTGTCGGAAAGGAGGCAGAGAGGATAAGGCTCAGTGGGGTTTTTGCGTGGCAGCCTTTAGCCATCACATATCTGGGGGTGAAAATAGCATCGGACACTTCCAAATTATTTGACCTTAATTATGGCGCTCTGTTGCGTCAGATTGAGGAGGATCTCAAGAAGTGGAATGTACTGCAATTGTCTTGGTTCGGCAGAGTCAATGCTTTGAAGATGAATATCCTTCCCAGGCTTCTCTACCTGTTTCAGACCATACCTTTGGTTGTGCCTAGACCCTTTTTTGATAGATTACGGCGCGCAGCTTCGAGGTTCGTGTGGGGGTCCTCCCGTCCGCGCATACGGCATTCTATTTTGATCCGCCCAAAACTGAATGGGGGGGTTAGATTACCGGACTTTCTGTTGTATTATAGAGCCACTGTTTGCAAGAAAGTCCTAGACCTGACTTATCGAGGGAAGGAAAAACTATGGGTAGAAATAGAGAGACATAACGGCCCAGTAGCGGCACAGGGCATGTTTTGGCTGCCAAAATTGGCACGCTATCGCGATGGAGACTTGTCCCTGATCTTGAGGACATTGCTGACTATATGGGATGGCTTCGCGCCCGGGGTCGGTTTAGTGTCGGTTCCTGGTCCCTTGACGCCCCTTGTTGGTAATGCTGCCTGCCCATCTTTGACGAGGGGGTTCCCTGCTCTGCCGGTTTTTGACACCTGGGTTTTTTCCCTGCGCAATTTTTACACGCAATCAGGTTACGTTGGCTTTGGGGACATCCTGGTGACGGGAGCTGGTACAGCAGGCGCGTGGTTGGTATACTTCCAGATGCGTAGTTATGCCTCCTCATTGGAGGCACTGGTCCGCCCACGTTTGCGACTTACAGACTTTGAACAGCTATGTACAGGTGGGACTGCTCCTGTCCATGATGTTTCTTTGGTGTATCGCCTCTTGGTTGCGGGAGAGACAGGGGACTCTTTGCCCCCATTTGTGAGTAGTTGGGAACGGGAGTTGGGTAAAACATTCTCGCCGGACTTATGGTCTAAAGCTTTCCACATGACTCACAAGGGCACAATAGCTGGCCGCGCTCAGGAGGCGAATTACAAACTGTTGTCTCGCTGGTGCAGAACCCCTTCTAGACTGGCGAAGATGTACTCCACTTGTACAGATGAGTGCTGGCGCTGCGGCAGTGGCTATGGCTCCTTCGTCCACATTTGGTGGGAATGCCCCAAGATAGTCCCAATTTGGAGGGAGGTGGGGTTATTGTTTTCGAAATTTAGTGGGGGATTCGTCTCAGTCACATTAGAAATGGCCCTTCTATCAATGATCCCGGGAAGGGTGCAGCTCATTAAAAAAGGGCTCCTGCATTTCTTTTTGCAGGCGGTCCGTCAATTGATCCCCAGGAATTGGAGATCTGTCCATCCACCATCGAGAATCCAATGGGTGGAACTCATGGACGACATACGTTACATGGAGGAGCTTAGGGCAGCCGATGCAGGGAGGTCTGAGTCCTATTTGCGAATGTGGAGTGATTGGGTGGCATTTAGGGGCTCTCCGGAGTTCCGGGATTGGCTTTCCCGGGGCTGTTGAGGCTTCCAGGGTAGAAGTAGGTGGCGGTGAATAGACTTTCTGATGGATATGGGCAATGAGTGGCCGGGTGGATCGGCGAGGGTCGGACATTTCTCTATCTTTGTTCTTCTATTGTCTTTTCTTCCTCTTCTCTTCTTTTTCTTTGGCTTTTGCTTTTCTTTACTCTTTTCAGTTTCTTCCTATATTTTTCTTTGATGGTGGATGTTGTCCGCTCTCATTCTGTTCTTGAAGCTTATTAAAGCAAAGTGCCTGGGTATTGTGAACAATGTTTCTACGAGTTTACCAGAGCCCGGAATACTACTGAATGTTATGTTTCTAAACATTACTGTATAATTCGGTGCTGGAGGTTGTCTTGTATTCTAGATGTACTTGCTTTATTTCATTGCCGAGAGAGGCACTGCACTGTAACTGTTTACGCAACTTGTTTGTTGCCTTTTGTATTACATAAATGCTATAATAAAAACTATTTGAACCATACAATGGTGTCCTTTCATTGTGGGGCAGTCATATTGGTGGTCACCCAGCTGTCCCCGGACAAGATAAATATATTACCAGCAGGGGTAAACCTAGCCTCTCTGCTGCCTGAGGCGAACTGCAAAATTGGGCCCCCCCCCATTGTAAAATCAGTACAAATAAATCTGGTTTACTCTTACTAGCCTAACCTGACGCACATGTGAAATACATACACTTTTAAATAGGAATATGTTTGAAACATCGATTTTTATGTTTGTTAAAGTTCTGTATAAGTAGTAGAAAATAAAGGATATTAGGAATACTACTCACTGTATGGTTCAGTTTCAGAAATCAACAGCTGGGCCTTAATCAAAATCGTTCAACAAACCCTCTTGCCACGTAGAACTTCAAGATCTTGGACAATAGAAAAAATATGCAAAAGATATAAATGAATACACCAATAAAAACCAGTGCTGCGCATATTATAAGAGCATACTGTACATCATCCTAAGTCTTAGAGACTCTAACGTCCACTATTAAACAGCCTCCCCATTGTAGACAATCCATACTTGTGTTAGAAGTAAAATAAAGCGTCCTCCTTTTAAATGGGCAGATTTATCCACTGAATCACATCAGTGTGGGAGGTCCCCGGGGTTTCCGCATGTACGATTCTAATGCGGGAAAGTAAACCTCCCAGCCAGGACAGGTACACGACCCAGCCCTACGTAGATAACAGCATTCGCTCCGTCCCACGCAGACCTCGCACATAATGGCATCCCTCCTTTCCCCTGCAGCCCCCAAGCACACAGCTCCCACAAGTAACAGACCCTTGTTCAGCGCGGCTCCGCTCTTTGTGGCCCCGTACACACACGGCTCCGCTCCGTACACCTTGTACACACGCGGCTCCGCTCAGTACACCTCGTACACACGCGGCTCCGCTCTGTACACCTCGCACACACGGCTCTGCTCCGTACACCTCGTACACACACGCGGCCACGCTCCGTACACACAAGGCTCTGCTCCGCACACCTCGTACACACGGCTCTGGTCCGTACACCTCGTACACACGCGGCCCCGCTCCGTACACCTCGTACACAGCGGCTCCGTTCCGTACACCTCGTACACACGCGCTCCGCTCCGTACACCTCGTACACACACGGCTCCGTTCCGTACACCTCGTACACACGCGCTCCGCTCCGTACACCTCTTACACACGCGGCCCCGCTCCGTACACCTCTCACACGCGGCCCGCTCCGTACACCTCGTACACACACGGCTCCGCTCTGTACACCTTGTACACACACGCGGCCCCGCTCTGTACACCTTTACACCTTGTACACACACGGCTCCGCTCCGTACACCTCGTACACAAACAGTCCGCTCCGTACACCTCGTACACACGGCTCTGCTCCGTACACCCCGTACACACACGGCTCCGCTCCGTACACCTCTTACACACACGGCCCCGCTCCGTACACCTCCTACACACACGCGGCCACGCTCCCTACACCTCGCACACACGGCTCTGCTCCGCACACCTCGCATACATGGCTCTGTTACATCCACACTGTAAACCCCTCCTGGCCCCTCACACATAAAGTTACCATCATCCAGCACCATGACGACCAGCAGAGCAGAGTCCTGCACACAGGAGGAGCCTGATCATGTGACACCTAACTCCTCCCCTCCTGTGACCTCATCACAGGTCCTGCTCCCACATTTACAGAGGACAATGGTAAATGCTGGCTGTGAGAATCTGGATAGCTGGGAGGGCAGGAAGGGGTGCATGGGGGGCGTGGCGGCTTCTCTCACTGCGGGACACATAGTGTCCCCACTGTGACAGCTGGTGGGACGGGTAGAATCGGGACTGTCAATTCGGGATGGTTGGGAGGTATGGATAAGGAGAGTCAGCACTACGTGTTCGGAGTGCCCCTCTGCCGCCCCCTAGCTTCAGTGAGGAGCCGCCGCCTGAGACAAAAGGCTCAACTCGCCTCATTATAGCTGCGCCTGTTTTACGGACAGACAAAAAAAACATACAAAACCGCAGTTAAAATGGATTTGACTGGAAAAAATATTAAGAAACATCCTTGTCAGAGTACCCGGCTTCTGGGCGATGGGAGGGTTTGAGAAAACTGTCCTAAACCTTTGATAGTGTCCCCCGTTTCTGCTGCATCTGATGTGTCTCTCCCTAGTCTCCACTCCTTGGTTGTCCAATGAACTGTGACCTCTGCCACCAGCGTTGTCAGATGGGATTTTTTTAAATAGTTCTTTAACCCCTTCCCGACCCATAACGCCTAGGTTGGCGTCATGAAAACCTGTGCCATCCCGACCCATGACGCCAACGTAGGCGTCATGCTATAAATCATGTTCCGGCGGGTCGGGTGACCGGAATCACTGAAAGGTCACCCGACCCGCAGGCACAGGACCCCTTGCGCATCACCACAGTGGGGGTGGCTTAACCCCCACGTGGTTACGATCGCTCTGATTGGCTGTTAAAAGTGAAACAGCC